>VMKM01000049.1:0-600000 GCA_008360985.2 Macquaria ambigua
TTAGTGTTTGAATTTCTGATGTTTGCCTCTTTTTTTTTTTTTCCTCACCCCCATCTCACAAATAGCCTTAAACAAGACCATAGCTTTGATAATGTGTTCCCAACACCCATCGTAAAGACGAGATGGTTTGTTAGGGTTTTATCTATCATGTGCAAACATTTAAAGTCACAAGAATTGTCTTTAAGAATTTAATGGGTGTACTTATCAAAGAAAATAAAGTTGTTCAAAAAAGCTTGTTACCAGCACACCCTCGAGGTTTGTTTGAGGTATGATGTGAGATGATGCTCTTAATTAAAGCTGCTCCCATTGTGCCTGCACTGAGTTCTGTTTCCACCAGCCCATGATTGCTTTGAAGGCTGAAAGAAGTTGACAATATTGGAGATAGTGTGTGTGTGTGTGTGTGTGTGTGTGTGTGTGTGTGTGTGTGTGTGTGTGTGTGTGTGTGTGTGTGTGTGTGTGTGTGTGTGTGTGTGTGTGTGTGTCAGATCTCCTTCCTTTCTCAGAGACTGATGTGTAATGCCTTTCCATCCGGCCATGGCCACAGGGAGCAGAGAGCGTCTGCACTCTTGTCGCTCAGGAGCTTACCACTGGGAGGATGAAAAGCATCCCACAGAGCCGCCGTCTTCCCAGCCTCAAAAGCCACCATGAGCTCATACCTCTCATATCTGTCTCCCTTCACAGAGGAAGGAAAGAGGAGGGGGTTGGTGTACGCTGTGTGCCGCAGCATCCTAAACCCCCTAGTATGCTCGTCCCTGAAACCTGGGACCATCAAAACAGAGGGGACCCTGGGTTTATTACTTGATGAGTCTGTGCCTGGCATGCAAGCCAGCAGCTGCCAAGATATGTGAAACGGCTCAGTAGCACACACGGCTGGTGTACCCAGGCTCAGGTGCTGGGCCCTCCACCTGTGGGTGTGTCAGTGATGAAGATGTGGTAGTGGATTACTCTTCAGGTCTGTCAGCATTCAATTGCATCTGAAAGGAGCACTCAAACTGGAGGTGATGGCCCACCTTTTACAGGCTTAACTGGCTAAGCACTCCTAATAAAGCCAACCTGTATGAATGTATGTCAGACACAGGCCCAGGTCATTGTCTCAGGTAGCTGCCCCTGTACTTTAGAAACTCCCATTGTTTTTCCCTCCTGAGCCATTTAAGCAGATCAAAGCTCTGACAAAGCCCAGAGAAGCCCCAGGCATGTGGAAACACAGGAATTATCCCCCCCCCTCAGGATTCCCACACAAAAAGACAAATAGACTAGCCCCAGAGTGTGGCCCCCTGTGGGACTTCTCCATTCAGAGCCAGCCTGTAGTGGAAGCTCCAGTTGTTTTTGTCATTTCACAATAGATTGTGCTTTAAATTAGGTGCATTGTGAATACAACAGGCATCAAATCTGAAGCTTGGAACAAATAACGTGACACGTTTTTCTGGATGTAAGATAAACAGATACTGATTCACGTCGCCTTTTTTTATCAGTTAGCATAAACAAAAAACAATATCATGTTTTAGATTTGTAAAAGTTTGATAAGAGGACGTGTAAGGGAACTATTTTCCTCCTTGAATTGAGGGCAGCAGGAAAAGCACAAACATGGCTTGTTCCTTAGCTTTGTTTGAGCCTTCAAGCTGGTGAATGATTAGCAGAAATAATGTCCCTGTCACCCTTAATCACATTAAAACGTGGTTAACATTTAATTTTTCCCACTTGATATGCAAAAATTTCCACTTGATTTGCAGCAAAGGCCATTGGAATTCCATTATAAAAAGAATAAAAATTTCAGGCATCATTTGTTCAGAGAGGGATATCAAGACCAGAAAGTGCTGAATCTTTCTATTAACCGAGCAGTGAGAGATGGCACTCAGTGCTGGGACATAATGGGAGACTGACAAGACACAGACACACACACACATTCACGATCTTTCTCACTGGATTTCTTTTTGACTTGTAAAACCTTTTTAAAGAGGACGTACATGGACAAATATTTTATTTATTATTTCTACTATGAAAGTTCACAAATCCACAGAGAATATTTTCAGTTTTCTCTTAAAAGATGTGAATGATAAGTAGAAAGGAAATTAGCCGATAAACCCTGCACTAAAAAAAAACAGTCAGTTTCTTCATAGAAAGAGAGGAGATAATGATACGATGCCACTGAGATTAACTTAACTGTAAACAGTCCTTCATGTATAGAACACACGATTGTTGTCAACACTTTGATTTTCTCTGGAACACAGATTTACCTTTTATAATTTATAATTTCATGAATGACTGAAAGATTTTTAAAAAATCTGCACTTTGTTTTGCATAAATATTTTCCCCAATTTACACATAACATTTCACACAAATAATTGGAAAGGACATAAATACAAATTGCAAAGTGGCATGGGTAGACAGCGCTGAAGTTGACAGAATTGGTTTTGGGAGTCATGTTGACGGAGCATCAAAGCTCTTAATTGACAGTGCTTTGTTTCCGGAGTTGAGGGAAGGGGGTGTTTCATGTTCCTGTGGCAAGGTGTTTGTCTGGTCCTGTGTCACTCAGTGCAAGGACCCAGAGACCCCCGTGCTCATTTGCAGCTCACGTTTTCCATCTCCGGCTTCACATTATTAAAATCATCCCTCAGCCTTCTACCAAGAGCCTCTTTGTTACTTGGCTGGCTTGGCTCAGCTCTGTCAAGTCTTCACCAATTACAGTCTCAGGTACAATGGTCTATTCAAAGGATCACAGCCCTTGACTGGTGTGGAGAGAGTGATTTGTGAATCATTATTCAGCCGCCTGTAGAGTACGCAATACCTGAGGAATGCAAATAACGTGCCACCAAATAGACAGCTGTGCTGCTAAAAGTGACAAACTACATCTGTTATTATCTCAGATTGGATTTTTTCCCCTCTTGGAGCGCCCGCCATCTCCTGTGTTTTCAGGTTTTCGGCTTTGACTAAATGTGTTTTATTTTTCTGTCTTTTTATTGGTGAGACATTGGCGACTACCTTATTGCGGTGGCAGTCAAACGTCAGCTCCGCATCCATAGTGCGAAGAGAAAGGGAAATATTAGGTTACGGCTCTTAATAGATGTGCATCTGAACAGACGGGCAAACTGGCATATGAGGCATTTCAAATTCACCCTGTGGTCTTATTCTATCTTGTTGGGAAAAACATCCAATCAAAGCAAAACTGTGCCCTTCCTGCGCCCGTTACCCTGTCATATATTGTATATTGATAATCATTAGGTAGGAGCAGTGATATGGTGCTGTAGGTGATAAAGCGGTGACATTGTTATTGGAATAGATGTGGTATTGAGGTGGTCGGGTCCCTCCCAGTCTTTGATTCTTATGGGCTTTAAACAGGAAACTGGGATTACAGATAATGACAGGGACCCCTTAGAATCAATCCAGCCCAGGAGCTCTGTCAGGGCCGCCGTGTGAAAATGGATTTGTGTGATGCTGTTCTTTGAAAACCTGTCCAATCCCAGCCTGAGAGCTTGTGGGGCTAATCTCATAATTGCTCTAACCCCCTTATATTGTTCTGACTGAGAGTTACCATTAAGTGTGAGGATATCTTTGTCCTGCAATGTCAGGCGTCCTGCTGGATTGGAAGACAAAATGAGGAAAAAACTCAGGTGGTAAAGAAAATGACAAAGACCTGTATGAGTAAGGACACACTGTTCTTCTACTCCTCCCTGGCTTTATGGTAAATGTTTAATTGGGGTGAATGAACTCTATTTGTCTGTTTTGGTAAAAACAAAATAGGCAAAGGACCAAAAGCTTTGTGTGTGTTATGAACTGGATGGAAAGTAACTAAGTACATTTACTCAATTACAATACTTAAGTATAATTCTGAGGTACTTGTACTTGAATATTTCCATTTTGTGCTGCTTTATATTTCTACTCCAATACATTTCAGAGGGAACTATTGTACTACAATTATTTTACAGCTACAGTTACTTTGCATATTATTTTTCATACAAAGATATGATCAGCTTTTAAAACATGATGCATTGTCCTCCTGTATGTCATTTTAATCTGTAATTAAGTCCTTTAAACTTTATTTATTATACACCAGTGCGGTAAGAATATTCCAACCTGTTTTTAATGCAAATTGTTTCAAGTATTTTCTAAAATCAAATTAAAATAAAATTAAAATTTGTCATATTTCTAGTGCAGCGATCTGCCTTATTGTTTTGTGTTTCGAGATGCAAATGGTTGAAATATTGTTACTACTATTTCACTTGTTTTAATGAGGTTTTTAAGACTCAGTTATAGACAGAAATGGCTTTTACAGATTGGGAATTTTGCAGATTAAACACTCTAAAAACCTATTATGCAGAAAGGGTTATATTTAAATTATATTTTGCTGATAATAGGATTTTGAATGCAGGACTTTTACTTGTCATTAAGTATTTTTACAGTGTGGTATTGCTGCTGTTAAATCTTTGTGAATATGTGCTCTTTCGTATGAGCACATGCCAAGTCAAATATTTAGTTGAAAACTTTTATGGAAACAAAGTCAAACTTTGACAGAAATGCCACCTTTTGGAGTGCAGTTTCCTGCAAACACTCATATGTTCAGCTGCTCTCATGAATATGCATGCGCCAGCGGATAACACATACTTTCATGCTAATCAGGTCCTCCAACTAGTTTTGTGGCTGCTGATTTTTACCAGGTTGGTGAAAATCAAGGAGTGGGTGGACAGTCATGACCCCGGGGCCTTGGTCATCCCCTTCAGTGGCGGCCTGGAGAGCCAGCTACAGGACACGAGTGAAGAGGAGAGGCAGAAGTACTGCACAGAGCACAAGACGCAGAGGTTAATTAGCATTCAGTCTCCCCACACTTTATTATCAGCTGTGTCCTCCATGCACTCCTTTAATTGCATGTGCTGATAGAATAATAAATGGCAGAGTAATTACCATTATAAAGCAAAGGATCCCTCTTCTTACTGAACAACTCAGTCAAAGGGTTTTCCTCTAAATTAAGTTTTTAACTGTCATCTGTCATCTGTAGGTATAATTATAACTTGGGCATTTTGGGTTTATTGTTCTCTTGTGAAAACCTTTATGGAGAGAAAAATTGTGACAGCAGATTTTTTTTTCTTTCCCCTCTTGGTGCAGAACGAGGCATCGGGTTGAATTCTTAAAAATGCTAAATGAGTCTACAAGCTTTCTAATTAATCAAGTAAACCATTGGAGAGTTGAATGTCTTATGTGAAATGAAGTGACCCATCTTATTCACTTAATGAGTTTGTATTGGAATGAATGGGGCCTTGCCACTGAAGTGAACTTTGTCTAGGCATCAGTGGCAATAAATAATACTTAAACAGTTCAGACCCCTCGATTCAAACTGAAATTTCTCTCCACCAGTGCCCTGAGCAAGATCATCAAGGCAGGCTACGCAGCCCTGCAGCTGGAGTACTTCTTCACTGCTGGACCAGATGAGGTCCGTGCATGGACCATTCGGGTAAGAGCCAGCTGCCTGCTGTGCACGTACATGTGAGTGTGCGGGTGTGTACCAGACACACACACACACACACACACACAAACGAATACACACAGTGCCCCACGTTCCACCCTGCTGGCACCCTCGCTGATATCACACACTTTCAACTTTGTCATGGTTGTGCTTTAGCTAGTCATTACAGACCAAGGATAACTTCAATTACTGGTGAGCTGCTGAACAGTGAAAGTGGGGGCTACATTGATTGAGGAGGGCAACAATTGATTTTGCCCATTACGTCCATGAGAATGTTTCCATCCTGTGCAGATCTGCCTGCCCTCCTCCTGCCGCTGGAGATAAGGAGCCTGTGCATTGTGCCTGCCTAATCTGTGTGACGGAGGTTGTCTGTGCCAAAATTGATGTCGCTTTTCATTCGACTGTTTGTGGGCCTTGCTGGGGGCTCCTCCTCCCTGTGTGTCTCAGTTTACTGAGCCCGGCTCGCCAAGAGCTTTGTGCAACGGGATCGCAGCATTTACATCAATACAGATGTTGGCTTTGCATGCTGGTATTGTGTAAAAAAAAATGTTTTCTTGAGCAAATAGAAGGATTGAGTGCAGATATAATAAGGTATTTGACTGGTCAGTAGTTACATATTATAAGTTCATGTAGGTGATTTAAAAACGTAACGTAACTTTTTGAGAAACATTTTGAAAACTAAAAATTTGGGTTGTATCCTGTCATACTTAATCATATCAATTCTTCCATCCCATCAGATATTTCAAGGGATTGCAATTTTCCACAATGGCTAAAGAACTAGTCACCAAGCAGATCATTAAGACTTTGTTCCCTGAATGTGAGCTACTTCAGTTTTCACATTTTAATGACAAATAATCAGGAAATTCTCCAGGTTGTCTTTGTTCAATATCTTTGTTGAATAGACTGCTATTAATTATATTTATGCAAGAAATAATGACAGAAAAATCTCATGGAGTGTGTTACAATTTTGACCATCATTGCAGGTACTGCTTTAAAATTCCCTAAAATTGACATTACTTATTAACTTACAGGACATACATGAGAAGCTGTGTTTGTGTTGTGCATCATGTATCTTTGACAGGAGTTTTTTTTTTTCAAGAAGGTAAAGCCTGCAGAAGAAAATGAGAATCGGCTCAGTCCACAGTCACAGTCCACAAACTTACAAAATCAGTAATAAATATATGTAATTATCTCACAAATTTAAACTGTAAACTGCATTTACGGTTTAACCAGTTACCTCATAGGAGGACATCTTCAGTCTTGTGGTGTTGGAAGGTCAAAATGTGAATAACAGATATGTTTCCAAATGTGCCCCTAAATGACTCTAAACTGAGTCACAATATGAACTGATGATACAGGAATTATGTTGCAAAATGTAAGGAAATACAGTAACCCATACTGTGTATTCTTTTTTTAAAGATTATTTTAGTGTTGCTTTTTTAGACAAAGAAGAGAAACTAAAAGTTAAGAAAGCGAGAGAAGGGGGAGGGATAACATGCACCAAACCCCCCTGGTCAGATATGAACACAGGATATCACAGTTATACAGTATGAGCCTTAAACCTCCTGCCAACAGGACGCCCCATGCTGATACTTTAGACACATATTCACATTTTGATCAGAAATGCTAATTTTATTTCTGTGCAGCAAATGAACAACTACAGTAATTGTTATCATATAATTTTATTGCTGTACTTTACATGAATATCAAACTTCTATGTAAGGAACAGCCACCTTGAAATAGACTTATTTATATATCATTTAATATTAAATGTATTGTTGCAAATTATATGAAACATGTCCGCACAAGTTTGTAAACAGGAACTTTTGGTAAATACTTTCGTGTTGGCGTCTCAGACTGTGTACAGGCCAGAGGGACATCTGAGCTCACTTCCTCTTTTTTTTTTTTTGTTTTTTACATTTTAGTCAGATGACATCACCGTGTTTAGGCGGCACACGCTCGTCTCAGCATGACTGATGTCCTCGCTATTTACAAAAAAAGTCCTGAAACACTTCAAAGGCATCCTCAAAAACACGCTTGTCCTCGACATAACTGATTACAGCCAGCCTTGATTGTGTGTGAGGGGCATTTAGTCAGGTAAGCATCAGTGAGTAACTATATTAAGCCAATACATCTTGCATTGTAAAAACTACACTCAGTAATGTCGTGTTCCTAAGTCCTTTAACATGCTTTATTAGGCAGCCTCGAGGTGACCATTATCTATCAGCCTGCTCTGCATAGCTCTTAACTAGGACAATGTGGATCTCTTGTAATGCTCCGTAAGAAAAAAATCCCTCCCTTAATCTATTTTTCTCCAGATAGACAAACCTTGATGCTGATTAATGGTAGTTAAACTCACAAGCACTCCGTCAATGAGATTGCAAAGAGATGGTAATGTATTAGAGTCATTAAATACGCATCATTCTTTTGGCATGAAATATGTTGACCCCAACCTGATTATATACATAATTAAAACTGCTCAACAGTTCCTGAGCACAGAGCTGCAGAGCAGAGAGAGAGAGAGCAGGTCGACAGGCAGGAGTCATAATGATACACAGCAGCCACGTCACTTATTTGGGTCATTTGTCATTTCCGCCCAGCATTATTTCAGTGCATATAAATTGCACATTTTATCAGTTGCCAGTTGTGTCTTAGAGTCTCAAAGAGGATTCAAGGTACAAAACATTTATAAAACCATTAAGCTGTTATTTTGTGTTTTGTAAACTGGCATCTGAAATAACTTTAGGGGCACATCTAAATGTATGTTTTGAAGATATTTAAAGAAAACAGTTTCACATACTCCAACTGCCCTGCATCTACCACGGTGAAATATTATAAGGTTTGAAATGAATTTGAATTACCAAACTCTGGTGTGCCAAAATAGTAAGGCCTAATGCAGTGAGATCTATACCACCCTGGCTTCTCACTGCAACACTGGGTCTTCTTGCTGTCATGACCAGAGAGCCGAGCAGCGACCCACAATGAGGCAAGATTGCTTGGACAGAAATCAATACCAACACGAAATGGGAATCAGAAGGCATTGATAGCAGTGCTGGGTCCTTATCGGTGTCCAGGCTGCCCTAGCAGGGCACAGCCGAGTGGAAAGCTATCCAGAAATCAGGACTGAGGCAAGAATACCCCCGACTGCAAACACCCCCGAGTGATGCTCACAACGCTATCACCCTATCAAACACCATGTCGCTCGCATGCTGTAATCCATCTTCTCCAAAACAATTCATTTGTCCTCTCCTTTCCTTCCTTGTGACAGAAAGGAACTAAGGCTCCACAGGCTGCGGGGAAGATCCACACAGACTTTGAGAAGGGCTTCATTATGGCGGAAGTAATGAAATTCCAGGATTTTAAAGAGGAAGGCAGCGAGAGCGCTGTCAAGGTGAGCAGTCAGGGTGCCAGAGGATGAGGGGAAGTCTCCTGTGATCAGTGGAGCTGACAGTCGCCACACAGCTCCTACTGCAAACTGCTCTTCACCTTTACTCAGGGGAAGAAATTACTGCACACACTCCAGCACCACTCCTGACAAGCCAACTGATTCTGGCTCTAAACACTGCCATTCTGCTCCAGCTGTGCATATCTTTATCACAATGTGTCTTAACTGGCTGATGGTAGTTCTTGCTCGTGGCTCAGCACCGTCGCTCAGAGGTAGCACTTCTTCACCTCACCAGGCTTTTATCAGATCTATAGAGTGCGCTGTTAGCTTAGAGCTCTCTGTTGCCAAATCCCCAAGCCGCTGCAGGCAATGTGACAGTGATATAAAGCGGCAAGTTAAATAAAGTGTGAAATTCCTCAAATAAGGACCGCTTCATGGGTGGGAAGCACAGAAATGCGACTTGCATATCTTATTTTTAAGATGGCCAGTGTTTGTTTTGACCTTTTTAACTGGGATGTGGGTTGTTCATGTGCACACTCCTGTCAGATGCAATAACTGATTTCATGGTGAACTTGTGAAGACAATAACTGGGCACAAACTACAGCATGTGCTTTGCAAAATGCTTCAAAATGCTCTTCTTTCCTACTACAAGTGTTGTTTTTAAGTTTGGCATTAATTTACTTTCATATCGGCAAACTGTAATTCAGTAATTGAAGGTACAGAGTTAATAATCGGTTAATCAACGCCGTAGGATGCATTTCATATCAAAGATTCTCTTTCTGAACATTTAATTTCTGCTTAGACACATTTTTAAATGTAATTCTCCGTTAATTAAATTAAAGCAGAAGTGACTTTAACCTTGCTGTGTGTGACATGTGTGAGCCGCAGCTGTAAGCCATGCTGTTACAATCCCACTATCACCACCATCAACTCCATGTGCCCACTTACAGACTCAACTAATGTAATTATGGTGACACACAGAGACCTGCAGAGACCAGCGTGGAAAGGAAGCACTATGAAAACATTTAAGTCTCTTTACTATTCAAGCCTTTTTTTAAAATAAGTATTTAATATTTAATGCAGCGGCAGTGTATTGTCCACACCCTTTATAAGCTGCAAACAGAGGGTGAAATGTGTGGGTCTCTGGGGAGTTTCACCATTGTTATCCGAGGTTGAGATCTGAGTGTCAGCTCCTTACTGCATGCTCTCTTACTAATCCCTTTTCGGGCCTCATAAGAACACGAAGCGTTTTTGACTGTGGCATTAAGGTCCGTGCTATTTAATGCCAGTTGTGGGAATAGGCTGTCTGAATAGGGCCAGTGTACGGGGATATCACATTATTAGTAATCATATCTGCTTAAGCCAAGCTTGCTGCTCCAGATGGCTGCTTTCAAGTGCAAATGAACCAGTTAGACGTGTCTGGTTTAATACATACTCAGGAATCACAAATAGCCATTGATTTTTTTTCCTGTCTCCCTCTCCATCCAGTGTTTCTGGTGGTATTGAGCTTGGATTAAATGGTCTCCTGAGTCTTTAAAGGGACATTGATTCTTCTAATTAATTGTGCGCTGTGCAGAACCAGAATGCATAAACCTGTCCGTATTAGCACTTCAAGTCAATTATTTTGAGTTTGCCGGGAAGGAGAACAAACACTTACTGTATACAAAAGAAATGTTAGAACTTATTTTGTTTCCTTGAGAAGTTTGATAGTGCTGTAATCAAAGACTTATTAACATTTTGTGCTTGTGCACATGAAACTGAAATGGGCAGAAGAGAGGATTATTCACTCAGTGGGAATTCAGGCACCCCTTGAACAAAACATGGAGGCAAGTCGTGCGTGCTAGTGTGTGTGTGTGTGTGTGTGTGTGTGTGTGTGTGTGTGTGTGTGTGTGTGTGTGTGTGTGAGAGAGAGAGAGAGAGAGAGAGAGAGAGAGAGAGAGAAAATAGGTGATGAAATAGATGGGATACTAATCCTGAACTAATATTTTCTATTATTTTTTATGTTATTATGTGCCCTAAATAGAACATTATACCAATGAATGAATAGCTAAAGTATGTAACAGTCTATAAACTGTACATCACACAATATGTTGTTCATATTTCTTTATGTTAATTTGATTTTTTCTTTGTTATTTTACAGGCAGCAGGGAAATACAGACAGCAGGGAAGAAACTACATTGTTGAAGATGGAGACATCATCTTTTTCAAATTCAACGCACCAAATGCACCAAAGAAAAAGTGACACAAGAACAATCGGTTTGTTTACATAACTGACTGTGCTTGTTACCCTTCTTCTTTTTTTTTTTTCCTTTGGCCTGACACCCACCGTCACACTCTCACTTTCTGTTTCCCATCCTGTAGGATCAAATCCCTCCTCTGTGCCAAAGCACAGGTTCAGTAAACTCTGACAGCTTTGCTATTTAAGATCAGGATCGGCCCCCACTCCAAATTGTAGCAGCATTTGAAGGAGCATATTACTCTCCAGATACTTCATTAATCTCCATCACGGGTGCCAGCTCTGACACAGCTGACAGCGGGGACAATGCCACCTGCTCCTCTCCCCCTTCAGCAGATAATGCATGTTTTACAGTAGCCCAGATGTCTACACTCAATAAAACATTTGACAAAACCAGTCTGTGTGTGTTTTGGGATGTCTGTATTGAGTGGGAAGCTGCATGGGGATGGTGATAGCGGTCCTGCCGACCACTGATTAGAGAATTAAAAGACACAGCTGACATTGACTGTAGCAGAGAGGCGACAATTATAATTAAATCTGTTAAGTGATGCTGATTTTAGAAGGGCACACGCAGGATGCAGGTGTTTCGGCCAAAAGAACTGGTCAGTGTAAATGATCATTTGTAAAGTGATTGAGTTAACCTTTTATTTACAGTTTTTATTTCATTTATGATTGATGAATATGTGTGTCCTCTCCTTCACTATCCTTACAATACTCTGCTACAATCCTCCAATATTGACAAAAAATAGCATCTTTGTTATGTTTACAGTTTCTTTCTCCTAACAATGAGGGCAAATACACCCCTACAAAAAAATAAATAAAAGAAATATTCATTCAAACCATACTTTCACAAAAAAGTCCACATTTTATGATATTCTGTATCGTATGAAAATAAAGGTTGACACAATCTGCAAGCACAACCAGAAAACGATTCCTTTTGTCTGAAGTAGTGTTTTTCTCACCCCTATACTTTGTGTGTAAGTGTTTGTGAAGCGTTTATGCTGATGGAATTGTATGGCTGCAGCCGCAGTGCTCCAAAGTAAGATTGTATTCTCCGTGGGAGTCCGACAAAGAGCTGTAGATCAGCAGTGCTTTGCTGAATATCTTGTAACCATTAAGACTGCAGAGAACAAAATGGCCTTTTGATGGGAACAAAAAGATTGAATAAAAATGGTCATTTTACAGAGATAGTATTGCATATCCAAGTTTTGGATGGGATGTTTTATGGAGCCGAGCCTGTGCTAGCACTACAAAGCACAGTGTTTGTCATGGAAATAAGGTGGATTATAGTCTTTAAGGTTTGAGATCAGTGGCAAAATATAGGATAGTGTTTATTGTGGTTAGATGGAATGAAAGACAGATGACAACATGTGTATAAAATAACATTAAGCTTTCTCTGCTTGGTAGCTTTAGCATTAACCACTGATTTTAATCACTCAAAGATATCTCATGCCAGCAGACCAAGAAAGTAGTTGCTACCAACATTTACAGCTCTCACATACTGTCTTCTATACAACAACAGGCTGTTTTCTAAGTGAAACCATACAAAACCTCTGGAGAGCACAATGGGGGCTTGAGACAAAACTGTTTTTGCATTCCTCTCGGGGTGGTGGTGATGTTGGCCAACTTAAACCCCGCATAGATGATTATTCATCTGCTGTAGTTCTGAGGCTCAGGGATTGACGAGTTGTTCCCAGTGGTCTGGGTCGTGGAGTATTTTGTTTTTCATAAAGTGACAATAAATCTTTTCAGAGCAAGTAATAAAGCTATTTAGAATCATGCAGATGTTGTATAGGAACAAAGCCCCATAACAAAGTATCTTGTTCTGTAAGTACCTCCTCAACAGGCTGTTTCGGGGTTTGATACTTACAACTTTGCTGTCACAGAAGAAGCAACAATTATTGAATTATAAACTCATTGGGTGTCCTTTCTGTCCTGACACCATGGAACATATGTCAAAGTATTCATGCAAACATAACCGCCAGTTAATACTGAAAACAAATATGCATGCAAGTATCCACAAACGTTATCAGGTGACGTAAGTGGGTTGTAAAAGCTGTCTAACTGTTATAACCTCTAAGAAATAAAAACAAGTCCAGAAATGTGACAGATTCTCTGTTGGTACAAATGTTCTGTCAGCACCATCAATCAAGCGGTGCCACTCTGCCCCGAGGCAAACCACAGTGGCATCAAACCAAGGAGGGCACAGAGTGGAAAGCTCGCTTTAAAACACACACCCAAGAAAGCCGACCACGGACTGCTGTTGTAAATCACATGCGCACCAAAGACCTTTTGAAGAATTAAAAAATAGGAATGTATGAGTTATAACAAATAAACATATAAATAACTACGGCATCTTTCAGAGCAGTTACTATGCACAAGGGATTGTGTTGGTAAATTCAATGGTTATTATAAATGTATTGTATCATATCATTACAGAGAGGAAATTATCTCTATTCTGGATGACAATAAATGTGTTGCCATGTTGTAATTATTGCTATTGTGTGACTTCTCTGTCTGACACATGCACTATATACTGTGCACAGAACAGACATGGAATCAATATAGAATCAGGATTTTACTAAATAACACTTCATGTTCATGTATGAGAGTTTATGCAACCATTTCCTCTCATTTATGTTTGTAATATCTTGACACAACATGGTGCTTTGATTTATTGCTCTCTCTGTCAGAGTGATGAAACATTGCCCGTATAATGTTGAGTGAAAAGAATTCCATAAACAGCTCAGAGGAGTCTCAGAAAGGAGTGTTAAAATCATAACCTAAGGTTGACTAGTTCACTTTCTCGTTTGCATCTGCAGTTCTTATTGCATGTGTCTGAACTACAAGAATTACTTTTAATGGTTAGCAGTGCTATTAACAAGTTAGGTCTTTTAATTTTGCACACAAATGCAGGAACATGTGAGTTAAGCCTTAAATGTATTTCAGATGTTTCTTCCCTCGTCATCACATTCATGAACACCTAAATCAGCCATGTGATGTCCAAAAAACAACTCCTATGCAATAAGCCTGTAATACCGACTCATGTTACTTGTATGTTACCATGTAGTCTAAGCCCTCTCTACATATTATACATATACATTCAGTGGCCTCTTTGTTAGGTACACCTGTACAATCTATTGCAATTCAATACACCGGCTCTGCCATAAATTCTACCTTTACGAAGTTTATAATGTTGACATGTGTAAATTCAATTATATGTTTATTACTAAGGTCATAGTTAAAAGTGTTGTTGTACTGGACTACATTATATTGAGAGGTGTTTCCCCTGTTTTATCCTCCCTGTTTACATACTTGAAGGGGGCAGAATATTAGAAACTCCTCTGAATATAATGCAGTCCAGTACAATAACACCACTAACTATGACCTCAATACTAAAACATATAATTGAACTAACACCTCTATGACAGCATCAAAAAAAAACCTGAACATTATAGGCATCATCAAAGGAGACTTTACGGCATAACAGTTGTATTGGATTGTACAGGTGTACCACTGTGTGCCAACGAGTTTAAATCTACTTCTCAGCAGACACATACTGTATAATCCTAATCTGTATATAGAGAAACGTATTAAATACCATATTTATTCAGTGCACTGCCTCACACATGTACTAATTGTAATGCACACTACCAACCAGACCTCAACCCCCGTTTACACATTTCTCAGAAACAATTATTCTGTATTTAGATACTGTATGTTTTCTATCTGATTGTTTATGTATATAAATATATCTATTTTCATACCTCTTACCTTCGTCTGCTTATCTTTGTTTTACCTTGTTGTCTCTGTTTGGTTTTGTATCATGAGAGCTAGTGAAAACCGGAGTCAGATTCCTTGTATGTGTCAACATGCCAATAAAGTTGATTCTGATACTAAATGCATTGTGGGAAATTGATCCATATCCTGTATGTTTAAAACATGTTAAACTTCCACAGTAAAAAGTATTATAAAAACCTTTCATGCAACTGCCTTTCACCTCAGCCCCTACTGTATGTATAACAGATAATTCTCAGTTTCTCAGACAAAGACCAGTATGATCGTTCCTGTCTCAGGTGCTTCAGAGTTGTCTATAACACACATTTGATATTCCAGCCACACTTCTCCATGCTGCACCAGTTTCAATTCTCTCTCTCAGCTCCCATTTGCAGTGTCCCACAAGGTGCCTCCAGCAGGGCAGTTTCTCTCCACGGGGTCACTGTCTCTTGGACTGGCCTTCATGAAAACAACTGTCAATATGTTAATATGAAACACTCACTCAGTTACTCCTGTTATCCTGTGCCACAACAACAATGTCCACTCCTTGAAGATGGTGACAAAAGGCTTTTGCATTGAATCCATTTATTCTGTGAAGATTTGTTAAAAAAAAATAATGCAACCTAATTTGTATCATATGTCCCCACAACAATACTAAAAGACGGCTGGAAGCTAGAGGGTCTGTGTACATGCAGTGAGAAGGTCATTGATGCCCGTATTTACAGTTATATCTATCACACTGAATCCTTATAGATGTGCTGAAACTCCCACTGAGTAATTGCTCCACAGACTTCACAGATTCCTCTCATGAGGTGAATACAAGGTCTGTCAATACAATCTCATTTCCTTTGTTTGCCGCTCAAGCTGGAGACAACACTCACAGGTCTGAAGACAAACACCATGGCAGTTATATGTCCCGCGCAGGCCACTGCGTCCACCAGGGTGTTGCATTTGTGCTGCTTTTAGGATATTTGACTTTTACCTTTAACTTGGAGGTCTTTGTAGAAATTGTTGATACGTTTCCAAGGACTCCTGGAGTAAGACAGACATAGCTGCAAGGTTTTTCTAAAGCTGTTTCCATTGGCCTGTGTTTACCTGACACTTGGATTGACAGCAGAGTGATTGGAAATATCCACCATTCACTGCCGTGAGCTCCTGAGTGCACGGAAAGTGCTTTTGTAGTCTGGCTGTAATGGGCCAAGTTTGAATTGAAGGTTGAGAGAAATAGCCTCACTGCGGTCGCGCACTGTGAGGAACTGACACACCACAAATAATACTCAGAAGTGGGGTCCTGATAGCATCACAGGCACAGAGCAGGTACAATAGCATGCAGGCTCTCATTTCAATGCACTTTCACAATGTTGTACTGTGCACAATCAGATGGAGGGGAAGAAATCCAGTCAAATTCAAACTCAGATTGTGTCTCGATTGTGGGGGTTTTTCCCCCCCAAGTAATCAACACAAAAGACATCTTAAAACTCAAATGCTGATCACTTTCTTATTCAAAAGAAAGAAGAAAGTGCCACTATTAGTTTTCAAAAACACAGAATTCAGATTCATCATAGAGTCAGAATTTCATGTATCGGCGCCATAAATAGAGTAAATCTGTTTTGTAAACTTAAAACAGAGATACACTGATCCAACACACTGGATCAGTTATCTGCCATGACTTGACCAATCAACATTAAATACTGTTTTCTTGTCAGTGTCATTATAAAATTCAGTGTTTTCTTTATCAGTTACATTCATTCAGTCACAGCAGGCCACTACATGGTTTTGTGTTTTCATGTTCAGCAGTTGATATACACATCTGCAAAAAGAAGTTACGCTAAATACTTCAATCCGTCATAAGCATTTTGGGACCATTTGAAGTTGTGTGCAACATTTTATTGATCATTATCACAATACTTTGAAAAGTGTATTTTAAAGACATATATAAATTGCATTATGTTGTGTAAATGGGAGCGATGCATAAAGAAAAGAGCTCAGGTTCGAGGTTTATTGATGATGTCAGAGGTGTGTTGACCCATGGGACCATCAGAGTGGTATTTCCTGTTAAAAGTTGCTATGTGACAGCTGGCAGGACATTAGAGGACTGGTGATTGTGACTCCTGGGCTTTTGCTAGGATGAGTTAAAGCAGAAGATGAATCCCATGTACTTGGCAAATAATGTGTATCCTATATCTACATGGCCTCTACTTGCTATTTTGCACAATGTTACAGGCTGGGTTACTGCTAACAACTGCTACAGTTACTGGCATCAACAATGTAACTGGAAGTAAACAATGTAACTACAATCCTCACTACCATCAACCCCAATACTGTAAAACTGAACATGCATAATAAACAGGAAAAGAATCCAACAAAGGATGATTGACACGTCGACGGACAAATAATAACACGGTGTGTAAAACGAATAACCAATCACCTTTATGAAGAACGGCGGGATTTCCTGTATGTGACGTAAATACTCCCAGTCAACACTGGAGGCCCCACCCTTTGTGTTACCTACCGCCCGTCAATCAAAATAGAAAAAAAGTCTGACAGTTATCACCTATTTCTACGCTTATACAATCAATTTAATTTGCTTATCATGTCCGGTGGCTTGTGACTATCAGGACTCTCCGTTTCACGACAAGTCACGCAATGACTGGTATGTAATATCTATCTTATTCTTCACCCACGTAAGCTAACAAGCTACCACAGGCATCCTCTGGCTAAATTAGCTTGCTAGCAGGCTAGCAGGGATGCTTGTTGGTGATATTGCTAATCATCGCCGGCTAAGTTAGCAGTAGTAGCTAACGCTGCGCTCGTTAGCTTAGCTAACTAGCTTGTTTAGGACACATCACTAGTTAGCTCTCCTTAAACTAATTATCGCTATATCGCTGTTTTCTTTGTGGAGTTTGGTGCAGTTGGTAGCAGTGGTTGTGATTTTATTGTTAGCCAGTCTACTCGCGTTACAATAACGCTACAGATGTTAGTCCTCTATATGAGTATCAGGTTTGTTTAGCTAACGTTAGCTTCGGCTATTCCCACTCTTAGCTGTATGCTTTTTACTACACAGCCCCAGAACAGCCGATGAAACCGTTGGATATGGCTGCCTTGGACGCGGATAGCAGTCAAAGCGACTTTCTGCAGCAGGAGGATGGCAGGGGTAATCAGGTAAGAATTCCCTCTCGGGATTATGACTCTCATACGTCGTTGCTGCGTTTCCAGTAACTGAGTGGTACTGGAGTTCACATATTTCAAACTTCGAGGGGGGTATTGTACCCTGATTTGAACCTCTCAGGCAACACTTCCTCTAAGGCTGCTTACAAATCCCGCCTCCTTAGCTAGGATTGAAGTGACAGACTGCAAACTCCAGCCCTAAACCTGGGTGTTATCCTGTGCTGCCTGGGGGGCTCAACACAGGACAAGAAAATCCTCCAAACTTCAGACTTTGCTCTTTGGCAATGAGTCGCACTGTCTATGTGGCCCAGACTAATGGCCACCCACTTTCTTCCTTTTAAACTTGCCCATTGTGGGTAGGACACTCAGCCATCACCCCTCGACCTCCTAGCAACCACCTGCACTAAGGTTGGGTCACCGGCGTCAGAGGTGGACAGAGGTGCTGCCGCTGATGTGGTAAGTCAGCACCTCTGCTAGATCCGACACAGCTACAGCAGAAATGAAGCCTTCAATCACAGCAGAGCAAAATTGGTGGTGGGAGTGTAACTAAGCTTGCACTTGCTTTCATGGAATTATAGCCACTGCATCAAAACAGGAGGATATCTCATTGCTACAACTGAAATGTTTTGACCAGTTTAACTACTGAAACAGACTCAGTAAGAGCACCCATGTGACATGTCTTTTAATAGGCTACATTTACTGGGTCTAAACCCAGTGGCCCCTATATATCACATATTGAATGCAAATACAGTTATAACTGTGTAACTAGGCCACTGACATTGTCTAATATATGAGTTACCTGCCAGACTTCAGTTGTGACTTCAGGGTTACAACTCTTGATTTGCCATCATTCGCAATAAATCAGGGTTTAAGGTTCAGCTTTATTGTCATTATACGATACGGGATTGCACAATGAAATGCAGTTGTATCCCCCTCCACACTATATACACAGAAAGTGCATAAACACATAAAACATTTTCAGATATTTAAATTAGAAAAACAATAACAGAACTAACATACGGACAACAATAGATCTTTATTTTGTTTTGGTCTGGACCATGGTAACCATAATACTGGTGTGAACACAGCAATAGATTAACTAAGAACAGGAACATACACGTGAAACAAAACTCTAAATTTCTTGCCCGCTCGGCTTCTACCAACTCAAAGAATTTTGCTCATTTTGCTCTTTGCCTCCCCATGTTTCTGACGTTGATGGTGTGAATTGCTAGCAACATTGTTTTCTTCTAAATACTGGGCTGTGTACACACTCTAGAAAATAATTTTCATGTAAATTTTAAAAAGCAGGTTATAACTAGTAAGTGCTTTGCATTGCTTGAGATAACAGCAGATGCCTAATAATTTTTTAATGTTATCATTTCCTTTCTCAGACTTCAGATCCATCTACGCAGCTTACTGGGACTGATAAGTGGGAGGTGTTAACCCCCACAACATCAGCAAAGGATGAATGTGGAATGATACAGATCCAAAGTCAAGGAATATTAACATCAAATGGACAGTATGTTCTTCCTCTCCAGAACTTACAGAGTCAGCCAATCTTTGTGACGTCGGGAACGGACACCTCCTCTGCCAATTCAGTGCCTAACATTCAGTACCAAGTAATTCCTCAGATTCAGACAGCAGATGGACAGCTGAGCTTCTCCACGTCCAGCGTGGATGGAGCGACTCTGACTCAGGATGCCACAGGGCAGATTCAGATCTTACCTGATGGTAGCCAGAGTCTCAGTGTGACATCAGCTGCAAACATCCTTAATAACAACCAGAACCTCATGTCACAGACTGGTAATGTCCAGCAGATCCAGGGGGTTTCTATAGGCAGCTCCACCTTCAACAACCAGGGTCAGGTTGTTACTAATGTGCCTGTGGGTTTGCCTGGGAACATTACTTTTGTTCCTATTAACAGTGTGGACTTGGACTCCCTTGGCCTGTCTGGTGCTCAGACTATAGCAACAGGAGTCACTGCTGATGGCCAGCTAATTATGGCGAGTCAGCCCATGGATGGCTCAGAGAGTCTGGCGAAGACAGATAATCACCTCTCACAGACACTACCAGTAAATGACTCCCATGCAAATCCTGAGATATTTGTGCCAACGTCTTCCTCTCAGCTACACATTCCAGCACATGAATCAGGTCTGCTGACACAAGACACTTCATTGTCATCAGTGGCTGCAGAGCAAGCCGACTCGAGTTCTGGTCTCCAGGAGGGCTTCATCCAACAGAATCAGGAGCAGAGCATCCAGGTGTCCTCAGCTCAGCCCATCATCCAGCTGCAGCAGGTGCCTATTCAGACCACCAACGGTCAGGTGGTCCAGTCAGTGGCGACAGGCGGGCAGAGCCTGCAAAATGTGCAGCTGATCAACCCAGGAACCTTCATCATCCAAGCCCAGACGGTCACGCCGTCGGGTCAGATACAGTGGCAGACCTTTCAGGTGCAGGGAGTGCAGAACCTGCAGAACCTCCAGCTGCCCACAACTCCACCCCAGCAGATAACCCTGGCCCCAGTCCAGACCCTGTCACTGGGTTCCAGTCCAGTCAGCATCAGCACTGGACAGATCCCCAACCTGCAGACCGTGACGGTCAACTCAGTGGCCCAACAAGAAGGAGACACAGACAACCCTGGAGGTACAGTAGCTCTTTTTATTATCAGAATATACGGAGGAAACAGCCTGATCTTTAAGACACTGCACACCCATGGTAAACTCAGGAGCTGTATTATTCTTATGGAGTAATCAGTCATTATAACTCAGAACACCTGTGAGGGTGTGCAGGGTCTTTAAAGGGTTCAAAGTCAAAATTATGTTATCACTTTGCTTGATTATTTTACATACCATAATAATGTACTAATGTGCTTAATTTTTATTTTGTGGCATATTTATATTTAATATATTTAAAAGTCCTACCACTTTGACATCTTTCAAAAGGGTCCATATTCAGCAAATTTATTACACTAATAGGTGGATGGAAGTTTGTTTGTGGCGCTCAAAGCAGACCACAGTGGTTTCTGTGAAAATCGTCTGTACTGTTGAGGGACGTAACTGACACTATTTTTTTATTGTTAATCAGTCTAACTTTTTTCCCCCCAATAAATCAGTCAATAGGCCTTTTTCACAGAAGACATTTTGAAATGGCACAGTAGCAAAAGCACAAGTAAATCATAAAATCAATGATGGCTGAATTCCATTTAGCTGCTTCAGTTTCAGGGTCCTGGTATTGTGCATGCAAGCTCACTGTGACACTGTCATGACTTACCGGGACACTTGAAAACTTCTCCTACTAAGACAAGTCAAAATGTCTGCCATGAAAATGATGCCTATATTTGAGTGTATAATTGCTTATTTTGCCTGTCCCGTAGTCAAAAAAACATAACGTTCCTGAATTTACAATTATATGAAATCAACAAAGCTCTTACATTTTAGAAGCTGTATGCAGCAAAGGCTTGGTATTTTTTTAGTCAATAATTTGTCTAAACAATTGGAGTTTTCATTGTAAACATAGTTTGTTTACATTCAGTGTCCCAACAAAATACATAAAGCCGCTTTGTGTTGAATCTTTATGTAAGTATAGCTATCAAAACATTGTGATGAAGTTTTTGATTGTAGCAAAGTCCTTCCATCCATTTTCTGCCACTCGTGAGCCAAAAACACCACAGGGTACGTTTAATGAATTATCAAAATTGTCATTAATGCATTTTCTGTCAATCAACTAATTATTTTATCACTGTGCTTAATATGGAGTTTTACTTGTGAAATTTGCTGCTATGCTGTCAGTCACACGCAATAGTAAAGCAGCTCTCACTGTGCAGGCTTTCTGGGAAGTTTACCAGAGCTTGTGTTGATATTAACGTACACATTAAATTCCAGACATTCGGATAAAGGAAGAGCAAGACTCTGGAGAATGGCAGCTGAGCACCGACTCCACCCTGAACACAAGCGATCTGTCCCACCTTCGTGTCAGGCTGGTGGATGAGGAGGATCAGTTGGGCCAGGAGGGCAAGAGGCTGCGCAGAGTGGCGTGTACTTGCCCCAACTGTAAGGAGTCAGGTGGGAGGTGAGTAAGCCTGACTGGTGCTTTTCTCTCTGAATCTTCATACTCTGTACAGCTCTGCATAGGAAAAAAAAACATTTCTGCCCATTCCTGTGTTTCTCAGAGGCTCCAGCACTGGGAAGAAGAAGCAGCACATCTGTCACATTGCGGGCTGTGGGAAAGTATATGGAAAGACATCGCACCTGCGAGCACACCTGCGCTGGCATTCAGGGGAGCG
Source organism: Macquaria ambigua (assembly GCA_008360985.2). Taxonomy (NCBI): domain Eukaryota; kingdom Metazoa; phylum Chordata; class Actinopteri; order Centrarchiformes; family Percichthyidae; genus Macquaria; species Macquaria ambigua. Next base: position 22,304 of record VMKM01000049.1, read on the forward strand.
ACCTTTTGTTTGCAGCTGGATGTTCTGTGGGAAGAGGTTCACACGCAGCGACGAGCTGCAGAGACACAGGAGAACACACACAGGTGCCCTTTTCTTGCTCCCTTAGTGTTTGCACATCAGGAAAACATCAGTAAAATCAGTAAAATGTGTTAATTTGTGCCCTGCAAAGTGTGAGTCATGTAAGAAAGGACAGCGTTTGTGCCCCTCTGGATTTACATGTAAAATGTCAGGTTAGGATTGAAGACCATTGTGATAAACACATCCAGATTTCACAAACGTGGTGGTACTTTTCCAGTTCAGAATGGCCTTTAAACTGTTTGTTCTGCAGTCTAATTTGCAGCATCTGTTAACATCAGTTTATATTTAAAAAGAGATGCCAGTAGTGAGCTGTAGCTTTTCAGTTTTATTTTCATCCCATGATTCTCCTTTGAATCTGAACACTCTTTTATCAACTCACTTAATCTTAATATTGAGTATTTCCCTGTAGTTGCCATCTGTCGTCATGGGGTGAAATACACAGATCAACAGAATATGCAAAGAAGCAAGAATGCAGGAAGTAGTAGCCTATGAGAAATCCAGTTAAACATAAGAGCACAGCATAATGATTTACAGTATCTCATGACATTTACTTTCAGGTAGACCTTTGAATGAGATATGACCACTTGGTCGTACTGTTTTTGTTGATATTCAGTAATTCTAGGTTTCTAATTGGTGATAATTGTAATCAGACATATCGTGTCAATTTGTCATCAGTTTATTTGTCTTTTTTGTCAGTGACAGTTTGGCATTCAGCAACTAATTCGGTGATTTAACATCGGCCCACAATAAAAATCTATTTAATAAGAATTTAGACTTCAGTGACAGTTCTGCCTTTTATTATTTACATCTCAATTTCCTGTAATTTTATTCATGAAACAAGCCAATTGAACTTGTGTGCCACTATCTTAAAAATCTCACCTCAGAAACATATCCTCCAGATAGATGGCATGTTTGACCCTCTCCCAAATGTATTCAGCGTAAAACTCTTTATCTTTCAAACTATATTTTCTCTCTGGCAGGAGAGAAGAAGTTTGTCTGCCCCGAATGTTCCAAGCGCTTCATGCGGAGCGACCACCTGGCGAAGCACATTAAAACTCATCAGAACAAAAAAGGCGTGAACTCTGGCAGCGCTGTGGTGGCCTCGATGGAATCCGCGGGGTCCTCAGACAGTATCATCACCACGGCAGGCGGGACCACCCTCATCCTCACCAACATCCAGCAGGGTTCCAGCAACGCCCAGGACATCCTGGCCAATGCAGAGATCCCTCTCCAGCTTGTCACCGCGGTAGCGACCAGCGAAGTCATGGAGTGATTTACACTCCACTTATGAACTTCTACAACCTCTCTCATACTGTATACTCCTACCTGCATTTTTATTCAAGTTTTGAAGAAAAACTACAATTATAAATATATATATATATATATCTATATATATATATTTTAACACAGAAATAGTCAGTCCATGTCCATACTCTGTTTTTACTGAGGAAAAACTAGTAGTGGAGACTAAAAGAAGATGAAGGTGGAAAAAGACATTGCAGTAAACACACAAGGAAATGCCTTATTTTGTACAAAATTGTGTCGTTGGAAAAGTAGGATGCCATTTTGTTTTGAATCTACTTATTTTTGTTAATGTGTTTTTCACAGAAAATAATTGGTAAGTTGAGCAATTTCCTCGCCTTTTTTTGATGCTATATTCGTATGATGGCCTTGGCAAGCAAGGGTCGTTCCATATTCCTTTGAGAAAAGACTAAATCTCACAACAGAGCTAATATTATCCAGCTGAAGTAATGTTATTGCTTACGTCCATGCAAATTTATTCATGTTGTGTTTTTTTTTTTTAATGCATTCTTTTTCCAGTGTCCTCCTTGCAGTCAGTCTGCTTGCAAACTACCGGCCCTCCTTCCTCCGTTTTCTAAAAACTTTGCTCACACCTACTACATTTTGCAGGTGAAAATCAAAACAATCAACATTTTGTATTGTAATTACTCTTGAACATATACTGTTGATATGATACACATTATTTGCTTATTAAATATTTTGACTGAACAACTATTTATATTGGGCTTCACATAGAAAATGCGTTTGTGATATTAAAGGTCCAAAATATTTCAAATAGCTCCATTATATGTAATTCAAATGTGTTTTTGTAAAACCTTTTTTGGAGGACTTCAAAACAAAAACAAATGCATTGTAATATGAAGAAAAAAAAGCCATTTTCTTGGAGATAATTGCCAAATTTGACTACAAACTCAGGGTGACTTGTGACTGTGTGATATAAGTAGAGTAAATCACCCCTGTAGCTTCCGGGCCATGGTGGGGTGCTGTGAAGAAATGTTATTTGATGGACCAAAAGCTGAGGTGAATTAAGCTGTCACCATGTTACCTATGTTCATTGAATCCTACCTTGTCAGTTTTTTTCCTTTTTTTTTAATTTTTTTTATTTTTTTCCAACGATAAGGATCAACCCCTGTTCATGTTATAGAAACGGCCTCACCAGTATCTTGCATCATCAGTCCGATCACGCAGTGTATTACTGAAAGCGGTACTCTTTTAACAGCACTACTCTCATCACTTTCATCTTGTTGTTAATCCTTTTGTATAAAAATGTTTTGTATACTTCTCAAGAAGCTGTCCTTTATATTCATTGTCAGTAAATGTACAATGTTTCTCTCTTTGATACTATTTCTTTAACTGTATGTTGCATTTCCCTGTTCCATGTTATGTTTTTTATTTGATCTCTGAACCCCCTCCCCCCAACTGTTGAGTTGTTCAATTAATACACATACACACTGAACAGTGAATTATGGTGGCATATTTGATTTTTCTTCTTTTTTTTTTTTTTTTGTGACATAATGCAAATTATGTGATGTGATCATTTTTCCTAACATGGACATGTTGTCCTCTTCAGGAGATTATACTTTACCCTCTGAGTCAGATAGCAAGATGCCACTGAAACGTTCAAAGAGCATCTTTATATTATGTACTAAACACTGAAGGTTTATTCTCACTCAAAAATCTTCTGTATAAATATGTCAATATAACATCAATATAAACCTTTCTGTTACACTTGACTTTCCTTTCATTTTTGCTTGATTTTATTTGTTTTAACGTATCAAGGTCGTTCAGTGTCTGCTTCCTGAGGGCAGCTTGATATTTCATACTAAAAGGACTAAACATAAGACAAGTTTGAATTTTTCCGTATACTTGAAACCTTTTGTTTTGTGTCTTTTCGAAGACTTGCCGTCCAGCCAGGAGGGTTATTCTCCCCCCACAGCTCCACGGCTTACATTCTGGGTTAGTAGTCCAGTAGATGTCACTACAGCCAAGGGAGCAGGAGGAGAGGTATGTTTGACCCCTTGACCTTCCCCATGTAGCTGCTAAGACTAAGACAGAAGTCACTGAGGCCAACAGGAGGTGCGGACCCTCAATTAACCACAAGTTAATGTCACACGGAAATGTCAGGAACATATTCTGCTGCTGGAGAACAAAGTACTGTCTCATGACTTTGAACAAACCCTACAGAGGCATGAGAGGTAACGGCTTCTGGTTGTATGACCTGGATTCATGTATATTTGAGTGAATTATCCCCCTAAAGCCTTTTGAACAGGCTGCTTTGTCTTGTTTCTGACTTTAAAGTGTACACACAGTTTACTGTCACTATCATTTACCGGAAATAGTGATCGTTTCTTAATATTTTGACTTATTAACCTGATATTACCAGCACACATAATGTTGCATCACTGTCTGTACCTCTTAAACTAAATGGGACATTTTACTAATTAGGTACTGTTGCTATTTTTTCTTTAATATTAGGCTCAAGACGGCGGCATAAGGGAGTTAAAATGTATTATAGCCTACCTGGTTTTAGTGCCTGTGAACATAATTAAAATGGCAGTCTATGAAAAGCTTTATCTGGTAAATCAGAGTGAAAAGCACATGCTTTTTGAGTCTTAGTCATTTTGCTGAAAACGAGTCAGAAAATGTGGTCTATAACGTTAAAAAGGACTCGTCCGTTTTGTCGTTCCTTTCATTTGCATAATTTAATGAATCCAATTCATTGTAATGCAATACCAAGTGCACCAGGAACATAGAATGACAGTTTGAGTTAATGAAATGTGTTAACGGTATCATCATTTACTTGTATGTTAATTAGTCCAATTAATTTCCCCTGCTCGGTAATCTGAATATTGTAATAATCTTTGCTCCCCTGCAGGAATGAAATCTATGATACACAGACCTCTGGGACAATCTGCGTAGAGAATCGTGTTTTTTCCAGCTGAAACGTGTGGCAGATTTGACAAACGTGAGTGTGCCTTGAAATATTTTTTAGGTCTGAGATTCAGGAATATTTCTGCAATTTTTCTTTTTTTTTTGGGGGGGGTTTATACTTGTGTGCTTGAATATTGTTTACCAGAGGTTGTGTATGGTCTGCCTTCAGCTTTTATGATGCAAATCACACCCACAGTTGGGAATGTATTGAGAAACGCAGGGCGGTTGTCCGGTGCCAGAGCCAGGATAACTTTGTCTTGCTTGACAAAGTGCCATTGCCTCGTAACAGGAAGAGGCATGGTTCTTCTGGCCGCTGCAGATAAAAGCTGCCATCAGTGGGCGATCCTCCCCGGCAGCTCGGCAGGTTAAAGGAAGGAAGAGAGATCAGGTGGCTGCTGAGCGTGACACTGTCCACTCTGTCATTTCAACTGACCACCTGGATTGGAGGCCAACTTTGACAACAAACTGTTCCAGCTCTTTCTATTAGCGTAATTCCATGTGTGTGTCAGCATTGGCCTGTAACAAAATGAGCAGAGCTTTTAACAGTTTTCAGCACAGTTAATGAATCTGGAGAGGTAGCTTCAGCATGTGGTTATTAGATTAAAAGAAACACTGATGCAAGACAAGTAAAGCTTCTTGTGGCTGTGATTTGTTGAGGCAAACATGTCATTACTGCACACACTCAGTTCCTCATTGTCACGGATGTAGTTTGAACATCATGCGGAGCAAATTTGGCAAAAGACGAGTGAAACACAATTCAACTTATTTTGGAGAGTAAAAGGAAAGCTTTTTCAGTAATGCGGCTTCAGTATTGTGTTTTTGTGATAGACAGGTATCATTTCAAACAAGTTGTTTGTGTGTTTTTATTGTAGCAAATAGCTTTGGATCTTCTTGCTCAGTTTGAATAGCTGTGTAATTGTACGCGGTGCTCAACTTCTCTTCCAATTCATGTGCAAAATGCATAAATACAGTAACTATGCAGAGGCAGAGAAACACTGTAATCATGCAATAACATTTCCAACTGTATGTGTGATAGAATTCAAAATGCTATTGGGATTATGGTTCTTAACCATTGGGAGGTAATGGGAACTGTTGGTAGAGATGACTTATTTCATTATACTGTCCCAAAATATACAAAATACTTCAGCAAGAGGGCCGCTTCTTCCCTATCCCTGCCCAATTTTAACTGTTTTTCCCCAGTTGTTGAAGGATAGGCCTGCAATTTTGCGAAGTGACTATTATTTGCCTTTCTCAAGGAATCAACAACTTGAAAGTACAGTGCAATGAATTGTCGGGGTTCTGCAGCTGCATTTATTTACAATATGTCTCTTCTGTGAAACATCTCACAGAATTTAGAGCATAAAGCCTTTTATTTAATTTCCTCTTGGATATGAACTGCAAGCCTCTTCATAAGTGAAAAGCACTTACCATCCTGCTTAATATTTTGTTTACAGCAGGGTACTAATGGTGTTTTTCTCTTAAACCATTAGGACATTTGAAACAACACAAAAAAAAGTGTCCCGTGTTTCTGTATTCCTGACACATTCTTGCCCTTGATCAACTGCAGAAGGCAGACAATAGCGCAGATCATTTTCCCCGGGCAGGGAAACACAGCATGGATCAACTCAATAACCTGATATTCCCTGAGTCTACTGAGTGTGGCCAATTTAGCAGAAGGTCAGGTTTATTCCAGAGACAATTTGGTGACCTCCCTCTGGAGCCCCAGCAGGACCAGCGGAGACAAACAGAATTGTCGAGCTACAAAGGGCTTGTGTTGACATTGCGTTTAGGTGTGGACTTTTCAAGGTGAACAGATACCTGGTGTGGGACAGGGGGGCTATTATGCAAACCTGATAGCCACAAATAGAAGTTGCACGCTTGTGGATTTAGTTTATCATGTATTTTTGGCAATCATTGTACGGTGTCGAGGTGGATGTTTAAACTTAAAGATGTACACTGGGTAGAAAAGTATGGTGTATGTGGGGCTGCAAATCATCTTCCATCATCCTTTCATATGCAGAGGTGCCATTCACAGCTTCAAATTAAACACTCTTGTTTCAGGGAAATTATGGTCTGACTCTGTGGTCAGTTTCAGGAGGGCGGAATTCAGATTTGATCAAATTATTTGCTGTCTTTTATTGTAAAATTTCTCTCTCCTGCTGCTTTGCATTTACTGTATGTAATCCAGGTCCAACTGTGAAAATTGAATCGACAACAATGAGACACCGCCATCAAATCTTCCACATTATGTTGTTCTTTGTACTCACGCACAGTATGTGTCTGTTTTTAGTGAAGAGACAATTGCATAAGATGATGTTGAGATCTATGAGAAGATTAGGAGGGATCATTTTTAGCCGTTCCTCGCAGCAGTCATATAGTTTTCCCACTGTACTAAATAACTTTGTCTTTATTCTGCACCTCAAGGTCAAATGTGACAACGGCTTCAACTTCCTCGAACGCGAGTCGAGGAAAAAACTGCAAGTGTGTGTGCTCGATATTTTCCTTTGGTGACAAGAGCTGGCCTTCAGTGTTATTCAGCCCATTGAAAATGATTTCAGATATGAAAGGAGACGTTTTGTATCTGAAAATGTACATTAAATGGTGTCAACAACATCCCGGAGGTCAGAGTAGAGTCCCCATGGAGACTGAATCTGGCTGCTGCGCTCGAAGACTCGACACCCCCCTGAGTGGCGGCTCTGTGATGGCTCTCAGTTTCTCTCGTCATGTCCCTGGCAGCTTTGACACAGGTAATATGCATGCAGGCTGACAGTGCCTGGGATGTGCGGCAGAGACAATGATGTACATATCATTTTCCTCCCTGACTGATTGAAGACTGTAATCTGTGCTGGACTTTCTCTCTGATTACACACGTCTCAGGGAGCAAAACAAGGACTCTGAGCTGCCACTGGGCACTGGACTCATCCAGGGCTTTCAGCCTTCAAGAGGACTGAAGTCCGCCTTTAAGGTGAGCTCAATTTTCGTCCCATTTACACTATTGTTACAAGTGTCGGATAGAATGCATCTGGTAGATAGTGGTCAAACAGTGGCTGTCTGAAGATGACACCGGAACAGAGATGTATCTGGCACCCAAGGTCATCCTATTCCCATCTCCGGCACTGTCACAAATGTGTACAGCTCCTATAAAGGCACTCACAAAGAGAGAAACAATATCATGAATTTTACATTCACCGGCATTGTGCTCTGTGCTTACAAAATGCAAAGTGTGTCCTGCAGCTCAACAGGCCAATGCTAAACCTGTCCAACAAGATCATGCAGACAGAGAATATGTGGCCAATAGCTGTAATACTCTATTGTTCTCTGCACAAAGAAAGTGTTCCACTGTGTTAATAACAAAGCAAACCAGTATTTCAAGGGTTTTTTATTTGCATAACATGTCATGTTTGCAAACAGCGCGCACAGATATTTAACACGCTCTTAACCTGCCTAACCTTGTGAGGTACACTCGTGTCTTTATGTAAAACCTAAGAGATTTCTCTGTTGACAATAGGTCAATCCTTTACAGAAGTTACCTAGCACATTACAAGGTTGGTCTCGGGGGAGAAGTAATGGGTTCTGGGCAATTGACCAACCTGCCATGCTTTACTGCACCTGCACGGAGTTAGAGCTGTCATCATTACCACTTCCTCTAACGTTCCCCCACAGCAACCCAGACACTCCCACTTACAGCGATATTTCACTTTGGTGGAACATTTTCACTTTTTATCATGCATCCCCTCCGTACACGAGTGGAGGCAGTCCAGATTTAAGATTTGAAGCAGTAAGGTAACCTCTAACAGGCCTTTGGGGTCCGCACTAAAACATAACGTTTCCAAAATAGCTCCCAGTCACCAGCAATGATTCTGACTTAAACTTTTCAGATTAAGAACCATGCTTGACAAAAAAAAAAAAAATCCTGAAGATAAAAGGTTGTAAAAGGTGTCTACCCACATTTTCTCTGTGTCAAAATATGAAGAATATGAGGTCAGTCATTTGAATGGCATTTATCCTCTATTTTAGTTGAGTTATTCAGAATGATTGCAAGATTGTACTGTCTGATAATAATCATTAGGCAGTTCTGTAAGAAGAAAAAGCTGTTTGAATGGTTCATTAAAATGAATCCAAAAAAGGAACAAGCTTCTACATTAGTTATTTAATCAAGAGTTGCTGTTAGGAAGCACCTTCAACTTAATCTGTATTTTTTTCATTTTCTTTCTTTTCCATCAGTACAATCCTTTAGAAATTGTTGTGCATTTAAATGAGTGCAGCTACACTACATACAGGTCATACAGTGGAGGTCACAGACATCGCACACATACAGCTTTCTAATTACAAAGCCATCTGAAATCTGGCCTAATTAACATTTTCAATGCTTTAACACAATATTAAGACCGATATGGACGAGGTTCAGTAGCATCACCATGAGCAAACAATTGAAGAGACTTCTTGCATCTGCTTTTCTTAAATAATCTCACCACAAAGTCCATTCAGTAGCTGCTCTAGAGCTTTCCATCAACATGATTTTCATCAGCAGATGGAGTTTGCCCGTTGTCATAGAAATGCCACAAAGAATAGAGGAAGTTGAGAATGAAATCTGTATGCCAACTCTAATAGTAATTTTCAGACATTATATATTTCACTTAGGAGGTTTACTGTTTCGTTTTGCCCTTAGTGCAACAATCCAAGCTCCATACATGTAGCAGTCAATCCCAAATAGAAACCAACGAACGACATTATTGTAATACAAATGTTTAGCTTTCAGGCTTTTTAAACAACAAATATCAGACATTATCAAGGCCTCAGCATAGCGAGCCTGTAGCAACTTCGCTCTGACTTGCAGATGTTTTTCCCTCAGTTTTCACTTCCTCCTCCCACACATGTCTTATATCAGTATTTGCCGGATCCAAAACGACCAGCTTTGAAAATGAAGGAGAGGAACTTTACATTGTGCCAGAAAAAGGAATGGAAATTACGGGCAGTGTCAGATAATTGAGCTTGTCGTAAGAGACATGTTAATAACAGACGGAGATGCAGAAGACTTGTCACTCCGTACCCTGGGTGACAGACTCTCTCTGCTGTTGATGAGCTGTTTTAGAGGGGAAATTGTTCCACGCAAACACCATCGTTATTACAAGCTGGCAAGCTGCTCGCTTGTGTACCCAATTCTGCTTGAACTGACAGAATCCAATTGACCGGCACATATTCATGCACTTTATTTTCTTTATTCTCACCAACAATGCAGATAATTACTGCACCAAGTAAAACTGAAAATAGAATTTCACTGTGTCCCAGAAAACAATGCCAGAGCTGTCTCAGCAACATGTCTGCTGAAATTGCTGTGACTGGGAGACCTACTGTAAGACAAGCAGCAATCCAATATTACTTGTCAACTTAAAACCTACTGAAACCATATTGGCATTCTCTTCTTTTATAAAGTGGAGTGAAATAACTTGCATTTTTCATGTTGTCATGAGATTGTCTGCAGCAAACCAAGGCCGCATGCAAACCTTTATTCAACAAAGCACTTTATCAGCGCAGTTTCTGTTGTGTTATGACCCTACCTGTTTTTATGGGTCTACGTGTATCCTGTCGTGGGTAAACGCATCCATTTACTATCACTCAGTTTTATAAGTTACCTGTCTCTGTGGTCTGAGACAGCGCAATCAGCGTGAACATAAAAAATCTCTCCCAAAGTCTGAAATTACAGTATCAACATTTGAACTTGGGATGTCATCAGTAAGTGCAGCTTTGGGTTACTTATTAGACAATCAATGGGAGACTGATCATGTGTGCAGAATATATTTTGAGTTTTAAAACTCCAAGTAAGAATTATTTATTATGAATCGGTCAGAAACTGGAACCTTTATGTTCAGAAGAGGGTAATGTTCTGTGGGTCACCTACACATGAATAATTCACTGTTTATCTATTCATTTGTCATGGAGGTTAATGTAAACAAGGCTTATTCTCAGGGGGAGAATACAGGCATATTTTAATAAAAACAAACCATATTAAGGTAATGAAATCACATTTTAATCCCAGAATTTGTTTGTTTTTTTCTGTAAAATCATCTCCTGATTAAGCTCACAGGCCTGTTTTACTTTAAATTGCATCAATTTGCATCACTAAAAATCAGGCTACATGGCGTCTTTACCACTGATGAAATGAAATTGTAATTTACTACGTTATGTTTTAATCCAAAGTCAGAGTTGTTTGTTGATTAATTTACTGTTCATAACTGGCCTTTCCATGAAGTATTTTTCAAATGCAGCGTCTGAACTGCCAAAAGGGTCGTCCCAGAAAATAATTACCTTGTTTTTGTCGTTTGTTTCTGTAAAATTCGCAACTAACGGATATTTATAGCAGTGCATGTGGTTTTCATATCACAGCAGAATAAAGAGCAGGTTTCAGAGAGCTGGAAAATGTATATGGACATTACCCTGACAGGTTTAACTGCTAAATGGGCTCATCTTCTAAAAATGACCGAACATAGATTTCGTGTGGTTAAAAGGCACATTTACCCTAAATTTCATGTCTGTGTTCCTATCATTAATCCCCTTGGGAGTTAATGCGATCAGCGGAGTAGCAAATGGGACGTTGTCTCTGATGCTTGTGCCTTCAGAGAATAGCGCCCATGGCGGGATGGTAAAGTGTCTCCCAGGGACCAGACCACATCTGCTAAGTTCACGTCCGTCTGCAACCTCTAACACAACTCATTAATAAGGATCTTTTACTGAAGCCATGTCGGTGTGTCATGTATTTATTTGAACTTTAACTTTGTTGTTGAGTCCCAGTGTGCGGAGGATGTGTGGCTGTCATACTAATGTATAGGGACACTCTAGTGCCGCTGTCCAACAAGTCGTCCGTTATCTGAGGGAAATGTGTCCGTCCAGAGGTGAGGGCGGCTTTGTGCTCTCAACCAGGCCACCTCTCAGCCTTTGTGCCAGTAACAAGCTCAGCTCAGGCTCCAACGAAGCGAGAAATTGTAAACTCTCCGGAGAGGCCCAGCGGAGAGATAAGGGCTTAGTGTTTGCTGGCAATGTGCATGGGGATGAATCTGATACGGCCGAGTCCCACGCCAGAATGGGAGTGATGATACCTCCCCTTCTATGGAGAGTTATGTTTAATCCCCTTTGCCAGTGTATTCACTTGCAAATATTCCTGTCACCATTAATATGTATTAACACCCTTCACACACTGTTCAATACAGATTTATCAGACTCCATTTTTCCTCTTGTGCTCGCCATCATCTCTCTGCTGCTCTTGAACCACAGCTTTTTATAAGGCGAATAGACCTGAATGTGCTGCTGATGTTCAAGCAGCAAACCTTTGCCTGTAGATACTGCAGGGTTGGTTCAATATAGACTCCACTGACAGTCTGCAGCTACAGCACGCAGATGAGACCAAATCCACCATAGTTTATTTATATTTTTCATTTGTGAACATTTTTTTAAAAACATTTTTTCCAGTAACTTCCATATTGGAATATTTCATGGTGTGACCATAAGTTGTTTGATTAGTGTGACATGGTGTTAGCATTAGCAAAAATTGAGGAAGTGTACCATGTGAATTAGAGTGTAATTATGTGTTCTTTTTATTAGGTTGCATGCATAATGCTGCAAGTTCCCAAAATGTTCTAAAAATCTGTAACAAATTACAAAATAGTAGACAATAAATATCCTTAAATTGTCTTATATTTGAACTTATCAGGTCTTATTCCAACATAAACTTTTTTTTTTGTCAAAAATGTTTGATATTTTCACATTAAAATTGGGGGTTTATAGCTTATAAGGCCCATTAACCTAATGTTTTCCTTTACATGGACCCTAACATACACATCTTTTATACTTACATGCTATGCATCCCTGTTTCTGTTTCAGATAAACTCTCTTTATTCTTACCTGTCTTATTGTTCCTGCAGAGAAAAGTCAGATGAAACATTCCTGCATGATTTGCCTGAAAAATAAGTGATGAATTTCTTTACATTATAGTCTTAAAAAGGCTTTAAAAGTATTAAATCTTACTCTCTGATATCTGCAGACCTTGTGTAAGGCTTGACTCACCACCTCATGTTATCACAGTTCATTTAGATTTAAATGTAAAATTTATCATTGCTGATATTTGTTTATTTTTTAATTTGCATGTAATTCTGAATTACAGTACACAATATAATCTAACAAGATAAAGGACGTTGGATGGGATTTGTGTGAGATTTTGTCTGTGTTTGGTGGTCTAATCCAGACAAAGCCCTGAGAAGCTCATTACAGCCTGGTGAGGCCTTAAGCTTGTGCTGCCTGCATTAAAGCAGCCAAGAACTGTCTGTCAGCTTCCTGGCAGAGCCCAAATCAAGCTGTCAATTACTGGACGTGTTTATGGAAATTACATGTTTGTTAACATGCTGGAAAAATGTGCTCTCGGCTCAAGCAGCATGTGTTCGGAGAAACAATTTTGCTCAGAAATCACCTTTCAAATGGATGAAGGTGATCCTCATCAGATCACAGACACGAGAGGCATTTTAACTCTCCCTGTCCTGATACGTGTGAGGAAAAGCCCAGACAGAAAGAGCCACAACTAACAATCAAAGGTGGAGCCCGTGTATGATGCTATGTTTTTGTTTATTAAGTCATTTCACTCAGTCTTGGCTGTTGTTCAGCCTCCTTTGTTACTCTTAAAGATGCGAAAGCACAGGTTTGGTAACTAATGCAGCAGTGAAAAGAGAGGCTTGTTTGAGCTGGAACAGTAACTTACATCTGACATCCAGCTGTACAAAGTAAAGATTACGTTAAACAAATTTTATTAAATATACAAAAGGTGAATTAACCACTAGAGGGAGCAACATGCTCTGATTTCTAATCAGGAATATCAAATTAATAATTTATGCACAGCGTTTCCATTTTCACTTACCGTATGCTGACGTCTTGCAGCATCAAATGTTTACAGTTTCCACCTGAAGAGTGGTTCTTTTAAAGTATAGCTTCTCTTTAAATAGATTCCTAACAATGCAGTGTAAAATTGAAGCTCCCTCTACCATTCAGTGTAATGTCTCCGATGAGATGTTTATGTCAATTTCCCCGTTGATTTTCTCTCACATAAAGGCCTTGATTTCAGCCTCCCAATGATCATGAAATTGAGCCAATCGACATGCATGTCTCAGATGTCTGTTCGAGCTCATCTTAGACAAGGTAATTTTGTCAGAGCAATTACCATTGTAATGTATTCCAAAGTCAGGGCATTTTCTGCTGCTTAGGTGAGCCGCTGACAGCATGTTTTGATTTTTAAGCAATTGTGCTTTTCACTCCGAGATCACGCCAAGGTCTGCATTTCTCCCTATGCAACAACCCGCCATGATTCCATTATTTCACATTAACATCTAATTACCTCACTCAGACCCGCAGCTATATTGAAAAGCCACTGCGAGTTCTGGGGTTTGACAAAGCTGTAAGTAAAGATGGGTTGGGGGGTTGGTGCGTGTTTATGAAGAAGAAACTCCAACTGTAAGACATACCCAATTCCCAGTGGACCCATATTACCTGTCAGGGATGATGACAATGCCCTGGAGAATGTCACTGTGCAGTGAAACTGTCATCACACAATTACTCTCACCATTACTGGCCTTACATCTCCATGTAATGGCTGTGACACACTTTACAATTCAGATTGTATTCTCAGTCATTGGCACTTAAATGCTGCACTCCGTTTTATGAAAAGATAAAGATCTGTGTAATCTGCCAGAGCTCAACCATCCCTTGAAAGCTTGTCAGGCGGCATTTTGTCGTTCACAAGAAGTTGTCATACCCCGTAGCATCTCCCTTTGTTGGGCTGGTGAAAGTGTCTTTTTGAGTGCACTATTGTGTGCTTGTTGATATGTGCTTGCCTATAGAGTCAGACTGTGTTTTGGTCCAGTCATCTATTTGAGTCATCACAAGAGGGAGCGCGCAGTGTGGTATTGTATTGTATAGAGTTCAGCTGTGACTACAGAGCAGCACAGAGCATCAGAAGTTCCCTTAGTCATGGATCATCAAATTAAGATCCAAACGTGGTGCTCGTTGATGTGTTTTGGATGCCGTGTTCAGTATGCCGGGCCCTCCTGTTCAGATTTAAACGTTCACTCTGGATACTTGCAGCTTTAACAATGAGGCTGGAGATATTCTATATTTTTTGTTATTGTCAAGAAATCCCATGAAAAGACCAAAACCGACAATGTGTTACACCTACTTCTCCAGACTGTCTGTTGCACTCAGTCCAACCCTATTTGTTCCTACTGAAGATGTAAATATTTAAAGAAGGCTCACAGGTGTATAGTTTCATTTTTTAAAAAGGCTAAATAGTTAAACAGCTGGGCAGTGTAGTTTTCAGCTAGCGTTAGTCAAACAGGTGCAATACGTGTATTTCTGGTGGACTATTTTCAGTTATGGATTAATACACACTTTGTGCTCTATTGAGTATTTACAGCAGCAGGACGGTGTACGTAAAATCAACTTAAAGTAAACTACAGTGCCCGCGTTCATGGTAATGAAGCACTATGTCACCCAGTGTAACAGCCTGACTCACTGATGTATTTTTAATAGTTTTTGGACATCATTGGACGTCTGGTTCAGAGGAATAAGCTGCGTATATCAGACTTTACGTCTTACTTTAGTATATCAGACTTAATATACACAGGCTTGTTAGTACTTCAGTTCAGTTCAGATCGTTATTGTCCCAAAAGAGGCAATTCTTTTTTCAATAAGGCCGCATAAAGAACACAAACACAATAAAGACACACAATAAGACAAATTAAGACATTAAAAGTGCAAGTACTCTTCGTGCAGTATAGAATATAGTAAAAGCTTAATTTGATAAAAGCAAAGAAAAACGTCAACAGTAACAACAGGGATAAGATAAAGTGCCAACCTGTGCGGGGTAGACTCAGTTTATGGTAGTGTACTATATTAGCATTTAGAGCGCTTACTGCATGTGGGATGTATGACATTTTTGGAAACCTGTATCTCTGATCAGAGGGGAGGAGGAGGTCGAATTCCTTAAAAAGAGGAGGGTTCGGATTTGTTATGATGGATTTAGCTGTCCGTGTGATTTGCTGGCTGACAGAGAAGGCCGCCGCTCATCAATGATTTGACTCGCCACCTTTGACAATGATGCCCAGCTGATTCCTGTTTCTAATATTTAAATTCTCATACCAACAAATCAGTTAGACAGCCAGGACTGATTCTATGATGGATCTGTAAAATAACATCAGCTCTCTGTCAACATTAAAAATATTTAACCTCCATAGAAAATACAGTCTTTGTTGTGTAGTAGGATCAACTCATTGTTCGATTTGATCTTTACATGGGATTTGTTGATGATGAGAAAAACATAGATTATCACCAGACTTATCCTTTAAGTTTCAGTCGTTTGCAGGTCTGGGACCACCCAGTCTGCACCACCAACTGCAAAAAGCCCAACTGCCAGCCTGTGTGAGATAGCAGATTGAGTTTAACAAGCCAGATGGGTTGTAATTGTCTGATCAATCCAATGTTTGTGAGCTTTTATGCCTTTTATTATGGTTTGTTTTCCTTACGTGCTATTTCCTCTGCTGATTTGCCTTCCCTTGGGGAGGGTCTGTGTCAAAAACACTTTAGCTGCCTGACCAGCGTTACTTAGGATGTGGAGTCACATTGTGTGTTGTCTGAGTTGGGCAGCACCTCCCATGAAAATGACTGGAGCAGCATTATCTTCCACGCCTGTCTGCCATGCCGCTGCAGTTTTACTGTTCACCTTTTCAGAGCAGTTGTCTGGCACAGCGCTATATGATTAAGGCTGCCCTGCTTTCCTCTGTGCAGAGGTTAGTGAGGGCTTTCTTCTCCACAGTTCTGAGGAGCAAAAAATTAATTTAGACATTTGGAAATGTCATTTGCGTCTGCTAAACCATTTGAATTCTCTTAGCTTTATAGAACTTGCAGGGAAAAACTTTTCTGTTTTTCCTCACTTTGCATCATGTACCTGAATCATCAAACTGCTTTCCTCCTTTAACATGGATCAGATTTTTAAAAACACACAGACACAAGACCTACAGATGTGCCTGCCTTCTGAGACGGGGTCTTATATCACAGACATTGTTATTTTCATGCCACATGTAACAGCAGGCACTCTTTCCAATCATAACTTAAGAGTTGGTCCCCGTGCAGACGTGAAGAGGTTAACCCTTCACTTTTGGAAGCCGTCGACTGGTTTTCTTGCCTCTCCTTTACTTTATCACAGTAATTGAGACTCTTTCATGGCACTTCTGTTTCTTTTCCTAGATATATAATGTACTGGATAGATCCTCAACATGCTCAATCACAGAGAACTAATTTGACTGTATTGTTTGACAAGTGTTCCTTACAGCTTGGTGTGAGTGAGATGCAATCTAAGAACAATTATGCCATTTTCTGAGAACAGTATGGGGCAGGTAAGAACCATTTTAGATATTCACAGGTTAAATGTAATGACCACTTTAAGTGTTGAATTTCAGTTTGTGGGATTTTTTTTATATTTAGACCAGACTGCTTTTGCTCAAGCCGAGAAAAGAAAGTGAAATATTGGCATTGTACACATGCATAACATAGATATGGTATAATATATGAATTGCTGATACTCGTGTCCTCACCACTTTTTGCCGTTTGTACTTACTACTTCTTTAAAAGCTGCAGGATCTGTGGCTGTCTGCCACATGAAAAGAGGATCTAGTCATTTTCATATATGGTGAGGACTTAATTCTAATTCTGCAGCACATCAGGTACCTAATCTTAACAAATGGTAGGTAAAAGACCCTGAAGGTGCACTGGCATTTCAGAGGTAGTGAAGTAAAAGAGCTCAAGGTTAGGACTGAAACCCATCTGAGTCATGTCTTTGAAGCCCCTGTTGGACTTTTAAATTTTTATCACTCCTGATATTTGTTCTCGATGGCAAATTAACAGCCTTCCTTGTGCCATTCAGTTTCCTTTCTGAAGACAAGCCTTAAATTTTGTCTAACTGCCTGAATTTACTACTCTTCTATTTTTCACACGACAGAATCAATACCAGGACTGAAGAAGAGAGGATAAAAATTTATGGTATCTTGCAATTTAATGGTTGAAAAGATGCAATTTGAAAGATCATAAATTGTGAAGGAGCTTATGCTTCATTGCACTTGATTCAGTGCTTGCTGTTAGAACTTGATTTGCGAGTGTCTGCAAAGTGTGATTAACGAGGCGATCAATGTGCAGTGCAGCACAGTATGGCACTCCTAATGCTCTTCATTAGAATAAATAAAATAAATTGACTGCAGCTCTATGAAAACTCTGTAATGGTTAAAAATCAAAGAATGTCATCCCCCAGCCACGATTTAGCTTCTCACAGTCTGCATCCACCTTGATCACATTACCCTGACAGCCTTGTCTCTAAACCTGCAGGGGCCCTGAGACGAGTTCGCGGTGAGGGAAGTAAAAGGAAGTGGTGTGTCGGCGGGGGCCACAGGCTATTGCTTAGTTGACTGGTAATCATAAATCGGAGGGCTTTTGTACTGAAAGTGTTGGGGGGAATGCAGTTTGTGGAGTATTAATGCATGAAATAGCATTTCAAGCTGATAAACGGTTCGCAGAATGGTCAGTCTGCGCAGATTGCTCTTCCCTCTTTCTTTTTCATGAAATCATATTGTTTGTAATAACATTTACCAGGAGAATTTATTCCACTTCATCTCATGTTTTCTTGCCAGACAGCTTGGTATTGCTGTCGTGGAGGGGGGGTGGGGGTGTCAAACTCAGCTGTAATATGCACTCCTCCTTGCCTGTCCTCTTTGGATTATTGTCTTTTCAGATTAGACTATGTTGAATTGGCCCACAATATGAGCTGTCACGCAGTCACTTAACTTGGCCCTTCAATTGATTTCTTGCTACATCTCCCATGTGGTTGTTAAAATCAATTAACTATAAGTAACTGGGCAACAAAACGCATTTGTAAATGAGCTGGTATTGATATTTTCATCTTTCTCCATTAAAAGCAAAGTATCGACTCAAAGGTTTATGTTATGTGTCATGTTGTCTCTTTGTCTACACTATTACTGGGAAAATATGAACCACGTAGCCACAGATCCATTAGTGTACAGCCGATGAACAGTACCAGCTAAAGCAAATATCACATTCATAACAGCTGCAACATGAAAGGAAGTTATCATTTGAGTACATGTATTTACATGTTTACATCTGTCTGCTACATGTGTGGATATGAGCTGTTTCTCAACTTGTTGATGTGATTCCTGCACAGTGAAGAGGAGATTCATGTTTGTGTTTGTGTTTGTGTGCACTTGCAGCTGCTGATGAGATGTGTCCCTGTGCACGAAGATGATAGGGTGCCTGTCGGAGTCCACACGGCAACCAGCGGCCCTCCCTGCTCTTGTCTTTGCGACACCTTTGGGCCGCTACTGTAAGGTGAGTCACCTCTCCTCCCGCTCAGCCCAACCTTTATTAGCTCCATTAAACATGACCTGAGTGCTCATTTTGCATGGAGACATTTAATTGCGTGCTGCAGAGGCACTAGTCCTAATAGGCTAAGTGCTGGCTCCTACGGCGACTACATGCGCTGTATATGCACTGCAAAACTTTCCTCCTTCCTGCACCACCACCACCACACATTATTTAAATCATCTTAGACATCACACTTTCTGATCTGAACATGTTTAATTTGTGTAAATAAATTACAGATAAAAGAATTCCTCCTTCACAAATATTTCCATTAAGGAGTTGTTAAATGGTTCACAGAGAATCAGTAATATTGAATTTCAGTTAAATCTAAAATTAAAGAATCTTTGTGCACAGTCTAATCACGCTTTGGAAGTCATGTTTATCATTTTTGAAATTTGAAACCAGCTGTATTTTGAGTTAATGTGCTATAACTTGAAGTGTACTCAGGTGTATTTGAAGACGACTGCCTGATAAAAAGGAAATACTATACTACGGTGAGCTCAGTATGGCACTACCACTTCCTGCAGAGTGCATTCGTGTAAACATGTACAGGACTTGTGGTGATGTGTTGTGCTTTGGATTTAAGTCTCCACCAAATGTTCCAACAGCGTTCAGGTCAGACTGTCCAACAGACTCAACAGTCCACTTTCTATCAGAGAGTTAATAGGGTAGTATTAGGAGTAAAGTAGCTCCGTCATGATAAAATAATAGGTTATAGCTAGCCAACATTGAACAATCTGATTTTACACACTAGATTTTAAAGAGGCCTTCAGTTTTCTTTCATGATGCATACATGATCAAAAAAAATCAAAACATGTTTGTTTTAATTCGCACTTTCGCTAATTAAGAAAATCCATCCAGTCTGGTAGGTTTCCAAGTTCTTAGCAGCCAACCCCTGCATGTTAGTCTAATACCAAATAGAGGAGCTGGTGGTGTTGGCAAATCACCCTAAAACACCTTTTTAATTATTTTTAATTACTGTATTTATCAAAAAAGACTATAGAAAGTGGTGATAATATACACTGTTTGACAGCAAAATAGTAAACACCTGACACACACACACAATAAAACAAAATTTCTGTTTATTCACAAAGTTAAATGAAAATCTGAGGGATATTTGACAAAGTAGTGTAAGATAATTGGCATGACAAACGTTTAATCTGAATTGTACATTTCGTAGATTCAAATTAGTTTCCCCAGAATAAACTACATTACTGCAGTCATCTGATTAACATCCTCATCCTCCTTTGTCTGCAGAGTTAGAGAGCATGTCAGACTTTATGTCTCTGTGGAAACGAAGCCAAACTCACACTTTTGTGCCTTTTTGATTCATTATTCCAAGACACCCTGTTATATATATAATCTGCAATTCTGCCCTTAACTGCTGTAACATTACTACCTTCAAACATCTGATGCTTACTTACTAAATGACTTTATGAACAGCGCTGAATACTTTTTGTTTCTCTGTCTGTGTGGTCATTGTCCAGGTGGTCAGTGTGTGCAGGGTTTGATTTTTTTATCCAGGGACTGTTTTATCCGTCCATAATAGGAGGTTCATTTCTTGTCCCTTGTTTGCTTGAGATTTCCACAGCAACTGTGGGTCAAACCCCAGACATGGTGGCCACTGATATATTCCATGAGAGAGCACTGGATACCCTAAAGTAATTATTGCAGCATCCTGAATTTTTTTGTTTTTTTTGTTCTCTTGATGATTTCCCTGGGTATCTCTTTTCAAATGGAGGACAATGTGTGCAATCATTTCTATATTTTTGTTTTCCACCATCAGCCAGAATACTGCTAATAATCCATGAAGGCTTTTTTTTCTGAAAGGTAAACTGTAACCGAGCGCAGCCAAATGGGAAGGGTCAGCGCCGAAACAAAACAGATCAAGTTTTTTTGTTTTGAAACTGTGTTTATAGTAGGCTTCATGTTGCATGGCGTGTCCATGAATAATAGACAGCACAATTTATTTCCAAAGATTGCTTCAAGACCACGCTAAAGTGCTCAGATGAGATAAACAGATGTTGACTACACGTGGAAAACCTTGTTTTTTCTTTTACAACCTCATGTTGTATTAAGTTTATGTTCCAAAGTTTTTATTTCACTCGCAAATAGATGCACACAGCTCAGTGTGAGGTACATCAAACTGGAAAACAGTTGCATCCGCCTCTCTTTCCAGCTGTTGGGATTAGGAATTTATTAACTCACGCTGTTTTAAAGAGTGAAAGATAAATGGTTTATTCTGCAAAGTAATTGTGTCTTGACATTATTCAGGGTTATTCTCACACTAATAAAGACATTTTTTAAAATAATGAATTTACTGATGAGTTACCTTGGATAAATGCACAAGCAGGGGTGGAAGAAAGATTCAGATCCTCCACTTAAGTAATACCAGAGTGTAGAAATACAACATTACAAGTAAAAGTCCTTAAGTACAGAAGGTTTATCAGCAGAATGTACTTCAAAAGAAAAAGTACTCATTATGCAGAATGGCCCCATTTCAAAGTGTTTTATTATAGACACGGTATTATATTATTGGATTATTATTACAGATGCATTAACATGTCAGCAGCATGTCAGTGATGTAGCTGGTGGAGGTGGAGCTCATTTTAACTACTTTACTGTTTGGTAGCTTCATCTGCAGTATGACAAATAATCATATTTAAGAGGCTGCTCATTTGTTTTGTATGTAAAATCTTGATCTGCAAAGTAACCACAGCTGACAAATAAATGTACTGGAGAAAAAATATATAATATATACCTCTGAAATGTAGTGAAGTTGAAGTATAAAGTAGCATAAAATGAAAAATACTCTAGTAAAGTACCAGTAGTATCAGTGTCGGCGTTATGGACGAGCCGTAGGAGTCCAGACCTGTCCAAATGGCTCACTGTGCCCCTTCAGGTGAATTCACTCACAGACAAAAACACATGTTATAAGTCTAATTAAGTCATACTTATTGGTAATTGAAGGCTAAACATTGTATAATGCAAAATAAAGCACAAAACGAAGAAAATAACAAAAGAAAATAACCCTATTTCTTACTTATTTCTAAATAACGACCCCCTGCCCAGCCAATTAAAAACAACTAGTACAACAAGTACAGTCTGTACTTAAGTACAGCACTTGAGTAAATGTACTTTCCACCATTAATCACGAGGGATTCAAAAAGTCAGTGATTCGTGTCCACATCTACCCTGTAATGTAGTTTTACCACTGACCATATGCAGGTTTTGTATTTTGTGCATAATTTGCTGTCATACACTTTCTGGTGCGTCTTTTATCTCCCGCTGTCCTCCTCCAGGCTGAGGACAGAAGCAGCACCGGTCCGTTACTTCCTGCTACATAACAGTGGGATGAATATCATTGTGTAAAATCATTGCTTTGAAATTTTAACAACACACTCCTCATCACGTTGGAGCATAAGGAGCTGGGAGGGGGCACAGGGCAGCCGAGCTATGAATAGCCCTCATCAGTGAGGGTGAGGGTTCAGATCCTTATATTAGTTATACAGGAGTCACCCTCCCCGACCTAAGGCAAATAAGCCACTTAACGCAATTATTTGCAATCACTAAATGTGGTATTCATTATAAAAGTTTTTTTTTTTCTTGCCTCAACATAATTTCCTATTGTTCGTGTGAAAATGGCAACCAAAAGAGCATTTTAAGTGTTATTGTGGAGAGAAGGGCATCTTTTTTTAAAAGACTGCTTCAAAGTCTGAATAAACTTTCAAATTGTGAGATGAAACTGAGCCTTATTGTGCGCAGAACCCCTCCGAGAGAGGAAATGGCAGGCTCCTGGAGCACATTGTATTGGGCTGATTTGTAAATATAAGCTTTTGAAATGCAGGACAATACACCATCATGAATATTTCAGCTGTTGCACATTTCATGCTATTATAATACTTGAACTGTTTTATTAACCTTATCAGTAGGTATTGTGGTTGGAGATATGCCATCTGATATAATACCTGGCACCTATAGATGTGAAATCACAGAGAGGGAAGAAGTGTCTACGCTGAGCTGATCGCTCACAGAATAAGAAGCAACCGAGAGAGCAGATGAACAATTATTCCAAACTTTCCCTCTAGTGTTTGTCTGTACATCTGTCTTTGTTTGATTACAGTTTCAAGAACAGAAGCCTCACTCTCTTCAGCCTCCTATCAGTGCGGGGTGTAATATGCTATTTGGTAATGCAAACCAAATATCTCACTAATTAGCAGTTCCCTCGCGTTGCTATACGTTTTTTCGCTCTGCATATTTCTGCCTTCCAGATAGTAATGCAATTAAGCACAACATTTTTTTTTTCCCTCGACAAAATTGCTTAAGTAGATGTAATTAGGGAGTGAATGTTTTGATGAGGAGAACAGAACTTATGGAATATATCCATAAACCTTCACTCTGCAACACCATACAGTAGCTATACGAAGTGTGCATTTATAACTTTGTAGTGTCTCTCATTTAAAGAATTGGTTTACATTTTTAAAGACTATTTTGATACTCACATGCCCATATGTAGATTAGAAGCGCTACTGGTCGCTGCAATTTTTCCTCCTCTTTACAATGTAAGTTACTGAGACCTCGTTCTGTGCAAAAATGCATTCTAAAGATCAGCTGAAGCTCACATGATCAATCAAGTCAAGTGGGTATCTTGCAAAGTTTTGGTCATTTTAGTGGAAAATTCCTTCTTTCTGTTTTTTTTCCCTTGCTGAGCTGCAGGAAGGCACAGTAACAAAAAGAGTGAATTTTTCTCCTAAAAAGAAAACTTCGGGGTGCGTTCTTGCACAGAAAGAGGAGTGTGGATTTTGTCCCCCAGTAGGAAGTGATTTCTTCACAGCCAGTATGAACAGGAGGAATGATTACAATGTGAAGATTAAAATAATACTTTTAATCTTCACATGGGTCTGCACGGTGATGGAAGACGTACTCAGATATTTTACTTAAGTAAA
This sequence comes from Macquaria ambigua, assembly GCA_008360985.2. Lineage (NCBI taxonomy): Eukaryota > Metazoa > Chordata > Actinopteri > Centrarchiformes > Percichthyidae > Macquaria > Macquaria ambigua. Next base: position 46,015 of record VMKM01000049.1, read on the forward strand.
GTAGCAATACCACAGTGTAGAAATACTCTGATACAAGTAAAAGTCCTGCTTTCAAAATCTTACTTAAGTAAAAGCACAAAAGAATTAGCATCAAAATATACTTAAACTACCAAAAGTAAAAGTACTCATTATGCAGAATGGCCCATTTCAGAATTATTCAGAATATTATTGGACAATAATTATTGGCGTTAGTGGCATCACTTTAATGTTGCAGTGGGTAAAGGTGGAGCTAATTTTAATTACTTTATATACTGATTTCCCCCCGAGATCAATAAAGTCTTATCACATCATAATTTATTTGTTGGGTATATTTTGTATTATTAATCTGAATCTGCAAAGTAACTGCTAACTAAAGTTATCCGCTAAACGTAGTGGAATAATAAGTACAATATTTGCCTCTGAAATAGTGGAGTAGAAGTATAAAAAGGCAGAAAAGGGGAATACTCAAGTAAAGTACAAGTACTTCAAAATTGTACTAAAGTGCAGGACTTGATTAAATGTTACTTTCCACCACTGGGCATGTAAGTATTGTTTTAAATCCTTTAAGTGTAACAGCCAAACCCAAGCATCAGCTCTTAAATAAGTCTTGCATGAAGATTGTTTCCATAATGAAGAATACTTCTCTGAAATACTCATGTGTATCTTGAAACTGCTCATTATATAACGTATATATACATGTATATATATATATATATATATATATTGGTATTGTGTCATTTAAACTACTATGAAAAGCCTTGATTTAGAGAGGAAGCAGTTGAAACAGTCCCTTCTCCCTTTAAGCTCCATATACTGAGTTTGAGAACTTGTGGCGGCATGCGCATCTGTGTGAAAACTGGTGGCAGCATGATGCGTCACAATCGCCTCTGATCAGTTACAATGGAAATAAATAATTCATGCTGGAGGAAATGAGTCTAATTAGCAGGCAGTTTGGGTCCTTTGATAAAGCTGAGGACTAATTCTATGAAGGGCAGGAAGCTCTGTCATCAGTCAGCCCTGAACAGATTAGCATCTATTATGAATGAGGGACGAGCACCCTGGTGAAACCAAGTGTGTCCGAGAGACAAACTTAATAACTCCTGCGATGGGACAAACTTCCCCGCACCCTTCAACCCCCTCCTCCTCCTCCTCCTCCTCCTCCACAGCAACACACATATATCCACCTCCTCCTTTCTCCCTCTCGCTCATCAGTCTCCGCTTCCATCCTGCAGGTCTATTGTGTGCAGGTAGAAGCATGCCGCTGCAATGGAGAGACTCGCCCCTCTGTCCATCACCCTGACAGCTGTGGAAATACATTCGCCATGCTGCATTAAGGAGCGTCCACAGTGTTTAACACCACACTTAAACACAAAGGGAACCTGGGGCACCTTCTCCATGCCCATTTTCCACGTCCTTGCACCGTACTCTCGGCTGTTAAAGAAAATATCACTTCATGTCAGTGCATTATTTCCTCACAGGATTTGTTTTAGCAACTTCTGAAGAATGCAGAGCAGTAAAGAGACGCGATGTATAGACGTGAAGCTTCTGGAGCAAAATGATGCCACATCTCTCCTCGTTCTCGGTGAGAACAACTACAATAAAGGCCAATTAGAACTGAGTGCAGAGCCGTTGTGACAAGCAAAGGTCCCGGTATCAGGGGGGACACGCATGGGCGGGGTGGACCTGTCAGCGCTACATTGAGGGAGATAACAATAAATAGCTAATAATGACACTTAATGAGCTTGATGAAGTTGATTTGTTATGGAAAAAGTGCAGCAAATGGTGGATGTAGGCGACGTGATGAGAGATTGATTTTAATAGATAGGAAACTCTGTTGGGGCTTTGCTGCACAGTGGGGCTGCAGAGGGGGAAAAAAGGTACAAAGGGATGCTGAATGGATTCTCACGAGGCATATTTGAGATAATTAGATAAATTTCACACTAACATACATCATTCACTCAAGGACATTATGAACATGTTACATTTCTCAGCATACAGAGGACTTCACATATTCCCCAGAAACGGCTGGTCTGATCATTTTCGACTTACATGTTTCCAGCAAGCGCAGTATGTTCATACTGTATATGAATGTCGTTAAATGCTATTATGGGAGCAGTAATGCCAGATAATTATCCCTCCCACTCAGACTTGACTGCTGCTGAATTTCTCTCATTTCACCACATAATTGTCTATGATTGAATTGGAGATTTTATATACTTCTCTGTTCTTTCAGGCTGAGTTGACTTTCCACAGTGGCGGTGGAGGTTATCACAGGCCCTACAAGTCCCCCGAATTGCCCTGTAAACAACATGCAATAGTGAACAAAGTTTCCCTGGCTTTCAATATGCCTCTCCCAATTTTCCCTCGAAAGCGACAGAAAGTCAGATGAAGGGAAGTTTAATTAAGTAAGAACCTGTTGAGGAAGATTTCCAATCATGGTCTTCAGAATGAGTGCATTCAGCGTATTCATCTCCAGGCGATATGCTCTCTCTTTATCCAAGTGTGCGCTGGAGTTCTCTAGAGGGACCCCAGTTAATTGAATACATTAAAGTAGAGCGCCGGAGGCTTTATTTATTTTTCTACTTTAGTCAGACTTGTTTAAAGGAGACCAACTGCTGATGTTTGGCCCCTTCTAGAGTTTAAATGGTCTCTACACTGGGAGTGGCGTGCAGGAGTAGTGGTTTGAGAAGAGATTTGATGTAATCCACAGCTTATTTATTCACCATGAACCCCTGAGTGAGCCTAGTTTATGTATTTGGCAGTCATTCAAATGTGCATCTTGGCCCTCAGGCCTGTGCCCCATTATGTATCTAAAGGACTGGATACAGAGGAACCTATGGAGGTTTCATTTTCTTCCCTTTAATGTTTGTCTGCTGCCGCTGCTGCATTCTTTCTCCCTTGTAACTTTTACCACAAGTTGCACCACACTCTTCAATCGTGGCTCATTCTCCGTCCTTTTACAACAGATTTTGTGTGTCTTGTTTCAATTGAACCCAAACATGTGAATTCAAATCATATGTGCATTTTGGACACATTTTGTGATTTTGTATGAAAAATGTTTTTCCATATTGTAATTGGATATGCGTGACAGTTTTTCAGATGAAAAAAAAAAATATGTAAAACATTTTTTTCCCCATTTACATTCGACAATGTATGCTTTACAGGTGAAAACATAACTTAATCCGCAAGCAAACAACCTATAGGTGGAAATGTAACTTTGACACAGGAAATAGTAAATCTGAGGTTTTCATATTAAAACAAACGTAAGTCCAAAATGTAGGGGTTTCTGTGAAAAGTCCCTTTAATCTGCCTGTTTCTTTGGACATCTGTAATGACTTAGAGAAGTGCTCACTGACTTGTTAATATCTAAATCTAAACATTATTTTTTTTAGATATTAGATGCAGAATATTAGTTGTCTCATTAGTTACTAACAGTTACTAAAGGTTGCAGCCTCGCTGGGGTGAGGAGGACTTTGATTCTGACTTCATAATACCAGTTAATGCTGTTTGAAAGCAAATAAGATCATATAAGAAGCTGTAAGTACACAACTTTCAATTACATACAGTATGAAGGGAACCTGGATCTGCATGGGTCAGAGGGAATGTAGAAATGACAGAGGTGATTCTTTAACAAGCAGCTTGACTGGTGGACCTCGGTGTATTAACGTCATGTGATGTGTGAAATCCAGACGCTGGCTTTCTCCCCAGTGGGCACCGAGATCAGATCCCTGTACAATACTCATTACTCAACATGCTCTTCACCTCCATCGTTACATTTATCACAACGACACAGAAAACTTACCTGCACAGGCACATTATATGCTCATTAATAACCTGGTACAACATTCATCTTGCCGGGAGAAAATTAATTTCCTTGCTGTGGTGCACTTGTCCATTTAAACCAATTGTCAAAAACCTTTTTCTTTGTTTTGCTGAGCAGGAGCTGCTCTTTCCCTTCAATCATAGTTAAAGAGGTAATGGGACAAATATTATTTTGCATTATATTAAACTGGCTGGATATCAAGAAATGGAACGGACTTTGAAGGGTCGTAACCTGCTTTTTTTCCCCCATAACAAACGTGAATTTGCAGCGTAAAAAAACAAAAAAAACAAAAGTGCTTTTTAAAGGCATATTTGCTGTTGAGAAACTTCTTTGTCTACAGTTTAATCTGAATATGTAAAACACTGTCATTTGAATACTAGGATGCCTTTTAATAAAAAAAAAAGGACTAAAGTGAGATTTAAAATGAACAAGGTGATTAAGAGCGACTGTGCTGGACATTTATGTAGCAGGACTGCACATAATGAATAAAGATTCATGCTTTAGTTCCAAATTTAAATTTTTGCACAAAATGTGCCTGATGTAGTCAGCTTTTAATCACCTTACTGACAGGAGTAACTGCTTTCATTTAACCTTGACTGAAGATCATGAATTCTAAAGCATTTAATTGGATACGTCATTTAACAGAATGAACAGAGCAAATTTTCACCAATTCAAAGGCTCAGATTGACAGACAGTGGCAGTAAGACCCACCACAATTAAAGCTGATCTGTATTCACTGGCCCTGTCACCCATCGCCATTAGTGATGTGACTGTTTGATCATCTCTGCAGAGAAACTTTGCTGAACTTCACCTTGTTTTGAAAGGACTCGACGTTGAATGAAAGACGAAGGTTGAGAAGGGGAAGGGGCTCCGGAGGATAGCGACACACACACACACACACACACACCTATCTACCTCTGGGACCAAAGCTCCCTCTGATGCACCTCTAGTTTAACAGCAGTAACCATCCTGTAAAATGGACGTGACAGCACAAAAGACAACAGTGCAAGTCTCACACCATTATGTTTATTATCTCCATCAGTGGCTTAATTGAAATGTTTCAAAATCAGAAAATAACAATGCCATCTTTTTGAGACATTGGAAGTAATGGCTTTGTCTCGTCGCTCTCTGCAGACAATTGCCCCAGTGATGTGAAAAACTGTGTCAAGTGGTACACAGTGAAATGTGCGGCAGACACTTAATTGTTTTCCTGCCTTTGACTTCAGAGAGAACAAATTCAATCTGTGTGCCAGACATTTCCTCTGTGACTAAGCCTAACCAGCCAAAGCATGTTTGGTTAAGCAACCAGCCCCAGGGTTAAATCTCAGATTTTGCAATTACAGTTTTTTTTTTTCTTCATCCACAAAAATACAATGTGTTATTTAAATGAACATAGCTTTGGGATGTTTCTGTTAACCAGATCCAATATAGTGGTTCTCAAAGTGAGGTCTGGGGACCCCTGTGGGCCCTTTGGAGTGCCCTGGGGCTTCTCGAGAAAAATGAATTGTCGATTAATTTCACTCTATTTTAACTCATAATTTCACACAGGGAGAATAGATTGTCTGTTTTTGGGTCATCAACAAGATGTCTCTATATTTATTCTGGAGGTCTTAGATGTTTTACTCTTTTCTTGTGAAAAGAATCAGTAATATTTTAAGTGATAGACAGTCTGGAGTTTTGATCTGAATAACGATGTTTCCGCTAAATCTTTGCAACATTTACACACACTATAGTAGGGAGGCTAAAAGGATGGATGGAGGATTTATGCACAAAAACACACAAAACAAATGTACTAAACGTTGAATCTGTATAATATCACAGGCGACAACTAGAAACACGTCTCAGACCAAACGCTTTATTCTGTCCTCTTGGGAAAAATCTTCTGAAAGATTTTGCAACTGGGATGACACATGCTGGCTTATTCCAGCTGGATTTGATCAACGCTGACATTTTGGAACAGAAGAAAGGCATGTTAAAGGAAATGCAGATTAGGGAGACCAAATCAAATCCACTCAAGTGTTGTTCATTCTGCCCCGCCACAATACAAACCATGTGTGCTGCTTTTAAGTGGTGAAAATAATCTTAAGATTATAGAGTGGTCTCTGGTGCTAATTGTCTCAGAGCTGTTTTTCTTTTGCTCCCATTAATTCTTCCTTTAAGAGCTTTCCCCCGAATGTTTTAACTAGATTTTGTCAACTGTTAGCTTTGGAGATATTGTTTGATGGCAAATGTAATGAGAAATCATCATTTCAACATGTGTGGTGAAACAGATCTCACAAATGTTCTCCGGGACAGCTGTCGCAACAGATTTGAAATGTTAAGAAGTTTATGCTGCCTCGGAGGAAAAGCACTTAGCGCCTGCTCACTGATGTGTGCCGTTCTCATGCTCAGTGAGGGAAGAGTCTGACAACAGGTTTGAAGCATGAACAACTTCACAGCTTCACATATGAGATTCAACACAGATACACTCAGCTACATACAAATGCTGCGTTTGAAAAGCCTCAGATTCAACATTTATGGAGATTTTATCCTCAAAATGTCATTATCTCATAAGAAAATGTGTCCCCCTGCACTCAGAAATGTGTGTTGCTTATTGTGTCTTCACTTTGATGTTATACCTTCACTGCGCAGAATGATGTATGTTTGACACTAAAAGGCTGTTTCCACATTCATTTGGGCAAAGTTGCTCTGTCCTCACCTTAAATCTGAGTTTAAAATGTGAACATACGAGAGGATTTTGTGACATCGCAACTAGTTTGGCAGCCAATCATGGTCCAAAACTAGAAACCTACAGCACACATACACTGAAAAATGACTTTTCAATTAAGTAGTAGTTAAGCTTTTGAAATTAAACATATTTGCATTTTCATATATTCTGGATTTTTCAGTGAGGGAGAAGGAGTAGAGGTGCTTTTAAGAATATTCTTAACAAGGTAATTTAACTTTTTTTGTGGAGAAACCATATCAGACAAATTTTTATTCCACGAAGAATATTTTTATATGTATTATTGTAGGTTAATCTCAAATAATGCACATTTTATTTCAGACTGAAGCTGTCCAGCTGTAGCTCACTGCCACAGGCTGTTTCTCATCTATAACATACTCTCGTCAAGTCTCACTCCAACTTTTCTCGTGTTCTACATCCACTGTGGATTTTTCACAGCGGCGCACACACTTCTATTGTTGCTGAATAGGTCAATCACTAAAAAAAAAAGAAGAAAAGAAAAGAAAAAAGTCTAAAGCAAACCGACACCATCCACTTTACCCCTCCCTTCTCTCGCCTTGCAAACCAGCGAAGGCCATCACTTGTCTGGAGTTAATGGTGACGCAGGGCAGAGCAGCAAGCATAGGTGCTTTCATGACTGATTGATATTGTTGGGTTTAAGGCTATAATATTAAACAAATGGTCCATTCTAAAGGGCCCACAGGGAATTTTGAAATTCCTTGCTGTGAAACAAAAAGCGACTGCTGCAGCACCTATTGGTTTGTAAGTGGTAACCACAGAAGTAAGTAAGCACACTGCAGGGATACTGTAGCCATCACAGGAATGAGGGTCCGTAATTATCATGCTGGATTTTAACCAGACACTGATGCAGTTTGAAAATGATAGTGACGCTCGTATTTGGTCCAAAATGCCCTGTTGTCAATAGCAGAGTTTTATATTGTTAAAGCAGAATTAACAAGAAACACTGCATGTATTCGATTTCTAGTGAACTCTTTCTCCTCAGCCTCCAGGAAGGAGTTTTGACAGCTAAATTGATACAGCACTTCATCTGCTTGTGGCTGGAATGAGCACTTTTATTCTTTATGAACATGTTTTTTAAATGTAAAGCCGCAAGTTCGAAAGAAGTGACCTCGCTCATGAATACGGATTGATCTGAGGTTATGTATATTTCATGTGTTACTGATTTGTTTTGACAGCGTCACTCAGTGTATCCACTCCACTGAAAGTCGTCCCAGGCTTGTCCGTTTGCCTGTATTGCCTGGATTCATGGCCAGCAATGAATTGAGTGTTGAAGGGTCTGAAGGAGAGAGTTAATGAAGTAAAAATTAATGAAGCACGTGAGCACCACCATCTCAAGGCTGTAAGCTCCTCCATGCCCCATTTATAATGTATGATCTCAATAAAATCAATCCAATGTACCAGTTCTCACTTAGGGTAAGAATAGATTTACAGATTACAGCCCTGTGTTCCCCTGGTCATAATTACCCCCCCCCCCCTCTCACCTTCCCCTCCCCCTCATACAGTCAAAGTGTGCTGCTGGACTCCTTTAGAGAATTTAATGTGAAGTTTCACAACACTGTGCGCAGACAATGTCATCGTCCTCCTGTCACATCGCTGAATATTCGGCTCTGATGCCGCAGGTACAAAAAACCGTCACGGCCTCTTCTTTAAAGACACGAGATGGACCAAAATGTACTGAATTTCTGTCACACATTATACGACTCTTTGGCTGTTTCCTGGTTTGCAGAGCAGCATATTTGTGCCCTCTGTATGTTTTTTTTATTTGATTAAATGTGTGTGATGTGTGAGGAGAAGCTCTGATAGCCCTTTCACTTTTCTCCTCCACTCCTGAAGACTTGTTGAAAGTTGAAGGAAGATTAAGTGCAGCAAGTTGCCTGTATTAGAGCTCCCCCTTCAGGTGTCATGGAGAACTATGTAGACCTATCAGCAGACTGAACTTTCCACATGATGAGAAGCAGCAGCGTTACATTACAGTATGTCCACGTTATTTATCATCAGCATTGATAGATCATGAGCATCTATTTTGGAGGCTTATATTCTTTTTTAAAAATCTTTTTGACAATATTTTTGGTGACAACTGCAACACAATACTGTGTCCAATGAAATATGCAATTAGAATCCCCATACTAATTATACTTACTTTGTTGTATATTGTGCAAAATGTGCAAAAATAAAAATGTTATCATCTTTATTATTTACAGCTCACTGTATACTTACTGTATACTGCGCACCCACTGTATGTAACGTGTGCATGAGGTTATTTGCATAATTTCCATATGTCGTGCATCATCAGTTGTCAGTTGTCTCACTCCTCCTGGAACTGAACTTGTAAATTACGTGAAGCTGCAGTTTCAAGTATTTTAAGCATTAACATCCACGATTACAGTTTAACGCGTTTACGAAATGGAGAAGCAGCTGATTTTTGTTTTAGATAAACCCATACATGCTTTAGACAGCGCACATGAAAAACAGAATAGTCAAGTTCAGCTTCCTGATGTGCCTACCCCTCCACCTCCATGAACAATTCTGTATTTATAATGTCATCTTATCACGCTCCCCTTGAAGGCAGCAGCAAGTGCACTTATGCCTTTCTTTGTTAGGGTGAGTTGGCAATTTCCTGTGAGATGGAGCAACTGCAGGCAGCCCTTTTCTTTGATAATGTCCCTGACACCTGGACCAAACTGCTGTTTCCATCACTTTGCAGGCTGGAACAGGAGGAAAGGAACATGTCATAAGCCTCCTGCCACCCAGAGTCACTCACTGTGCATTTAGCAGCACTCTCCTCACTACACTTTCCGGGATGTAGAGGTCAGAGTCAGAGGGAGATTCTTGTGTGGAAAGTTGTCTTGCTGAGGTGCATCAAAAAGTAGGAAAAGCCAATATAACTCCTCTTTTTTATCTTAATATTTCATCTCATTTTATTACAAAGTATTTACCTAATTACCTTGTATGTATTCACTGAAATAACTTAGCTTTACATGGTGTACCACAGTGTACCATGTTACCATTTGTACCATGTAAAGTTGGTTATTAAGCAGCAAGACTGAAAGGGTGTTTATTACAGAGGCCTGACAGATTGATTCTAAATTATAATTAATCAGTTGATTTTGACCCACAGATTGTGATTGTGCCCTGTGAGTTTCATTTATTCAGCTTTTCTTCTGACTCTACTACAATCACCGTAGACCTGCAGGACTCCCAAGCAAATTAACAGTCTTCACGCTACCCTGCAGCCATAATGAAAATATCAGTCAATCAAAACCCATATTATGCTGTGAAATCCTACCACATATCTCCAGACCTGCATACAAATAGAAACGGCAGAATAAAGTGCTCAACCTGTTTCAGCTTTATGGCTGGCAGTACATCAGTGGAACAATGTTTAAAAGCCTTGCTGGGCTGAGCACGTCCACCTGAAGCACCACTGTACTGAGATTTTCTACTTTGCTGTCTGTTGACGTGCAATAAAAAACAGATAATCTGAACGTTAAGATGCTTTGGGGAAATCCAGCCTTAATTCCTGGAGGTAGGAGAGCAGGGCATGCAGGGATGTGGGGCCCATCTGCGACCTGTCTGCATGTCCGGTGATATATAGCTGTGGGCTGGACGGCCACAGTCAGGGCTGTGTGTTGCTGCTCAGTGTGCCATGGCACTCAGGGCACTTCAACCCCCAGTCCCTCCTTACAGGTACCCCGCAGCCCGCCACCGTGCGCTACTCATTTACTGCTACACTGGTTTTCATAATTAGCGCCGCAAGGCCTCATTAAATCTGCTCTAATGAATAAATATTGTATTTCATAGCCTGATTACCAGATCAGCTCAATGCTTGAGCGTTGTAAACAATTACTTCCCTAAATATTCATCACCCCAAAGTGGATGATCATTGGTATTTAATACAAGACTAGTATTTTCAAGTGCATCTTTATTATACTAATAATAGTTTTTGAAATGTTCCTTTTGGAGGGGAAAAAGGAAGAAAGAAGAGGAGTTGTTTATTAGGAGTTGCATTCTTACTGTAGCTTTAGAAAGTATTATGATGATGATGATGATGTTATTTATGCAGCATTTTATTAATGCAGTACAATACAAAAACCCTATCTCTAATTGTGAAGCTTGTGTTTTTGCATCAGAGAGGTGTCAATTTACCGGCATGGTCATTTTTAGCCATTTACCATAATTAGTGCTCTAACGAATTGCATTATATAATGAGGTATTCCAAATGTAATGTTCTTCTCATATATATCTAAATGGGACAGGACAAATTAGTTTTACAGATACTACAAATGTATCTAATTAACTGGGTATTAATTTTTGTATTCCTGGTAAAATATGACCAGGCTTTTTTTTAAATATTGTTTATTGTTGTGTCACTAATATTTATTTTATTGTTTTGTTTCATTGTTGTGTCAACAGTTGTGTAATTAATAAGCACCAGATTTACAGACTTAATTAGGAATATACAGTAATGACTACTTATTGGATTTGTAAATCGACGCAATTATTTGATTTCAAAATCTTATGAGCTAGTTTACAGAACAGTTTAGTCGCTGTTACTTTAGTCTCTTACACACACAAAGTCACTTGAAAGTGTGACTAAGTAAATACCATTAAATGGCTCATTCACTTGACTTGACTATAGTCAAGTGACAGAGGCCTGAATCAATGACTAATTCAAACCTTAAAGGAATAGTTTTATATAGTTAGACATTTTGGGAAATACACTTATACACTTCCTTGCTGAGAGTTAGATGAGAGGATTAATACCACTCTCATGTTTGTATGGTAAATATGTAGCTGGAGTCAGCTGCCGGTTAGCTTAGCTTAGCATGAAGACTGGAAACAGGGAAGCAGCTAGCCTGGCTCTGTCCAAACTAGGTAACAAAATCTGCCTTCAGCCTCCTCTAAAACTCACTGATTAACATGTTATATTTCATTTGTTTAATCCATACAAAACTGAAGTGTAAAAACCTTTTTATAATGTTTTACAGGGGTTATTTCTTGACCGGGCACAGGTTGCCAGGCAACCACGGGAGACTCCAGGAAGTCACTGAGTGAGGCGCATTTTGGAGAGGCCTCAATCTTGTCACTTAACTCTCGGCAAGAAAGCGAATAAGCGATGTTTTTTTTTTTTTCCCGTAACACTTTTTTCTCAGAAAATCGGATGCTTATCTCTGGAACTTTAATGTAATGGTAAAACATGAGAGGATCAGGCTAGGTAGCTAGCTAACCTTTGACTGTGAAGACCACCCATATGACAAAAGATAAGTTTATTTTAACAAACAGTGATTGCTATAGGCTACCTGCTGCCTGATGCCTTTTTGTGTGTGCTAGCCCTTAGACTGTTGAGCCAAACCGTCTCATATGAAACTGAGGATTTTTTTCAAGAGGCCATGGATTGAGCCCAACTGCAACCTCACAGGAACCACATGACTCTGCTTATGTTCCTGATATCAAGTAGGAGAAACGTGACAGGTAAATAGGATCATAAATGACACATACATACATTAAGAACACAAGACAGTTGTTGGTACCCTTTTGTCTGTCACACAGGTATTAACAACTGTACTACTGTAAAGAGAAAATTATATATGTGCACATTTGAAACTATTTTGTACCTTAAAAATTAATTACCACTTACATGTTGTTTATTGCTGAATAATCCAACAGGTATGTTCTCACTGCCTCCATGAATGACATCCCTGCTGGCAATCTTCATTTTCCAGGTACTGTCATCGCTGCGTCTGCTATCCATTTGCTTAAGGAAGAGCAGATCTTATGCGGTGATCTGATGTTTTGTGTGTAAAATCTCATGTCACCATAGTACTGGACCATGTATGCAGACTCAGACCAGTAGACTGAGGAATACCACTTCAAAGCCTGGATGCTGAATCATGCACACAGGGTGTGGAGTTCCTTTTGCACATTTCTCTATAACCTGGTTGTGTAGGATGGCAAAGTCAGTATTCTGCAGCTCTGCTGAAGGATCATCACATCCCATTTAACAATGTTCTGAATGCACTGTGTGTTTATGGCTAATGTTAGGCATCTTTAGTTCTACTCTCTTGTGTACATTTCTATTCAACACATGTCAGGATGCAGGGCAGTGACGGTGTGGGCCGTAATGGAGGGTTGCTCCATTTATTGTGGACAGATGAGCCAAGGCACGGACAGTGAAGGTAAACAACAACAAAGTTGTGGGAAAACAATAATGTTGAAAGGCTGACAGTCGTCCTCCTCCAACACCACAAACCTTTCTAAAACATATTCAGTCCCTGTAGCCGTATTCTGACGATACCCACGTGACCCCTGAAACGGAAGCAGAAAGGAACTTTAGTGCTTTTACTTATTAGTGTGAACGCACAGAGCCAATGTGAGAGCAAGACCACAAAGGCATAAAGTCAGCCCACACATTTGCCTGCCACAGACATTTTCTACAGAACATCATGATGGAAAAAAATAAATATTAGCCTCTGTGTCTCTTAAATACTGTACTGACTGTAGTTTTTAGTAATTTGGGTACTCATTTAAAGTCCATCCCTGATTTTTAGTGCTGAAACAATCAGATAGAAAAATAATCAACAATTTTGATAATAAATTAATTGTTTTAGTCTTTTATCGTGCAAAAATGCCAAACCAACTTCTCAAATGTGAGGATTTTGTGCCTTTCTAGTTTAGAGAATAGATAATTAGAATTAAATTGAATACTTTAGGATTTTGGACAGTTGGACAGATGTCACATTGGCACATGGACAGATTAATCAATCATGAAAACATTTGTTATATGCAGCAATTTTGAAAATACAAAATTTTTTGAACATCAAAATTGTGCAGTGTACATACTGGATGCTTTCGTTACACTTGAAATGATCAATTAAATGTTATTTGTGTACTGCTTTAAATGCAGCTTAGTGCTGTTGTAAATTGTGATTATCTGACCCATAAGGATAGTGTCAACTTTTTAGCCAGATAACATTAGTCGGTTTTACAAACTTAGTATAAACACTGACTGTAGCCAACAGTGATGGGAACATTAATAAACTTCCAGCCTTCACGCTCCTTCAGATCTTCAATCACCACCAGCATTCAGGATTTCTCCTCCATGTTTCAATAACAGTAATTAGAGCTGACACTGTTCTGGATAGACTGATGGTCAAGTCAAAGAAAACTGATAACATGATTCTGCAGTGATTAACGCTTTAATGAAAATGTACAGTTAACCCAATGAGCACAAAACAAGCATCACCATAACAGATAACAGCTCAGCATTATGCTACCCGTTAGGAGTGCAGTGCCTGATAAATACAAGCTGAAGAAGAAATCTGTTGATTATTTTGAAACAGTATCATATAATCAGAGAATGTCCTGGTGCAGGTCGAATGAAGTACATTTCAAAGATGAACGACACAAAGGTTAATTCCATGTCATTTCGTGTAGAGTATTACACTTCTGAACAGAAAATGCAGGCCATAACTCTATTGCCACTTCAGTGGCACCTTCAACCATTCCTACTTAACAGTGTAAGGCAGAAAATGAGCCAAAGAGACTGGAGCAGAGCGGGAATGTGCTTTAACAGGATAAAATGATTTACAGGTATGAGATTCCCATTAGAGTGTGCTAATTGTTTCCACACCATTAGTGACAGTTATCTAATGAAGGATATTTAACCAGGCGCTGTAGTATATCACACAGTTCCTCTCGGGTTAGAAGTGAGAGGCAGTGGACCCCAGTCTATGCACTTTCCACCTGCACCACCTCAGTAGCATGCAGGTCATTGGGTCATTTCTACAGGACTTCCCAACAACTAAAGCAAACAGTTTTGGGTTTTTTTTTTACATTTACTTTCAGCAGATTTACAAAAGGCTACGCAACTTGTAAAAACACAAGCATAAATTTGCAACTAGGAAAAAAAAAGGCACAAAAATGGATCCCTTGGAGGCTAATTCATTGTCCAAGTGGGCTGTGTAAAATCTATACATTTAAAACAATGTAAAATACAGTAGATCATCTAAACAAGCCTGAATTTCTTTTGCAGCAAGTAGGATGGTCAGCTATATAAAAAAGGGATTTTTTTTACATGTTATGGGGGTATGTACATGAATCATCTTAAAATATTTAAGATCACAGAGGGCTGTCAACGATGTAAAGTTCAAATTTGTTTTGCTGCACCTTAAGTGTACAATCAACCAGTCTTAATGTAAGGGCTCAGCTCTTGATATCAGGCAGGAAAATATGTGGGAGAACAACAACAATGCAAGCTTTAGGCTGTAGAGAACTGGCTGCGTGTGCCTTCTCCAGATGACAGTCAACGCTCAAAAAAAGAATGTGAAATTTCACAAACAGGAACAATAACAAGCATTGTGTAATAATGCTTGAAACATTATGAACAATATTTGGACTGTGTGGATGTAAAAAATGGTCACAGAGCATGTCAGTCAGGTCCAGGATCAGCTCCTTCCTCCATACTTCACTCGCTACTCTCTTCCAGCTCCTTTTTCAAGCTGCAGCAGAGATAACAGAACCTCAGTGTTAAAAACAGACATTAAAATCTACAAAATGTACATAAAGTGTTCAAATGTTACAAATGCTCCAGTCACCTTTTCAGGTAGGCGTGCACATTATCAAAGCCATGATATTTAGCCAGGTAAACCAACACTCCTGTAGCACAGCGACCGTCTCGGGCCCGGCAGAAGCTGCAGTTACAGATCCCTCTGCATGGCGGGCACTGCCACTCCTACCAGGGACAACGAGAATGAGATCAGTCAGACTTGCCCAACACACACGATCAAATCTGAATACAATCTTGTATGTTTAGGTACTCACCGGGTTCAGAAGAGCGTCTCGGACCTCCTCTCCGTAGCGGTTACGGAGACAGGGGCCGCAGAACTGACCCCTCACCCCCACGCACTCTGGATTACGGCAGTTGGTTTTGGTGTCGATTGTTTTCTGTCTGCACTGGTGGCAAGTGGATCCCTGAAAATAAAGAGAACTTTTTTTTTTATCTGCAGCCAAAGAGCTTGACAAACAAATACAGCTGCTCAAAGTTTTCCAGCATTGCAGTGAATGTGGGACGTACAGTGGAGCTGTTGTAGACTTTCTCCCGCACGTTGTGGCAGATGGCCTGCAGCTCTGCCTCTGTGACATCCTCCACAGGCCGCACTACATGAGGGATGGCCTTGGTACCATTGAAGGAACGGCGACGGGGCTGTGCATGAAATAAATGTTGTTAATCAGAATGTGGTTACCACCTATACTGTATATCAGAAGAATCTGACAAGACGCGCAGACTGTTTGTGATAAGACTTACTGGCTCATCATCTTCCTCATAGTAGCGGCTTTTGCGAACCAGGCTGAACTTGTCCTCGGGCTCCTCCTCTGGAGTTGGGCTGGGGGGTCCATCCACCAGTGTGCGGGACCGTGTGTGGGGTCGAGACAAACGCTCTGGGTTTCTCCTAAAAGCTCCCGGAGTTCCCATCGACCGCCGAGGTGCCCGTCGAGGCTAAAGAAGTTCAAATAGTACCAATTAACAACTAACTGACAAAGCACCACCTGGACAGATTCAAATATTTGTCTTCAGGTTAACTTACCGTAGTGGATGCCGACATTGCCATCCGTCTTGGGAAGAGTCCAGGTACTTTGTTCAGCTCTGCCATGAGCTTTGCAAGCTAAAAATAAATAAATTATGAATGAGATATGGCACAATGAAAATGGAGGCTATTCTGGCCAAAGTTCAGCTCATAGTACAAATGAATGTGAAACAAATACAGCTAATTGTACCATTTCTTTGTTCTCCTTAATATTCAGGGCTCTCTTGTCCATGACGTTGTCCTCTGGCTCAGAGTCCGAGTCCTGTACTTTAGTTTTATGGAGTGGTTCGGATGAAGGCCTCTTCTTGCCCGTCTTCTTGGTGGGGAATGTCATGGCAATCTTCAGGACGTTGGACCTGCGGCCACGCCTCGGAGGTTCAGAGTCTACTTTCTGAAAGAAAATACAAGTTATGGTTAGAAAAAACATTTGTGGTGTCTGATAAAGTTCTGAAATATGTAGAAATTGTATTTCTCCTAAAAACTTACCATGGCTTTCATCTGACTGTTGATCACATTCTCCTCAAACCCAAGGCATGTATCCTCCTTTGATGTAGCCTCAAACACCTTTGGTTTCACTGCCATCCTCCTCGTCGGTCTTAAGCTGCCCCTCTAAACACAGACACAATCTTTAGTTGCAGATAGCAATGCAGAGACCCTACACGTTCACCTCCATCTGATAGGAATGGTATTTTACTTGATAGCATTTTATCGTTACCGTATTTGCAAAGCCTCCATCAGAGCCGAAGCTATCACAGCTGTCGTCAGAGGAAGAAGAGGAAGTCTCCATGGGAACCAGCGGGACGCTGCGGAAGCTCCTCAAACTCATCCTGGTAGATGGAGGCTGGGCTGCCAGTTTCTATAAATGATAACAGGTAGGTTTAGAAAACATGAGATCCTTTTTATAACCAGCTACAAAAGTGCACAGGAAGGTTTCTCTTTCTATATTCAATACAGTTTATCAAGCTTTATTGTTAACTTGCCACTGGAGGATACTAGAGAAGAAATTGAGAACATTGACCACTAGACTGAGTGGACACCTGAGCATCAAATCAGGTTGTTACTAATATAGGCACCAACTTCTGAATTAACATTTACATAACAAACTGTTGGATTTCTTTCAGTGATATTGCTTGCTAGGCTTCAAAACCGTTCATGGTAGGGTAACCTTTTATTATCAATTAATCTGACTCTTTCTCGATTAATCACTTGGTCATTAAAATGTCTAAAGCCCAAGTTGACATGTTCAAACTGCTTATTTTGTCCAGAAAAAAAAACAGTCCAAAACAAAAATTAAGTTTAACACTTCTATCATAGAAGCTTAAATCTGGCAAATATTTAAACTTTAAAAAGCTGGTATCAGTTCTTTTTTTGTTCTTTGCTTAAAAAATACTTAATTATAATCTGTCAAAGATTAACGTTAATTTGCTAACGTTAATTTTCCGTCAATAGACTAATCGATTAATCATCTAATGCAAATGTTTCAGATCTTCATCTTAACTTTTGTACGTTAACGTTACCAAAGGAGGGTGGCATAACTCTAAAACTAACTGATTAATTAAATCATTTACTCTGTTAGTTGGACACAAAATGATAGTTTATCATGTCCAGTTTTGTAAGTTAGCAAACGTTGAAACGTTGAATAAACGTTAGGTAACCGTTAGAGGAAACGTAGGATTTAAATGGTAACCCAACTGTTACAATGTGGTCATAACTGCTGTTTTATTATCAAGAATTTAACAAAACACACAATTATTGATAATGGATTAATTAAATAAATTGTTAAACTGCTTTTCTTACCTGGGAGCGCGTGGCTGGCATTTTTTCTTTATTGATCGTCCAAAGATAAACAGAGACACACAAACACACCGTGCAGCAGCTCTGCAGTGAACTAGGCAGGTCCTGCAGCTGCACGAGCCCACACGCTGTTCGTTTCCCGCGCCACCGGAAGGTCCTGAAAGCGGCATAAAAAGTATTCAGGTAGTTTAACAGAACTATAAACTTTCTGCATGACATGGGAGGCCACATTCATAACCGAAGCTTGTTATCAATATTTTAAAATGTGCTCGATACTTCTTTAAATAATCAAACTTCACAAACTAATTAATTTTATGAGGCACTTGCTGTGTCTTCCATGTACTTTGCCGCGGCGCGAATTTTTTACTCGACAATTTGCATGCAAGGCGGGTAAAATGTTGAGCTCTTTCCAACTATGCAGCTATTAAACGGGTCAAATTTCAAAAGGTCATTTTGTGTTCAGACTCAACTTTAGCAGTCACTTTCACGTTATAGCAAACAGGACATAGTAATGAAATATATAAAACTTTGTTCAGACTTCAATATTGCAGTTACACTTGATGTAGGTTACAGCTGATGAAGGAATTAAAGAAAGATTTATTGGCAAAGGAAATAAGAAGATATGGAAATTTAATTTACTAAAGCTGAATAAAAGGGAATAATAAGAACGGATATCACTAAAGACTGGCTACAAAAATGAGATAAGACATCTTTATGTAAACAACAGGAAGTGGGTTGAAGCTTTAAAGAGGCGAACACAATAACAAGGCTGGGGTGGGGCACACCAGATCAAATAAGACTTTGCACTACTGGGTATATACTGTATATTGTCAAACAATGGAATTAGTATCATATTATGTCTGTGCCAAAAATACTCTGCAGAAAGAGACGCACTAAAGAGGCAGCTCAGAAAGTATGGATTTGAAGAAATGAGTCTGAACATTTTATCCAATCCTGAGCGAGGGTGTTATAACAGTTTATTTGGTTGCTTGCGAGAAACTGGGCTGAAAAATAGAATAATTTTTGAATGCAACCAAAGCGCTGGTTGCCATCTGCCATTGAATGGCAGAAAGAAAGTGAGGAACAAGGACTGAATTGTCCATTTTTATAATAATAATAATAATAATAATAAATACACGCTAAGAATAGGCTCATTTTTATTAACCTGACAGGAGCCAGTTTTTAAAAAATAAACACACACGGTCATACATATTTACATCATAGGCATCAGTGTGATTTACAACAAGCTGTTCATGTTTGAGCATGTAAGCAGACATAATTCATATGTAAAACCTTTTCAGCGCATGACATGTTCAGCATACAAGAAGCTGTCAGTTCACGTGTGGCCCACATTAAGTTCTTCCACCTGCGCCGCGTCCTCCCCTGCCCCCTCTCCTCTGTCGACCTCTGACTTGTTTATTGTCCTGACGTGGTAATCTTTTCTGTCGCTCCACTTTGATCCACCCTCCATCGCTGGCTTTGGCCCCCTCTTTTCCCTCACTGGGGTTTTCTGTCACAGACAATATACCTGGTATCATGGAGGGGCCGTTCTGTGGTGTGACAGTGTAACTGTTGGACCGTGGCCTCCCTGGCTGTCGCGAGGTTTTGCTGGTTTTATTATGAATATAGCTACCTCTAGTATTGCTCCATGCATGTCCCCTACCCTGCCCCCATCCCACAGTTAATGTGTTGCCAAAGTAGTTGTTTCTGCGGTGGTCATGCACTGCTCCAGCACTTTGTGGACGCTCTCGTTCCCTCTCTGAGGCGCTCTCTGACGTGGTGCTGGAAGGGCTGCTGCCCTTTGACCCAAGATGGAGCGGGGAGAGTTTGGCCGACAGGCTGGTAGTTGGCGAGGAGCTGCGTGAGTCGATCCAGGGAGATACATGGACGCGGTTTGGAGAGCGACGCACAGCTGCAGCATAAGAAAACCCCTGGCTTTCATGTGCAGACAGGAACTGAGGCAGAGTACGGGCATCAGAGCTAGTGAAGGCAGTCTGAGCAGCAGTCTTCTGCAGGGATTTCTGGGTCATCATCTGCTTCTGCCTTACGTTGTACATCCATATGGGATCAATATCTAAAAAAGAAGATATGCACTGATAAAAAATGCATTCTGTGTTTCATACTGCGGTCATCTGCATGAGGTTTCTGCAGTCCAGCAGTGAAAACTGTTGCTTTGGAAGTCTCTAGGTCAACAAAAACAACAAAACTAGAAATAAACAATTACCAGAGTTGGAGCTGTCCCTGGGGTTCCAGTCGATGTCAGCTGGTGCTGTTTCGATGACCAGCTCCACAGTCTTGATCACGTCTTGTCCACCACTGAGACTCCACGTCACTGGACAGCTGTGTCTGGTAGACTTTGGTGACTTAACATCATTCTGAAGTGTCAAGTCAAAAGAGAAGGAGAATATGAGGATATTTAGTGTCAAAAAATAATTACACTTGTCGCACAGGGTTCTATTTTAAATGTATATTTAAAATGACTGATGTGTAGATTTCCATTGTTTTGTGAGGTGCCTCCCACAGCTAGAGAAACGACTCACCTCATAATTGACCGTGTAGTCCACTCTCTGGTTCTGCTGTATTCCAAGGATCCATTTGTCCATCACAAAAGGGGGCTGCGTTGCAATCACATTAGTTCATAAAAAATCTCACTATGGCAACCACAATACAACAATCCTATAGGGAAAATGCGTAGACACCATTTAGCATCGATTAAAACACAAGTGGTCTTGTCATTTGTAACTTGTTCAGGAAATGTGTTTCTGACGACACCTTAGTCATACGCAGGATTTCCACATCCTGTCGGTTGGCATTAAAGATGACATCTTTGATGTAGGTTACCGCAACGTCATCTCCATCAAGTTCCATGTACATCTTCCATTTGCAGTCCTTGAAAGAAAAGAGCTAATGGTGAGATAATGTATGTCTGGTCTGGTACACTCAGAAACAACACCTGATTGTATGGAAAAGTTTATAATTGCAGTATTCTGTGTGGAGAACTTGGGTTACTCTTGAATATAAACCAACAGCACAACCTAGAGGTAGTTTAATGGTAGTGGCACGTTATTGGTCACAAAGCCTCATATTGTGGGGGAGGACGGAATTTATAACATAAAAATATTATAAATAAATTGCAAGGGGACGAAAAATTAGAAATTATATCAAATGCTATTTGTATACAATATCTAGGGCATTGTGAAACACATTATTTAGAGAACAGATATTAATGGAAATCAGTGCTCCACCTTACTATACTAATGCCTCAACATGGAATTGTTGCATTTCATAAAATTACTATAACAGAGAAAGAAACAAATAATAACAATAATTTTATGTCGACATTGTAAATTCCTTCTCAAACATTTGATGTTATTATTGTCAGTGGGAATAATTTCTTAATTAATTAATAAAGGTTTTTCCTCATGAGTTGCTGCCAGCGGGACACATCAAATCCTCACTAGGAGGCACAAATCTGAACAATTCCCCAGCCCTCTTCTCCTGCATACTGAATGCTGACGAAGCAGTAATGATTCTGCCAATCCCCAAAAGCCAGCCACGAAACCACAGGTCACTGCTTAATAACCACATAGGGTTCATGGCACAGGCCAATCCATTGTGTGGTGATCACAGAGAAAGACATCAGAGGAGTGGCACTAACACACTCGTCTGAGGAGCCTTCGCCCTCTCCTGCATCGTCCCCAGGGGCTGGAAACGGCTCAAAGGGGAAGCTTCAGCAAGCCTCTGGCTCAGAAACACACCAGTGGCCCCGCGCTGGCCTGGTGTCGGCACTGGACGGTCGCACCGGGGCTCCCAGGTCCATGCTAGTCTAATCACTCCAGCAGAAACAATGTCTGGTAATGATGCCTAGGACCCGAGTGCGTCTAATGACAACTCATACATAATTCAGCACCTTTCACTTGGCTGCACGGTGATATCCTCATTAGTAGGGGACCCTCAGTGGCTGTCAGATGGTGGCCGCACAATCGCAGGCCCTCATTTTGTCTTTGAGAAGTGCAGCTGCTTCCATGACATCGCCAGCAAAGAGGGGCGAAGAAAAAAAAATGCAGTGCGGGTTTGTTTTATTTAGTGCAAAAAACCTTCCAGTTTGTAAAAACAAGGCTGACACGGAACCTGACACCAGGCAGGGGAAAATAATTAGCTCTCATTTTCTCAGCCTCCTGTTTCCTTCTCCCTGCTGTGTTTTCTACCCACTAAACCACCACATGTCAGAAGAAATGGGAGGCAATTAGCAGGCTCGTTTCAGCCCTGCCGAACACACTGAAAGAGGACTATTTATGATGGGACAATGAACAGCTGAAAGATTAAATAACGTTTGCCTTTTAAAAAGAAAATGACTTCTGGCTAAATGGGCTATTTCTGATTAAATTCAAACAGCAAGTGAAGAGCCACCCTTTCTCCACAGTTTGAGACCCTAACAAAGGGCTGTGAGCAAGTCGAGGTTTATGTGCTACATGGCTGAGAATGAAATGTTTATTTGTCTGGTTTTATGCATGTCTAGTGACACCTTCAATGGTCACTATAACAGCCATTATCACAAATCCTCCGAACAAACAGCTTCAGTGTGAGGAGGCTGATTCAATCATGGCAACACATGATTCTGTACATCTATTTTTACAAGGTAACAATTATTACCAAACTTATCAAAGATGTTAACAATAAATAACAACCCCGATCAAAGTAGATACAACATTTATTTGTGATTGTCCTCAATTCTTTGGTTGCCCTTCACAGAGTGAATGATGTGTGTGTGTGTGTCACTACAAACTTACAGATTTTCCGATTCCTGGTTTCCAGTGGTACCCAAACACCAGCTCCAGGTTTACATTTTTACTCCTCTCCACCTCCTTTTCCAGCTCATCCTGGGAAGAAGAGAGGTTTAGTCCAAAATATGCACTGAAAACCAAAAAAACAAACAAAAAAAACAACTCTTCCTGAAGATAAAGAGGAAACTTTATACCTTCAACAGAGGCGGGAAGTGGACGAACCCGAGGTAATCATTAGTCAGCTTTTCAATTTCACACTGCCGAAGAGAAAACGCAAGATTCACTGTCATTCCAAATATCAATAAGCATAAATCTCATCCTGTAAATTATGTGTGGATTAAAAAAAACAAAACAAGACAATTGTGGTTAATAGTTAACTGTGCCTTGCCTTCAGGTGCATGACGTGACCTTTGGACTTGACCCCCATGTCCCGCATGTCGTTCTCTGTGAGCAATAGCAACCTCTTTCCAGTGATGTGATTCTCCTTAAACAGGTCAGCATACAGCTGCATGCCACATGTACCCTCCCCTGAGACAGAAAAGGATACACACAGTTTTTTAATCAACAGATCACAAATAAAAGAGTCTGAAGTTGGATTAAAGATTATCTCGCAGTGTACAACTTCAGAAAGTAAATGAACAAACCTGCACCAAACATTTGCTGCATCCAGAAATACTGAAGGAATAAAATGGGAATATATTAGTTTAATAGTAACGGTGTGAAAATCAAAATGAATACATTAGTTATGAAGTTAATACAATTATACTGACCACATGCTCCTCTGTCCATGTATAGATGTCAAGGGTGGGCAGCAACTGCATAAAAGCAAAAGACAAATAGAAGTAACAGCAAAAGAATATGTATGGATACAAACAGCATGAAATATGTGTGTATTTATGACAGACAGATCTTAAAGTAAAAATCACAAGACTTAAGCAAATGTTATTAAAATGGAAAATAGCCATGTTTTCCACGTCTTCGAAGCCATTACTTTTCCGCTTATTGTGCCGTGCGATTAAGACGGCTTGCCTCTAATGGTCTATATCAAACCGAAATGTCCGTCTGACTGATCTAACGTGATCTATTTGAATGATAAATCACTTATTGCTCATTAAATGTAATCAGGCAGAAACTTGCCAGCCAAAATAAAGATTTCATCATTGTGATCATGAGACTGGTGTGTAATGACAGAAATAATGCCATGGAAAATTGGAGGAAAGATGACTAAATGAATGAGTAATCCCCATTCACTGTCTTCTTCCCACGACATCTGATAACAGCTCAGATTATGAACTGAATGCCACTCTCAATAGACAGTCGCTGCCATACATTTCAGTGCAGCCCGCCGCCTCATAAAGCCACTCAGCCCTGCAGCGTTTTCCGCCTCCTCCAGTGCTGCGGTTCGGAAGTAAACAGATTCAGAAACACTCTGCCTCTGCCAAAGTCTCATTGGAGTGACTTAACATCACTTTTCAAGCTGCATATTGTATTTCACAAATGCTGCCATGCTTCTTTTATTAAGATCCGTGGCATGTTGTTGACAAAGGTACCTAGATCTCAAATTCAAAATGCGAGCACAGTTTTTGTGTTTAAAATGTGTGTGTGGAATCTGCAGGGGGGGAAAAAAAAGAGACTTTGAGTTTGGGTTTAGTTCACACAATTCTGCCCCCATGTGGACTAAGTTGATGATGGGTAACCAGACCATGAATACCAGGAGTTACACAGTGGCATGAAGTTAATATCACAAGAAGCAGCTCAACAAAAATGCCAAGTGAAGCAACATATTTTACAATCTTATTAAAATGGTGTCAGTCACGCTCTGTTCCATCTTCTATCATAAAATGTTTGGTAATAAAGTAGTAATACAACATAATTCTCATGAAACATTTCATCACTATTATTCGTGCATGGAAAGTAATAAAATCTATTGAAGACAGACAAATCAGCAGGGAGTTGAAAGAAACTGATTTATTGACAAAACTGTGAAGGATGCAGAAAAATAAGTCACATCAAGAAGCTGCTAGTCGTATGATTTTGGCAGAAGCTCGAGGAGACGACTAAGTCTGGAGGCCGAATGTTTCAGGATGCCCAAGTGTCTGGATTTCACACAGGGGAATGTAAATATTGGTCAGAGTCTGTGTTAATTGTTACGTCTAGTCTAGTATGTATTGGTCTTGACGGCACAGGAGTACAGGCAATGTTTGAATAGGAATATTAGCTCATGGCAGGAAGCTAACAAGCAACAACACAGGAATACAGGATTACATCCTCATGAGACTGGCTGATGATAACAAGCGAAGGGGACAATTTAATGGGATACGCTCAAGGAAGCATGTCCTTCCCCCAGATGAAGCATAATACCTAACTGAACACTAATGCTAATACGATTTTCTCTACTGTAAAGTGCAGGTCTTGAGGCTAATATTCAGTTAAACCATATGGTGTGATACTGTATGTAAAATGTGTCTATAGAAGGAAATTATTCTATTAAAATCAATACTGTGACTTCTTTGGTGAAAACTGTGACTTCTGATTGAGGCCTCTAGTGCAGAAACATTGTTATTATCTTTATTTTCTTCTTTTAAAAAAAAAATATTTTTGGGGCCTAAGAAAGAAGCCTTTCTTGAAAAGCAAAATGTAAAATGAGAGAATGAAGCTGACAGTCACACAGCAAAGTCCCTCTCCTGCTGTTTTGAACCTGGGTCAGTCAGAGGAAAAAACATGTACTTTCTCATCCTGGTAAGAGACTGCGTCTCAACAACTGCACTCCACCACATCCAGAACAAATTGGCCAATCTTAATGTCAGCAAAATGTCACTTCATCATAAAAGCCTGGCCTTCTCTAAGCAACTGGCTCACGTGGCTCTTTCTTCACAGCATGGCACTATACATCCAGTACATTAGGCATACAGTAAATTACATCCATAATATCCATAGGTGGAGGGTTACAAATATGTTTTTAGGTTATATTCAGCTATTTCTGAAGGCAAATCATGAACAAACTAGAAGGAATAGTATGCCAAGATATGTTTTCCAAGGACAAAATAAAGATTACTGAAATGACAAAATAATTAACAGGACTTAAAAAGCAATTCATTAAGAAATAGTGCATCCACAATGCCAATAATGCAATAAGTGAGATCACAGTATTTGACAGATGCAGCTGTGGCAACGCAGAACGTCGGAGAGCTTTATTCACTGTCGTCAGACCAAGTGAAGCTTCCCATCCCCAGAGTCATGTTGATTTTGTGTCCTTCTCTGACACAGCTCGACATGGAGGAGTTCTGCCTGGCCTGCATGTTGACCTGCATGCCCGAGTGCAGGACAGGCCGGCCAAAGTCCAAGGAAAACACGTCCTCAAAGCCTTTCATCATGGACTGCAGATTCACCTCCTCGTTACTGGAGGTTGTGATCTGACACGACATCTGTGAACTGTTTGATTCCTCCGTCTTAGACTGATAGAACGACTTAGCACTTATCTTTTTTGCCACAGGTAAGAAGAGCTGAGAGGCAGAGACAGGTGGAGAGCAGGGGGCACAGGGGTAAAAGAAAAGAAGAGAGGATAGAAAAGAAAAGGAAGTAAGTAATCATGTTTTAAACCACAGAATAAGTGTAAATAAGAAAAGTGGACAATTTTAACCCCAATCCAAGATGTGATTTAGAAAACTAGATAGGAAGTTAACAGAACAGAACAATAGAGTAAGGGTAGGACAGGAAAAGAAAGGAAACACAGTGTACTTGATTCAAAGGTTTTGTTGACTATTTCATACTCAGACAATAGAAAGTGTGTTTTGTTGAGTGACAGCTACACCACTGTGGCATTCGGTCACACAAGGTTTTGAGAAAATAACCGCGTTCTGTTCACAGAAACACAAGTGAAAATGAGGAAAACGAGAATATAATCTGTTGTGTCTTTTGCATGCCAACAATACAATGCAGACCAACAAAAGCCGTGAACTGCAGGTCAGACGCTCACAATTCAGTATCTAGTGGGGAATGCAGCATTCACTCTGTGCATCGTGATGCAAATGTACTTGTCGGGCAACCATGCACTACACTGCACATAAATGCAGTACTGCCAATAATATACATTGCCCATACTGTTCTCATAATGTGCTTTTTCCTTTACTTCTCATTCCACATGTTTTATTTTCACTTCACCGCTTTCCCATTTCCTCTTCACCCCAGAGGAAGATCAGGGGAATTCTGTCCCTCTCCTAATGGGTTTCAGGAGACACGCGTGTGAACAGCAGTGTAAAAGTGAGGCGCTAATGCTGTGACCACTTGACAGCTGTCCTGAGGGTGAAGGTGGACCAAGGTGGAGAGGGGATAATGAGGAACTCACCGGGCTGTTGGACTGGTCGATGAGTTTGCGCTCCCACATCTTTAGACGCCGCTCTCGCTCCTTCAGCTCCTGCTCTTTGGTACTCAGGTCTCTCTCCAGCTTCTTAAGTCTCTCAAGTGTGGCTTCAATCTCAAACCTGCAGTACACAGCGACAGAACAATGTCAACAGTTCAACAAATATCTTCACACTGACTATTGAAAAAAAAAGCCTGCCCATTTTTGTTCCATATGTTAAAGCCTGGCATGATTTAATATTTTTCTGTTTGTCAACAAATCCCAAGAAAAGGCCGAAACCAACAATGTGTTAGTCCATCTCTCAACACTTTCCAACTTCCCTACTCTGTCTGTGGCACTCAGCTTCAAGCCCATTTCTTCCTACTAAAGACATGAATCTTTAAGGGTTGTAAATATATATATTTTAAAAAACGTATGTCCTAAAAAAACCCGGCACTGTACAGTAAATAGTGCACTTGTCGGTGACTATTTTCAGCTGCAGATTAATATACATTTGGTGCCATAGAGATTATTTTTGCAGCAGGACTGTATAAGTGGGATTGACTCAGTAAACCACGATGCTTGTGTTCATTGAAATGAAGAAACATGTCATCCAGTGCAACTCTGTGACTCATTGATGTGTTTTAACCCCTAGAAATACAGTTTTCCCTTTTTATTTTTCCTTAATTAGCTTCAAGGTTAACTGACCTGAATCATATATTCTGTATGAATTTGTGTGATTTGAAGTGAAATATTCAAACTCTAAACACACTGTTTTTTTTATGGCTGCATCATTCTTTTAAATGTAAATATTTGGCATCTTTGGAAACTTTGGGATTTCCATTAGAATTTGAAATGAAGTTGTGTGGGTTTGAACATTACAAGCAATTGCCAATTTAAGAAGTTAAGGAGATCTTAGCATAAGTTTTTTTTTTTCATGGGATTTGTTGACAATAATCACCAGCCTTATCCTTTAAACAACACAGTGTAAAGAATAGTGAAATGAATCACAGTCAGAGTGCGAGGACAGTAAGCAGACACACTAAAACAAAATAAAATAAAAGTCCTCTGTAAACAACCCAGAGATGCCCTGCAGTCAGAAGGTGATTAGTCTGTGTCTGAAGCTTTGAATGCCAAGGACGGGACAATGTCTCGTGTTCACTTCACGCTGGGGAAGTTTGTTTTGCCCAGCAGGTGGGGCTGCACAGTGTGTCATGGAAATCCATGCTGAGCTTCAGCCCAACAAAAACTTTGTTCTCACACATTCTGTTTAGAAACACATGCAGTCCAGGCAGGAAAGCCCATCCTTACTCCTCCCGGGCCTCCAGTTCCTCCACCCTGACGCTTCCCACCTCAAACAATTTCCACTCTTGCTCAACTTCCTTGCTCAAGGAATCAAAATCAAAACTCATCAGGTCAAAATCAAAGGTCAAATACTTTAGTTTATGACTAAATACCAGCAAAACTAATGACTTTCTCATCAGCCTGAGCTGTGCTTTGAGTTTAGTGCTAATTAGCCAATGTTAGCATGCTTATATACTAAACCTGGATGGTGAACATAGTAAACATTATACCTGCTAAGCATCAGCATGTTAACATTGTCATTGTGAGCATGTTAGCATGCTGATGTTAGCATTTAGCTCAAAGCACTGCTGTGCCAAAGTACAGCCTCACAGTGCTGCCAGCATGGCTGTAGACTCTTAGTCTAGGGTAAAAAGGGCTATATTCCTACACTGTGCACCCAACAAAGATGTGAACGCTCTCAAACACCCTTCAAGGTGAAAGTCAGCACTTTAACCTGGTAGAAATTGTTTCATTTGAATGAGCTACAGTACATCACAGAGCCAAAATCATGAAAAGCATAACACTGCACTAAAACGTATCAGTCCGCACAGTATGCTGTATCTATTCCTTCATAAAAGAGGAACAAGCCCAACAGATCTCACTGCTCCGAGGTCAACATAACATCTCTCTGGTGAAGCTACCTCCTGCTCTGATCTCCCACAAGCCTCTCCTTCCAAAGCGCATAGTGTCAAACCTCTTGAGCTACAACAAATGCGTCTTTCTGTGTCACACATTCTCAGTTTCTGTTTTCCAGCAGCGAGATTCACTCCAACCTGCTCCACCTGCAGATGGCTGCCTGGACATGATGCCACCAGCACAACTTCTGAGGAAAAACCTCAGAGCATAGACAAGCCCCGCAGAGAGGCAGACAGAGAATAAAGTAACAGCTGAGACTCAGGCTGTGCTGAACATCACCAAACCTCCAGCTGCTCATACAACCCAATTAAACACTTCTACTTGAAAAAGATGGTGATTATTTTTAGGGCCTTATGGGTAAAGAGAGGAAGTATATCCAGATGGATGATTCTTTGGAGGTTTTCATGCCTTTATGTAGCTATCAGTGTAATTATTAAAGATCTATATGCACGATCTCAAGTCTTTTTTTGAATTTCACGGCCCCCATCAGCTACATTTCCACATCATTCTTTGAAAACAGTTGCACATTTCCTTAGGCTGAGGCAGTATATTGGTGAAAAAAGAGAGTTATAAATACATTTACTGGGCCTGGCTGATCTCATTACCTCCATTCAGCCTTGTTGTGAAGGAAAGAGTTGCACTGTTGAGGAAGTTGGCTGTCTTTAGACATGGACTCCAAAGTAGAGAGGATCTGCTTGAACATTGGCCTTTCCTAAATCAACATACAAACATCATTATTAGTATGTGATTCAAATGAAAAGATACATATGTTGTTAATTTGCATGCTAATGTAACTTAGCGGATCACTCACTTTTGCCTCTGTTGCCCAGCAGATCCTCATGAGCTCAGCAAAGCTGGCAGGACAGCCACTAGGGATGGTTAACCTCTGAAACACACACGGTCAGTTGTAGGATGAGCTGCTGGTTAGTGAGCTGAACTGAACTAAAGGGGTGCTGATTTAAAGGAAGAGTTCAACATTTTTTAAATATACACTTATTCACTTTCTTGCCAAGAATTAAATGAGGAGATAAATACCATTCTCATATCTGTACGGTAAATATGAAGCTACAGCCAGGAGTTGGTTAGCTTAGCATAGCATAAGAGACTGGAAAAAGGGGGAAACTGCTAGCCTGACTCTGTCCTGGAGTCTCCACCTGTTACCTGGTTGCCTGTCAACCCAACGGTGACAACATGACTCCAGGAATTCACTGCGCCCAGCCAAGAAATAGTACCAAACATAATTCCCTGTAAAAACCAGTTCTTGAGCTTTTTACACTTCAGTTTTTGTTTGGATTATACAAATGAGATATAACGCGTTATTTAATGAGCTTAAAGGTGTTCAGGCAGAAAGTGAAGCAAATTTTCACCTTCTGACCGCAGGACCATTTGTGTGACCAATGTGTGTCACTGTTTATTTGCTCCAAACAGCCAATGTACCAGCTGTTCAGACGTTAGCTGTAAGCTAGCTACCAACATGCCGACAGTGTGTGTGGGAGTGTCGTGAAGGGCTGCAATATTTTAAATTTAAAAATCTGGTGAAACCGATTTATTTCCAGAAACCTCTGACTGAACTAAGAACTCAGCAGATTCTCCAGTTCATTCTGTCATTTCCCTCCTGTCTCTCTCTTCTTTTTACTCTCGTCTGTGTAGGTTTATGTGAAGCCAATTCATGAAGTCCCGGGATAAGCGCAGATTATTTGCTTATGTTGAAACATTTGAAACTCGACGCGTGTCTGCACCCCCCTGGAAAATCTGTGTCTAATCAAGTCTTTACGCTGACTTTGTATAAAATTGCGCCACCGCTGTTTCCCCCCGTTTACAGTTGTTATGCTACGCTAAGCTAACCATCTGCTGGCTGTAGCTTCATATTCACCATACAGACATGAGAGTGGTATCGATCTTCTCATCTAACTCTTGGCAACTATTCCTTAACAATATATTTCGCTATGACCCCAAGCAGGGACATTGAATTGAAGTATAATGACATAAAAATGCAGTTAGGAACCGTTCCTGACAATATACATTTCACAATACACTGATGAACCAAAATATTGATTCAGTGTGAAGGAAGGTTTATTTATCTTGACAATGATGATTGCCCAGTTCCAAGGGTCAATACTGTATATATACATGTAATCACACACTAGAGTACCTCATTTTTCTCCACCACGAGCCAGGCCACTTGTAAACCTTCCAGGCCATTGAAGGGTATCTCACGGGTAAGCATTTCCCAAAGCACCTGTCACAGAAGTCAAGAGCCAAGGTCAGTAAACAAACAGTTAATAATGTTAAATGATACACAAACATGTATGTATGCTCTGTCAACATACATAACATCTGTGAATCTTCTGTTTTGCCCCACTTGGTGGTTGGCTTTCACAGAAAAAAAGTATAAATACATAAAGACTGCTGAGCAGATGAGTGTCTTTTATCTGTTTATAGCATGTGTATTCATATACAAATAAACATTTCTGTCTTTCTTGGAGACCAAATGCAACATACAAAATAGACAAAAAGATTAATTTTAGATTTCCACCAACGATTAAAGTCTGCCATGATTTCTGAAGTACAATAACAGTACTCCCTTGATAATTTAGGTTCTTTTCAGTTGGTATTCAGCAGTGTCAGAAATAACAACCTGCGTTGACATCTTAAAAAATTAGATCATGAAAAGGTGGAGGAGAGCCATTTTTTTCAAAACCCAAGGGCTCTACTGTATATCTACCATATTTCTGCATTTCTGCACTTGCCAGCTGCCTCTCATTACATGTATGTATTTTACTATAGAAATAAGC
Source organism: Macquaria ambigua (assembly GCA_008360985.2). Classification (NCBI taxonomy): domain Eukaryota; kingdom Metazoa; phylum Chordata; class Actinopteri; order Centrarchiformes; family Percichthyidae; genus Macquaria; species Macquaria ambigua. The sequence goes on from VMKM01000049.1 coordinate 77,839, forward strand.
GGCTCAGAAAAGTGTTTGGGGGGAAAACTGCATACTTAAATTTGCAATCATTTTGCATTACCTCTGACATAAAAAGCACTCATTGCAATCATAAACATTGTCTGTTCAGCTTGTAAAATCCATCTGAGGAAACATAATTTTTACATATTTCTTTGTTAATTCATTGGGATTTTACATCCGTAATTTACCGTTGTATAATAGGAAGTGCAGTTTTTAAGCTGATTAAGGGTAACTGGCAATGGTTTCCGTTATGAAACAACTTCCAAAAGTCTTTAACAGCAACTTTCTAAAAGGCTGTACTGTACAAAGGTCAAAATCACTGTCGTTGTTAAACAGAGAAAGAAATGCAGACTGACAGTTGTTTTTTTAAGCCATGAGAGATTTTAGTGCAAATTCTACAAATGTATTGAACATATTCAATTCAATTTTATTTACCAAAATAAAAAGCATTATTGTCTGCCAAAGCAAAAAAGCATTTTTATTTTATTTATTTGGTCAACCCTGGCTGTGAGTCTCTCACTGCTGTCAATCACTCACATATGGGATCTTTGATTTGCCATATTTGTGAAATAATTTAAAAAGAAATGACAGAAATCAACCAGTATGTACAAAACATCTAAGAAATGGTCCTAAACCTTGATTTATGAGTCAAACAATCTTAGTAAAAAGTAAAACTTAGGAACTTGTTATAAAGAAGCTAAAAGTAACTTCTTGCAGTCTAAAGGTACACTCCAGTATACTCCATCAGAACTGCTTGTCGGAAGGTTAATTAGCTTCGGAAACCCCCTTTCCAATGTTGGATTAGCGAGTTGGAGTCTGTGTCTGATAATTTCTTTAAGTTTCTGAAACGGACTTAGGAGACCTCAGGAGCTCTCATAAATATTTTGGGAGCTGAGACCAAGTCGTAAGACGTATTCCTAATTATAAGAATAAGGGCAACTGTCCTAGACACTATGTCTGTCAGATGATTGTTGGCTTTTATCCCGAAGAAGGCAATATGTGCCAAAACAACGATCTATAGAAATCAAAATCTGAAGTTATGAGAATGCTGCTTTCCCCTCCTTTCCCTCTTGTCACTCACCACACCGTAGGAGAACGTGTCACAAGTCTCAGACACAGGCAGGCTCTGGATCACCTCCGGAGCCATCCAGGGAAACGTGCCCACCAAGGACATGTGTGTTGTGTGGGTCAGGAACTTGGATGCCCCAAAATCACAGATCTGAAGTGATGAAAACAGAATTGAGATTAGCGTTGATAACTAAATCAAAATGTTTACTTTAGAACAATGTACTTACTATATGTATGTAATACTTAAAACCAGGCTGTAATAATCTGCAAGTGTGCATCTGGTGGTGATGCTGATGTTAGTAAATTCTACACATGTGGGTATCTACTCTACCGTAATCACATCATTTAGGCCTGGACTCAATTGCTATTTTCGTCACTGCAGTATCACAGGCAAATTCAATTTGGCACACTGTGCTCTTGTTTCATTTCAGAAAAGGAGGCTCTATGATACATCAGATACATACAGAAGAGGCTTCAAAATATGTTTGGAGTTACTGAACAGTTTTCCACAAAGCACTAACTGTCTTGTAAATAAAAAGCACAATATATTGTCATGTTTTTGTTAAATCTTCTTTCTACTGGTCTCTTCCACCAAAGCACCTACAGTAAAGCACAGCAGTTTTAATGCTGTCAGTGGTTTCTTGTACATGCTAAGTTAGTCACTGCCCTCTTGTGTCCACATACTGGAGGTAAATAACATACTAGTATTTCATGCTCCTATTCCTTTCAAATTCTGAAATAAAACTTTCAGCTAACCAGACAGTACATATATCCAGACAGACATTAGAAGTCATAATGAAAACCTACCTTGAGAACCTTGTCTGCTGCCAAAACAACTGAGAGAGAAAATAACATTTTAAAAGTCAATAAGAGCATGTAGTGACTTTAAAGAATGTGTAGCATTCATGTATTTACAAATTAATATGTTTTGGACACAAAGAAATGAAAATCCATTACCATTTCTGGACTTCAAGTCTCTGTGGATCACCTTAACGGGGGCCTCTGAATGTAAATAGTGCATTCCTAAAGCAGAAATAAACAGAGGTTTTTCAGAGGGAGATCACTGGAAACACCTGTATAAACTGGTGGCTCTGATTAATCACATGAGAATATAAAGCATCTTTAAACTGATGATGTTCCAAGGATGGGGTCCCTCATCCTGTTTGAAATCCTGTATGTGTAGAGCAGCAATGAGCTGTGGGAGACCTAGAGCTGCTTTGAGTAGAAATGTATATTATTAGGAATTTGCTAATGAGCAAAATCAAGACTCCTTGACTCTTGCTTATTTGTATTTCCACGTAAAAGTCCACCTCCACTGCCTTCACACACTAAAGCACACAAAAACGGGTTATAATAATGACTGCAACAGATGAGGGCTAAAGCCAGCAGCAAAAAGTCAAACTTTCTTTCTTGCTTTGTAAAACGGTAACAGCACCACTTCAGCATGGGTTTGAATTGGATAAATCAGCATAGTGTTGCTGTTTAATCGTCTGCCTTAGGCCTTTGATATCATATATCATAATATGTTGACATTCTTACAGACAAACCGGCTTTAATAGGACTACTCGTGGATAGTTAAGTCATTTTTAACAGTCTACATTAATAACATCAGTTAATGGTTGTTTATTATATTTGTATGGAAATTACGCTACATGTTGGACAAATGTAGACACAATTGATCTTAATAATTTGCAATTCAGATTTGATCGTATCCACATTGTGCACACATTTTTATCATCGTCACCCATGTGTAACCTATTGTTATTTTGTAAATCTCTGTAAACTTGCTCTCATTGACTTCACCCTGCAAAAACAAGGTTTTCAATTAATCAATTAATACAAAGACGTTGTTATTGACAGGCACACTTGTTTAGTTGTTTATTCACTAACATAATCAAGGAGATAAACAATTGTCACATTTACCTCTGGCAATCTCTGCAGCCCATGTCATGATCTGTCCCATGTCCATTTCCTCACTCTCATCACTGGACAGGTAATCATACAACGATCCACCACTTGCATACTCTGTGGAGAAATGTGATTATATTTGAGTTTGTATTGCTGGGAGTGACTGACAGTTTGTGATGGTAAAACGTCTTACAGTGACAAACCTGTTCTTTTGACATGTGAGTGCAGTATGTGAGCGCATTACGTGAAAACAATTGAAAATTGAAATTCTGCCAGACGACTCCTGGAAGCCAGCTGACAGCTTCTTGTTTACAGCGTGCTCGTGTCACTGTCGCTGTGGATGAGCTCAGTTTATCACAGTGTAACCTGTTTCCTCAGGAGCCCACATGATATCAAATCTATCTAAAACACACAGGAAGTCTTTCTGCTCTGTTTTCAAAGGTTTTACACTTCGAATGGGGCACTTCTTATGGGTCTTTTGCAAAACCTCCCTCACAAGACTGTTTAAGTCATAGAAATAAAGCTTTGACAAAGCAGAAAAGTATGTAGAACAGGCAAATCAACGTTTTTGCCATCTTTAGACACAGATTTAATCTTGTGAGGTAAAGTGCTTGAATAAAGATAATAAACAAGCAATGTCATACCAGCTACAACAGCAGGAAACCTCTGTTAGTGCGTAATAACCCAATCATGTTCCAACACAATGTAAACATGCACAGGCACCAAGACAGGAGTCTAATTAACAATCATAAAATGCACAGATGGTTTTTATTATTATGAGTATTATGATTTTGCATGGCTTTTTTCACTTGCATTGTAGCAGAAGCTGGCGTAGCAGACGTACAAACTTACATCATAAATAAGCTTATCTACAAATAAGCTCACCTGTGTGTGCAAGTGAAGACTTGTGTGCTTCTGTACTTTGCACTTGAATAAGTTCATCCACATTCCATAGATAATACGAATATTTGCGGCTCTGTTGTTAACTGCACTTTCATTTTCATCCACCTCCCTCAGAGTGAATTAGTCTAAAGTCATAGGAGAGTTTCAATCAGCTTGTGTGAAACGACAAACAGCCTTGCAGTGCATCTCACAGGTAAATGTACCTTTACCCCAAAACAATAAACAACCTTAATTCATTAGGTTTATGAGGCCGCTGAGTGACAGCAGATATTGTTAAACTTGTGCAGGTTAACAGAGACAAACAGGTGACTCAAATAGGTTGTAGATATTGGCTGTTAGAAAGAGGGAACTGCCCGGCCTGATGCTGTATGTCAACAAACCAAGGAAATTTATAACAGAGCTGATGAATGTGGACATGGCATGGTCAGGATGGCCATAAACCTTTTTCCTGTATGTGGTGCTAATTAGATTCTGCTTTGATAAACAGAGACACCAACCAGCTCCTTGACAACAAAACATTTGTCTTTCACAGCTGCAAAATACTACAGTGGCTGCTAAGGTGCCATGTGCCATGAGTTTTCCTCCATTGTTTGGATGCAATTCTGCAAGTCGTGTTCTGAAACTGCAAATTTAGCATGTTTGCGTTTAACACAAGTGCAGACACTGTGTACTATATTATATTCTTCTGCTCACAATAATCTCAGTCTTCTTCCTAATGAAGAAAAAGGTAAGGTAAGTTACCTGGTGTTTGCTAAAAAAAAGTAAAGCAGAGAATGATGATATGCAGCTGTAGGACATGAAGCCATGTGAATGTAAGATGAGAAAATGTGTAGAGGCATCTGTAGAGCAGTTACCCAACTCTGTTACAGTGTCAAATTGTGCAAGGTGAGGTTTCATAATACTGTAGGGCAGCATTTCAGGAGAATCTTCTACCACTCTCCTAAAAAGGACCAAATTATTTCAGCATGGGGACGGAAATTTTACAAACTCAAATCTCATGTGCAGGTCAAACTGATTGAGGTTATGTAATTGACCTGAGATGACTGTAGCCATGCCAACGACGGATGTGTCACACAGGGAAGTTCTGCTATCTGCACATCACAATTTATACCACCTCACATCTGATATGATCCCAGTTTTTTTATGCTGCTTATTGTTATTTAAAGTGTTTTTACTGTTTTATTGTTTATTATTGTCTTACCATCTTAAGTTATTGCTCCTTCTGACTTATTGTCTTATTTGTTAGTGTGGACATTTTAACTGTAGCTGAATATCAAATTTCCCTTCATGGGACAATAAAGATTGATCTGCCTTCACTTGACATGTTTTCTTTTTTCCTTTACCATTGCTATTTTCATTTACTGTAGGCTTATACATTGAGCACTTTCATTTAAAGAAACACTCTGCCCTAGCGCTCCTAAATCCCAGTCTCAACCCTGTTGCCAACCTAGTCAGAAAGCTACAGTGACACATGAAGGAAAACAATGATTATATGGAGGAACAAACAAATCATAACAACAACAAATCATAAGCTCCCCAAACCTGCTGTACCAGTAAAAAAATTAAGTTTATGCAATAGTCTCTCAGTACAATTCTAAGATTTGACAGAGTGTAGTTTTACTTGCGCACTAAATACTTTTACAGTACATTGGGTTTACAGTATGTAGATTACAGTAGGAGGAGACTGTTGCAAATGCAAAATGGATAAGACAGACTGCAGAACAAATGCAGGGCTCTTTCTATAACATCTCTATAAAGGTAAATAAAGAAAAGCAGAACCACAATCTCTCAGCGTTTATCATTTACCTTTCACCCTCCAAATAGCACACATCAAACAGATCGAGCCATGTTTTAAAGCAAGAGAAGAGAAGAGAAGTCACATTTCTTACAAATAAAACATGAAGCACTTACTGTATCACTAAATATGCTTGTTTGTTAAGGAGGCTGTTAGGATTGATGACATCTAGCTCTTGTTCTTATGGAGTTTGAATGCACTTAATGTAAGGTGCTTTGGACTAAAGATTCTGTCAATAAATATAATGTAAAGTAACAACACCCCTGGTCGTGGGAAAGAAACAAATCACAGTTTACTGTATTAGATAACACCCCATAAACACATTTGATTTAGTGAGGACGACTGTGAACTACAGGCTTGTATTTATCAGTTTCAATGGAACAAAGAACATCTTGTATGTGTTACAACTTTCACTGACAGTGTGTTCAACTTTTTCCTGGAAGGACAACGATGTTTGTAGCACTATGGACAAAACATTCAGAGTATATGACTTGTGGGGAATCACAAGGTTTTGCAAACACAGAGTAATTGCTCAATGTCACAGACATTTAAATAATGGGAATGTCAAATATTATTTCTTGGTCCAACCCAAGAAGTTCACAAGTTTAGCCTTTGATCTATAAACGTGTTAAGAGCCTATAACACAGTCCTATCTACATATAGGGTGAGCTATTTGTACCAAACTGCTGTTCTATGCCTGGTGGACTTTCAGCAGGCGGTGCTTTGTTGTTTTTATGAAAAGAGCCTCTTTTCAGAAAGAGGGAATGATGTTCATTTGTGCAACTGCAAATTAAGTCTCAATTACATGTAGTGCAGAAATAATAAGTCCATTAATTGATTAGACAATTGACAGAAAGTTAATTTAGAACAATTTTGAAAATCAATTAAGCGTTTAACTGCATTTATCAAGAACATTTTTCAAACTGTTTCCAGTTTCTCATATGTGAGGATTTGCTTATTATTGTAAACTGAATATCTTTGGGTTTTCAGCTGTTGGTCGGACAAAACAAGGAATATGAAGACATTACTTTGGGTTCTGGGAAACTTTGGTGGCCATTCGACATCTTATAGACTAAACAATTAATCAATTATCAAAAAAGTAACAGATTAATCATAAACGTCAAAGTAATCGTTAGTTGCAGCCCTAATTACATAAACTACTGTATATGCTACCTGTGTAGTTAATTATCATTAACCTGTGATTGGGGCAACAATCAAATCAAAATTAGGCAAAACTGGAGAAAAGGCAAATTAAGAAACTCTGTGTAGGGCCACAAAAGAATCCAGTTGATGGTCTTAAATCCAAATGTGGAGGTTTATCATTACAGAATAGAGAGGGGAGATCAATGATATTACAGCAAGAAACACAAAACACAGCAGCAGAACAGAGAGTTTGAAATACAATAAAACTTAAATGACATCTCCACAGGACGACATCTACACTCCTGCCCGATGAAAGAGGGCCCCTTGCTACATGAGCTTTATTCTTCTCAGCCTCTAACCTAGACACAAAACAAAACAGGGGCACACAACTACTGTATCAGTGTGTGCACTCCCTGAACCCTCTGGCATTCACTAATGCTCCCATAGAAACCTCTGCACCATTCAGTGCTGAGCAAACTGCAACTACAAACACATTCAGCTGCTGCGTTTTCTATCAGCTCTGATGTACACTGATTATTATCGAGACATACTGTATATATGACACGGTCAATATGAAGGCTTTACAATTAAAAAAATCTTACCAGTGACAATTCCATAGTTGGGAGCCTCAAGAATCGCGCCATAAAACTGGATGATGTTACGGTGGCTGAGGACACTGAGGATTTCAGCCTAAGCAATGAACACACAAGGAGAAAACATAACTGGGACTTTTTCACGATAATGCAGGTCGCTATGTAAATGTCTAAAAATCATTATATCAGTTTCTAAAGAAGACTAAGAGTCTACAGCCATGCTAGCGTCCAATGGTGTTTTGAGCTAAATGCTAATTTCAGCATGCTCACAATTACAATGCTAACATGCTGATGCTAAGGAGGTATGTTTACCATGTTCACTGTCTTAGTTTAGCGTGTTAGCATTTGATAATTAGCACTAAACTAAAGTACAGCTGAATCCGATGAGAATAGTTTTGCAGGTATTACATCATAAAGTATAAATTGAAATGTGGACCTGGTGATGAAAAGTTAAAGGTTTGCCATCATGAGCGGGACATGAATGTTTGTACCAAATTTCAAGGCAATCCATCCACAAGTTGTTGAGACAATTCACAAATAAATACAAATGACAACCTCATGGTGGCGCTAGAGTCACCAAAGTCAGCAGGATTCATCTTCTGGGGACCGTGAATGTCTGTACTAAATTTTGTGCCAACCCATCCAGTAGATGTTGAGATATTTCACAGGATAAGTGAAAACTCTGACCTGCTGGTGGCGCTAGAGGTAAAGGTCATTAGGAAAAGTCTGGGAGCTATGAATATGTGTACCAAATTTCATGTCAATCTATCAAATAGTTGCTGAGATATTTCTAAGAGTGGGGGAGTATAATGACCATGACTGATGGGTACAGAAGTCACCACATCCTGCTAGCATGGCTAAAAATAAAGTAGTAAGAGTATATATATTAATATAACATACTGGCCCAGAAAGATCATTGTGAAACCATTCCTTGAATGCACAGAAACCTGACAAAACCAATTCATTTAATTGTAGCCAAACACTATAATTAAATGAACAATTGGTTCAGTGTGAAAGGATTACATTATTATTTTCACTGAACAATCATCTCTCCAACACTTGAGTGAAGTTGAATGGATATCTGTGATCTTTTTACAATTTCATAAAAGAAAAACGAAGAATCACTTTTCTGAACATCCTATCACAGGCCAACAAATGTAATACAATTTCCCTGAAAAGATCTCAAAGATAATTCTTTCTTGTCTTTAAGACAATGAGCCTGAGCTTTCAAAGGGATCTCAAGAACAGTCCCTGCTGTAATTGGGCCAAATACATTCTTTCATTTGGCAATAATGCTTCTTTTGCAGCACATTTCTAAGAGTGGGGGAGTATAATGACCATGAGTGATGGGTACAGAAGTCACCACATCCCGCTAAATGGGGTAGCAATTAAAATGATTACTATACTGACAATTAAAAAGTATATGAAAAGCCCAGGCAATTATGATTCCTACCTCGTTTTCAATCTTGAGCAATTTTTTCACCGCCACCTCTTTGTCCTGGGAGATCCACCTGGCTCGGTACACACTTCCAAAGCTGCCGCCGCCACAGTTCTCGTAGAAGTGGATATCATCGAACTTGATTTGCACGAAGGAGGCGCTTGGAGACGACATCTCATAATGACACTCAGCACCAACTCAGCTTCTGTTGGGAGGGTGGGGGGGGGGGATCACACAGGGAAGGAAGGAACTCTGGTTCACTCAACAAAGTCCTCTATGGTCAAACAACACTTCAAAGACTAGCTTCACTCTGCAACACACCATTTGAGAGTGTGTCTGCAGGTTAGATGAGACTCCAGCACGACCCGAAAGGGGCCACTCTGCCATTGGCTGGTACTGCGTGTGGTGTCAGTGTGATATTCCTGGTTTTAGCTCTATAATTTACTGACCATCCCCTCCTGTCTCTTTCTCATGCTCCGCGCACACTCTTCATCATCAGTACGAGTAAGCAATGAGCTCAGGGTCCAGACTCTGCTTGTATAAGGACGATGGCATGCCTGGTATGCTGTGATCATGCAGCCAAAGTCACAAACCATTCCAGCATAGTCTACTGTGTTCAGTACAAGTAAGGCCACAAGCAGAGAGGACTGTCTCTGACTGTTTCAAGACAAAAACCTGGACAAACTCTCATATTCTCTTCATCTTTTCAACAAAAAAATGAGCTCCTCCTGCCTGTGTAAAAGGCCATACACACAGTATTTGTGTAAACCAGGGTTAGAAACGTAATGGGAGTCCACACAGATTGATTATCACATCCTTTTGTTTGTCCGTAACAACATAAAAGCATCTTGTAAAGAAATAATTCCATCATTACAGGAAATTGCAGCTCTGTTATTGTTCATAGGTTTCCCATTTACAGCTGAGCAATTACAGCTTTTAAAAGGCTGTTACCTGGGTCTTCATTGGGATTGCTATCCATCCCAGCGGGAAATGCCACCATTGTCACAAAGGGGGGGCCATTGCTTTCTGCTGATTTACTTGTATTCATGCTATACTTAGCCTCGCAGCAATCTGCTCAGTGGACCAGACCACAGTATTGTCCGTCCACTCAAGAAGCCAGGGTTACTGGGATATGGTAGCGCTCCTGCTCTCCCTCCTGCCAGTTCTCACTTAATAGCAAACACTGCTGTAAGCACTGCAACAATAACGGCCTGATAGCCATATGTCAAACCACAGGTAGTTAGTGTAATCAAACCTAAATGAAAAATAAATCACACAAAGCCAGCATATAGTATGGTGACCTGTGAGCTGCTATTCCACATCCTTAACAGTTAGCAGCACGGTGATATTTAAACCACAGAGACATCCAGATGTTGACATCACAATCTTATTTAGTAATCAATGATCTTACAGTGCAGGGTATTGATCATGGTCTCTGTGGCTGAGTTTATTATTGGGGTAATATGCATTTAAGACTTAGAAGAAGATTTAGTTTACTGTATCAAGAATTATTATTATTATTATAATTATGACTGAACGCTACCTGTTATAATTACACTAATACAGTAGCCCTTGACGTATACTGCTTTAAGTATCACACTCAACAGCCCGAAAACAGTAAACCTGAACACATATCATCAATACTGTACATTATGAACCTACCACGAGACTAAGTGTTCATACTGATATGGATGCCAGCAGGCTGCCATGTGAACACTGTATCTAACTTCTACACTCTCTCTGACATTAGAAGCATACATACCGACATTAAGGGTGAAGTTTTAGGCTTCAAAGCAGCTCGTCGTCGGTGCACGTCACACCGGGGCCAGAAGATAAACTTTCGGTAAGAAAACCGGAGAAGTCAAGAGTTCCGGGAAGTCTCATGTGACGCTTTGAGACTTCTCTACTTTCTACGCGGTGGTTTTACTGGTTGCACAACTTCTTCCAGCAGCAGCCAACACTGGACTCTGGACTCTCTACAGTCACAGATCCTGATGACAACAGCGCCCCCCGCTGGACCAAAGTGGGACAGACTCCAGTGTTGTTTTTCTACACGTCCTGGGACGGTGGTCCATGTGTGGTCAGCGGACCAGTCGAGAACCCCAATAAAATGCGGTATAGGTCCTTTAAATGTTCTGTACTTTGCAACATTATTTGGGTTTAATTTTCTTCTCACTGTATTTTAAACGTGTTTAATTCATTGTTGCCCTTGTTTTTAAATCTAGCTTCACTGTAACTCATTACATTTACCCTGGTGCAATTTTGAGGCACTTGTTCTGTAGTAGGCCTATTGCCATTATGTTACTTTATAGTTATACTCCATTATATTTATGCATATATTAATATTGTACTTCTGACTCCACTACATTTATTTGACAGCCATAGTTAATGCTTAAATTACAGATTAAGATTGTAAATACAAAATACACTCCCTGATGCAATCCAATACAACAGATCTGCCTCACATTCTACATTTAGGAGGATTATAATGTGGTATGGTATTTAATTCAACTATATGTTTATTATTGTGTTGTAGTTAGTGGCGGTGTTGTACTGGACTGCATTATATTGAAATGTGTTTCTTCCCCCCTCCTGTTTGTAAATGATGTACGCAAAACATTAGAAACATCTCTCTATATAAGTTCAACACCACTGCAAACTACAACCTAAATAATAAACATAGATTGCATTTGATTTTACAGGTGTGTCTAATAAAGTGGCCACTAAGTGTATAAGATGAGCTCATAATTATAATGTATTGCTTTACAACTGACATTAGAATAGCTGCTTACACATTAATGCATCAGTAATAATCTAATGATATAATATGTAAATATAATCCCGAGAAGGGCCATTCTGCCACGATAATAAGTATTTTCTTGTGTTTTTCATTATTTTTACATTCTATTTTACATAAATAAAGGTCCTGAATACTATGTCTTCAGTCTTCATTTCAACAGTCTGAGACATATAAGTAACACAGGGCTCACTTTTTATTTTTTGAATACCAAACTTGTTTCATGAAGATTATATCTTAAAAATATAATACATTTAAGAAAGCTTAAAAGTTGTTAGTCACAGATTCTTTTCCCAAGTTGTGGAGAATGTACAGTATAAATTGACCATCTGTTTCACTCTCAACAATACAGTATACATAAACAAATGATCCCGTGTGTTCCTGGAAATGAATGGTACCAAATGGATGTTTACCCTCAGATAAGATTAAATGCACTTAATCACTGGAGTCTAATTTTGGAATGAGGATTAGACTTCACTAATATTTTAACAACTTTTATTTAATTCATGAAGAGCTAAATTCAGGAGATCAGAAGTAATTCTGAGGTTTCTCTCCTTCTATTGTCCCATTTATTGTGCTCCTCTCCTCCTCAATCCTCTCAGGTATCATGAAGGTATCAGGTATCATCTTAGACAAACACTGAATGAAACTGGGCTCCTAACTAAACAACTCTGGCACTAATAATGCTCCAATATACTGGTTCTCAAAGCATAACCTATTTTATTGTACAGGAAATTAAACTTCATACTACAAAAGTTATGCGATTTTAACATGCCATGATTGTAAACAATGTATTAACAAAATGGCAAAACAATACAAAATAATAAAGACAATACGTCGCACAAATACATCTAAAATATTTAATACTTAAAGCACACAAAAGGTTTTCAGACATTTACTGTGTCTCAGACTCCCAAAGACAAATGTGCTTACATGAATAAAAAGTAAATCATAATAATTCTTTGCATGCTGAGGTCAAAATAAATATCTGTATACAGTTTACAACACATAAGATTCTCACAAACTTAAATATGTATAAATATTGTTTGATACAAAAGATACGAAACAACTGAATATCAGGAATATCAAGACTTGGCATTTTTAAAGCATCAGCATCACATATTGTTTACGTCTGAAATGTTAATCTGATGAATGAGATCCCCTCCCAAAGATTGTTCATTTCTTCAATTGTCGCTCTTGTTTGACTTGGAGATGATGGCGATATCTGCAGCACGGTGATATGAGAGGTACTTCACCCACCAACAATTACTGTTGTTAAAATATCACAAATTACCGTAATAAAAGGCTAAACAAGTCAGGCAACGGCATCTGAAACAATATCTCATTATCTGATACGTCGTTAGGTCCTCCATGTGATTGCCTGTATTGGAGTAAATTCATCCCAATGCAAGCACATGCCACGTAGTGAAGCAACATCAGAGTGTAACATTTCTGTCCCTGAGTGGTTTCAAGACCTGCGGGGCTCAAGTCCGTGAGAGAGCTGAGTTAACGTCCTTTGGTTGTCGATCACGTTGAGCTGACGTACATAAGTCCGAACTTCTGGGTGGCTCTTGCTGGCCAGAGGTGAATCTGGACCTGATCAAATAGGACAGATGATGGAAGATTTGTTATCAAACCATTTCATATTTCAACCCACTTTTCAAGGTTATGAAATAAACGTTTGGGATGCACACTTACTGAACGGTTGGCTCCTACAGTATCTCACTATCTTCAGTGTGTTAGCTATCATCCGCTGAAAGACAAAGAGCTATGATCAGCAACCGATATCGGCAATTAACTGAATGGCTAAAAAAAGACTTACACCAACTGTTAGACGATAACCTGCAACTTCAGAGCCTCACCATTTTCTCAAAATTGACCAAATTGTCGATAAATGTCTTGTTGCCCTCATGAGTGAATGTCATGTCTGGAAAAAAAACAAGTACAGTAAGTGGAGTAAGAGCAAAGGGAAGGTAAATTGTTTAGATGGTTAAATCTGTTGAAGAAGCAATTCAACAACAGAACTGTGGTGTACATTTCAAAACAATGTTAAATTAAAAATAAACCACTCTGACCTTTGATCAGCAGTGGCATGAAGGGAATGATGGGAGGCTCCAGCTTGGCAACTGTCAGTCGGTACGCCCGGTGGTTCCTGGACGGGTCCTGTGGAAACAATCACACTGTTCTGAGATCTACCGTCACCGTGTTAAACCGATCCATCACAGTCCCGGGCGGAAGATGATGCTGCTAAACCCACACTTGACCAGCTGACAATGCAAGAAAGCTAATTTTCAATTCAGCATATGCTTGGACAGAAAGCACTACAACTCAAAGATGGAGGCGCTTTGAAGTACAGCTTAGTACTTTTGAAGTTTCAGCTTACCATAAAGTTTTCAAACTCCACGTAAAACTTCTTGAATTTGCTGGGAAGTTTCTGTGAAAACAGATAACACAAAAGGTTAACATGCAGTTAGGATAAGAATCATTTTGACTGCGGACAGGTACCCACCTCCCAGGTCTGACTCAACCTGCACACTGCTGGGTTACTCAATCCCATAATGACAGCAAAGAAGGCGTTCAGATTCCTGTACTCCTTGCAGCTTTGACAGAAAACATGAAAAGGTACGTTGGAGCAGCAAATAAACAAAACAGCAAACTGAGTCAAAGAAAACAGAGAGTAGAATAGACAGAGAAACAAGGTCCACTTACTGGGCGGCAATCTTGATGAACTTCTTGAGAAGCTGCACCCTCTTGCTGAGCTGAGAACACAGACACATCTCTGTGATCACCCAAAACTGAATTTCATTAAACCTCCTCAGGAACAGGTCCAGGTTCACGGTGGTTTTCTTGACCTTTTGCCTCCCAAATGTGTGGTAGATGAGTTCAAGCTGTTGGACACCAAAGAAAAACACAACTGATCTTCTTGTGAACAAAACAGGGAAATTAACTTTAAGTTATGCTATAACATTAAAGTAGGTGTACTATCAAATGGCACCTGGTCTCACAGCCATACCTCATGTACACAGTGAAAAAGCTCCCAGTCATAGGAAGTCATGTGGTAAGCCACATCCTTAGAGCTCATTAACTCAAAGCTGGCCATGAACCCTGTAGAGGGACCCTCCTGCTCAGGTAAAGGGGTCTAGAAAACAAGGAAAATCAGACTTTTACATTTGATTATCATGTAATCCACTGTTTCAGAAATTCTTGTTTTGCATGCATACATGCATACATCTTCTTGTGTTATAAAGAAGTAAAAGAAGAGACAAGACAAGAAGGCAGTTGAGCTGCTTATAAGAGTAAATACTGTAGTTTGACATACTACAATAAATACATAAAAACATTAACATTAAATACGGCACATTCACAAGGTTTCTTAAAAGCTAAATGGATTCTAAAAGCATGGAAGACAAATTTAAAGTATATAATATGAACAAAGTGAGTTCAGAGCAACAGATGTCAGAGAAGCACATCTCTGCAAAGGGTTTCAGTGAACCCTCTTTTACATGATGAGAATGTGCTGCGTAGCGTGTGTTTTCTGGGAGAGATTAACCCACCAAAGAATCCAACTGATCCCTCCGGCAGGCAAACAGCCGTCCGTTAATGCTGAGTGTGGAGAACACTGACACATCATTGGGCTTGAAGATGACCTTCTCTGTGGAACAAAATCATAACACACAAGTTAAAAAGGATTTAAATTTGTAATTGTCATTTTATTTTTAGCCATGCTAGCATGGCAGTCTGTCTATCACTTTGGTGCAGATTGAAATATCTCAATAACTATTAGATGGATTGCGACATTTTGTACAGACATTCATGGTTCCCAGAGGATGTATCCTACAGACATTGGTGATGTTAGTGAACATGGTAATCATTAAACCTGCTAAACATCAGCTTGTTAGCACAGTCACCGGGAGCAAGTTAGCATGCTGATGTTAGCATTTAGCTCAAAGCACCTCTTTGCCAAAGCACAGCCTCACAGAGCCGCTAGCATGGTCTTTTTGAAATAAATATGTGTTTGTCAGCACCTGCCTTTTTAAATTTCTAATGGTATTGGACAACACCATATAGGCCTACCATTATATTATAATATGAGACTATCTGTCCTTCAAGAGCTCTTTCATGCTACATTATGTGAAAGCTAGTGGCAGCCTGTTTTTTCCTTGTAAAGCCAAAGTTCATTGGTTAGAGATACAGCATATGAGCTCCATGATAATCAACTCCAAGCAAGAGAGCAGCTACAGCTCTGCATTTGTTTATTAACCTTTGATAAGGAAAGTGCAGGTCAAGTGTGGACAAGTGAGAGCTACATTAGAGCTTTCTGGCAGAGACAATGGAACATCACTACAGACAGCCTCGTGCTGAAGCTCAGGTTTTTTTCTCAAGCTGCTTTAAAGGCCATTCTTACACCTACTGTAGCAGCCATTCACAGTTGGCAAATACAAGGCAGCTAATTTCTCACTAAATCAGCTGGGGATTAATTAGTATAACACCCTGCTTGGGCTCTCCCTTGTGCTGCCTCCAATCATTTGATTAACACGTAGCTGCCGCCGCTCTCACCTCCTGCCGAACTGAGGTTGACCAGGAGCAGGTCCTCCGCCGACCCCAGCTTGTCGGCCACAGCACCGATGACCTCCCTGACTGAGGCGGCCACAGGGACGCGGATTGTTGTGTAGGTGTGGTCACAGCAGTAGACTTTGAGCAGAACTGGAGGCATGAATCAGAGCAAATATGGGACTGTCAGCAAGAAGGAATGAGGGAGCGGTAAAGCAGTGCCGGAAAGTAGTAGAGACAGTCAGATTAATGCAATAGTTACAAATCTAGGGGTCAGTAGATACGTCTGAGGGGTCATGGGTCGATTCACAAGACAGGAAAGAAGAAACAAAAGAACATATTTATACAAATTTTGTTTATTTTTCTCCAATCTTTGCTTTTCTTGTGAAATCCTGGATAGTTTTACTTAAGTGAAACAACACACATTGCTTTATTTTAAGGGGTCACAAGACAAAAAGGTTAGGATTCATTGCATTAAAGCTTCCAACGTCCAGCAATGTTCAATGAGAACTGACCTCAATTAAGCATATGCTAACATGTGTGTGAGGTAAAGACATTGCTAAATAAAAGTTTCAAATAGTGGATATAATGTAACAGGGACAGACAGCAGCGACAAACCTTGTATCATGCACTGACCCAAACATGACAGGTCCTCTACTCACTTTCATCATTACTCTTGATGGGCTGACGTTTTTGAAGCTTCTCATCTCCCATACTGAACTGCCGCAGTAGGACTTTGTGCTGCGAGGAAGTTTAACAGATTCAGGCACCTTAACACTTTCGCACAGTACAACAAAATCTACCAATAAACTTTAATTTGAAAGGAAAAGAGTCAGTTTCTTACCTTTTTCTGTGAGACTCTGGCATCTTCAGTGCTAAAACGTGAACAAATAAGCAACAATTAACCTAAAGTTATGTATGTTTGTTCATCTACCAGTTAAACCTGAAGAGAAAGTGACCACCAGCACATTGCCTTTTGATTATGAGCACATAGAGGAGGATCATGGTGACTACAAAATGATAAATACAGATGGCCAGTTTTAAGATTAAGATTCATCCATCTCACAACCCCTAAAAAAACCTTAACTTACTTTCGCTTTACAATTCTCTCCAGTTCTGTTAGTTGATCCCTGAGGGCTGGAATCGCTTTGGCATCGTTAGATACCGCCATGAGAAACTCCTGCAAAACACGACAAACTCTGAATAAAAAGAAAGTATTAAAGGTAAACAGAAAGTAACTGGTGGATTGCTGGATCAGGCACCACATATTCATTCAGTATAACATCTGAACAGAACAAACATGAAAATGCAGTCAATATTCATCACACCCGGCCTTATTGCTCAGGGCAGCCAATAAGTACAAACTACATTAACAATCAGTACCACTGTGCGTACGTTATACCATGTTGTAAACATTTAATAAGAGTCATTCTTATTCTGAATCCCCAAACCCACAGGATGCCCACCTGTGGCTTTGCTTGTTAGATTCATGAAATAAATCGGCTTCATACCGTGTTCACTGAGAATTCTCTTTTCTGATTGGTTGGCAGGTGTCCATTTATTTCTGCTGAATGGACAATATAACTGGACAGCACTGACGCAGGTGTGTGTGTGCTGTCGTAAATGAAGGTGCCAGTAGTAAACTCGGAGCTAGTGTTATTTGTGTCACCAATATAAAACAAAATGACACGTAGTTGATCAGTGACTATACCACAAAATTAAATTTTTAGTTGTGTTTGATATTTGTGTGTGTTGTTGGGTATTATTCCCTATATGAGCCTCCTCCCTAAATGCATTTGTATACACTATTTACATGGCTGTTACTGCATACTTGTTTTACTTAAATATTTTCACCAAAATAAAATAACTAATACATTTTAAAAAACTGTCAGTCCTTTTATGTTTATGTTTTATGTCTCTTCTGACTTAAATTGTTACATGGTGTTGGTCCACAATATCATAGTCACTGAAAGACTAAAATAAAAAAATCTAATAGAAACGCTGACTTTACATTGATTATTATACTGCATTATTATTGTTACCAATATCAGTAGTTATAACAGTGGTTATATTGTTCATATCTATAGGCTGACCTCTAGGAAAGCCACCGAGACGTCCTCCTCCTGTAGGTTATCTCCATGTACAGCAGCCCACTGCATCACCAGGCGGATCACCCTGCGCTTGTTGTTAAGTGTGTAGTCCAGCTTCTCCTGTTCAGAGCCCTGCGAGGCCTGGGCATGGTAGGTGCACAGCAGTTAAAGATCAAAACAATGCAAGTAGAATTGAGTAGGAAAGGGGTTTTTTTTTTCAGCAGGGGTGCTGAGGAACATTTAACCACATTAGGTAACATAGTGCTGAAAGGATATTGGGCCATCAACACCGGACATAGTTGACTGTTTGGGATGAAGACACAGTGCATGAGCACAAAGTCATCTAATGCTGAGTCTGTGACAGAAAAAGAAAAAAAAAGAAAGAGAAGGTTATGTCAAACACCTGTGAAGCCAATGTAAGAGCAGATCAAAGAGTGTCCAGAGCCATCAGGCCTTGATCCACATGGCCCTGTCTCTGTCACCTCTGCAGGCAAATGAAAACCATATGTATCCACACAAGCGGAAGTAATTAGATCAGCTCTGTGATGTGTGGCTAATTATAGATGAGAACAAACAGGTCAGTGCAGAGCAGCAGACAGAGGACAGAGGAGAGCAACACTGAGCCAGAGAGAGAGAAGAAGAGAGAATAAATACACTGCATAGAAGAGAAACCCTTCACAGTAAATGATCATCATATTGATAGATTGTATTAGATGGCACTAATCTGGCGTGCTGAATGTCGCATGTTGAGCAGTACCTGACTCTGTGAATTGAGAATCCAGTCGCATCATTTCGAGGAGGTGCTCCAGAATCTTCTCCGGAGTCCCAGTCATTACCTTGTATCTGGAGCAACACAGAATAAAACACACCCTTCACTAATCAAGAAACACTGGCTCTTAATGCTTAATGACACGGCTATGGCCCTCGACTGATTTGTGTTACTTGAACGCGTGTCTGTGATTGCTTCATTTGATAACAATCCTATTTACAATCACAGAGTTCTTGGCCGGCTGGAGATCAAGGAGAGTCTGGGCTAAGAGCTGTCAGAGAAGCCAAAAAAAGAGAAATGTAGGGGCATCTTCTCTGTGAAGGAAAATCAACACAACCCAGCCTCAGTTGTTTTCATTACTTGATAACAGCATCACAAGAGGGAAGCTGCACAAGCTGTGCTGTGTCTTCCCCACTCAGGAGGGAGAACACAGTCTTGACACTCTCATGTGTGAGGAGCGGAGTTGATTAGAGGGCGACCCCGAACAAGTAATTGTGACTTGCCAGGCTTTCTTTTTCCCCTAGGAGCTAGGGCCATCATTACCATTAATGTGTCTCTCCATATTACAGCGACCATGGTGCAGTGACAGATGCCTCTATTAAGATAACACTTGTTCGCTGCAGTGCACAGGATTGCTCTCTGTGCTTGTGCTGCCCGCACGGTCAGGAAGTATTTTCATCTGCTGGTCACACTGACTGATAGAGTCCAGTATTCACCAGGCACTTTCAGTGTTTTTAAGGATAAGGCTGGTGATATTCTATTTTATTCTTATTGTCAATAAATTCCATGAAACACCAAAACTAAAAATGAACCAACAAAGTCTTCTCTGTGTAGCCAAATATTGCCTCAGAGCCTCAGAGCTCCACTCCAGAAACAGTAAGAAACATATAAAATAGCTACATTGATTTTGAGTCAATCCCACATACATACAGTAAGCGCTGCCATAAAGTATCACTAGAGCACCAAATGTGTATTAATCCACAGCTGAAAATAGTCCCCAACAAATACACAATTTACTCATTTTTGGGTAACATTTGCTAAAAACTACAGTGCCCAGCTGTTTAAGGAAATTATTAAGCCTTTTTAAAAAATGAAACAATATATTTGTTTTGTTTGGTTTGGTTTGTAAAGATTAACGTCTACAGTAGGACTGAATGGGCTCGGAGCTGACAGCCACAGACAGGGTGGGGAAGTCAGAAAGTATTGACAGATGGATAACACATTGTTGGTTTTAGTATTTACATGAGTAGTGTTTACATTTGTTGACAGAAAGAAAAGTAAAGAAGAAATTAAAAATATAGAATAACACCACACTCATATAGGATTTTTACATTACATCAGACTGCAAAGATACCTTAAAATAGCATGAGTAATTCCACAGGAAAAAGGCAAGGCTGTGTTCAAGTCATCATCCATTTTTTAAAGTTTGTTTGTGGTCAGGTTTACCTATGGTTAGGTAAATATGACTTCACTCATAATAAAGTGTAAAGCTTAAGTATTGTAACTACAGTCACCTGCAGTTCACTATATTTTGCTGTCTGGCTCAGAACAGCTGTTAAACCGCTGACTAGAACTGCATTTGAGTTAACAACCTAAATGGTAGCACTTTACTATAAGTCCCCCTATTGAGCATTTATAACAAACACACTATAATCTATTTAGATGCATGTAGGAGGGCATTTTTAAGTGTTTATTAATGTACAGTATTTGTCAACACTTATAACTTCACCTATGATGAAATATTTTACATTATCATAACTCACTGTGTTTTAGTATATTTTCATCCAATGCCTTTTTATACACCAGCCTCCACTTATGGGTGCTCACAGGAGGAGTTATAGTTGTTAAAAAGCACTTATATCAGCTTACAACTACATTATAGTGTGATATAAACCATTTAATATTGATTATAAATGGCAGATAGGGGAACTTAAAGTGTTGCCATTTTAACAAACACCTGCCAGACAATTAGAAATTAATATTTTCACGCATTTAAACCTTTCCTGTCTATAAACGAAGCTCTGCTGTGTGAAGTGCAGTGGATTGTGGGTTCATTTACTTGTAGTGGGAGGACGAGGATCCATGGCTGGAGGATTGACTGCTGCTGAGACTCTTCTCTAACACCAGAACATCCTGACCGTGCTCCTTCAGACGCACCGTGTTGGCCTCCACGTCCTTCACACACACACACACACAGTGTATACACATAATGCATTTTAATATACAGTGTGAACAAGAAGCTGTGTGAGTTGATGAAGACATGCGATCAGATCGAGAAAGTTCAACACAATGAAACAGCTGTGATCATGTTTAAAATACACTGGAAGGTTGTACATAGTTCAATCTGAGCCTATTTCTGTTTTAGCGAACATGAGCTGTCTCTTCCTGAACTAACTGAGGATGGCATGTCATAAACTGAACACAATGTTTACACCATCACCTCAAAATTGCAGAGAGGTTTGACTCCCTGAATCAGAACTAGCCGTCATTTTCCCTGCTGCAGAGACAGTGGCCTGACACTGGGCGCTGGTCACAGAGCAGAGTGGATTAGTTGGCTTGTCCAGTGTACAGTCAGCACTCAACCTCGCTAACATTAGCAAGCAGGAGGTTTAACCAACATTACTGACAATGCAATAATGCCAAATAGTATTTTGTGAGTCTTAACGCAGGCCATAAGAGATGTGAAATTATATAAACTAGAGATCAAAAACCCTTACTACCCACTTAATAAGTTCTTATCACTGGATTATTTCTCAGTATTACACCTCTTATGAGGTAGCAGGTTGGTTAACCCCCTTCACAAGCAGTGGTCTGCCAAGGGTTGATCAGTCTTTACAAACTTATTGTGTGCAGACAAACATTGTTCAAACACGCACAGCTCTACTTTTTATTCTAGTGGAGAAGTTTCCAAAGATAACAAAGTCTGAATTTCTGAATATTTCTATTTGATGGAATGGTGCAACCATAAAAAATAAAAGTCTTGGGTTTAAATATTTCAGTGAGTATAAATGTTTATATAGTTTAAATGAAGAGCCAATACAGAATAGGAATGTGATGCAGACAGTCACTCAGACAGAGTGAAATAAGACGATTTTAACAACCTTAAAGCCACTTAAGGGGAAACAAACCTGAGGGGTTTATAAAATGGTTATTAAAAATATTTTATTATTTTATTTTTACATATTCATGCCATTTAGAGTGACCTGCTGGAGCATCACATTCAGCTCTCTCACCACAGAGATAAACTGCCATTCACATCCCATATTGTCAAATCTCTGCTGCTGTATTTCAGCCTGAACAGGGAATCCATGATGGCGTTAGAGCTCCCAGATGGACGTTTTCCACACAACAAGTTTGCATCCACAGCCAATTAACCCCAAATCTGTCTTTTTTTTAATCTCCAGCTTGAAGTAAGTCATTATCAACATATTTCATATTTAGCAGGATGGCTAAGCTAATGGGTGCACAGGGCTGGAGTATTATCTCAAAGGACACCATAAATAACTTTTATGGCTGCATTGCTGAGAGTTTGCCAACAGAGGGCAATAGTGCTTCTTTACTGTTAGTGTACAAGCATCAACAGACCTTAAACAGAAACTCACCCTCAAAATCCTGTTGAAGTCCTCCTTGTCTACTCTCAGGAAGTGACAGTTGTCGTCTCGCAGGACAATGGAGGCAGCACGGGGGGCGTCATTGACGAGAGCGAGCTTCCCAAAGTCGTCTCCTTCATGAAGAGTGCAAACAACACCCTGCGCAGCACAGCGTACTGATCAGTTACTGACCAATGAATCAATGCCCTGGTCAGAGCTACATAATCAGCTTTGATGCTTTTAGAAATGGTGTGATCTCATCTGGAGAAATACCTACTTTTCCATAGATGACAACGTTGACTGAACCCTTCAGAATAATGTACCATGATGTGCCCTCCTCCCCCTGACTGAACACTGAGAGAGACAAGAAACAAAGAAAAGCTTTGGTAGTCTAATATACCCTAATCTGGGATTTGTTGGATTAATTCTGTCTCTGTGATGCATTTATAAATTGAACTGTTTGGCATCAGCTTTTTGACTACATCACTATTGTATTACTTTACTTACACACTGTTCCTGCCTTTGCATGGGACTCAAAGATCAGCACCCCTGCCAGTTCTCTCTTTACCTGTGCAAGCAGGGGAGACAGATTCATAACTCAGGAAAATCGATGTTAATACAAATTCCTTAGAAGTGCAACAGGGAGCAACCAGAAAGAGTACAACACCATGCAAAGTATTACTTTCCTGCTAGTCAATACCCTGCTGGTGTAAAACAGATTTTCCTAAAATTGAATGTGAGTCCATAAAAAAAGGCACAAAGTTTCTCATATAACTTGTTTTTCAATTCGAGTGAATCCCAGCAGCAACGCAAATTGATGATTTTACTTGCAGAACATGTATCCGAACATTTATACATTTGTGATGATCAGTACTGAGATGACTAGTTTGCATGCCTTCATCTTTTCCTTCACTATCACCACTCTGCTCTTAAACATGACAAGAGTCTGAGAAGCTGAGCGTGTTTTTTACTCCCACGGAGACAGAGCCAATTTTAATGTCTGCACAGTGACAGCCTGTACTCACAGTGGTGGATAGGTGAGATAAGGCCTTTATATGGAGGAGCTCTTCATAAATGATCTCCAAATCATCTGCCGTTCTTTCAGAAGGACTGGAAAACAGGAAATACGTAAATGAAATCAGAACACCATCACACTGATTCACTTTATTTAATATCGCTTTAGAGATTATTGCTTTAGAGCCGTACTGTTTCCTCAGAATCATCCTCATGTGGGCGTCAGGTCCAATCTGCGAGAGGAGGAGCAGGGTGTCTTGCAGCTCCTCTTGGCTCTCCTTCCTCTCCTCCTCGCTGGGTAAAGGAGCATCCTCCTGCTCATCATCCAGGAAGCGGTAGAAGAGGTACTTGTCCTGGAAGTTCAGCTCCTGGTCCACTGCGTCACAACAACACAACACAGACAGCAGGGCTTGAATTTAACATCCCTGCTTCACACGTACGAGTCTGCAGACACAGACACCACACAGAGTCTCACCATGGTTGAGAACACCTTCTTCCAACAGCACCTGCCACATGCCCACAGCCTGAATACGAGAGTGGACGCATGAGCTCTGCTGCATTTGCCAGTCAACCAACTCTGTCCCCACGCAACACTGCCTAGGAGAGACACAGGTCTATATAAGATCTTATACAAGGCTGAGCAGTTATGTAATATGTCTGCTTTGTGTTTTATTGACTCTGCCTGTTCTTGTTTTTTTGTTTCTGTTGTTTTACTAAACTGTTAACAGGGCGTTGCCATAAAAGAGCTTATATGTTCAGCCATCGTATTAATCTTGGATAAACTGGGGTCAAATAAAATAAATAAGCACTAAGGTGTTACATTCTTACGACAAACAAAATGTAACTATATTGTTTCTTGATCAAAGTAATGACAAATGTATTACTGAAGCATGTGGGAAAAATAAATGATAACATCATTGACAGCAATTTTGATGTAACAAGTTATTATAATAGAACATATTTTCAAAGCAACCCACCCAAGTCTGCTTCAAGTACTGATTTAAAAAGAAAAATCCTTCTCTACCTACAGTAATACAGCAAGGGCATATATGAATGTCAATGACGCCACACGTCCTTTATGATTAATGCATTAATTGATTTTTCTTTGGCCACTTGGCGGCAGCGCAACAAGCTGTAAACACAACACTGACATATTTCACCTTGTAGGGTTGATATGGCATATGTGTTATGGCATATGAGTTACCCATTTAAACATGCAGAAGACACGAGGCATCATTAGCACTCATTTGAAATTTTTGTTTTTGTGTCCATCTGGCAAATGTAAGTCCAATATTCACTATTATATTTTAGCTCCGTTTTTGGTCTCCACCCACTCCTGAGGGAAATATCTGGCTCTTTAGCTGCTAAATGCTCCACTATCTTCACCAGCTAGTAGCTAACCGTGTCTGTCTGCCGTTTGGTGCTGGGCAGGTAGTGTACAGTGGGTTTTTAGAGTTTTTTTTTTAGGAAAACAGCTGCCTGCTACTCCTGGAGACAACGTTAATGAGACCGGTGAAAACACAATAAAGTTGCGGTCCAGAAAACCAAAACAATGAGCTAAAAGACGCTAAAACGCTCTGTGGAGCCGAGCGGAGCTGCAGAGTTGGGAGATAATTCTCTGCAGGTTCGTCACTACGAACGACCCCTTTCACATTACACACAGTCATTTGATCCACTGTTAATAAAAAAATGTTAATTAGTGCAGCTTTAAGTTAATGCTGAATGTGTTTTAGATTGCCTGTATGAAAGCCAGTCCAGAAGCCAAAAGACTTGTGAACAGATGAGATAAAAGAGGTGTTGGACACTACTGGCCAGTTATGGATTGGCCACTGCCATTAACCCTTGTGTTTTTCAACTTTTTTTCTCTTTTTTTTAAACTTTACACTATTATATTTGTATTTTTAGATTGTTTTCGTGTGTGAATAAATTGTTTGTTTTTATGTTTGCAAACCTGCTTGCCTCACATCGTCCCCCTGAGGGACATGTAATGTAATATTTTGAATTGAATAATCTTTCACAACTATCAAAGAATTAAGATGCCAACTAACTTGTACGTCTTCAAGTGGTACTTCCTGTCTCTGATCATGTGCGGCGCCCTGGAGAGGATGGCGTTACGGAGAATCTTCCCCGCCCGCAGGATCTTCTCAGAGGGGACCTGCACAGTAGAATCCAAGTTAAATCTCAGCAGCACAATAGAGTCCGACTGAGCACCTGCCACAAAACAAACAGGTCATGACTGGTCCCTACATTCAGAAGGTGATTGAGTTTACTACCTGAGAAATGCATTTAAGGTGGGGTTTGGCTGGACTTTCAATGAATGACTTCTGCAAAATAAAATGAAACAAAATATAAGAGGAATTTAAATAAAATGATGATACAAAACTTCTGATGGTACAAAACTCAACATGACAGAAACTGGGTGAAATTAAGGGTTTGTTGTTGTAGAACACAACAGTCAGGTAATTGGCAATAAAAGACATCAGGGAAACAACAACATGTCAGACAAGTCAAGTCAAATAACGGGTGTTTTTCCTCTCACTGTGGGCCACAGGATGTCTTCCTCACTGCTACTGTGTGACTCACGGTTGACATTATGTGTTTATTAGCTGTCAATTTTAATTGAACTATTGTTTTTCAGTTAAAATAATAATCTGTTACCAGAGTCTTGACTGATGCATTCAATTGCTTAAATGGGACACAGATATTATGCATTACTGTAAGGAAGTGTGTTTTGTTTTGTTTTTTTTTTCTTTTTTCCGCCGGGGCCGTGGGGTCGGCTGCAGGGGCTGTGACATTTAAAATGCATTCTGCAAGCTTCAGAGAGCAGAGTAGCTCATGCATTTATGTGGAGGCTTTAAAGTTCATCATTTATTTACAAGAAAATGTGTCCACTCAGTACCCAAAGAAAATGAGCTTTCATACTTATTATTATATATTTATAATAAGTAAATTAAAGCTGTGTTTGTTTGTTGCATAACGAGAAAGCAAGCTATGGGTTGCTCTTTTTTACATAACAAAACGACCTTGTAGCCATGTTGTGACTAAACTCGGTGTGGGAACAAAGCACAGGGCACCATAAATCTGCAGGAGTGCCACGTTATGAACCCAGTGGTCAGGAAATGACAACAGGAGAAAGGTGGGGCAGGAACTCTTATGGATGGAGACAAAAACTCCAGTCATCTTGTTTATATTTAGACCAACTTTAAACAAGCTTCACATTCCACGCCCCATTTCTGAAGGAGGGCTGAGTAACGGTAAAGGATGCTGTTACGTCAGGCAAAAGAGAAGCGCAGAATGAGTTACAGCCGAGGTTCACTTGTGCTAGACAGGAACAAGGCCAGTAAACCAGCTTTGTCTCACCCTCACAGCCGCTCTCCGTCTTTCATAACATGTTGTAACACTAAATCATTTAAATAATTCATGTGTGTGAGGCGAACTACCTTATTCTGATGTTTGGAGACTGACACAAATGAGTTGTTGCTTATGTTCTCTTTGTCCGGCATTCCTGGTGGGAGAAAAAACAAAAAAAGAAAATGTATTCATTAAGTGACTTAGGATCTGTGAAGAGAAGAGCATCCTATGTAGAGTATACAGAGCCTCTGCAGGTCCATGTGTTGGGAAGAAATGTGTAAGTTTTAAAACCTGAGCATACAGTAATGAGCAATTTATGCCACCAAGTAAAGCAAACACATAAAGTAAGGTAAATACAGAACAACAAAGCCATGTTTTATGGTATGTATAAACACATTTAGTATGATTTTAAAACAATGAAATAGATGCAAAATACATTAAATTAATTTGCATTGTAAGTATAATATACTTTACAATCTGTATACTATGTTTAATGTGTTTAATTCTCCTCTTATATTTTTATGCAAAACAATTTAGACTCTTCTGTAGATCCACTGTTTGAATCTCCAGATCAATTATGTCTGGTTTGAATGTCAGATCACGCGTGCCTAGATTTCCTATTTTATTTGATTCCCCTTTTCCAGTCAACCAAATATACCATTCATCACCATTGTAAAACAGAAAATATACCCGCAACTTTATCAGTAGCTATTGTGTGTTTGTTCACTTGTTAATTTGATCTCATTTATATCTCATTTCAGTGACTATCCTATTTCATTTTCAATTACTGTTCTGACATTATAGATTATTTTATCTCCTTAAATAAACACGCTATTAGACTATTAGACACTAAAAATGGAAAACAATGAGAAAATGTCTTTCCCAGTGTTTTTATTCTTATGTGCAGAGGGTTTTAGGGTGTGGTTATTTCTCAGCTTTAAGCTTGTACAGTACAGTTCCCCTCCAGGACAAACAGCATAATCAGTCAGAGCTGCTCAGTCACAACTGTATCTGCAGGGAAAAACTCAGCTATTCTTAGACGTGCCTCTCAGTCTGCTGATACCACAAAAACAGATACAGAATCCACACAACACATAGAAAGTGGAACATAGCTGGAAATGTAACATTACGCTTGTGGCTATACATTCAGGAATAATACTCCAGCATCTGTATCTGTATAACTTTGTACACAATGCTCCGTGTAATTCCTGACTACTTTCAATTCCTGCTTATGTTGTAAAGATTTTTCTATTGTTACCTTCATGTTGCATAACGTGTTTTAGCATTTAGACCAACTAACCGCTGGGCAAACAATGTCCAACAGGGAAAATAATAATGGAAAGGTTGGAACAAATACAATCCGTGATACAAAATGTAAACAAAAGGGTGAACTGCTGTCACTGCCAAATTGACTGACAGGTTTTTTTTAGTACAGGGACCAACACAGTCAGCAATTAAATCAAGGTTATTAATATAACTGTTGCTGGCAAAGGTTTGAGTACATCAGAAACATTTGTGAGCATTGGAGTAAAACTGGATGTGAGACCACAGTAACAAAAGTACGATCTTCTGAATAAAGATTCAGGTGATAATTCTCTGTAGGTTCACCACTACGAGCGACCCCTTTCACATTGTCATTTAACACATTGTTATAATAATAATATCATTTATAGCCGCTTTAAACAAGTTCAGTCTCAGTTTGGTGTCTGTCATAGTCCTAAACACTCTTGGACTGCATTTCTATTTATATGCTGTGAGCCTGTATAGAAACTGTGCTCGTTTATTGCTTTTTTGAGAAGAAGGAACACAGCTGTCCATCACTGTATTTGTGATGCTGCCATGCTGGTCCTTGTGGCATCACGCCACTCATTCAAGTGTCACATCAGTTCAGTCACATCAACAGGAATGCAGCGTACAGTATGCATGTGAGAGATGAATTAAAAAATCTCATTTGTTGATAAATGGTCATATGTAGTTTGAGTTTGTCAGAGCTGAGAGTAACGTGTTTCATTTTATTGAATAACTGGTGAAAAACAAGTGT
This sequence comes from Macquaria ambigua, assembly GCA_008360985.2. NCBI lineage: Eukaryota > Metazoa > Chordata > Actinopteri > Centrarchiformes > Percichthyidae > Macquaria > Macquaria ambigua. Next base: position 106,890 of record VMKM01000049.1, read on the forward strand.
GCTCGTGCTTTAAAAAAGTGCTCAGGTAAAGTGGTTCTGAATGCACGACCGGAGTGAATGAAACAATGCTGACTTTAAAAGCTCCACCTCTTAACACCAAAGTGCTGTAAAAGCCCAGTGTTGTTGTAACTAAGAAAACTATTTAAAACATGTTTAATTCATTCGACTTAGCCACTAGAGTTACAAAACCACTATGCTGCTGTGGCTGTTGCTGTACAGGAGAGTGCTTCAGCCCCCAGCTGCTTGATGCTTGTGTGATTTCTGTCTTGGTGTATTCATGCATAGAGTGCATACTGTAAATCCCCTGAGTACGGTACTGTATACTGCAAAAATACTCTGCTCTTACAGTGCTGCTCCATAGCACGTAACAGTGATGAATACTGAAGCAGACTCATCAACTTTTAAACGCAGCCCAAAAGGCTACAGTAGTTAATCAAATACAAAATGTATGGCAAGTGAGTTTGAGATTGTGAGTTCTTCAAAAAGCGCTCTTTGTTTGGAACACAAAAAAAAGAGAAACATTATCTTTAAAATGTGTCCATCATTTATGAACTCTTTAAAAAATGCATACCATTTATACACAGTGAACCTACTGCGAGTAAGCCAACAGACTCTCTGGATTTTCTCACTGCACACTGCTGTTCATCATGTTTTATGGTACGTGACTTTGAAGCAAGTTAAGTGATCTGTTTGAGCAAAGCTAAGTCAATATTGAGTTAACTTGCAACAGAAAAGCATAAATACAAGTATGAACCTGTATCACAATGCAATAAGACGGAGGAGGGTCGGACGGTAATGGAATTAGGCAGACAAAAATATTATTACATATTGTACAAAATAATAATCTATGTGTTACACTTCCTGAAGTGAAAGTTGTTAAATCTCATTATACAAACAAGTGGAAAAACAAAGAGTTACTTCTGGGACTCTTTATAAAGTACCATCTAACAGTGTTTAACAGAGTTCTTCATTTTGATAAATTCTTACATTGAAGACAATCTGCATTCAAACCTTGAAATACATTTCATTAACTTTACAATTTCATAATTTCAGTTTAGCTTTTTCTTATCTGTACCTTTATATCTTGAGTAACTGATATGAAAGCAGCTGAAAGGAAACCAAATGCACTGCTGTACCTGTTCCTGACGATGTAACACTGTCACTGAACATCCTAACAAACCATGTGCACCAACTGCAGCATTTGAACGTTTGGGAGCGCCTGCACTGTGATATTTTACAGTCAAATGTTGTCTTGAAGATCCTGTTACAATCAAATTTGATTCAAAGTTCAAATAATGCTTTCAAATCTACCAACAGCCTGTAGCATGTGTGTGTGTGAAGGTTAATACAACAACTAACACAAGCTGTGACAAACATGTGAATGAAATGTGTGATTGAGTCCAAACCACTCAGAAAACAGAGAAACAGTAACTGAGAGCTACTTACTGTCGGCACTACAACAACTTTCCATCACACCATAGGGTGGGGCGAGCAGTCCAGCCATGCACTGATGATATCTCTATAAAAATAAAGAAAATACAAGAACAAATAAGTCACAGCAGTTAACAACTGACAAGAAATGATCAATTTACAGTGTTATGTAGATGTGTCAATCATAAGAAGACTGTAGCGTCGTAAAGACAGTAGCAGTGTTGTGATTGGGTGAAGCACACTTTGTCCTTGTGTCTCATCACTTTATCAACTTGGCCATGGGAGGCCAAGGTAATGTCCCATGGCCAAGTGTGTGTGAGGTAACGCGCTGTAACTCAACAGCTGACATTCACAGCTGGTACTTCGGATAAATACTGAGATTTTAACCAAGCGTCTTGTTCCAGTTTTGCCTTTTTCTTCAAACAGCTCACACGCAGCTCTACAGGGCGGGATCCCCATCAGGGGTGGAGGAAGTACTCAGATCCTTGACTTGAGTAAAAGTATCAATACAATACAACAACCCAGTTTAATACAATATCCCTGCAATATAACCTACCTTCATGAGAGGGGTGTTCCTTTTCTTAGCCTGCTCTCATTGATAGAAATGGGGTGGACAAAATAATAGAAACACCTGTCAGTGGAACGCAATACAGTTCAACAGCACCACAAACTGCATCCTCCAATGGAAGATGATTAATGGTTGCAGAAAAACGAAAAAACAAATCTCCACTTCACAAATTTGTAGTGATTTTTTGAACTATTGTATACTTCTGCTTCTTTGGGCCTCGAACAGTTATTTAAATGAAACCATCTGAGATCTTTACAGAGGAAATCACTCAACAGCTAAAAACGGTCCAGTGGTCTAAGATGCATACTATGGAACAGAAACGTCCCCGGTTCGATTCTGGCTGGGGATCTTTGTTGCATGTTATTTCCCTCAGGTGCAATGAGTAATGATCACAAAGAGGGGAGAATACCAGAAAAGTCATTATTATACTTATTATAAAAACTGTGAAACTGTAAAAAATGTGAACCTAGTTATTAAAAATCACATCATCTTTGTCACTTGAATAATTAATTAAATATAACTTTGGGTCAATTCTAATTCTAAATTTCAGTTTCTAGTCCTTTCTGTCTTTTTCCCTGTTATGCACTTGTTACATCACGTATATAGATCCAGTACTTACTCCTTAATGTTGTGCAAGATGCAGAGAGTACAAACCGCTGCCAATGTGGAACGATTAATTAATTTATTCCTTGACTCAAGTCCCAGCTTTATTTTGATTATTCTGATTATAGTAATACTTGGTAAGTGGAAATTAACTCAGCCCGTCTTATTTAGATGGAAAGAGCGTATAGCTTTTGGTGATATGTGTTCTTTTCTTTCCCCACCATGGCTTAATATAAAGGACAGGAACGTTTTTTTTTTTTACTTATTTTACACTCAAGGAAGTTTTACACATATTTTTGTTGTTTGTGCATCCTTGTCAACTGTCGTGGCTTCTGAATCAACAGAAATTCTGAGATGATTTTGTGTAAGTTAGAGCTGCAGTCACTCTGAGCTGGAGCAATACCTCAGTTAGCTACTAGCTAACTTTATCGCTATATTAGCTAGCATTAATGGCCCCTTGGCAGCATTTAAAAAGCTTGTTTTAGCATAGGCTACATTCGCTAACAGAATATACCAAAATATTTAGATTTTGCAAACAGACTTGGCCATTTAATTACTGTTATCCAATAGGGTCTGTGTTCTGTTTTGAATGCTTGTGTGTAGCATATGACTATCTTTGTCTTTTTCTCTTACAGAATACATGCAATTCCTGCCGGGCAGGAAGGGACGACAGAAAGCCAGGTTTCTCCTGATAATGAGTTAGCCGTGAATTGAAATATCTTGCACTGAGAAAATATTACAGTAAAAACTATCCTCAGCTCAAATAGTTCTACAGTAACTTTACCATGGGATGACTTATAGCAACTTGTTGGCTAATTTAACAATAAACCTTTAACAGCACTCAATTCTGCATCTTTAAAAAAACACACTTGATCATATAAAAGCATCCCCACCACATATAGTATCACTGATCAAGCTTTTAAACAATTTGTCAAGTAGACTGATGGTTCAAGATTAAGTTGTGGTAAAAGACAAACAAAAACTGATTATGTGCCAAAGCAACTACGTTCTAAGTCAATAAAAAGCTGATTGAGGACCACTTAGTGACCGGCCAATTCTCTCTACCTCCCTATCTTCTGGTCAGAGGAGACTGAACGAAAGCTAGAACTATGGAGCCATTTGTTCCTGGATGGTAATGTACTCTCAGAGGTCATGTTTTAAATTCAATTCTACCCTCTGAAGTCAGTTAATCACCTTAGCAACCCTTTAGGGGCACACAGCTTTTTCCCTCAATTAAGAACCGGTTCAGAAACGTCTCAGTGACCTCAGGTTTTGAAAGCATTTTACTCATAAATGAGGATTGACGTGCTGCTCATTAAGACACTAAAAGATATGTCAACTAACACCACATTTAGATTATGAAAATGTGTCTTTTGTGGAGGGGATTTTGTACACATGCTAACAAGAGATTTAATTATTCAAAGTTAATCAAAGCAACCGAACTGAAGCCTTCAGAGTTACTTCAACAAGCATATCTGCCTTTGTTGACAATTAAAGGATTTAGGATTAGGGTGGAGCACTTAAACTGAGCAGCACATGAACAAATGAACTCAACCCCTCTGAGCCAATAAAGCCGCGCTCCTGAGGGGTTGAATCCAGTTCGCAGGGTGGGGGTGTTGCTTTAGAGGAGGATTAGGACCATTGTCAGGTGTGTAAAAAGCACTCAGTTTCTATTTTGTTAGTAATGATGTCTCTGACTCTTACGACACACAATGCATTTGTTTCCATAGATTATTTTTACAACCTCCAGCTTGCCATTAAGTCACTGACTTTTCAAGTGTAATGCGTATTAGCGTTTTTTTTTTTCTGAGCTGAAACCATTCATCGGTTAATCTATATCCCCTACCATTTTGATAATCAATTCATCCTTTAAGTCAAGCAAAAATGCAGAGCAGTCCAGCTTCTCAGTTGTGAGGGTGTGTTGATTTTCTGTATGTTGAATATTTTGGGGGCTTCGGGTTGTGGGTCAGACAAAAGACGACATTTGAACATGTCATTGTGGGCTTTAGGGAACTGGGATGGAGATTTTTCCCAACTTTCTGAGATTTCCCCAAATGTTTAACTATTCCTTTAAATGAATCAGTCCAATTATTCACACATTGGCCTTTTATCATTTTAATCCCAGAAGACTATTAGAGCATTAAATCATTTCACACATCACCTAGAGACATTAAAACTGCACATATACTGGAACTGTGACAAAATGTTGAAAATAAAAGCATTTCTGACATCCCAACTTAAAGATAATAAAACTTAAAGAAATCTAAAGAACTAAATGTGCTCGCCATGTTCTCTTGAAACGCACTTCATGTCACAATAAAACAGCCATTGGGTGTGATTTGTGCAGCTACTTCCCTGTAGACTGCCACTTTATAACCATAATACTGACAGAGATGTCCTTATCACCTATTATCCCCAGCACTAGAGGGAAGACAGACCGGTGCGTGCTTTTTAGGATCACTAAGTTGTTACTACACATCAGCATTTACTGACAAATAGACAGTCAATAGTCATAAGCTCCACTGGGACTCACAGCCAGCTCTGCACAGAACATCCACTGTTGTATTAGTGGTACAAATGTTTTTGACTGCATACAACGTGTAAAGCATGGATAGACCTTTAGGAGTATTCGACTGGGTCAAATAATCTGTCACGACTTGACAGCACAATGGTTTAGTCAGACAGCTTATAGCGTCTGATTCAACCCTGTCTCTTACGAATGATTGTGTTATTTTTATAAGCTGATTCCATCACATTAGAGGAGATTATGATCGGTTGCTTCAAGCAGATTTAGGTGTTACAAACACCTCCAGAATAAGAATGATGATGTTTGAAGTGATATGATCAGACGGGTAGGTAGATGTGTAGGAGTCTAAATCCCATCACATCCATGACTGAATAAAAACTAACTTCCAGTAGATCTGAGCTCTTTGACTCCAAGGGCAGCTTAAAAGGGACCCAGTGAAAAATTTCAACCTGACATAAAGAGTGATACAAAAACATTTGGACAGTGCACAAGCTCTTTTCTTACGTTGTCATGTAATGTTTTAGGACTTATAAATGTATTGATTTTTCAGAGTGGATTCACAGCACAACAACACTCTGTGAGACAAATTGCCACCTCTGCATCTCCACACAAGACAGACTCCAGTGGAAGAAGAAGATCCCACCCAGGACGAAGAGGATTAAGAAGAAGAGAAGCATGTTTCAACATCAGTGTGATGCCACAGATGACAGAATAAAATCTTTATATTTACCAGAGTTATGCGTCTCTACGTTTTTAACATATTTCAGCTTTTTCTAGCTAATTAATGTCATCTGTGGGTTCAGGTCAGGCAGAGATCTTTACAAAAGCAACCTAAAAATGTTAGTGTGGACGTATGTTGTTGTCACATTTAACAGCTTTCACAAATTACCTGACTAGTGTGGACGTAGTCTCAGTGTTCACCAACACAGCAGCATGTAAGCTAAGTGCTTTCCTGAATGATATGACTTCTGGTCATCAGTTATAAATATTTCAACTTTATTTATAAGAAACCACATTTTTATCCTTCAGTTTGGTGTGGCTCTAAATACAGTACCATAGCAACAGCAGCATGGCAAATGTGCCAGCCAGACACGTGAATCAGAGCTGTGGCAAATTAAGAATAATTGTAACCAGTTGCTAAATTCATCCAAAACTGACCCAGAATCCGAAGGCGAATCAATTTAAACTGCTCAAACAGAGTTCTACAAAGCATAATCTCTAACTGTAGCCCACCATTTTAAGCTTGGTGACTAGATGTTTCTTACTTCACTCGTTTAGAGTCTTGGTTGACTTCTGTCACTTTAAGTACACAGTCTTGTACCTTGAAGTATTTATCAAAGATCCAGATTATTTTTATTTCTGTTGCTTATTTTAAATAACAATGACTCAAACTGAAAAATGTCACTCTCATCCAAAAAGTGCTCAAACTGCCAGACCACTGCCAGCCCCGTAATCCCCTAATGGTCAAGATAAATGGGAGCATGTGGCTGGGCTGTGGTGCTGGAATTAGAAAAATACACTGAATAGGCCATGAGTGTTGTAGCGATAGTTGAAAAGCATTAAAACTTACTCAGAAGCTCAAAGGAGACCCATTTTCAGGCTGACAAAATACAAATATTTGCAAACGCTGAACATATTTGGCTCTATAATTACACGTAACATGAATAACATCCACAATTGGCTAATGACATTTTTTGGATAATAATTTTGAATAAACACTGAAAGTGATATTTCCTGAAACCTAATAAGTTCACACTTTTTAAATAAATAATATTTGATGTACTTGATTAATAATTAGGTAAATGTAGAGTATACAGACATCTCAGAGTGTATTAAGAGTATGATCCTGCATTCATCACCACACAGCTTTTATCCTAACATAAAAGGGGGTTTAGAAATGTCTGCAATAACAGATGTGCCATTGTGTATTCCTCCTGTGAAGTCAACTGTTGTGCTTATTTGCTCTGATACACTTCACTGTTCACAGCAGCAGGAGAGCTCTTACATATCCCTTAACCCTGTCCTCTACTAATAATGTGTCTTTTTATTTCCCATGCACCTTGTGTATTAAAACAGAGCAAAGATTGTCACCATGGAGTGCTGAATATACAGGCCATATCTCCATCATGATGCACATGGTGGCTATGCTTTAAAGAGCCCACAGATAGTCTTATCTGTGTCATAACAACAGATCAGTGAAGATATTAACCAAGTCATCTCAGTGCATTCTCAGCTCAAGCTCCACCTCGGTCTTTCACGCTTGAGCACGTTATTGCATTGTGAGAATCAATGTGCATGAATGCTCTGCTGTATTTTGAATAATTCACCCCAGATTACATAACCTACATAGTGCAAATTGTTCTCAAAGCATTCGCTGATTATTCTGAGGCACACTTCAGGCCACTTGGGGAAACAATTGGGGGAAAGCCCTCCCAAGAGTTTCACTTCACTTCTGCTCAGTTAGATTTCCTCCAAAACAGAAACAGTTAGAATATAAATTCTAATTTTCATACTTTCAGTAGGAATGAAAATACAACATTTTACTTTTGACATTTGGATTGCAAATTCTGAATTTCCAAATAGTTCTGCAACATCAGCAAGAACAATTCTGCACAAATTTCTATCCAGCACTTTCTCCATATATTATGTATCTCTCATGCAACAAATGCATTGGATTGTTTAGAAGTTTGGCAATGATTACCTAAAGATGCTACCAGCGTCCCATGCAGGCTATTCTTCCTGTTAATGACTGGAAGGTCCTCCACACCCTCTTAATCCAGGCATTTAAGAACAAACACTCCAAGCATGTAAGTCCAACTCTAACAGTCCCAGTGTGACACAGTAGTCATGGCTCATATCCAACATGGTCCAACATGATCCAGCAGCTCCGTCACCGCAGCCTGCACTCTGAGAGCAGAGTGAGCAGCCTGTGTCAGCCCAGCAGAGTGCCAGTCAGCGGCTGACTTCTTCTGAGCAGCAGTTGCTTGTTGATTACTCAACTCCAGTCAGTGAGCACAGAGGAGAGCATGGTCGATCTCTCTCTCTCTCTCTCTCTCTCTATCACAAGCCTTATCTAATCTACACACATAATACAGAGTAGTTGCTCCTTTTCAGCTTGACCACCTTCACAAAGGAAGCGCTAAAGCAGAGTCTGGTCAGTCTCACAAGATATGAAGACTAATAATCAGAAATATATATATATATTAAAAAAAAGATTGCTTTCATCAACTTACAACCCTTCAGGGAGACATTTTCCTCCAGCAGAAGTTAGGTAAACTTGTGAATTTTCCTTTGTGCATCCAACCCAACCCTGAAATGTACAGAAAGTACCAACCAGTATCATGTTCCTATCACTGAGCTCCTTCCTCTCAAGGACAGAGACCAGATGGTGTCTTATCTTTGACCTTGTTACTTATCAAAGCCACAAGACAGCTGCATTGAACTCCCTTTTAATCAATTTAAGAGCTTATAATATAAATATCTCCCCAACATTAAGTTTTAGTGTAAAACATGTCAAACTAAGTGTTGTCTAATGCACACCTGGTAGTTAAATAGTTTGACAGATATTGTTTGTCTCATTTTAAGGATGCTTTCATTAATAATTAACGTGGTAATTGTCTCTTTGGTTGGTTGTTGCAGCCTGTGGCTTTAGTATAAAGATGTTGTTTCATATTGTGAATTTGATAACTGACAAAGGTTCAAAACCAAAATATTGAATCTATAATAAAATGGATTCTGACAGCGTTAAGAAATTCAACCCTTTCTTTTGAAGTAAAAAAATATGTGAACATTTCTAGAGAATAGATATTATTAAAAATCACACTCACAGCTTCATCAGCACATTCATTTCATTGCTGCTAATGTGTGAATGGCAGCGCTGATAAAGGTTATAACAGTGAATTTAATTATGGACAATAATCAGTGATGGCTCATAAAATGCTCACATTTGACCAAAATTAGCACATTTTAATGGGTTTTGTCCATTCCTTTCCATAAGTGACAAGCAGTCACACCACATGTTCAATGTCTCCTGACGCCTCAAGGAGTATTGAGAAAATTAATAAAAACATGACCTTATACATGGCACTTGGTGTTCACTTTAATTTAACTTTATTTCTTTTGTTATTTCTTCATCATCTTTTTATCATATTAAGAAAAGGTGAAAACGTCAAAAAAGTGACATACAGTATGAGTAAACAGTCATCTTACTTATTCTGAGTCAAGAGAAGAGTTGAGAGATATAGAAGGGGAAGGGTGTAACTAAGAAACAGAGAGATGGAGCTGGAACAAAGATAGAGCAGGTGTAGATGTGTCACTGAGTCACCATCATGTCAAATCTGACTCCCTGTCACTTTACACTCCCGACTGACAGAATAGACCAAAACAGCTTAGCTGCTACAATTTCAGTAAAACCATGTGATGGGAAATAACGTCTTCTTTTGGATTTGACGTTGGTCATCATGAATTTGATGGAATAAAGGCTAGTACTGAACAGGCACAAATTTAAGACAGGGCAAATTTATCAAATGTATTTTGGACGTCATTATGATGGACTGAAGTAAGCGGAGGCAGTGGAGAGAGAATATATTCCATTTTCCGTCTTTACTCCCCATGACAGTAACAAATTTGATTTACTGGGTTTTTTTTGTTTGTATTCAGTTTAGTCATCTCCTCCATGCTGCGGTTTAACTTGAAGATGCAGGTTCCACTAAGCAAAAAGACAAAAATATTTGTCATATGTGAAAAAGCATAAACAGGGCAATGACATAGAAGACAAAAGCTGAGAAAAATCTAGCTTGTGTGCCAGCTGAATTATTTTAGTTGAGCATTATTCTTGCCTTGTTTTGTGAGTTTACAGTTTTCATCCCAGATCTTTCTTACACAATAAATCCTGTCAAAGCAGTTAAAATATGTCACTTCGTGGATTGAATTATGAAGCAAAAATTGAAAGGATAATAATATTCTGCAAGTCCAGTTGCAGTTTTCATGAGTCCTGCTTTATTTTACAGGTCGGAGTTCAAATTCTGGGCTTCTGATGATGTAACGACTCTGTGAGCAGAGATAAGGGAATAAAACAGGAATGTTTTGATAATAATCTTCCTGCTATTACCGTGCACATATCCGCTGTGCACTTGGAGGGACTCTGGCCCTTGATGTGCCATACTTCTTGGATGCTGAACCACCAGAGGATCCATGTGGCCTCGTTTTTCCAAGACCCCCTCCACCCAATCCTCAGACACCAGAGGGCACGCTGCGTCCCTGCCACTTCCTGTTCATCAGCTTTCTCCACTGGCTGCCCACCAGGCTTCTTCTATGAACTGATGATAGTGACACACCAACCCCCACCCCACCCCCCCCACCCACCCACTCTCTCTGCTCAGTGCCCAAAAGATATGCCTCGAGCCTAAACGTGCATGCAAAACACATACAACCAAAAGCATCCATAACACAATTTTGCAGCACACATGCTTATAAAACTGTCCTCCTATGATGAGTAATCCAAAATGTCAAAGCTTCCAGATAATGAAAGCAGGTCTGTCCAGGCCACATGCAGGCTGACGTGACTCTAAGAGAGTCACAGTGCTCATCGGAAGCAGGAAACAAAGGGAAGAGCAAATTGATGATCAGGCCATCTAAGCTTCGGTCAGCGTGCCCGTGTGTGCTGAGCTCGGCTCATGTCTGCTCTGTTAAACAAACAGCACACGGCTCCTCATTCACAGTGGTTGTAGCAGTGAGCAGCATAAGAAAATACAAAATAAAGTTGCATGCATGAGTGGTACCCATAGACACTATACATGCAGTGACTTTTCCATGCGTAAACATTGAAACAAATGGGGATAGGGGTAAGAACATTGTAAACAAGCATTAGCTCTCTCTGTAGCACTCTGACATATACATAATATCCTCAAATTTAAATAACAATTCCATCAAGATTTTAGGAGAAAAGGAGCAAAAACTGGTGAAAAGATATACACTGAATAATTGACATGGACAGTCATGAATAAATAATATTATCCATTGGTTCATTAGGGCAATGCTGTGCTCACTCTGGCATAGTTTTGTAAGAGTGCTTGGCCACAGGCGTTCTGCAGAAGGACAGATCTGTGTGGGAGGAGGAGGAGGTGTGTAACTTTGTTTCAGGGCTTCCTCCTCAGCTTGACGCAGGGTAGGAGGTAACTTTCCCTTTGCCATCTCTCGATATCAGCTGGCATCAATCAATGCTAGGAGAATTTCTCTGTTCACTGTGGTTTTCAGGGTCGTAAGCAATAAGGATACTGATCTCATGCAGCTTAAGGTTTTTCATGCATCACAAAATGTAGTTCAGCTCTAATGAAGCCTGCGTGAAGTAGTTTAACAGCCAGGAAGACATCCAGGGAAGCAGTTTGTCACCACAGTACATCAGAACTGGCAAGCAAAGTCTGAAGTCTGATGCCACCAGTAACAAGATACTACATAAGCCAGTTTTCTGCATTGCGGCAATACTGGGAGGAATAAATGAGCACCATTGCCAGGCATAATAATTTGGTGAAACTGTTGTACAAACAACAAATTGTAAAACACTGGGAGCTAGTGTAATGATTATCTGTCAACAATCTGATTATGTGAGTTTTTACTCGATGGCCCTTCAGTCACAGCTTGGCCGACTTGCGAGGCAAAGCCAGCTCAGCACATCTAACAACAAAGGATCCATGTATTGATGCTAATGCTGTAAATGGTTGTCATGGTTTTTGGATGAAGTACATCTGGAAATGCCACCGAGGGCAAATAGAGAGAATATCTCATTTGGAGGGCCTGTATGTCAGTCTGGACTGCATGAGTGATGAAAGTGATACAAACATTTCAAAAGGAAACATTAGTGATCCCCTCCGCACATGTTTTAAAATATATAAAATACTATTTTTTACTATTTTTAAATAATAATTTCTGTCTGGTATGTTGTTTTTCCACCAAAAAGTTTAAATTACCTCGTTAAAAAATCTTGACATGACATCTACTCCTTCTCCCTCATTGAAAAGTCCAGAATTTATATGTATGTAAATATTGTTCACATGTTTAACTCACTCCAGTTTTCACATCACACCTGTGTAAGTTTCATACTGGACCGCAATTGGCTTCCAAATTAGTTGTGATGTCACAAAATCCTGCTCGTACGTTCACGTCTTAAACTCAGATTTAAGGTGAAGACAGAGAAACTTTCCACCTTCAACAGGTGAATGTGAAAACAGCCTTCTAGTGTCAACCCTCTGCACAGTGGAGGTCAAACATCCAAGTGAAGAAACAATAATCTAAACACATGGAGAAGGGGGGCTTTAACATGAGACACTGGGTAACAACACTGTCAGAACAATGACACTCCCTTAAGAAAGTGAGTTGGAAAAGATGATACAAGATCAGAAATTATTGAGCCAATGCTGCCAATGCTAATTATTTAAAAAATATGCTACATTAAAGCAGCATACAATTAACAAAACTGCAGCTGATAGAAAGAAAGAGGGTTTTTGCTTCTTTGTATCTAGATTGTAGAAATAAAATTGCAACCATGCCAGATATTTTCAAAAGGATGCAAAGTCCCATAATATCCAAAACTACATCTTTACACAGTCACTTGACAGCGTGTCATTACATTATAAAACAAACAAGGCCAGAGAGACCTAAGGACAAGATACGACAATCTGAAACAAACCTTACTGAAGAGGTCGCCCCAGGGCAGAGGTGAAATGTGTAGCCTAGTAGTACTTCCACGTGATCCTCAGCACACATCCAGACTGGGTTAACTATCCAGTCACACTGCTGCTGGCCAGTACGCTGACACAGACACACAGCCCATCGTTTAACAGCCCCTTATGCCCTTCGGTCCCAGAGTAAATGGGCTGTCTCTCTCAAACCAGCCCATTGTAGCGGCTCCAGCAGAGGGGGAGCTGAGAGAGGAGAGGGGCCTCTACGCAGCATGACACCTACCAACTAACATGCAGGAGATGGAGAGAAACTGTGCCTACTGTTTGTCCATAAACAATATTGTTTCTCTTAAGCATCTTGTCACTATCATTACTCTTACAAATATTTAAAGTATTTTGAATTTTATGTTTAACCTGACACAGTGAGACATACTTGTATAGTGTCATGGTATGTTATCTGAATAGTTGGTCTGTCTTATGATTGTATTGTGTTGAGTGACTGAATTAGTGCATACAATAAAGACATCAGTAAACACACAGAACCAGAAAGAATCTGCTTCTCCTCAGCACTGCACTTCCATCTAGTGGTCAAAAGGCATAAACCTTAAGCGCCCTGATGAAACCAGTATTTTGTAGAATGCTTTATACACAAACTTGGGAGCAGAAAGTTACAGTGTGACAAGTGGACAGCTCATGTTATACCTGCAGGGGGGGCCAGCAGTAAATTCACAATCCAACCTCCACTAATCCACAAGACACTTTGCTTATACACCACCTACGCTTTGGCTCGTGCTTAGCTCAATTCGTCACAGTTTTCACATTCAACATTTCAATTCCACTAAGACAGGTGGCTGTTCCCTGGCTTAAAGCAGCCCCCTCAGCAGGTTGGAAAATAAAAGATGAATGGACAGAGATGCATGCTGTTAAGGATTTGCTTTGTGTCTGCAATCGATGACTTTAACAATGTAAAAAGAGTCACATTTTTACTTTAGATATGTAAAAAGAGTAATATTTTATTGTGGGTGATTCTACAAAGAAAGTTTCATTACAGCCTCATATTCATGATGAATTTTGTTTTCACTTCATTATTTAAATTGCTAAAAATAAAAATAAAAAAGAGGAGTCTGCAGAGATTCAGAGATCTGGAATCAGACTAGTTTCATTCATTCAAGTTACATGCATCCTTGGCATTTTTGTTTTATGAAATGTGTATACTTTATGTAATGTCTCTAGTATTAGTCCTCTGACTAAAAAGGAAACAAAGTCACGCTAAAGAAAATGACAAAAAGACATGCTTATTTTGCTAGCAGCCTTTTCAGATCTCTTGATACAAGCACCTACCTTGAGTTAATCACAAACTGTAATGTAGCCAGAGAATTCCTGTAGGCTGATACAAGTACAGATGGAGCAGAGAGAGGTACTCACCTCCCACAGAGACCTGAACTCCCTCTGTTCGATGCGTAGGAGCTCACTGAATTCCCGTGTGACAATGGTGGCATGCCGGGGGGTGTTATCCAGGATCGACTCCCCAAATGCCGTGCCAGTCCCCAGAGTGCATATAGTAACAGCATCCTTTAACAGAAACAGAGATGATGCTCCACATGGATCATTCGTCCACCCAGCTAGACAAGAATCCTGTAAAATGCTAATGTATTGTCCTCATTCTGCTGGGAAAAAGGCTTTTGTGTGAGGCACTTGAGGATCAGTGCTCTGTACTGATCAGATCACTCTCAAAGGCTAGAGGCAATCACCTGAGCACTTGTGCTAGATAGATGAATACACTCCAATCTGAAAAGAAATTACTACAATCAGCACCCAGACAGACTGACTGAGGTGCACAAAGCTGCAGTATTAAAAACTATTCAGTAATGTCCCCTAATATAATAAGCAAAATGCTCTTTATAGCCCACACTCCAAACAAGCCTGAGGTTGGATGTGAATTCTTTTGCATCCGTGATTAATTTCAAGAGGGGCTTCACTGATGAAATCATTCAAATCTTCACAGAAAGATTGTAAACTTTAGAAGATGGTTCAGATTTAGGTGCAGATTTTGTAAATTAGCACACCAAACTATCATTTATCTAAAAAAAGATAGATGTGAGCACGCCTGAGAACAAATCAATGTGATATGTTAGTAGTATGTTAGAAAGAGCAGTGCCATTCCCACCTGTTAAGTCCCATTTGGTTCAACAATCAGTTTCAGTTGAAACTGAAATATCATATAATGCTTGGAAAAACAAATCAGTCATACCTGATAACTTGATGTCTCTGAAACTTTGACATCCAGTGAACCAGAGAGGACAGCATACCAGCTGGTGCCAATGTCTCCTTGGCGATACACTAAAAAACAAAGCACAGTTTTTTTTTAAAAAACATCCTTCTATATTCTTTTTAGGTATGTTGGTGCCAGGTATACAGTATGACAGTTTCAGAGCCTGTATTTTGACCTACAGGTGATGCCTTTCTCCAAGCACTCATAGAATCCACACAGGCAAATCTGCTGCAGCAAACTGGGGTGGAATCTCTCGAAGGCCTTCACATTTTTCAGACCCGCCAGGATTATGTCAACATCTTCCCCAGAGCGCTCTGCTGGTCTGGAGAAATAAAAAGAAAGGGGCAATGTACAGGTAACTGCTAGAATAAATAAGGCACCTAAATAGGCTGCAGAGCTTGAGTCAGCCAGAGCAGCATAAGCAGCTTCTTGGCCTGGATTCTGAAAACATCTGAAGCTCTGCAGGAAGGATGTGACACCAATTTATCCCTGAGGAACACTGTCTTCTTTTCATGTTAAAGCTCTTACGTCATAACTTAAAGTTACAGTTGCACAACAGCAGCGCCCTGGACAGAAGGTCAGAATTCACAACTGTACTTTGTGGCAGTTTTCAGGAATTTTAGACAACAAATAAGTGCGTGCTGCGGGCCACCATGCATCAAGAAACGCATGCAGGATGGTAACAACATTGTTTTTATTGTTTCTATTATTGAAATGAAGAGGGGGGAAAGCACATCACTCCCTGTGCAGCACTACAGTTTTAATGCCAGAGTAATAAAGCTTAGAAAGAGTTGCAACCTCTGTGAGCCAATAATCTCGTTGCTGTCAAATCTGAAATGATGATGTCTCAAAGGAGTCTAATCGCCAAAGACTCCTCACATGTCTTTTCCTATTGTGTACACTATGTCAAATTAAATCATTTATTAATATTAAAGCCCTTCTTTCAATTAGTCCATAGATCAGAATAGGCTATTCTGGGGGGTCTTAGTTTGAGATAAAAGCTTTGTTTCTGTGCTTAGGAGTTAACTGTTAAACATTAAAAGTCAAGATCTCACTATGAAAAGTCACACAGAGCTTTACAAGTGTTTATGAAACGTATCTCCTTTAGTCTTTATTCAAATTGGGAAAAATGACACAGTTTTGGCTTCTGCTCAGCAAGCTGTTCACTGACTGTTTCAGGTGGGTCATGCAAAAAGAGACTATTTACATAAGGATAGAATTGCTTGACGTCTTGTATGAAAGTGCTTACACAGAGTAACTCTATACACTGTTGTTTATCACACTGAGCTCTAACAATGTGAGTTTTATCCCTCTTAATCCTCTGTTTCCTGCATTTCACTGCCCCAAATTTGTTACACTGAATCTGGAGCCTCTGATGTAACATGTGGGTGGTTGTACATGTAGCTTACATCACCTTTGAATCCATATCTATCCTTTAAAAAGATGAAACCAAACTGTATCAATTATTCAGAAAGGGAAACAAGTGCTCGCTTCACCGCTGCAACAATCCTCTGACTTAATGTAGCTCTGAAAATAATTTACTGTCCTGTATTATCTGCTCTGTCACAGTACAATAAAAGTGTTTTCCCCGAGCAACAGCTTGATTCATCATGTATTGGAAACCTTTTCAACTCACAGTAGTCACATTAAAGTATCTATGCTCTTCCTGATTGGACTGTATAATAACAATTGAAGTCACATCTAATGTGTGAGAGCTCCTGGTCCACTCCCACACCATTTACTGAGGGAGGGGGAGAAGTCTACCCTGCATTATTTCAGCACTGTGTACTTTATCACACACGCTACACAGTGAGAACAACAAGGCAAGAGAGAGATGTGTGGGAGCTTGAGTTTCAAAGCCAAAGAAACCAATCGAGTCAACAATAAAAAAAAAGCTTTCAAAAGGTGCTGATCAAGAGTCTAAGTGAGGACAGAATGTTTTCATCACGAGGCAGCTTGTTACAGTATGAACACTACAAACGATGATGAACCTAATGTAAGAACTGCTTCTAATTTACAGTGAGTGTGAGGCTTCAAAGCGTAATGAGTGAGATGTCATATTTCTTCATCCACAAAGCTCTCTGCTGAACTGTGATAATATAAACAGTTTAATAATTAAACATGTGCCACCTGTGGTTTTTGCGTTCACTTTCTCTTTTGGGTCAAATACTGTGAAGAAGTCCAATTAAGTATATTTTACTACATTTTCAGATGGAGTGAGGATACATGGAGACACACATTTTTCATCACCTGATTTCATTGCATAATTAGCAACAGAACAATAAAGTGAAGCACACATGCTACAGGAATTTGCAAAGGAAAAGGTGAGTCACACAAGAACCTTTTGATTGGAGAGACACAGGTGGCTTCTACGACTAACCAGAGGATATCACTGTGTAAACACGTCGGGCACACTGCGTCACTTTGCTGTTTATAGCTGATGGTCTTTGGACTCTTTCTTTGCCTCAGGCCCCTCTTTCTCTTCCTCTTCATTCTGTGTATCTAAGTGGTCTGTTTACACCTGAGCTGGGTCCAGCATCCCTGCATGTATGACACCTGAAGTACCATGGTCACTTTCCACCATTTGGAGTCTTGAGTGTGTGAATTCAAAGTGGAAAATTCATCCTAAATACCCACAGTGGAATGAATCTGAAAGACCACCGTATTAAGTTTCTAGAGCTCTTAATGTCAAAATCGGGTATTTTCATTACATCACTTTTAATCACAATACCTCTTCTGACAGGTGTGCATGCAGTACTTATTGTAATGCAGTACTATTGATCAGGCAAAGTGTTGTACAGTGATTTGGGGCAGGATTTAGTCTAAAGCTTAATTCTCTCATGGACAGTTTTAGGTATGGATATTAATGGATATTAATGATTATCACAGTATGGGAGTAATTGAAACAGCTGGATGAGGGTATAGTAGACAAACGCACTGTCAGTGATGAATGTAGTCAAAACCCATTACCAGCATATTAAAGCCCTGTCTAAAGTTACTAGCCTTGTTACTTATATGTTTCTAATATTCCGCTGGCCGTTTAGTTTCCCCAGAGCTAC
Organism: Macquaria ambigua; assembly: GCA_008360985.2. Taxonomy (NCBI): domain Eukaryota; kingdom Metazoa; phylum Chordata; class Actinopteri; order Centrarchiformes; family Percichthyidae; genus Macquaria; species Macquaria ambigua. Next base: position 125,026 of record VMKM01000049.1, read on the forward strand.
AGCTGTGCGTAATAATATTGCTTTAAGCCCTTAGCCAACAGTATAAATGATCCCGTGTCCTGATATGAACGGAGTAACCTTACACATGGCGCTTTCAGTGATGCCCTAATTCAGGCTCTGAGGCACTAACTCGTAATTCCGTTGGGAAATTAAAAACTATAGAGCTGACATCAATGTTTTAATTCAGCTACTGAAACACAACGCCCAAGCTCCGGTGGAAAAATCAAAATCGCGTGAATATCCCGTCCTTCCTCGCTCGCACAGTGGCTTAAAATGAGTTGGTGTACGCAGAGGCATGATATAAATAGCCTACATTACCTCTTATCCAGACAAATAATCCACTCGGCAGATTCCGACGAGTGTGAGGAAGTGTGCGCCGCTACCATCTTGAGATCCTTCTGCTGCTGCTGCTGCTGATGCTGCGGCGGTGGAGAGGACTGAACCAGCAGCAGCACTTCATCTGCCTTCACTCATTCACAGCTGACAGGCGATACTGTCCCTGCTGCTGCTGCTGCTCAGTGCTTACCTGCCTGTCCAGGAGCAGCATCAACAGGAAATACTCTAGAGGTAGATAGAGGTAGAGCTGTAATGAATGTGAAGACAGCAGTGGTAATGATACTCAGTCTGTTTTGAGAGAGAGAAAAAAACGTGACTCACTTTGCAAAGCTGAAAAAAAGGCAACAGTTTTTAGCAGAGAAAGAGAATCAGAGCCTTTCATGTTCATATCTGGTATGTTTAGAAAGAGTGTTTTAATGGGAGATGTATGCAGCAACTGCCAATTATACACTCAGCTGCCAGCTTTTAGATAAATCTAGTTAAAAGTAACAGTCTAATACAACAGTCCAATAAATCCTACCTTCATTAAAGTCATGATGTTCAGTTTTTGTTGAAACTGTTTTAGAGAGGTGTTTATAGTCAACTTCAAGGTCGTTTTGGAGGCTGTAGTTTATGGTGCTGTTGAATTGTATTTTATTATATACTGTCAGTGGTGGAAGAAGTACTCAGATCCTTTACTTAAGTAAAAGTAGAAATATTATAGTCTAAAAATACTCCATTGCATTGCATATTAACATACTGTTGCAAAGGGGAGACAGAGGGCATGGTGGTGACCTTATGGACAGCCTATAGAATAACATTCATCTTATCATCATGAGCGTCCACACGATAGCCTATCGGGAATATACAGGGACTCAAGAAAAATGACATAAACTCCCTGTATAAATCCATGTCTATAATTAAATGGCTGCTTGTGTAACTGACTGTAACTGTCTCCTGCAGCACTTTGTATAGGCACTGATGGCTTCTAACAAAGTGGGAACATGTACATAATGGCCCTGAGAAAATGATGGTTTGTAATCAGAGGCCACATAATGAAAGGGCCATTGGTCTCTCGCAGTTACCTTGGCAACAGTCTGCAACAGAGACACAAGTAACGAGGCCCAGTGGTGCAGCTCCACAATGCCTTCTGTGCTGATGAAATTGAGAAGAAAACTGTTTGTATGCTTCTTTTGTGACTTTTTCTTTCTCATCACTTTAAACTGAGAGCCGTTGGTTACTATTAAGAGGTTTTTTTTCTAATTTTCCATCATAATATAAAACACAAAAAAACATCACAAATTAAAATAATAAAACAAAACATAATAATTAAAATGGTTTCATGTACCAAAGGCTTGACTTATTAAAGGCCCAATCAATAGTTTTTGTTGGGGTTTTTTGACCATCGGATTTACAAGTACATTGATCAGCTGAAATGTTTGACCATACATGAAAAAAAAGCAACTGATGTGTCGCTTACCTGATGATAATGTTGAAAATATAGGCAACTTCTCTCCCATGTTAAATGAAGATTATTGGTATGAACAAATCCTTAACTGTCATTATTAATAACTTTAGTTGCTGTGTAGTGTCAGTTCTATATTTAAAGACCTAATAGTCAACTTGAGAGTTACAGGCACAGACCTTTGTATGAGGCTGCAGGTGCAAGTGATCACTGCTTTTGATGTTTACTTTGGGACCAATATCTCAAATCCTGTACTTGTATTTGCCACAAGATGGCAGCATTATATCTATAAAATGTAAGTAGTTGGGCATACTAGGGCAGATTGTGATTCAAATCCCCATTCAGAGTGAAAAAGGAGGAGTATTCTGCCTTGACTTTGATTTAACTGGGACTGTAACCAAGGCCTCAGTCTGACACTGAAATATTTAGGGTTCTTTAGCATGAGCAAAAATGCCCACAACACTGTGTGGTTTCCCAGAAATGTTTTGTATCTTATAGTTAATTTTGAATAATCACAGTGAACAGAAAAGTCATAGTGTTATGGACATTTTACAACTTTTTTTTGTCTGCATGAGTCCTTTTTCTGTCCTGCAAAGAATTTTGAGGGTTTTTGACAAAATGTCTGAACTAAAGGTCCACTTACTATCTTTTTATTTTAGTAAGTGGACCTTAAGTTAAGATTAATTTGAAGAGCTCATATTTTGAAGGTGCTCAGCATCATCTTTTTCCTCAGAATGACCAGCATCTATCTATCACATAGTCTCCCCCTCTCTATTGCTAAGATAAATGGTGGGGATGCAAGGCTGAGCTCAGGCCGGGACATGCACAACACAAAACACACATTCCTGTAACGCTGCATACCGCCAACTCACAGCAGCAACAGGCCATTACATAACAATGTGTGAAGATGTCAATATACACTGCATTACTTTGCCACTACACCTTTGTTATTGCTTCCCGTAAGCTACCAGTTCACAAACCACTGCAGCTTACTGTTCCCTCAGTGCAACCATTAAATCACACATATCTGGATGTACTCTTGAAGGTTAGATGACAATACAAGTGGGTAATTAATATTTTTATCCATTGCAAGTAAACGTGCAAACAAACTGTCTCCTGTAAAGGCTATAGAATTGCTACTCACTGAAAAGCACCCCACTGACAGTGGCAATATTTAAACATCACACCCTTTTCATGAAGAAGGAAAAGCTCCAGGTGTAGAGAGTTTTGTTCTATTCGTTGTTCCTGGCTGGACTCAGTTTGAGACATTGTCTCAAAGGTTCCACTGGCTACTCTGACCTGCTCTTCACCTGCTCCTGTTTCCATTTGGTTAGCTCATACGATGTTGTCTGAAGGGTTGCTATAGGGACTGCTGGCTTGGCTGCGGCGTGCCATGTTACCCCTGGGAGAAAGCCCACTGACTGTGTATATATGGCTTTTCAGACCCACAGTTGCTAGGAGATGATCTAGCAAGCTGGAAATGGTAAACACACGGACACATGCAACCCTTATGTGCACACACAGCATAATTTCAGATGCTGATGAGCATTTGGAAAGATAGTTGTTACTGCCGGTATGTAGAACTCTTACTGAATGTTCAGGGTCAAACATTTCAAACTATTAAAATGTATTTGTTTCGTCTTGTCAGATGAGCATTTTGAGATGTAAGATTTATTTTAGTAGGCATGAGTCTTACTTAAAAGAGCAAAGTACAAATTCCAGAGTCAAAGAAAATTATGTTTAAAACCGTTTGCTCCATAACATAACAACACTGTTCAGATTTTTCACTCCCAGTCTGAGAGCTCACATCCCCATCGAAAGCCAGATGTCACTGGATTTACATAAAATAAATGAATACAAAACACCTTCGAAAAACATAATGTAAAGATGTAAACAAACATACACTTACAAAAACTATGTTTGTGTGAATGGTTATACAAAGCTATATAAAACTCCATATATCAGATAACCACGTCTCAAGTGGAATGTGAGGGCAGATAACTCCAGAGGAAATGCCTGAGGACTGGACCTTTTCCAGAAACGTCTCTCTGAATGTTTTTAAAACACTAATTTACAACTTTGATATGATGGGCTGAAGTAGCCCAAAATGAATCACTATTTTCATAATATGCTTTGAAGAGAATCTAATAATCGAGGGCAAAAGGTAATGCTCTCTGGTAGAAAAAAAACTCAGTGTTGAGGGTTCAATATTTCATGTTTTGTACAATTAAAAATGTAAACGGGATTACACTTTAGGCAACTGAAAAAATGGTCATGCTCACAAAATTGCCTTCTAAATAGATCACCATCTGCTGCAGTCTGGTTCATATTTATCAATAATTACTTCCCTCTTTGCATTTCATTACATAATTCTCCTTAATTAATTTCATCCATGGTTACTAAAAAATGTATGTTGCAAATGTATGAAGATCAAACGTAACAATATACACTTTTAAAATATGTAATAATATCATTTGAAATGTATGTCAAGCTATGAAGTCTTTCATAATAATGTCCTGATAAATGTGTTATTAAAACTTGGATTTAAAAGTGATGCAAATTCATCATCTTGTAAAAAAATATTCAAATATTCAGTTGACAAGTGGAGGTTGAAGAATATCTTTTCCCACTTGATCTGGCTTCTATTTCCTAGGTCAGTTTGATTGGATGATATTTTTGCAATGTAGGTTCTCAGCCACCAAGGAAATCTGACTACACTTTCATTCAGTATCTTTGTGGCCGATCTCAAAGAAAACAAGCAGGCACATACCTGTACCTATTGTAATAAATGTCAGTTTTGCAAAGTAATAGTTAACTTGCACAGTATTTTCTTTTTTTATTTCAAATATGATTGGCAAGTAAAAACTAAATGCATAATGTTTTGAGCGTTTTTACCAATCTATACTGAGTATTTCGCTCTTCTGTGAAATCACTTTAATAGATATTTTCAGCATAATGAATTAGAAATTAAAAGTATAAAATTAGAAAATGTTCCAGCCAGGAATAATGTATGCAGGATATAGGATCTCTGTTGGTGACCTACTTTAATTGAGGCCAAATGTAGTGTTAACATATATACCATATCTACTGTATGTAATATGAAGGAATACTGAGCCACAAGGCACACATGACACATCTGTCTCACACATCTCATAATCTGGAATAACACTAGTGAGGCGTTCATAGTGTGAAGCTTGTTTAGTTACTATGCATAACAGAGCTGAAACAAACTTATCAGAAGATATTAGACTGGATTTAAAGGTTAGCAAAGTCTACCAAAGTCTGAATTGTATGTTCTCCACTGCCTTTGACCATCATTATCCACTTTGCACTTACACTTCTATCTTTAATGTTACTGCCAAAATGTGTTTTATCCTTTATTTGTGTCTCAATGTTTTATGCTGCATTTCCTGTTTAATGTTTTTGATATATTATATAAAGCACTTTGACATGGCTTTGTGTATGAAATGTCCTATACTAATAAACATGCTTTCCCTTGTTGTTGGTTACAACTTACTGGCACCTATGTGTACTCCTACAGTAGGAGCTCTGGATCCCCTGACAAGAGGCGACAAAGAGAGATGTAAGCCTAGACTTTAGACCATGGGACATAGGATCTTAAGACTTGAAGACACACTGAAGTCGTGATTCCCAATATGAGGTTCGGGTAAAACAGTGGATCTTACAATTTCCATAATTAAACTAAATAGCATCTTTTATTAGACCCCTTGTGCCTCCTCCATGCCAGTTCCTTTCAAACCCCACACTTCCAGGTTATAATGTAGATTTTCTGTTTAAGGCTCAAGCCTAAGCCAAGACAACCATGATGAAGCTCCCTTCAGAACCAAAGAAGACTTTGCATAACTTTATTAGGCTACAGCATATATATAAAACAGTTTAATACAGACTGAGTAATAGGCTACACCTTGTGACAAGTAAACTGAACTTAAAAAAAGGTGGTGAATTTAAAATTGGTGGAGTTTCCCTTTAATGCTAAGATATTATGATCGCAATCACTCAGTGAAAACATTGCATAGACTAGTGGAAAGGTTGTAGTGAAAAGCCCCTTTCCATGTCTACTGTAGACATTTTACAGCCTTGGTTGCAAAGCAAGTGCAGTGTAAATGAACTCTACAGTGGGTTGTTTTTGTAGTCTAGGTGTGGACTTTTACCCGTGCAGAGGTCTAGGTGAGCTCTACTATACAGTAAACTCTTTCCCATGCCTTTCTCCCACAACTCCTCGTGTCTCTGTGCTGTGGAGAAAGAGGGGAGGGTTGGGTGGAGTGGAGTGGTGGGTTACAGTCCTGGAATGTGCGCGCGCCCCCGATGCTCTCTGTTCTCGTCGGTCGCTGCGCGCGCCACAGACAGACTCGTGTGCGCGCGCAGCCCGCGACAGGTCTGGAAGTGCAAGGAAGGAGGCAGGAAAAAAACGCTGCTGGAGCGGGGAATGATGGCGGTGAGCAAGGAGAAGGGACAAGTTTGATACTGTAAAACTGGGGCATTGTGGGCGATCTTTCAAACACGATTTCTAACACGATGAAGCAAGTAGGAGGTGAGAGCCTTACAAAGTTGTTTACCTTTGTGCGGTGTTGTGTGTAGAGCCGGAGTTAACATTTTCAACGGCTCGTACTTGAAATGCCACAATGAATTGTTCAGGCTGAGGCACCAACGTTCGGGCTGTATTGAACTGTTGGCCCAGTAAGTTTAACTTTGTTTCGCCTTTTTATCTGTGGTTTAGCGCTACCAACAGCACTAACAATGTTTAATCGGTTGAACTAAGTACAGTAAAAGTTAATAGCTGGTTAAAGTTACTTTCAAGGTTAAAAATGTTGGTTAGCTAACGCCAGTAGTCAGACGACCATCGAAAGGCATACAAACGGTGTGCATGCTAACGTTAACCTTCTAAATTACTAACAGTTAACGTTAACATAACGTTACTTCGTGTTCTAACTTACCTTTAGCTTTCGCGCTGTTTTGATTTGCATGTGGAGAGGTAATTATGTTTTAACCCATTTTAAATGACTTACGTTAGGCACGGTGAGATAATGGTATCCGGTCTCTGTATTAACAGATTTTACTGTCCGTTTCTCTCTTTAGATGACTTCGCTGTGAGTGTTTAGTTAAGACAACAGTGCTCCAAAGAAGCTCCGCCGGACCCATGGCACCCCTTGCGTAAAGTTGAGGGATAATAGTTCACCAACAAACAGCAAGAGTCTCTCCAAAACCGGCTTTTCTAATTGGGCTGCAGCCATAAACAAACAAAAATGATCAAAGCGGAAAGCAAAGGAGGCGAGAGGACCCTGAGGAGCGCGTCCCCTCACAGAAATGCATACAAGTCTGACTTCCACGCCATTAAGTGTTCCTTTGATGGGCCAAAATCCGAGGGTGCTGCCAGATCATATGCAAATGGTTCCAGTGACACCCGGGAGGACTCAAGGGGGAGGCCTTTTGGGAACAGAGTGAACAAGATAAAGAACATATTCCTACAGATGGATGGTCAGCAACAGGAGTGCCAAGAGGGGAAAGTGACTTTAAAGTCTGATGTGGCCCCAGTGTCCCCACCGAAACTTCCAGCCAACACTCACAGAGTTAGCTTTAACAGTGCTGCAAGCCCAGAATCACACAATTTAGATAAAACACCCAAGGGGGAAGAGGTTGAGATTGACAAAGTGGCTTTGGCAGAGAAGTTTTCTGTGACCAGAAAACTCTTTGAAAGGGGCATCAAAGAGCAGCCTGCAGCTGAAAAGCAGTCTCCAAACAGAGTAGTAAACCGTTTGTCCCTCGGAAGTGCCTCTGATGAGGGGAAAAGCACGAGGAGAGTATCAGGATCCTCCGAGACCACTATCAAATCAGAGCAAACTACACCATCAGTTGAATGTCGACTGGATGAGAATGCTGATAGTGAGAAAAGGCATGGGTCTAGGGCGTCACTGAATGCAGGACCCATGTCCAAAAGATTGGAGAATTATATGGCAGAGAATGACTCAGAAGACATCAACACAGCTGCTGGAAGAGGAGGAATGGTGTCTGCTAAACAACACAGTGCCCCTGAACACTTACTGCCTACCTCTCCAACAAGGGACAGCTTACACAAATCTACTTCTCCTGTTAAAGAAGCCACTAACTCTACCCCTGTGACTGATGCCACTAACAAAAATACACCCCAGGCGGCATGTGTCAGTAACAAATCAGCGTCTTTGGGCTCTAGTGCTGGGCTTAAACCAACATTCCCAGTTACCAACGAAGCATACAAATCTATTTCTCCAACAACTGATGCCACTCACAAACCCCTCTCACCAGAGCAAACAACCCCAGTTAGCCATGGCTACAGACGCTCCTCGTCATCCGGTGATGGATTTAGTAGGACATCTGTTGGTGGGGATGGAGACAAGCCACATAGTCCACCCCCGAGGGATGTGAAGCAGCCTCTTCCATCAGCTGGTGGGTTTCAGAACACCAACAGGGCTAAATACCCTGAAAAGGCCAGGAGTAATGAGAGTGTAAAGCCACCCAGCCAGACCTCATCACTGGACTCCAGGGGGGTGAGCATGGTACGGGCAGAACTAGTAGTGGTTCAGAATGAGTCCTCAGAGAGTGATGAGAATGTTGAAGATAATGTATTTGAGGAGCAGAAGGTGCAAAGCCCCAAAGTCCTACCAACAGAGCTGAAAAGAACCTTTCCACCAGAAAAACAGAACTGTAACACCGCTCATCATGTCTTAGCAAGAGATGTTGCAAAGGAGACACAAAGGATACTAGAGACTGTGGGGGAAGGTAGAGTCTTGGAGGACAGCGAGCAATTTGGATTGAAAGAGGAGAGACGGGAAGACAGTTCAGCTGTGATACAAGATGGTGAAGACAATCGTGAGGAAGATGATGAGGTAGCAGAGGAGGAGAGTGAGCTGGAGGAGCAGGTGGGACAGAGCATCCTGGATAGAGCCTCACCAGTAGTGTACGGTATCGAGAACGCAGCATTTGTGGATGACAGAGATGTGGACCAGGTCCTCAGGGAAGAAGAAGAGGAGGAGGAGGAGGAGGAGGAAGAAGAGGAGGAAGATCAAATGTATGGGGAGTATGACAACTGTTACGAGGTCCCTGGTCTGTCGGATGAGGAGGAGCCTCCCCCGAAGAGGAAAATCAAGTTCTCCATAGACCCTATTGTGGTAAGTATTTTGTTGTGTTGTTTACATCTGAACTGTTGCTGCTCAACTCAAGCACCTAAAAACATATTGCACAGCACAGTCATTATAAACCGCCGTCTCACTGATTCAGCAACTGTGTCTGACCTAGGTGTTTGCCTGCAGACATGAGACAAAGGAGTGGAGGCTGAGAATGAATGCTTTTGTCGGGCATGTTGACGTCACAGCTGCTGCACTGTATCATCAGACAAGCTTTGTCACAATTCAGAAAATCTAAACTATGGTTTATTTAATCTCTGTGACCAGGGAGGCGGGTAGTTTGACAACCTCATCTCCTGCTGCATTAACCCTGCAAGAGATCAGGAGAGGGGAGAATTTGGGGGAACGTGAGGTAGCAACGCTGTTTGTGGTATTTTTGGAAATAATGTTGACATTGCATAAGAGCTTGTGAAAGCAGGACCACAGCTGAACGAGGGCAGCAGTGAGGTAGACATGTGAAACTTAAGGCTGTACAGTAAAAAAAATCATGGCCACCCCTGAGTCACTGCACTGCATGGGTATTTTTACTCATTTAGAGTGGTTCCCCTCCGTTTCTGAATCATGTGTTGCACCCAAGAGGGACTTTTCACTTCTCACTCTTTCACTCTCAAACATGGATATGAGGAATTCAGGGATTTTATTCATCCATATGATCTCTTTTACAGACCATTACTAAGTTATCATATTACCGCCGGGGAACTCCTGATTTTTCCCATCCATTAATTTATAAGGATATGAATCATTTGTGAAAAGCAGAAAGGCGCATTCCATTTAGTTTTTCTTCTCTGTCATGTTGTTAATGTTTGTTATTGAGAGGTGTAATATCTCTTCATTGAGGATAGAAGTTCTACAATGGGGTTTCTAGAGCTGGGTGATTGACAGAATAACTAATATTACAATATTTTTGACTTTGGCAATTTGGAATATGACTGTTGGTGCTTTCATACACTATCACATCTCAGCTAGGGATGCTCCAAATGGCCTGTGTATAATTATCATCACCAATATAAATGATGATTCATTTTATGCTTCTTTGAACAGTCAAATAAGTTCAGCGAAATGTATCAAACGATTAAGCCTTCAAGACCGGGAAAAGACAGCATTATATTGCAATTTTGATATGTTATCCATAATACGTATATAATGTTCCAGCTTTACTGTTTTGTTCTCCAAACTGATTTTCCAGCTGGTGTAATCTCATTTGGTATTGCCCCACATCATGTGTCGTAAACATTGCCAGTGGGTGTTTAAGGGGTGTGGTGGAAGTGGAGGTAATATCTTCTACCACAGATATTCCACCATCAACATATCTAAACAACATTTTGCTAAAGCAGGGGAAAACAAATCACTCTAGTGCATTCCACATAGCTTTTGAGCAGCTCAGTGTTTATCCAGGCCTTAAAACACACTGTTATCTCAGGGTGTGGACCCCCCCACCCCCATCCCAGTCATCCTGGCAGGGGGTCCTGGGAGAGGGGACCAGAAGCTGACCTGGAGTGAAGGGGACACAAAAAATAGTGCGCCTCCTCCTCCCAAAGTGGAGCTATGACAGAGATAAACACAGCTTTATAGTTCACAACAATATGCTACAACCGTGTCTCCTATATGTAGCAGTTCACATACTGCTCATAACAACCGTGAGAGGGAGTCTTAATGCAAAAGAGAAATAGCTGACACAAGGTTGTGGTTGTTGATATATGAGCTTGTATCATTATGTAGAACCCCAGGGCTGATTGAAAGACACTAGCTATGTCCAAGTTTTTCATACCACGTCATAATAATAGGTGCAGTGCTAGTATGATCATTTAGTATGTAAAAGGCATGAGTAGGTTTAGTTTAGTTTAGCTTTAGTTGGCACACAGCATTGACCAAATATGGTATTATTAAGCTGATGGTCCTTGAATGTAGAGCTGCAAACAATCATTATTGCTTTCAAAATCGATTAATCTGCTGATATTCTTTTTTCTCAATTAACCATTTAATCGTTTGGTCTATAAAATGTCAGAAAATTGCATTACCATTTCCTAAAGGCCATGGTAGCATGTTCAAATTACTTGTTTTGTCTAACCAAAATTCAAAACCCAAAGATATTTTGTTTACTATCACATAAGACAAACAAAAGCAGCAAATTGTCATAGTTGAGAATGTAGAACTAGTTTATGTTCAACACTCGTGCTTAAAAAATAACTTTGAGATTGACTAATTGGTAACCTACTAGCAGTTTAAGCTCTTCTGGAATGATCAAACTGTCCCATGATCCTCGTTCCTCGGCATTCCCATTACAACAACCTGCTCAATGGATTTTTTTTCTGACTGACAAAGCAAGACAAATGATTTACCATGTTGACCAATTCAAACTATGATGTACAGTTTGATTCTAAAAGTTGTTTTAGCTTTTTAGATTTGCAGTATACCTAAACAAGGTGACTAAGTCATTTTATACATTTTGGATGTAAAATTCTATTCAATATTTAAGTATATGGACTAATAGTATGTAGTACTCAATAAATACTTTAGATATTAGTTACAATGTTCAAAGAATTCAGATATAGCCTTTTTTCCCCAGTCTCTATGCTACGCACCAGGTTTCTGTGAGAGCACCTATGATCCCCAGGGCAAAGTAACGGATATATGCAAAATGAAACAAATGTTAGGTGAAGATAAGTCCAAAAATGTCCAAACATTTTTTTAAGTTTCCAATTAACCTTTTATATAATTGCATGAATGAGTGCGTGCAATGGACAGGCTGGAAAGAACACAGAGAGATTTGTCAAAACAATGACATGCGCTTGGATTAAAACCATGGGGTCAAGGTTACGTGGTATGCACGTTAGCCAATTAAGTCACACAAATGTCCCTCAGCCATCCTTTCTACCTGTAGCCTGGCTAACAAAAGCCCCCGCTAGCACTGCATCATTCTCCACAGTCTGCTAGTCAGAGCTGGCACTGGGACCGAGCACACTTGAGTCGTAGCTAACTAGGAGAGAGGAAGTGCTTTGTGCTTCTGGCTCACAACGGGATTAGGTCCCTACGTAACCCGAGTCTTCTTAATGGAGGAGGTGTCCTGTTTGGAAGAAAGGTCCTCTTTGTGAAGTAAAGGAGATGTCCAGTTTCAACATGTATTATCAGGGTTGAAAAACAAACTTGGCTGAAGAGTGCTCTCTAAGGCAGTCCCGACACTGATTTGATCATTCCTAAAAGTCTTGTGTCAAGCCAACTATTGGATGGTTATGTTGCTAAATTCATTTAATGTACTTGGTATATGTAGTTGCACTGTGATGAAAATACTCAAAATGTCCAATGTTAGAGATAAAATAGCTAAACTAACTGCATGGTGTAGTAAAGCACTGCAATTATTATATACATTATCTTTTGTGAGAAGATTCCTCTGCATAAATGGTAACACAGAGTCACACTTTAGTAGGGCATTGAAATGCTGCATTCCCATTGCTGCTGTGTCAGTATATAAGTTTGCAATACCCTCTGGCTGTATGAGCAGTGTAAATATTGCACCACTGCTTTAAATTATGTCTTTGATCTTAGTGAGGAGGAGGTTTCCTCTATAGCTGCAAATAAAAACTGGGCCTGTAATATTAGATTTGTGTGTCTAGGCATGTCCTTATCCGGAGAAACCTTTTAAACCTCGAATCACTTTTGTTTAGCAGGTTTGGATCTGGAGTACACTTTCACTCTGAAGCCTATAGTTTGGCAAAAACCAAGAGTTATTGAATGACTAACGCTCCCTGCTGTAGGTGTGTTATCTGCTTGTGGACAAAGACTGCACAGTCATTTTCAGGATAGTTCTCTAGAGAGGTTGTCTTGGGTTTTGCGTTTCACGTTGCATTATGAGGACATTTGGAACAGGAGTCAAAAAAACAGTTAACCATAACAGAAAAGAAAATGTCTGACACCAGGATCTGCACCTGCTGCTTTGCCCCACCCCACATAGTCACAGGAAGTACCACCAACCGTTATTGGTCAAGTGAACACATTGTCCCTTCTCGAACACACAGGGTGTGGTAAAGTATCGTAGAGTTCATTGTAACTGAAAGAATTCAGCATTTTTTTTCTTTGTTTGCACTGTAGGTAATTACACTGTCCACATTGGTCACTTTTCAAGCATACACGTTCTGTCAGTTTGGCTTCCCACATGCCTGCAGTAAAACTTTGTTTAGTATCTGTAGACATTTCGCCTCTGTCAGTTTGTAGACATTAATGTGGAGCCAGATAACAAGAGTTTCATGGGTTCCCTGTGGTGTTTCTGCAGAAGTCCTGAATGTGCATTCTGCCAAGCCAGAGGGTTTGTCATTCTTTATGAGGGGTGGGAATCTTTGGGAATCCTACAATCTGATTCAAAACCAGATTTTTGATTGAATAAATAAAAATGACTATTTTCAGGCTCTTACACCACTGAAATGCAATATGAAACATAACTGGCAGTTAAGCTAACTGGTCATGATGAACGTCACACAGAAGATGATGTGTTGCTCCTCTGTGTTATTAACGTTATATCTCCAGTAGGGAGAAAAGCCTCTCTGCTGCAACGTTAGTTTTTAGTTCCGTCAACATAACTTTATTAACAACATACAAAAATCTATTTTTGGCATTTGTGAATCGATTCAGAATCATAGTGGCAAGAATTGCGATTCTTATGTGAATTGATCTTTTTTATATATGCTGAAAGTTAATTACAGCAGGACAGAATGCTCTCCGCTGCTCTCTGTATTTCATGTGGTTAGTGAAAAGCAAAAAGGGGTATACTCAATATTTTGACTCTGGCCTCTGTAGCCAACCCATCCCATAGTGTTATGCTTTCCATTTCCTATCTGGGATGGGTCTTCTGCTGGCCAGAGGAATGTGTCTGACAAGACTCCACCCTCATCCAACCAGCAGACAGGCCCTCCCCTTGTAGGATCTGAGTTCCCTCCAGCCACCTGGGCAAGTGGGAGACTCTCTGACAAAACGGGGCAGAATACTAATGCAGTCAGCTCAATGCTGTTCATTAAACAGCTTGGCTTGGGAGGAGTCTTGAGCTGATTGTGATTGCCTTAAACGCTTTCATTATGTGATTACAGACAAACCCATTAGCGGATGCTGTGTGTTTTGACTCAAAGTTAACTGTAATTGTGTGTTAAAGCTTTCAGCAACCCTTGCAGGACAAAAGTAGTCATTGTGGGCCATTTATAAACAAACCTGTTCAACCTGTTTATGTTTGCACTCCTTTTGGAAATTTGATCCCATTGTGGCACTCTGCTCTTCTCAGACTCTGCCTCTTCCTGCTGTAGGTCGTACATTAACACTTAAAACATAAACATTGTTGTTTCAGTTACAGTTATCAGTGTGTTAATAATACCAAGGGCATGCACACACGAAGTACTAGGTATATATTTTGTTCTCTTTCCTGGTGTGTTTACTCAGGATCTAAAAACTGGGCCTCATGCCTTCTTCCCTAATTACTCTATGATCTGTGCCAGGCCGCCACCCCTGCCCCAGCTCGTTCTCACAGCGTGTTTTGATTTGTTGTCTTTTTGTAGGCCCACTTACATTACAAGCTCTCCAATCCAGTGGTCAGCCCTCGTTTTGCACTGGCAAGAGATTTCTCTGGTTTGCTTTTCCTCGTCGCAGCTGCTGACTCATTTCCCACATTGGTATTCTGTTGTGGGGAGGGGAATGAGGGAAAGATGGGAAGGGTTTCAGTTTGGGTGCGGGCATGTGTACATCTGTGCATGTGAGCACACGTAGCGAGGACAGACCACTGCCGTTGTTGGACATGGATAAAAGCCCACACATACCGCTGGGATGAAATGGAAATATGAAGATGGCATAGCAGTCTATTGACCCGCATCACAACCTCAGTGACCGCAGCAATAATTTGAAGAAGAAATTGGCATTAAAAGAACATTACCTTGTTCTGTATAGACTTATAGACTGTATAGAGAAATTGTTTGTTCTTCCTTGGTCTCTCATTGTTGTTGGAGTCAGTCTGCCTGATTAATCGAGTAATCGGATAAGAGATACTTTTGCCTTATTAAAGAGCAATAGTAAATTCACAAAAGAGAAAAGAAGACGGGTCTCTTAAAATGAACAACTAATTGGTTTCATTTTTAGAGAAATTATTTTTAATCTTTAAATTGCATATAATATCTGTCAAAACCAAACCCATTTAGTGCTTTAAAGTGCAAAACATTTTGCGAAATTCAAAAACAAATAAAAAAATTAAGTAATTTCAAATTACTTTAAAAAGGTAAATGTATACATGAACATTGCTTTTAAGTTGGTGCAACTTAACTTTCAGAACTACAATTTTAAACTTAACTACAGTTAAGAACATACATTAGCCAGTCTTACGAACATGACATGAATAAAGCTCAGGCTTTCACAAACTGACTGCAGCAGTTTATTTGCTGTGGTTATTTTCTTTAGCAAAACATAGCAAACTTAGGAACATAATAACTAGCCACCATGTTTACGTTCTTAACTAGCCATTACATATAGCCATAATTAACTTACATTCTTCACTAGCCTTCATCTCAACTAGCAATCATATTGCTAATAAATGCTAACATTAACGTTACCTTGTGTCGGGTCCGTTCTGTGGACTGGATGCGTATACAAACTTTTGACACTTTCTGTCATTTTCTCTGGCCTGTCCCTTCGCCTCGCTCCTCACTATTATCTCTACCTTTCTCCATTTTCCAGTCCGCGCCATCAAATCACGTCTACTTTACGTATCCACAACGTAAGCGCTCTGTGCGGCAGTAATAATCATCCGTGGAAACACAGTGACCACTGAGCAGTATGGATTAAACGAAGCTTCGATGCAAAGAATTAGCATCGATGATTTTAGTAATCGAGTTACTCGAGTTTCTCGAGGAATCGTTTCAGCCCTAATAGTGAGTGTGTGTGAGGCTTGTTTGTGAGAGAGAGAGAGGCTAATAAAGAGGTTGATTTCTTTCTTTCTTGCAAAGGGAAGAACAGTGGTTGAGTGTTTGGGTTTCAGCAAAGAAAAAGGCCTGGGAGACCATGGCAACAGGAAAGTCAGACATGAGAGTGATGGGGGGCGAGAAGCCAGTCTGAACTGCTGGATGCAGTGGTGCTCCCTATATTCTATTAGCCTACATTTTCAACCCTTAATTACTAAAGTCTCCAAAGTCTAAACTAAAAAGCATCTTTCATCCTTAATGAAATTTCTGTCTGCTCTAGTTCTGTGAATCCATTTTTAACTGTCTAAATTAGAAGTTGATAAGCTTTGTCAGTCTTATTTATAGAAGCGCTTTCAAGCTTGTTTTTCAGAGACTTGCAGAATTGGTTTAAAGATGCAAGCTGGACAAAAATGTCATGAGTAGCTTGTTGATTATTTTAAAAAGTTATAATCTCCAGTGCGGTGTGCAGTGGCCTCGCCTTTGTGTGATAAAGATAACACCTATTTACCACTGGAAAAAAGCGCAATATATGGGTCATGGATTATAAACCTATGGCAATAAGCTTGTCCATGAAGGAAGGAGGAGGACTCACTTGGGTTGATGGAGGGTCGAGGCCCCTTGAATAGCATTCCTGCCTGTACCACAGAGCTGCAGTAGTGTGCATAATCTTCAAGTTTCTAATCTTTCATTTGGTATGGGAGGCTACATAAGAGGAGGTACCTGCAAGTGTGCCAAATCGGTACATGCACATCTTGTTTCCAAGATAACACGATACATTTCCATTTGGATGAATCTGTGTGAAAATCAGTAGGATGTTGTAAAACAGAATAGTTGTAGTAAATCACTTTGATGAATTGAACAGAGTGCTCAGTAAGTTATTCTGGAAACTTACTATCTGCACTGTTTTGGGGTGCGTCCAAAGGCCACATAGTGAGGAGACTGAAAGACAGAGGAGAAGGAGATTGTTTGTGGTTCATTCCTCAAGTCTTGACACGCTGCAGGATCTAGACCTCAGACTCAGACCTGGACCCATGGAAATGTTTCTTGATTACATCATACATCCTCATGGCAAATGTCTCAATCAATCCTGTAATCCTGTAGACCTACTCCTTTTATTTTTTAAATCGTCACCCCTTGTTGTTAGATAGTGTTTTATTGTGTTAACCACAACCTGGGTTGCACTCTGGGAGCACAACTCCACATTTGTCACAGGAATTAGTGTCTCTCAGACATCCAAGGTTGCACACTAGAATACAACACTCCACCTGACACCTTGATGTTTGCGAGTAAGCCTATTTCCGTCTGTTTTGGAGTAAGACTGTATACAGCTGGACATGCAGCTCTTTGCTGTAGAGTTTATTAGGCTCTAATAGCATGCTTGGTGAATCATTTGATTTTGCAAATTCGCCATTTTCATATACGAGATACAGGTAATTCAGGCAAATTCTCAGAAAAAATGATCTTAGAAACGTCCCCAACCAAAATATGACTGAAGTGGTCTGCTTCTGTCTCAATGCTCACAGATGATCCTGTCGAGGTTACAAGCATTTGCATGCCTTGGTTTGTGTACGTTATAGCCTGGCTCCTGCTCCTCCAAGAGCCACTCTGTCTCAGCTTACTAACTTGACTTAACTTTATAACGTCATGCCCAGACAATACATTTGAATTAAATGAAAGGGGGTGATTGAAACCTAATATTTTGTTCATAGAAATTATAAAAACATTTAAAAAGAGACTGGTCAGAGCACACACAGTACTTGAGGCATATAGTCAGGGTTCAAGATGCTTGTGTGAGTGATGAATGAAAAACCTTTGCACTGGTACAACTTGAGTCCAACCTTCTGCTGCAAGACAAGGATGAAATCCGAAGTTAAATCCCAAATTCAAATCCAAAGTTTGCGCCCTATATTTATTGCCACTATGAGGCTATTCATACAATATATTTAATGGAATAGAATGAAGCTCAGTGGAAGTTCAATAGGACAACTACTTCATTCTTTCTCTTTATTTATATTCTACCTGCAGTTTTTTTGAAGTTTCTATCCTACCTTTTTTCATTACTTTCCTCTGTTTAATTTCCAACAGGCAACTCTTTTGTATCCACTCAGTAAGCTGCTATTCAGTATTCAGTAAAACTACAATTCTGCCCTCATACACACTCGTCATTAACTCCTGTAGGATGCACCTATTGATCCTGATGCCAGCATCCTGCCACAACCACCACCACCAGTATCATCATGACTCCACCCAGATTAAGACTAATGATGACCAAGCAGGGGGTTTATGTTACCGACCCACTGTTGGGTTCATCCCCATAATCAGGCATTAGCCCCTGATGTAGTCTGCTAAACACTAATCTACTTTTTTTTATCAACAATGCTTTATATCTATAAACTGGTCTCTAATAATTGAACTCACTCTCTGGTTCTTCTCTCCTTGTTCTGTTAGCACCGTGTCAGGTCCAGTGGCTTGTTAATTTTACTCTGACCTCTTGCAGGCCTTGTAAGATCTGTCAGAATCTGCTTGGAAATCTCAACGGGCCTTGCTGGCTCATAGTGCTGCTAACTAGAGCTACAACAACTAGTCAATTCAATGAAAATTAATTTGTAACTATTTTGATAACCAATAATCATTTAAGTAAGTTTTTTAAACAAAGATTCACTGGGGTTAGACTTTTTAAATCTTGGGCTCCTGGAAACTCTGGTGGACATTTTTTCACTATTTTCTGCATTTTTGTTGAAAAGATTAATTGAGAAAATAATCAGCAAATTAATCAATAATGGAAATAACTGTTTGTTGCAGCCCTGCTGCTAACCTTATTTTAGCAATGAACTGTAAACTCTTAGTGCATTGTAGTAACTGAGTCACAACAGATGGTCATCTCCAATCCATTTTATGCTGAACATCGTTGTTCTCACTTTAGCTTGGCTCTTGAGTGTTTTTCAGAGTGGATTACGAATACCATTTTTGCTTGGTAGTATTCAAGGTAAATAGCACAGAGTGTTGTTGTATGTAATGACTCTTAAGGCTGGTGTTGAGTACTGGATAATGCCTGTTGACTGAAGGTTAAGGGATTAGGTGTTGTTTTTTTTTAATATCGCTCTTTATTTTATTTATTTTTACTGTACTGATTACAACACTTGTCGCCTCCGAACATTGATCTTTGCTACATCCACTGCTTAGCTCTCCCCAGCTGTGCCCTACTTTCCATGCTGCTCATGTTCTGCCGTGTGTGTGTGTGTGTGTGTGTGTGTGTGTGTGTGTGCTTTATAATTCCAACCAGCTTCTGGGACACATCCAGTGCTTTGCGAGGCCTGCCTTTAAAGTTCACAACTTCTTAAAACTCTGATGAAAGCCCTCAAGAGTAGGCTATATCCTGGGAGTGCATCTTCTGCTTCAGTGTTGTTGACACTTGATTGACATCTGTTTAAAAAGCATGATTGATAAGACTTTGATTAAAGATGCAAAAGATCAACAACAGTTGATAATGCAGTCTGTACAGTTTGATAACTCAAGATTATTTAGCTTCATAATCTCTGTCAGACAATGTTGTGAGAACAATGGCCACAGTTTGATAAATAAAGGAGTGAATTTCAGTGTCAATGGTCCAAATCATCATCAAAGGGCTCTGCTGTCCCTCAGCAGCTGTTAAAGTGTGCTTCAGTAGTGCACTGGCGCCTTAATTTCCTTAGTAAAGGTTCAGTATGAGTGTAATTCTCCCTCCCCCATGCAGTTTCTCTCAAAAGTGTCCTTGTTCAGCCTGCCACGATAAATAAGAATAACTCAAAAGTGAAAATAGTATACCTATGTCTGCGCAGTTCCTGTAGATGCTGCTCAACATAAATCTGTCAGATGGTTAACTACTTGGTAAGGATATAGAAGGTGGTGTATTGAAGCTATGCACTTGATATTTCGACCCACACAGGTCTTCAATACCTTCTCCAATGAGGAATATGATCGGCGCAACGATGATGTGGACCCAGTCGCGGCATCTGCAGAGTATGAGCTGGAGAAGAGAGTGGAGAAGATGGACGTGTTCCCTGTGGAGATTGAGAAAGGTGAGTTTAGTAACACTGAAGGGAAATTCCTATGTGTCATAAGCAACCAGTGAGAGATATTTCATAAGGGGTGGGACATGTTTTTCATAAATGTGTAATTGAGCCTATTTGTATTCAGTTCTTTCTACCCAGCCTTTATCTATTATAATCATAATGTCTCTGCATTCAGGAGACAATGGACTTGGCATCAGTATCATAGGAATGGGAGTAGGAGCTGACCAGGGTCTGGAGAAGCTTGGCATTTTTGTGAAAACCATAACAGAGCGAGGAGCAGCTGAGAACGATGGACGGTGAGTTAGACCGCTGAAACCTCCTTTT
This sequence comes from Macquaria ambigua, assembly GCA_008360985.2. Classification (NCBI taxonomy): domain Eukaryota; kingdom Metazoa; phylum Chordata; class Actinopteri; order Centrarchiformes; family Percichthyidae; genus Macquaria; species Macquaria ambigua. Next base: position 145,283 of record VMKM01000049.1, read on the forward strand.
TTGCACAGCCCCACATTTTAGTCTTGTTACAAAAGAATCACGCGTAGTGTTTTGAATACAACGGGAAGTATGGCACAGACTCACTGTACCACCACAACAGTTTTTAATGTCACACTCTAGGAATTGCTCATCTCCCCAGGGCCCAGAGACACACAAGACACAAACAACCGGATTTATTTATAACTACACGAAGAAGCTAAAGCTAGTCCCGCTGCTTCTGTTTTCCACGCATTTTTAGATTTGTTTTATTGCCAGCTGCATTGAGGCTACTGTATTTTTTTTATCTTTATTACTATGCTGAAGGTGATGCATAACTCTTCTGTGGAAATGCTTTAAAAACCTCTCCTTATAATTACTATCTTCTGTATCTCTAGCATACAGGTGAATGACCAGATAGTGGAGGTGGATGGTATCAGTCTGGTGGGCGTCACCCAACTGTTTGCTGCTACAGTCCTGAAGAACACCAAAGGCACAGTGAGGTCAGCTCAAAGCCCATCTCCTTGACACCTAAACACAACCTTATTGAAAAGATCTTGTTGGTGACAAGACTGAGCCGTTGTTATCTCGATTAGAAATAACCGGTAAACAGTCTGTTTATTTCCTGAGAGTCCAGAGGCCATGACTGATAAGTGTTCTTTCTTTTAAGTGAAAGAGGCAGAGTATTGTTGCATGTTAATGATTTATCATAGGGAAATGAAACACCCACACATGACAGGGGCATGCCTAAACTGCATCCCAAAATTTGCATTTCCTTGTAGCGAGCAGTGGTATTTCTAGGCAACATGTAAAATGTTCCAATTTATAGCACACTAACACAGTGCGTTCTAAAAAACAGGTTCCTGATTGGACGGGAGAAGCCAGGGACGCAAAGTGAGGTAGCTCGCCTCATTAGTGAGACACTAGAGCAGGAGAAGAACCAGCAGCAACATCAGCAACACCTGGATGACCCGTATGAACACTCTACAGAGGAGGTGAGTCAGCTGGTCAGGATAGCATTAGAAAGCCCAGTCACTGCTCAGCCTTGTGCTGTTCTCATGTCATATGGGCTGGATGGTAGAAATGGGAAAGATTCCCATGTTAATGACTTGCGATCGTTATCAAGCCAGTTGTATGATTACAGAGCTGGTTGTGTGAGGATTAAAATACTGTGCATTGACAATATAACACCATATCTGTTAAGTTTGGGTTTAATTACATTGAAGAACGGATTTGAGGCGTCCATATTTGTTTTCAGGCACTTCTATATGATTAAACGGTAAGTCGGATATATCGGAGCTTCCAGAAAAGTCACAACTTGGATGTTGACGTGAATGCTATTTACAAGTCAGAAACTAGTTATTAGGATAACGCAGACGTGGCATAAACACGGCATTAGCCCCTTTGCCACGCCCAGTCCAATCCCACTCATTTTAACCAGGAAATGAGCAGCTGGCTGTGAGTAAGCCATGTGTCACCATTCTGCTGTGTTGGAAGGTGTTCATTCAACCGCGAGTTGTGAAATGTTTGCTTTCTGCAGTTCAAGCAGCTACAAGCCCCCGTTTTAACGATAGAGAGACTGGGCAGAGAATATATGTGGGATTTACTGGAGCAGACAAAAAAGGAACGTTGCGTAACTTAAAGTGAGGAAGTGGACACAGTTTTGAGTGTCTCTGTGGTTATGCAAAGTGTGTGTATAGAGTATGCATGTAGGTGTGTTGATGGTCTTATCCACTGAGAGTATTGTTCATGTTAATGTGTTCGATGCTATAGACGTGTAGCCAAACTCCTACACTGCCTCCCCATAAACCAGCCCACCACTGTTTGGTTATGATGTATTGATTACAATGTTCCCTCAAGACTGTGGTGAGCTGTGCCACTGGGAGTGTTGTTGACACACGCTGAGCATGTTCCTGGGCATGTAGGGTGTGTTGGTGTTTATGCAATGTTTGATGTCATATTTCAGGAGGAGCGCTATGAGGAGGAGGATGAGGACGAAGCAGATGAGAAGATTCTGGGCTCCAATTTCTCTCCAGGGCGGAGCGTAGAGGTGTTTGAGCTGCCTGATACAGAGGCTTTGTTTATGCCGACCAACATGGACAGCTCTCAGATGGCTTTCAAGTTCAAAGAGGTATCACCCACACCATGACTTATGTGATTTAAAATATAAATCAAAGTTTCAGTATTCTGTTTAGACAACCAAAGATTATTAACAACCTACAGTAATGGGTGTAACCAAATCTTTTATTTTCCTATTTTTGTTCCTTAGCTGCAGCTCAAACACAGCATTGCTGAAGCTGAAATAAATCAACTAAAGGAAAAGGTATGGTGAAGATGAAATCAACATTTTGCTTCTGAACTTTTAACTCTTATGTCATCACAGTGATTTTTCTGAAGATACTTATGAAAATTAGTTTTGATCAAATTCATTAGAAAGATTTACACCTTTGATGTATCAAACTGCATGTGAAATAGTGATGCACTTACAGTAGGCTGTTGAAGAAAACAGAGTCACACAATAAGCAGACAAAATGTGAGACCTAGTTCTCTTAAATTACTATTAAATACAAATAACACACAGACTGTCTTGCTAAACAAATTCAGTTTAGCCAACCAAAGTAAAGTAACATGTCACCATCTCTGCACAGCTAAGGGCATCTGAGGAGGACAAATCATTGTGGGAAGCCAGGGAGTCTGCACTGGAGCAAAAGATCGAGGATAACAACGACAAAATCCTGAAGCTGGAGAGTTACTGGCTGGAAGCCCAGGCTCTGTGTAAGAGTGTGAATGAACAATTAGCTGAGACTCAGGGCCAGTATGAGACCCTGGACAAGAAGTACAACAAGGCCAAGAAACTGCTCAAGGACTACCAGCAGAAGTGAGTTTGTTCTTCACTGTTGGAGGGGTCAAGGCTGTTGGATTCAGTGGTTTACTCAAGTCAATTTATTCATAGTACACATTTAAAAACAACAAATGTTCTTTTACGTGGAAATTAAAAATACAATGTAAAAATAGCTTAATGATGAAGAAAATGGGTATATGTAAAAATACAATAGGCAAATAGCACAGAAACACATTAAATTACATAAACAGAATATAAGCAATCATGCAGTCAAGATAACATTTGTGTAGACTCAAAAGCTGCTATATAAAGATGTCTGGAAATGGGATTTAAAAATGTAAAAGAGGAGACCTGATCAGGAGAAGTAGACTCTTCCACAGTCTGGGGACAAAGTTGGAAAATACTTGATCGATTAGACTTTAACTCGGAGCGTGGAATGGGGAGGAGTGATTGTTCAGTGGACCTGAGAGGCCTACAAGCAGAATAGTGGTTGAGGAGGGTCAAAGTTATAAACTGGTATTGAAAAATTACATTTTATCAATGACATTGAATAATTTGTGTCTATGGGAATTTTTGAAGTAATTTAAAAACTATATTTTGTTCTCTCAGTCTTGACAGTGCCAATGTGTTTTTCCATTTACACTCTGCTCCTAACAGCACAAGTGATATTGTTAAACCAAGATATAAGATCTGATTTTACATTTTGTGTTGTGATTTTGTAAGGAGAATATCTGCCGGTGGAATTAAGTGGTTTAGTGATAATCACATAAAATAGAAGAGTGTTTACAAGCTGAAGGACTGACATTTCCTTTTTTCCTCCCCAGAGAGATAGACTTTGTGAAGAGAGAGGAGGAGCTGAAAAAAATTCTAGATGAAAAAGACAAGTGGTACAAGGAGCAACTGGAGAGCTTGCAGAACAGGGTAAGACCCTGGCTTGGGAAAAAAAAAAGCTTATACACCACAGCAGACTTGGTAGAGACACTGAAATGAGCCTGAGTGTTGTTTTGTCCACAGATAGCTGTCCTGGAGTCCAGAGGGGCCTCAGGTGTGGAGTGTCAGGACTCAGCAGCAGACGAGAGATTAAGCACCCCAGACTCAGTCACCAACACACAATCTGTTGACTCGCTGCTAGGTACAAAGGGTTACTAGAATTAAATTAGACTTAAAACGGAAGTAGACACGTCACACTTTCATTGTGTGATCTGTAAAACATTCACAAGCACACATCATAAACTCCAGTGACCCTGGTGAATAATTAAAACTGTGCGCAGTGTCTTCTGACTTATTTGGTATGTTTGTTTTTTTCCTCTTGCGTAGAACAAGACTGGGGTGAGTTGGTCCCTGAGACTGAGCGCTTGGACACCAGTGCACACCGAGCAAAAGGCCTGCTGGCTCAGAGGGCCAAACGTCAGCCTCCGTCTCGGAACAAACTGAAGGAGAACCTCACAGTGGCTTCAAGTCACTCTCAGGTCAGCCAGGAACAGCTGATAGCGATACATTGCTTAATTCTCTGCAAACCAAAGTCCCATGTTGCATGAACATATAATTGGATTGAACAGTCCGCCTCCTGAGGCCAGATGTAAGGTATGACATGAAACCCAAAACCCCATCAAGGCACGTTCACGCTCAAAAAGCCATCGTGGAGTTAAAACTAATGGTGACAAAACACCCTGTGTCTCCCTTTTACAGAAGAAGCAGAGCACTTGTTAACTTGAATAATATTTAACTTTGTGTATTTGAGCTGACCAATCACAGTGAACAAGGTGGGATTGTATGCAGTGATGGTAGCTGACAATTTTACTCCCACTTCCTCTGTGTCTATTCTGTCTTCAAGTCATGTTTAAGCAACATTTAGAGAAAAAAAACATCTGTCAGGAAACAATGTTAGCAGCACTTTTCCTAAAAAATGGAACTATCTCAACATACTCACAGCTGTTCTAAAATACAATACGGAATCTCTTTGAGTGTCTTTTTGCTTTTACAAAACAATAATGCACCTTTATAATGAAACATAAATGTTTGATAAATTGAAAGCAATTATAATAATAATACAATGTTGCTCTTGCACCAAGTATATTTCTACCCTCATCACAGCCAATCAGAACTGAAAAGTGGAGCTGTCTGTTAATTAAATAGCTTCTATCCCCTCTTCCTTGCATTGTCCTTGTAAATAATTAGCTTTGTCCCCACAGGAAACCGAAGAGGAGGAGGAGCAGGAAGAGCAGGACTCTCCCAGGAGGAAGAGGTCCATCCAGGAAAGCCTGTCCCTCCCAGTGCCTGTCTGCTATCCTGGGAATGGACAGAAAGATGATCCACGAGAGACTAGAGATGGATCCAGGAGTAAGGCAGAGCTCTCCAGCAGCCCGTCTTTGTCACCATCACAGGGAGACAGTGTTGAAAGCAGTGGAAGTCCTTCTTTGTCACCTCCAAAAGACACCTCGTCACCACATTCCCCCTCTGGATTCATGCGCAGTGCCAAGAAGAGGGAGTCCAAAGGCAAGGGCAAAGAGCTCAAAGGTATGCAAGAGCAAAATGTGATGGCTGCAGTAGCAATGCTTTCTGTTGCATTGTTACTGAGCCGGAGTATTATTGTTTCATTTCAGAGGAGCTAAATGAGGCCTCATCAGCAGGAAAACCTAAAAGACGATTTCCAGACTTTGGGTAAGTCTCTGTAGTGATCACTGTCATTCGTGTCATTCCAAGTTGCCATCGTTTTTGACGACAAAAACATTACTGGTCATCAACAGAGGCCTGCGGAAGTCAGGTGGCAAAGGGAAGAAACATGACAAGGAGGCGATGAGAGCGTCTTTGGACAGCAGGTACGTTACTGCTCAACCTAATTTCTAACAATTTAAAGGTGACAAATGTCTGTTGAGTTGCTGTGGTTCTTTTCCGTGTTTTGTAACACCTATGAGTTATCCATGCTACACAGGTTGCTTTTAACTGGATTAATAATGTAAACATCGTTACTCAAACAAAGGCTCATGTACAGTAAACAGCTGAACTCCATGAAGACCTTAACTGCAGTATTACTGGAATCCATGTTACTCTGTGCATGTAAATATTGAGCTACACAAGACTAGCTTTCTACTATCTTGTTACCAAATCTTAATATAGATTGTTAGTTTTTTCCTTCTATTTCTGATGGTTATTACTCATAGTCATTTTTAATGCACCACATCACGTATTAAGCTGTCACATGTGTAAGCCTGAGTGTGGATAACTGTACCTTCCTCTTTCTCCAATGCCTAGGGGATCGGCAGAGTTACTGGAGGAGTCTGGAGGGAACCTGTCTCCTGCAGATTCAATGACCTCCATCCCTACCTGTATGCCCTTCTCCTGGTTTGGAGAGAAAGAGAGGGACAGAGACCGAGAGCCCTCCTCCTCCAGCAGCAGTCTGCCGTACGCTGCAACTGAGACCAGCAGTGAGCAAAGCCAGGATCGCAAGAATAAGGTATGATACTTTCTCTAGCTTTATGTGAAAATAAATATATTAGTTATATAGTATTTAGCACTTCCTTAGTGAGATTGAGATATAACATCAGTGGGGTCACAGACCTGATCCCTCTCAGTCTTTGTGCTCTCACCAGCAGCTGTAAAACAGTCATTGTCTATCCTCCATCATCATAAGTCTTCATTGAAAGAGTAAAACTAGTAGACACATGATGGGAGGCTGTTTCCAGACATGTCATCAACCAGTTCTCCAAATAAGCTGCACCATGCAAAGGCTACAGTAACTGGATCCATATGAAAGCCATTCGAGAGAACTAGCAGGGAAGGATTTGGTGGCTTTTCAATGAGTTTGCAAATAGTGTCACATGAAACGCATCCAGTGAAATACCTGGCTGTCATACAGGCTGCGGTCGGGCTGGTGTTCCCACGATTCTGTTTAATGAGTTCAAGACACAAGCTGAACTAAGAAGAAATGATTACTGAGAGTTTTAGATTTGTTGCAGTGTGCATCATGGCAGTCAGTGCTTTGCTGCCTGGACATTCATCTCACTGAACCATGTTTCCTTTAAACAGACAAATCTCTCCTGGTCCTCTTTATTCAGTCGCTCATTAGATTTGGTACAGTATACACATTTTTGTTTTACGTTTGATTTTAGATGACACGGTAGAGCATTACTAACAAATGTAGTTCTGCGATTTGTAATTTCTCACCTCAATGCATCCTATGAATAATTCACAGTTTCTTTTGTAGTGGGTATGTGGTAGTGTTATAAGAAACTAATGTTACCTAATTTTCTCCACATTCGGAAAGCTTTGTGGCTTTTATTAGAGGAAAATGATGAAGCCAAAATTAGTTTCAAGGGCTTGTTGCACCAGCTAATCGGAAGTTTGATTGGAGATTTGTGTGTAAAGTCAACACTAACTGCTACGTTGTAACTAACTATATTGTGCAACCTGTTTTTTTTATAGTCTAATTCTCACAATACGTTGAAACTAAGCTGCGCTTAAACTTGCACATGGCTGGTGCAATGGCCTGCAGGTCTGGACAATATTTCCCTTATTCCAAATTTAACCCACATTTGTGTCTGAAAAACAAGCCACAGTTTAATTTTTTTAATTTTGACTAAATTACATGTAAAAAGAATCACTTTGTCACCAAATAGTTCATCTTAATAGCATCTAGTGGAATGAATTGAAAACATTACCCCATACCTGAAATGTGTGTTCCTGTGTTTTCCATTAGAAGTAGTAGTGTACTGTTAGTTGTTGTAGTTCAGAAGTTGTTGATGTAGTTTTGGTGGTGGATTGGTTTTAGTTTTAATCACCTTGAATATTGTGTTACATAGTAGATACTTGATCTTCTGCCTTCCTTTCACATGTTGAAGATCACAGTCACTCAAATCATTGACCTGGATTGCTGCCACTTTAATCACAGCTTTCATTATATATCATAATCATTTCAGTCCTTTTGGAAACAGCACTGCACTCCCCCCCACACCTGTAGTGTTGTATTTGTTTGCTTTTCCCAGTAAAGAACTGTTGTTTGGTGATGTGTTACTTTAGTAAATGCGTTCCTTGTTTCCACTTGTTCCAGAGTTTTTCAGTCATAGATGATTCTAACCCTGCCAGTCCCCGTTCAGACATCTCTGGGTTAGTTGCTGAACCCAATCTGTCTGGGCGCTCACACACTTTAATCTTCTCTTCCAGCGAGGTGAGTGCTCTCCTTGTTGCACAGTCACAAAAGCCGTGTGGGACGCCTTGATGCAGCTGAAAGGGGACATTCTCAAGCATGCTCTTTGAGCCTCCCCCCTTTCATAGCTGAGATTAAATCGTGAATGCAGGGGGAATAGACAAGAGCTGCATGTGTGTGTTAAAGCTATTTTGTTTTGTGTGAAAACAAGTCTTGTGGCTTAGCTTCTCTCAAGTCAGCTGTTATGTTAATAGTTTGTTAGAACCGTCAACCAGTGCTTCATGTTCTTTACAAGCTTTGGCAGACCGCAGAACACTGTCGACTGCTCTGTTGCCTGCTCAGTGGTGTTTCAGCATCTGTTGTTTCTGATATTATAGTTTCAAGTGTCTCAGTCTCTCTCTCAGTGAAACATGCAGTATGAAGACACACATCTGCATCTGAGAATGTTATTGGTATTTTACTGTCATTGCACGCTTGTTTTCTTAGTGCTAGCTTGGGAAATTTACACACTGCACAGTTTAGTTCAACCAATCTTGCACTACATCTTTTTGTTTGTTTGGCTCCACCCCTCCTTCCTTTGAGCTGCTTTTCAGTAATTTCCCCACCTAAAGAAATAAATGCCATTTGAGATTATTTAATCTCAGTACATTTATTAAGCGATTGTATGAATGAAGTGGAAAACATGACTGATGTCTGCATTTCACCACTTGTCACTTAACTGTGCATTAGGAATATTGATCCTAACTGTCAAACAGTACAATCCATGGCATCGTATGGCTCAACTATATATGTTTTTGGTATAAGTCTATAATGTATTTTTCCATGCACTAGAAGTAAATAATCTTTTTCCTTTTAGAGTACAGCAACATATGACACAAAACAGTCAGACACTATAAAAGCCACAAAGTGGTTGAAGCCACTCAAACGTTTTCAGAAAAATGCATTTGAGATCATTTTAACAAATACTATCAAATGTTGATGCTCAGTATGTTTATCTTTCTAATATCTGTGTGTGTTATCTGTGTCCTCTGTAGACTTTGGATGATGAACCAGTAGCTACAGGAAAAGAGTATCATTGGCAGAACCGTCCCGTCTCTGAATGGACCAATCAGCAGGTCTGTCACTGGTTGATGGGCATGAATATGGACCAATACACACCTGAATTCACAGCGAAGGGAGTGGACGGCCAGCAGCTCTTGAACTTGGACAGTGACAAGTTGAAGGTAAGAAAGAAAAAAAAAAAAAAAACAGGACTTTATAATAATTTACTTTGAATTACCTGTATAATAATGGACTGATTTACTGGTTTAATGATTTAATGTTTGGTTTAATGAAATTTAGTTTGATCAGACAAGGCCTCTTTCATTGCAAACGAAGTCATTTAGTCCAGCCTTGTCAGCCTTTGACTGCCATCTTGTGGCCAGAAGTATTTTTTCCTGTTGACAGTGTTGACAATGATGCCCAATTCATATTTTACATTTCAGCAATATTAGAGGGGAAAAGGAATATTAAAGACATAAATGTAAAAGAAAATGCTTGAAAAATATTGACTACTGAATTGAGATGATGACAAGACCACATTGTTATACATTTGTAGAATATGGTAATCTGTGTCACCATGAGGTTATACAGTATACAGTAGATTCCTTCTATAACAGAGTTGGATTAAATCCATTTTTAGTGAGGCTAAAATTATAGTTACATATTTCATCCTGACACATTTTCTGTTTTTGTGAGATTTCCCCCAGTTACACCAGCACAGAAATCAAATAGGGTTGTGTGGAAAAAGTCACACTAATGATATGAACAAGCCTAACACTTATTTTTCAAGCAGAAATGCCAACAATGTGCTGGCTCCAGCTTCTCAAATGTGAATATTTACAACTTTAGTTTGCCATATATGATAGTAATTTGATCTTTTTGGTTATTTGGGAAAAAAACAAGCAATCTGAAGGCATCATATCAGGCTCTGGGAACTTGTAACATGTGGCTATTTTTCACTATTTTCTGACAGTGAAGATGAAATGATTCACTGTACTCAGCAGATTAATCAATGATGAAAATCTTTAGTTGCAGCCCTGCTTTGGTCTGTAGTTAGTGACATGTTGAAATATTGTGGCATTATTCTGCCCTAAATCTGTGCACTTTTTTCCTTCAGGTGCTCGGTGTGTCAAGTCAGAGCGACCGTTCAACTATCAAGAAAAAGCTGAAGGACATGCGTAAGGCCCAGGAGAAGCAGGAGAAACAGAGAGAGAAAAGAGAGAAGGAGGTTCGACGCGGTGGGAGACTACCAGTCAGTACCGACTCTGTCTGCTGAGGTAGCTGCTCTGCACTCTGAATTCATGCAGCTCATAAAGTTCGTCACTAGAAGAACCATGAGCAAACCTGTTTTTATACTTCGGTGCCATGCCATTCATGTCACATGGCGTTAACGCCAACAACCGCAGAGCATGACTGCCAGGAGTGTACCTGAGCCGACTGAGGTGCCAGTTGTGATTTATGTTCATACTGCAGCTCCTGTTTCTTTTCTCATCACAGTTTCCTGAATATTCTAACACATTTTGTAGCTCAAACCATTTTAAACTGAGTGATAGGGAATGTCAAAAAAGTTGGGTATGTGACCAAAAAGGAATCCTAACATTTTTTACCACTAAAAAGCTAGAAGCTATAATTATAAAAAAGTCTGTTTTCAGACCTAGTGTAGTTGTTGCAGATCATGCACACATTTACCTATGGAAGTCAAATGTATACTGCTTTTTCAGCATTTTATATTTTTGCTAGTATAACTTGCCTGTTTCCATGTGCAACTCTTTTGCAGGAACGGTTATTGTACAGTTCAGATAAAAGCACTATATTTGTCTTTTAAGCTTCAATGGGCGACAAGGTTTTAAATGTATAAGTAAGTTTTATACATGTGCCTATTAACTGCATCTTTTTTTTTTTTACTTAAATACCATTGTTCATTTTATACTATCTAAATTTTTCTACTAAGTAGAATAGCTGGGCTGTTTTGCTGAATGAAAAGCAATAAACAAATCAAGTAGGGACGAGGTGAATGCTGCTTCTGCTGTCTGTGTCGCTGAGATGGTACCATGATGCTCTGTGTAAATACACACAGCATGCAGGTCTGCTACACGCACACCTCACCGGTCTAATAGATGGTAAGATGTGCCCATGACAAGGACTTGTGAGTCGGGAGCACAGCGTCATGTGTGTGTGTGTGTGTGTGAGAATGTGAGGCTGAACGGTGAGTCGTTCACAGCCAAACCCAAGTGCTTCCTTTCTTCTTCTCAAGCATGACTCCATGTTTGACTGCAAGAAAATCATGTGTTCCACGTCTGCTGAAGCAGAGAAAAAACATTTCTTGGTACATACAGCATCAATAAACTAATTTCCATTTTATGTGGTGTTTGTATTGTGTTCTTCCTCCTCGCTTCAGTTAATTTGCATTTACAATGATATGAAGACCCTCAATCATCTGCAGTAATTAATTCAAACATTTCCTTCAATGATGCATCACTCTGGATACACACTAACATTCCCACAGTAACGATGGTTTTATTTTAATGCCCTCAAGTAAATTATGTTAGCATTCAACGTGATCACAGTCACTCTATTGATGTTGTAGAATTTAAACCAAACACTGGGCAGAAATCTGATCAAGTAGCACGATACGACAAAGAACTGATCAGTTTCCATCATTACTTCCATCCACCTTTACGTCACTTAGAGATTTTTGACACAAATAATATTTGAAGTATTTATTTTTTTACTGAACACGATTCATATAGCATCAGTGTAACATGGAAAATATGAATTATAGCTTATTGAACAGGATGAGTCCTAACAACGGCAACCCAAATACTGTATTTTGCTCCCTTATACTGTAAGGGAGAAAACAAAGTTCATCTCATTTCAAATTTGCAGCACCTTATTTGCTAATTAACTGAGAAGAAAAAATCTAAATGTTGCAATCCCAATAAAACATCAGCCAACATATTTTTCCTTCGGCTATGTTGAATTGCAATTATTCATATTCCTTGTTACACACAGTAAAGAATAGGTGCAGAATTGCCCTTTACAGATGGCAAATCAATACTTTTTTGATCATGTGTTGCCTGTATACATGATCCCACTGAAGAAGAAATGCCCTAAATTAAAACATTTCGAAAGATTTAAAAACAAGCAGCAACTAATTATGTAACATGTTTTCTTTTTCTTACAAAGTATCCGACTTCACACAGAGTAAAAGACGGGCAGAGCTGAACAAACTATACACACACACACACACACACACACACAGAGTGTGTGTAACTACTGAAGTTCAACTTTCAGCAAAATAAAAGCAGCTAAGCAATTCAGGAAAAGCCGTAAACCAGCAGAGCAAACTGTAACTACTAACTGTAGAGACAATGTGTCAATGCAAACACAGTTCATACCTTAAAGGGTGAGTTCACCCAAACCACAAAAACATCTTTCCTGACCCCTCGTGTTTCTAACCATGCAGATAGTTTCAGTTGGTGAGGTTTTTTAGATTTCCCATGCTGAGAATCTTATTTGTTGTTCTCAAAGCATCAAAAAATACAGAGATTTTAGTCTCAAAAATCCAATAGTAGTTGGGCTCATTAACATTAGTGGGAAGTACCAGTAAGAGTAAGTAGGTAAACTGTTGTTGTTTAATTGAGGGCTCCTGCACTCCAAAATCTTCATCATAACAAAAGCATTGCTCTATATGAAATATATGGCAGTAAAACTTGTTCTATGATTTTTACTTTCTGTACAAAGAAATCTGAACTGATTAAAGGTTCAGTAGGTAACTTTTATAAAAATAACTCATATTTGCTGAAAGTGTCACTATATCCTGACAGTAATACATGAAACAGATAATCAGGTTCCTCTGGCTCCTCCATGTGCTCCTAATGCCATTTGCAAGAATCCACCGAGCCTGAACGAAAACAACCAATCAGAGCCAGGAGGACTCTCTAACACCGTGTCAATCACTGCTCGTGCACACGCTCTCACTCAGTCAAGCTCAATATCTTCAACACACGGCTTCAGGAGGAGCTTTGCGAACACAATGGCTGAGAAACAACCGGCAGCAATGAAAAAACTGCCCATTCCTAATTTTCCAACAACAGTATACACGGCAAAGACAAGGAAACGGAAGAAGACAGACAACGAAAAGTAGGCTAAAAGCTTGGCCATCGTATAATATGCTCAGTTACCTACTGAACCTTTACACGCGCACACGCGCGCACACACACACACACACGTCACCATTCATTTACAACAACCTCACCTTGCACACTTTGCTACGGGGCCGCAGCCATTTGGATCTAGAAACTGCGAAATGTTGTCATGTCCTTGGGCTCTTTGCTGGGGACACACCAGTCGTCAGCCTCATGGATCGTCTTGTAGTGCTTCCAGGCTGACTTGTTGTACACGGGGAGCCTCTCGATGGACTCTGTGGAGAGCGCCTAACAGAAGATTGAGAGAACAAAGTTAAAACAGAACGTAAATAACGCATGCATTCTCCTTTTCCTTGTGAGAGACACACACATGCTGTTAATGTGAAAACTCAGTTACCCGAATGTAGATCACAGCGTCAGTTCCATAACCCTCCAGAGAGTACAGATTCAGGTCCCCTTGAAAGTACCGGGCATACAGTCGAGAGATGGGCAGGCCATACCCGTAACCAGCCTAGACAATAATAACAGAAAAGGCGAGGAAGTGGGTCAGCTGTGATTATTTTTTTGTCACCTACTCTTTCAAAAGGTCAAGAATAAAACATTTAAAGCTAAACTTTTAAGCCAACTTGGACGACAAGCCACTGAGCAACAGACAACAGAGCAAACTCCATCCACTCATGTGGACTGTCTGACGTGGTCGAAAGGAAAGGGACAGATTAACAAGATTTGAAAAAAAGGAAGATTTTACTGGTTTAAATGTTTACTCCAGCTACTACGGCTGGCTGCAATTGTAACATATGATTAAATACATTACATTAAATACATAATTTGAGGTTTGTCTAATAGCAAAATCTTGTAATATAGAATTTAATTTTGTCAGTAATTTTACCTTTCTTTGATAGTTGTAAGTTGTACATATGTGTTATTTTCATATTTTTATGATGATTATTTTATATTTCATATTTATTACTAAGCTACACAGTATCCATGGTAACAATGCAGTTATAAAGTCTATCACCGGGGGAACAAGTCAGACCGGGCTTGTATCCCCCAGGTGAGTGATTGACTGTTAAATGAAAAGCTGTAAATATTAATGTATAGCCTATCAGAGAGAGACGGTAACTAAACTGACATCCAGAGTAATTATCTATGTGTACTAATTTATCTGTATCGGTAGTGTCTTTGTGTAATGTGTAATTTTTAAGAAATCTTGGACCGTTAGCTCTATAATTTGTCAGTCAATGTTTATTTAGATTGGCTACAGAAATCATTCATTAGTATTGTAAGTTTCCTTTGTTCATGATCCCCCAGATCCCAAAGTGCTTGTAAGCAATAAATCATCTGTGAATCGACATCGGAGCTGTTTGTGTCTCAGCGTTGGAGTTAACTACTGTAGCAGTCAGCCGTTAGTCCATCAACATCACAAAACACAACGCAGAGACTATTTGATGTTACCACTATCAGCAATATAAGAAATGTATTTGTTGTTTTATAAACTGTAATCAAGAGTAGATAGACCCTGGTTACATAATCAATATATCACAAAGTAATCAGTAATCACCTAGTTTATGTTACATGCAATTAACTGTGTCCCACCATCATGCTCACAAATTAAACATATGCAAAAAATCTTTTGTTTTTAATTACAACAAAAATTACTTTCAGTAACATTCATTGTGGTTGGAATCAATTTGGAATAGAATTTAGTAAAACAATAACAATATGATCATAATCATCACAATACAGTTCCAGCTAAAGTTAATAATCAATAATATTGAATTATCACCCAGTCCTGCTACACACATAGGTCAAGTCTTAGATGTATCCTCTTTTGTTTATAAGGTTATGGAGGAAGTCTGCATAATCTTCTTTTTAAACATTAAACATTTTTTATATAAAAACATTTTTACTTGTCACAGCAGGACAGCACAGGTGTAATCAGTAGCATTAACAATGGCTGCATTCCATTTAGTTGCCCCAGTTCCACAGCCCTGGTATAGTTACTAACAGCTGTGCTTTTCTGCTATGACAAGTCAAAATGTCTGCTGGTTGTATCACAGATTCTTATGTTTCCGAAGCATGGTGGAGAATGTCAGAAGAAGTGATTGTTTTTTTTAAGATTTTGATGGGGCCACGTACAAACTGGATAAGTAAGTCGAGAGCAAAGTGGGCTCACATCCATCCACATGAATTCACACGCTATTGATCATCCATCAGGAGTACTGACCAGAGGAGCAGCGCGGGCCCCGTCGATGCTGGGTCGAGGAGCTGTGGAGTACGTGTAGGTAAACAACCTGTCAATCTTGCGCAGCGGCACGCCTCCTCCACGATCACTCACCTGAAGAAGAACATGTGGTCTGAACAGTATCCAATAACTCCCACGAACCATACAAATCACTTTGATTTGATTTTTCATTTCCAAATCTGTTGCTTTAACATTTTATACTTTTTTCCCCAACCGGACGGGAGTTTACACTGGTACGTTCTGGTAAAAAAACAGATGAATGAGTTTACCCTGACTGTCAGGTCTTCACTTCCCAGAGCGACCTGTGCATGGATAGCAGGATACTCCATGGCATCGCCATATAACTCCATGGTGGCCCGCATGGCGTTCTGCAACAACCAAAGTGCACAAGAGTTTTTCCAAATGTTTAACGTAAGAGAGGCAACATGTGAAAATGTAAAATTGCATCATGTGAACCGGCTGTCCAAGCTGATCCTACCTTAAAAAGTTCAAACACCATATGATACAAATGGGATGGAACATAGACCACAGTGATGGGCTTTCCCTGCTCTTCGGCTGTCGGGACAAACAGACGATCAAAGATTCAGATGTGGTTGAATCAAGCAATTCACATGTATGTATTCATTAATAATGCAATTTAAAGTGCTTAAGATAAGCAAGACAGAAAGTGTGACATTAAAATAAATGTGTATGCCTATAATGTACATCATTAAAAGTCTGTCACTGTACAAATTTAATTTATGTGTGTGTGTATATATATATATATATATATATATATATATATATTAAAAAAATATATAAATTACCAGAGAATTGCTCCAGTACCAGCTCAGGAGAGTTCATGTAGTACCGGTCACAAAGGTTTCGTGCATTTTCGTAGGCATCTACAAGGAAGAGGTTTGTTTTCAGGAAAGAACACAAATGACAATTGATACTTGAACAGCGACATATTTGAGCACTCTGCCACAGTGTGTTCCTCATAAACTGTTTGTGTTCTCACCTTTGATAACCTCGCTGACGCGACAGTTTGGATCAATACTGCCAATTTGTTTGGGATGTGCTGGGTTCACCTCCACCTTCCCACCAAAGAGGAGAGCTGGAAAAAAAACATGCAGGGATGTGACAATGCACTTCAGTATAAAGTGTTTGTTATTTAAATGATGATAAACCCAAAATAGACATTTGTGGACATATATTTTCCTCTCAATTCTCGATTGTCTATAAAATGTCAGAAAATTGTGAAAAATGCAGATCGCAATTTCCCAGAGCCCACAGTGACGTCTTCAAATGTCTTACTTTTTCTGACCAACAGTCCAAAACCCAACAACATTCAATTTTCTGTCACATGAGACAAAGAAAAGCGGCAAATCCTCACAGCTGAGGACCTGGAACCAGGTCATTTTATAATAAAAAATGACAAACAATTAATCATCAAAATAGTTGCCAAATTTTCTGACAATTAATCAACTAATCTTTGAAAATGCAACAAACCACAAAAACAACAACTCCAACTAATAAAATATCCCTAAATGTTGTTCTGTAACTATTCATCAAGAGAATTTGTAACTCTGTGATTTATAGTGTTAAAGTTTTATATCACCTTGATTATGACCTTGGTGTGTTCTTTTCTTTTCTTTCTCATAATCTAATCAAAACCCTGTGAATCTTGTTTCTGTTACTGTTTCCTTGTTTTGTTTTATCATTATGCCCTCAAACGGATCTTTTGTCCTCACTGTGTTGAGCAGCTGGAAACCAGCAGAAAAACAGTTTTTATTTCAGTCAGGTACACAGCAGGAACTGTTACTTTGCCGCCCTTTTTCTTGCTTAAAGTAAAATATTGATTATGATAATAACAATTACATGTGAATAGACTGTAAAAAGATGCAAAAAGTATGGACACAGGGCATCTTTTTCCAAAACAAAACATTTGTGCTACTGTCTTTTATAGTGCAAGTCTGTGCAGGCCGACTATCTCTTTGCCCTTTAACGTTGAATCAACAATTCACTCATACAAAAGGTGTGGATAAGGTGCATGTCACTTCAAGTTCAAGCGAATGTGGCAATGCCAGAAAATGTCTGTTCACTGTGGCAGTGACGTTAAAAAACAGAAAAAGGTTGCACACAGTACACACCCAAACTGCTACACAATAAAGATGGCAGCCAGGACCGTGTTCAGAAAAATATGCCTCTGGTTTTCTGTTAGTGGAGCAGCCCGGCTGTTTGGCCCTCTGCCGTTGAGGGCCTTGATTTCCATTCATGATAAAAAGAGATCATCTTTCATTAAGTAGAAGAGAACCTACTCACTGTGCTGGTTGAGCAACATCCTGATGGATATCCTGCTCATGTAGAAACGATCTAGAAAATACTGAACATTTTGGCTGACGACTGGGTCTGTGCCGTACGTCTCCTTGTACTCCACAACTCCCTGAGCCATGGTAGGAATGACATCATTGTGTCGATTTCTGACTCTTATTACCGCATCTGTGAAACTAAATGAAGACATAACGATTACGACAAGGCGTAAAAAATAAAACCACAGCATAACATGAGCTATCTCATTGAATAAAACATCATAAATATAAGAAATAAAGCTAAACTGCATAGTGTATGTTTTGATTTACTCACTCATATGTGACTTTCTCATCATCTGCATTTTTGTCTTTGAACTCAAGAATCTCCTGAAAACTTTGCATGTACCTGCATGTGAAAAAAAAAATCATCACTGTTGATTTTGCAGGAACTGGCATCGGCGTAATTTGAGAGGTAACTGAGAAAAAGCAGAACAAAACCTGCATACCAGCCCTGGACCAGCCGGACAGATGGAGTCCTCAGTAAGTTGTCTGGCAACAAGTTGATCTCTTTCATGATGTTCGCCAACCTCACAGGTAACTCCTGTCTGAGGAAGGCGAATGATGTTTTCTCACATGCATTTTCTGAGCCTGAAGGGTGTAAAGACAAACAGAAATATCAGACTTCTCTTGTTATCATTTTCAAAAACAGTATGGGCCTTTTTTTTTTTACTTCATCTTGAGTTCCTATCTTGCTGGTAAACTTACATGTATGCACACCGTAGACTCTATGGTGCATACAGCTTGGTGCAATATACCACAACTAACTGCCCCACAGCAAACATGGGGTATGTGTTTTTCCAGTTCAGTCAGTTGTACATGGCAAGTCAAAACCTTAATGCCTGAATGAAACGTATGAGGCTGAAGAGATGCCTTAATTCAGTGGTTCCCAACCTGGCACTCTCCACAAGGGGTCACGAGTTGCATCTAAGGGGTTGCTAAATGATTACCAGGGTAGGATTTAAAAAAAGAAAAGAAAAAAAAGGTGGACTTTTCTCTAATCTTTGCATTTTTCTTGTGAAATACTGGATGGTTTTATCTCCTCAAGCCCCTAACATTTTGTCAAATTAAACAATGTGAGAAAGGACATTCATTATTTGATTAAACTGCTCACAACTCATGGATATGCAACAGAGGTAATAAGTACTTTGCATTAAGTGATCACAAGCAAAAAAAAAAAAAAAGTTGGAATCCAATGCCTTAAATGCTACAAATAGGTATACAGACACTAAAGTGTTTATAGTGTGTGTACCACCTCTTACCAAAATCCAGAAACTGCTTCATTGAAAGAGGAGAGGGTGAAAATTTGGAATAATAGTCAATGTCCTTTCCTATGGACACGCCGCTCCTGAGAAACCTTAAAATCCTCATTCTGACAGGATGTTGTTCAGTCGGCGTCACAGACAGAAATGGTGCTAATTAAGATTGATAACAGGTGGCATCCACAGCACAGCCACGCAGTTAACGTTACCGTTAGCTTATCTATGTTAACATTAGCGTCCACGCTAACTCCAGCAGCTCGCAAACACACTCGTGAAATTAACGTTCTGTTATTGAATGATTTTGTAAAATTTGTGTATCCATAGTCACCGCTACTACAAACTATTTATGATCGTCCCTTACTTCAACTGCTCATACTGTAGCTGAACCCTTAGTGGTAGAAATGCCAACATCAACATGACATGTTGTCTGTGTCGTTATCTAACTAACCCAGAGAGTCAAAACGATGTCAAGAGAATTCGCGTGTGTACCTTTCTTCTTCTTCTTTTTTCCGTTGTATGGCAACCAGCGTAAAAGGTGCATTACCGCCACCTACTATATTGGAGTGTGGACCAGAGTTAGTTATCCCCCTTAACCGACATATATATCAACATATACATATATATATATATATATTATATATATATATATATATATATATATATACTAAATTCTTTTGATCAGCCCCGTTTCTTTCAAATAATGAAATAGACTCCCTAATCTGATGGTAAATACATTTTTTAAACTCAATTCTTTCACTCCAAGCTTACTGATTTCCCTCTTTAATGTTTCACGAGAGTATTTTTGGCATTAAAAAAATGACATGCTCCACTGATTCCTGAGGGATGTTTGTTTATTAGGCGCATTGTTTTGTTAAGTCTGGTATGTCCTACCCTCAGCCTTGTTAAGATATTCTCCTCTTTGGTGCTCCTTTTAGCTGTCCTTACTGTGCCCACTTCTTGCTGTACTGCATAAAGGTGTCATCCTGCCTTTCCTGTATCCCAACTGTGCTGCCACTTATTCCTTTTGCCTCAGATTTACTAAGTGAAATGTCTATAATCTCTTCAAGTTTCAGAGCCTGCTTTGCCAATGCATCCACAGCTCCATTGCCCTTTATCCCTCTGTGAGCTGGTATCCACATAAATGCAATCAAAATATTCATATCTTTAAATCTGTACAGAATTGTATATATCTCATTAACTATATCCTGCCTACTGTGAGATGTAAATGACTGTAATGACATTAATGAAGAGCATGAATCTGTACAAAGAATAACCTTTTTAATGTGTAACTCTTTTATCCGCTGTAATGCTGTTGTAATTGCCATCATCTCGACTGTGTATACAGACAAATGATCAGATGTTGTGTGTACCTTTCGACTTTGTTAAGATACTTTAAAACAAAATTTATTGATCAAAATAGGCTTCCATTTTTAATTTTACATAACAGTATTGTTAAACAGTAGAACATGAAGGGTACAATTAAAGCTTATATGTGGATATAGAAAAAAAGACAGGACAAAAACAAAGAGAAAATATAAAATAAACGGAAAAGCATAATGGTAGATCTGATTAAATTCCAATGTTTTTAAAAATGCAATTTAAAAAATGTATTGTGTACCTTTTAGAGTTTAGCAAAAAAACAGAAAACAGTAAACATGGGGATTATTTTAGAAAAAATATATTTGTGAATTAATCTTTTACACAGTGTTATACCATTTGACTTTTTTTATCAGATAACTGTATAAAACAACGTCATTTTGTAGTCTGTTATTTCTTCTTTTAGATTTAGTTGGTAGTATACAAGTAGCTCGTATTCTGCACATAGAGCGGTTTTATTTTCGTAAAATCCGTACTTTGGAAAAGTCCAGGGTTCTATTTTCCCTGAGGTTTGTTTTTCAGGCAGAAAGCTGTACCAATCAGACTTCGGTTTGGGTCTGGTCAGAGCCGTGGTTGGGCATTGGATCTGTCAATCTTACAAAGAAAGGCGGAATCTGTGTGTTGACAGACAAAACTCAGGGCTAACGTCATTGGTAGTGGTCCTAACTGCCGTCATTTCCTTTAGTCAACTACAGAGATGCCTGCATGAAGAAATACGAGGTAGCGGGCCACGTTTTTGTGAAGGATGTTTTGTTAGTTTTTGGTCGCCGTCTGGGTGAAGGTAACGTCAACAAACCCGTGACTGACTTTATTAACCGCTAACGTCCGGAAAGTGATCGTAGGAGAGCAACTGTTTCCTCGGTAACTTCAGTTGAACCAACTTGTAGTTGTGACCCGCCAAAAGCCACAGAGAGGCTCATCGAGGAAGTGACCATTTTGTACGCAGTTGTTTTCGATAACGTTATAATAACGTTATATTTCTCCTCCCGGGAAAGAAAATGAGTGGCGGATTCAACTTCGGGCAAGCCTCCACGGGCTTCGCCTTCGGAGCTCAGAAGACCGCAGCACCAGCCCCCAGCACCGGCTTTGGGATGACAAGCTCCACACCTGCGGCTCCTGGAGGGGGTTTCACATTCGGCACTAACGTTACCCCTCAGGCCGCCGCCAACCCTACCGGCTCTTTCAGCTTTGGCACCCCAGCAAAGAGCACAGCACCCGCCGGGGGCTTTTCTTTTGGGACCCCCGCCCCCGCCTCCACCAACGCATTTGGCCTGGGTACGACTCCTCAAACCACAGCAGCATCAGCAGGGCTGACTTTAGGCTCCACAGCAGCTCCAGCTGCGGGGTCAGGGTTCACCCTGGGCACGGGTTTGTCTGCACAGACCACCGCTGCCGCACCTGCAGGAGGGGGCTTCGCCTTTGGGACTCCTTCTCAAGCTCAACCCCAACTTGCAGCGCCAACAGCAGCCGCAGCACCACCAGCAGCCACAGTACCACCAACAGCTACAGCAACAGCAATGACAGGATTCGGTGGGTTCAGCTTTGGAGCAACCAAGGTCCAGGTGACCACAGCTGCACCCTCTACTGCTGCCCCAGGAGGGGGCTTCAGCTTTGGCACCATTGCTCCCTCCAACCTCACCCTGGGCACCCAACCCCAGCCAGCCTCCACCGCTGCAGCCACAACAGGTCAGGGTGGAGGATTTGCCTTTGGGATTAAACCCTCATCAACCCCAGCTCCTCCTGCATTGACCCAGGCAGCCCCAATTTCAGGCCCATCTCTCTTTGCTGCACCTATATCTACAGCTGCTGCTACAGCTGCTGCTACTGCCACTGCAACAGGTACAGGCTTTACTTTGGGTGTAGCTCCAACTTCAGCAGCAAGCACTATCGCTGCACCAACCACAGCAGCTGGTGGAGGTCTGTCTTTTCTGCTCAAACCTTTGGGGGCAGCTACCAGCACCTCCACTCCTGCCCCTGCTGCCACAACTGCAGCTGCCACAACGGGTGCTGTTACAGCCTTTACACTGGGGCTCAAACCTACATCTGGCATAAGTGCCACAACAACTGCTACAGTCACAGCCATCACTACAACCACTGCTCCTCCAGTGATGACCTACGCCCAGCTAGAGGGTCTCATTAACAAGTGGAGTCTTGAGCTTGAGGACCAAGAGAGACATTTCTTACAGCAGGCAACTCAGGTGAATGCCTGGGACCGCATGCTGGTGGAGAACGGCGAGAAGATCACAGCCCTGCATAAGGAGATGGAGAAGGTGAAGCTGGACCAGAGGAGGCTGAACCAGGAGCTAGATTTCATCCTCTCCCAACAGAAGGAGCTGGAGGACTTACTCTGCCCACTTGAGGAGTCAGTGAAAGAGCAAAGTGGAACCATCTACATGCAGAACGCTGACGAGGAGCGTGAAAGAACGTACAAGCTTGCGGAGAACGTGGATGCACAGCTGAAGAGGATGTCGCAGGACC
This sequence comes from Macquaria ambigua, assembly GCA_008360985.2. Lineage (NCBI taxonomy): Eukaryota > Metazoa > Chordata > Actinopteri > Centrarchiformes > Percichthyidae > Macquaria > Macquaria ambigua. Next base: position 168,143 of record VMKM01000049.1, read on the forward strand.
TGAAGGAGATCATCGAGCACCTGAACACATCCAGCGGCCCAGCAGATACCAGTGACCCAGTAAGATGAGACCTCATTTTACTTAAACCGTTCTTGACACATTTTTGCTGCTCTGGCATTTATCGCAAATTCAATTAACACCTGCCTCTCTTTTTTTGTCTTCTCCTCAGCTTCAGCAGATCTGTAAAATTCTCAACACCCACATGGATTCACTTCAGTGGATTGATCAGAACTCGGTTCTTCTGCAGAGACGAGTGGAGGAAGTGTCCAAGTTGTGTGACAACCAGCGCAAGGAGCAGGAGAAAACCTTTCGTTTAACATTTGACTGATCTGGAATAAATATGTTGACACGTATTCTGACATAATGCTAATTTTGGGGAAAGTTTTCAGTAGTCATAAAGAGGGAACTCTTTTTAAGGGTCAAGGTGTTTTTGGATGCAGAACCAAAGCATTCATCACAATTCCTGCTATCATGCTTTTCCCCTCAGCTGTTTTGAGTCGTTTGGGCATAAAGATTGATATTTTCAATGCAATAGCTTTTATATAGAGTAGTGAAAATGCTAATCTGTTCCCATGTAAATGCTATGGTTGTTCTAAATAAATAAATCTCTTGATTAAGACTAAGCCTGTTCTATTGGTTAGCAAATAAGCTTTACTGCCTTTTATTTCAGTGGCATCGTTTTAGTCAAAGAGGTAGGCCTTCCTGCACCATACAATTGAATTCTATCAAAGCTTTGTTAATATATTTTCAAGATGGATGAAGCCGATGGACTTCGTTTTTGCTTTTATATAGAGCTGAAACAATTGGTTAGTCGATTGACAGAAAATTAAACTATTTTGAGAATAGTCATTTTTTTCTAGCAAAAAAAGCTAAACGACCTAGTTCCAGCTGCTCAGTTGTGAGGAATTGCAGCTTTTCTTTGTCCTATGTGACAGTAAACTGAATATCTTTGGGTTTTGACTGTTTGTCAAACAAAACAAGCTATTTGAAGACGTCACATTGGGATTTTGATGGGCATTTTTCATTATTTTCTGACAGTTTATAGATCTAACAATCGAAATTTGAATTGGCAGATTAATGGAGGATGAAAATTTAAATTAGTTGCAGCCTTACTTTTATATATGATATACTAATGGTAATGAAATTCCACAGTAGCAATCCGTTTTTAAACATTTTTATTATACTTGACAATTCAGCAAGACATTCGCTTTAAATTTAATGTATGAAACATACATTTCAGTTGCTTTTCACCATCTTCCCTTTGGATTCCTCACATGGAACAAAAAGAGTTTGTCTTATTTCAGTGATGACCTACAGTACAGTGGATGCTACCTGAATGCCACAATAGTGAGAAGAGGTGAAGAACAAATTGAACAGAAGTGGAAAAAAGACCACTCGCATTTAGAGTCAGCCGTGGTCGTTTGTACACCTTTAATGTAATGTGTAATTTAATTATTGTGAAATGATAATGTACCTAAATGTCATTCCAAACAGGACAGTTGCAATTTTTGTTGGAAAGTACTGAAACTAGACACATTAAACACCAACAAAAACATGTTTACTGATTTACATTCATACTGTATTACACTGAGCTAGCTGTACCATACTTGCATAGACTTTAAGCTTTTACTAAGACGTTACAACTCCATAGAAACAACAACTTTGCCCTTTGTTGATCTGCTCCAGGGTAGACATAAAAAAAACTCTTTGGCTGCATGATTTTTTTTAATCAAAAAATAAACAGTGTGCGCAAGTATTTAAATATATACAAAACTTACAAAAAACTTTGAATCATCTATACAGTGTAAAAATTCAACGGCATAAAGCTAACTAATTCCTGAAAAGGATTATCTACAATTTAGATTTAAATCACTGGTGTTCATGTGTGTTTGTGGCTTGACACTGTTTAAAAAAAAAAACAACAATAACCTGTTTGCAAAAAATCATTTGAATAGAAAAAAGAGTCACGAGTAACTTTCGTTGTCGAGCCAAGTCGTCATCCACTGCTTTTTTTCAGAGGGATCAAGCTTGACTTTTCCATCTTTATACTCAGGAGTTTCCTTTCTTATCCGCACAGCGTGGTAACGAGGGATGCTGTCGTCTTGTTTGGAGCGTTTGAAGAATCCACACTGGGAAGGGGAGATTTCAAAAACATAATGCATTATTTAAAAAGCTGATAAATGTCAGCAATATTCATCCACACGGTAAACAACAAGAGGAGAGTTGTGCAGGAATGTTAAGCATGCTTTGCAGTTTTTAATGCGACATTTCAGACAGCCAAGCAGTGAAAGCGATGTCAGCAAAAGCACCTGCAGAGCACAGAACGATTAGCAAAAAAACAAAAAAGGGATTTTGAGTAGGAAAATATTAAGCCTGTTGGTGAGAAAATGCATTAATTTCTTGGCAAAATTCAAAGACACATATTGTACAAATATCAGAAACCTGAAGACTTTAACTCTTACACAGAGCGCTGTATCAATTCAGTATTTAATCTATGTTACATTTAGGCTAAAAGGTTTTTGTGAAATGTAAATTTTCCTTCATCAGCTCAGTACAATATGTGTCTGATTGAATTTTTCTGCATGAAGTCGGCTGATTTGGCTGGAAAGTGAGTTCATTAGTCGCCGCAGTAATCACACTCCATGCTGACAGCTTGTTTTTACCGCTGTTCAGAGAGAGAATAAATCAGGCCTCAGCAGAGAGTTTGTCTTTGTCAGAGGGCTGAACATGGATCTCTGCCTTCTGATATGCAGCATCGTATTGGTCTTTTGTTGCTCTCTTGAAGAAACCACACTGAGGGGGAGCAATGGTGATGAGTTGTTAAGAGTGACAGAACTGAATCAGTAATAATAGTAGCAGTTATGATGATTTCCTCCAGCAAAACACGAGAGAAAATACATTTTATTAAGGAAATACTTTATCTGGATGGTCCAGTGTTGATGCTCAAATGTTACCTGACAAAAACTAAATGTTACTTCTCATTGATCAACCCCAGTTCTCATATTTATCCTCACACAGACATTACTTTTCACACAACAATGAGCATCACCAGAAACTCATTTGATCTTTTACACAGTTGAACACATTATGGTCACTTGATAGCAGATTTATATGGAAGGTTGTAATCATTTGAATCTCTTAAGCAACTAAATACTTACTGTTAAAATTTTAGGGAATATAATACAACTGCAACTTTTCACTTAAATTGTTGACTAGCTTCCTATTTTTTAATTTCCAATTAATCACATTAGTGTTAAGTCTAGAAATGTCAAAATAATTGTTACTTCAGCCCGAAGTGAGGCCTTCAAATTGCTGATTTTCTGACCTAATTTTCCAACAGGGTTCAGTGAGGTTTATGTTTTATCTCATCTCATCCCATGTCATCTCCTATATTACCAAACATAGGTGACGTGAAGATGTAACGTCCCCGCACTCACCTTCCAGAGCAGAAACACCAACAAAGCCAAAATCAAGATGCCTGCGAGAACAGCCACCAGTATGATCCACCAGGGAACTCCACTGTGCTGTGCTACTGCACTTTCTGGGGACACTGTCACTGCCACCTGTAATAAAACATCAAAGCGAGGAAAAACCAAGAGATCAGATGAGTTAGGATCAACACAGTGAACAGCTCATAATTTGTTGTAGGTGTTGAGCCTCTTACATCTATGTCAGGAGTTCTCAGGATCATGTTTTTAGCCTCAGCATGAAGGACGAGCGAGGCCTTCACAACGATATACAAGTGTGAAAGAGAGGCATAATCCTGTGTAAAAACAAGAACAGCAGCTCAGGTAAGACGTACCAAATCACGAGGTATCACGAAACACTGATGAGACACATGGAAACAATTAAAATACAAAGTGTTACCTCAATAAAGGTCGAGTTCCAGAGACGAGATCTCAGTTCAACTGTTGTACCGTCCAGGCCCTGTAGGGGGCACTTGAGCACCACACATTTGATGTCGCTGTCGCACGTCTAGGAAGGAAAGAGTCTATTACACATCACAGCAACCTGTACCTTTATATAAAACACTGTGAATACATCCATACAAAGACTCACCAAAACTCTTTTTTTGCCTGACAGTGAAGACATTTTGCGTCCAGTTTTTCTTTCTCCAATTTCACGTTTTGTCCTGGACGCAGACGACTCCTGAGAAAGTACGTTTCTTCTCATTAAATTGAATTGAACCAGTGAAGGTTTGCTGTAATGGCTGACTCCTGGCCAATGGTGATTTTACTTTAAAGTACGTGAAAATAAAGGTTTAAAAATACTACCTGGATGTGCTTGAGAGAGTTGATTTCAGACTCAGGAGAGCAAAGGATGTCCTGCGGTCCTGTAGCAGAGACCTTCACCAGGTACAGAAGCCATTTCCCATCTTTGTTCCACTTGGGCCACTGAATGTGTAGTGAGACTTTCACTGAAGGCTTCAAAGACTTCCACAAGTTGTTTATCTGGAAGGAGAAATCAATGTGTTACAACTTGGTTATTTAATATGCTAAGACTATCAAATTATAAGACAGCAGTGATTTAATGATCATATATAGAAGCAGGTCAGAGGAATAAACTTACTATGAATGTGTAGTTAATCAAACTTCCTATCTCTTCTTCTGTCTTCATGGCACTTTCACCTTTCACAACACCTCCAAAAGAAACCTGATTAGGGCTGGCTTTCCTGATGAAAACAAGCCAAGATATTTATTTCATATACTGTTGGAGGGACTGTATACTTATCTGTAGTCAAGCAATAGTTTAACACACTTACCCACTGACCGACAACGGCAATTCAATGATTACTTTAGCCTTTACTTTAACAGGGGCAATATTTTCTTGCACACTTGTTCTGAAAAAAAAAAAATACACCAATATAATACAACTTATCTGAAAGTACAGGAAAAAGCATGATTTTTGAACTGTTACACATTGCAGTGCCATAACATGTGCAGAACGTAACTCGTAGCTGAACATGCAGCAGTACATACGTTTGGAGCTGCAGGTCGATGTCAATCTCCGTGGTGTCGAGAGTCACGCCCACAGTGCTCAGGATGATGTAAAATGTAGTCTGGTGCAAAAAAGGAAAAACATCTCTCACATTTGAAGTACAACAACTAAGCGTCAGGATGAACATGTGAAACCTACGACAAGTCCGTACCTCTGAGTCTCTCTTAAAAGGATTCCCCAGCTCACAGTCTGCTTGAGAGCCGTTCTGATTGGCAGTACAGATGACCGGCTTTTCCATCTGGAAAAGGACGCATTATAAAATCTGAACACCTGAATGGTTATTGAACTGCAAATCAAAAAGCTATTAGTGAGTCAGAGAGTAATGAGAATAAACAGTAGTTCTGGCATGATTTTTAAAGTTTTAAAACATTCTTACTTTTTTTAAATGTGGAATTTCACTAGGTATGACGATGGCTGTCAATCGGCTGATATATGTCAACAACTAATGGATGGATTCCCATGAAATTTTGTACAAATATTTATGATCCCCAGAGGATGAATCCCAGTGACTTTGGTGATGCCCTAACTTTTCATCTAGCGTCATCGGTAGGTCAAAAAGTTTTACTCGTCCAACAATTAACAACTAATGCTAACAGAGCATGCTAACATTCATCACAAATATGATGTTGATCCTCCTAACATGCACTGTACTTAGGCATAGCTGTTATATGCTAACAGTAGCATTTTAACATACAAACTGTACACATGTTAACATTGTAACATACTAACATGCTGTAAAACACCGACCAAAATCTGTCTGTAGCACTGAGTATTGAAAACAATTAAGCACTGAAAATTGCCACTGACAGATTCATAATTACTTCATCAGATAGTTCCTGATTTAAATAAAAACTTTGCCCATCTTAGACAATTTTATTCAGGTGTACGGCTGCGACATTTAATATTTGAGAAGTTTGGCTTCTTTTATGCAAAGAAGGGTTTGTAGAGAAACATATTTGTCAGAGGTATCGGTAAAAGTATTGTCTTGGTAATGGTAGTGAAACTCGGGTATAGTATTGGCGCTAGTATTAAGAAATACCCCAATGCTAGATCATAGCATGTTAGCATGGTAATGATAGCATTAAGCTCAAAGCACAGCTGAGCCTAAGCACAGACGAGGCTGCCTGACGATGTAGGGCTGAGCCTGACAAGGTAACAACTTTTCACGCTTGAACTTTTTCCTCCACTAGTGGTAGCAAAGTTGGCTCTCCATTTTTCATCCATGCAACAGTTTATCTAACGTGACAGCAGTATTTTACCCACACGGGGTCACTAGTGTGGCTGTATAGATTACCGTTGATTGTTGTGAGCGGACTCCTGAATATGACAGCGTGTCTGGGAAAGTCCCCACCAGCTTTGCCTCGTAAGCATCGTCTCCATTCATGTTGCTGACTGTCACCTGCAGAGCCAAGTCCTTCCTCTCGTAATTCAGATGAAACACAGGGATGTTCTTCTCGCTGCAAATACACAAACATACCACTCACTTCAGGTTGAGCTTATGTATGTTGTTTTCATATTTAAAAGTGACTCATCAAGCTGTTATGGCAAATACTTTATCCAACCACAGAGAGCAGCATTAGAGTCTGTGTTTTGGAGAATTTAAGTAATATATTCAATCTCCTTTTAGCTCTGGTTTGTATTCTTCAGTTCTCTGCTGTTATGTGCTGGGCAGATATCATACTGTCGACCTGTCTGAGCTTGTTTTCTGGCTATGGATTGATATCAGTGGGTTGTTGGAGCAGTGAGACCCCACCATACAGCCTGTGTGCGGGCCCAAAAACCAAAACAAAGAGCTGACTGTGGAAGACCTGGGTGTTGACTCTTAATGGGATTGGAAGTATAAGCAGTTCTTTAACATTAGACAAAGTCTTTTGATAGAATGTTATTATTAAAAAAGTTGTCTAATGCAGATTTAATTAAGACAATTTTAAGATCACATTTGAACTTGTAGCTTAGAAGAGTTGAAGTGTTAGAACTCACATGGTTAACGGGAACTCTTGTAGGATGTTTTGTTTGTAGTATAATTTATACTCCATCTTCAGGTTACTCCGGCAAACGTGATCACTCCCACATCCCTCTTTTACAAAGTTGACCTGCAACAACAACAAAGCCACATGTAAACTTTGCTCCACTGTGAACATTTTGTCATTAACGTAATAATAAATGTTGTAGTCTGAATGTTTACCTCAATGACGTCTTTGCTCGGTTGAGAGGAGTCTAATACGGGCATAAGTTGAGGGAGGTCGTTCTTTGTCTTCTGTCGTTTAGTACCCGCAATTTCTGCAGACACCTCAATGGGAATGCTGCGCATCTTGTCCTTAATGTTGTTCTGTGCACATCAGAAACAGCCACGGTAGTATGGAGCATAAACATTTCTTCTACATGGGTTCCATTATACAGGAGAAATGTTTCTCCGTTTACATTATTATTAATATCAGTGTTAAATTGAAAAACGAAAGTCAATCCTTTGCTGTAGTTTATTAATTTTCTGACGATTGACTAACTGATTAATCAACTAATTGTTTAAGCTTTATAACACATGTAAGATAGGATTTAAGAAGCTGAGAGGAGGTGCAATTGTTTTGTATGCAAGAAAAACGTTTTCTACAAGCTTGCAACTCCAAAAACAAATTTCACTGTGACATCAAATTTATTGATATAGTTTGTGCGAGTGCTCAGATGTGTTGCTACAAAAACACCTAAATACACTTTTCTATTTTGCTGGAACCAAGATAATTTGCAAGTACTATTGGCTGAGTGAGATTATATCTTTCAGTAAATTCCTCCAACAAGTGCAGACTAAGTCAAGTTGTTCCTGACGTGTTGCTCTCTGAGTGGATTGCATCCTGCAAATGTGATTTAACTATGTTTTACCTTCAGTCTGGCCATTATCTTGATGCATGTTTCCTGTTTTTGGCTGCGGAGGTCCAAGCTGCCATTAAACTGGTAGTCTGTTTCAGTGCTTGATTTGTTCAGGAACATCACTCTGGAGGTCAGCCCCTGTTTCCTGCGATCTCCGTCCGCCTCCACAGAATAGCTGATAGCTGCAGCGTAGAGAGAAGCACATGTAAGAACAACTGAACAAATATTTGATTTGTAAAATAAGTTTTTTTTTTACCATTTCACTTACTTAGTCTTGGGTTGTAAGATGCAGGGTTTGCTTTGTAGCTGAAGCACGCGTCCACAGTGAAGCTAAGGACAGGAAATGGGATTTTTTTAACAATTCAAACATGGGAGGTTTTGACTATGAGGTCTGTTGACATGAAATAACATTAGAACACCTACCAAATGCTGTTACCACAGGTTTTGATTGTAAGGTCAATTTCCCGTGGAGATATTTTGACATCTCTCCTGATGCTAATGACTGGCCGTGCCCTGAAAGAAAGGCAGTTAAATGAAGCTGTGATAGAAATCAGTAAGGTTTAAATTTACTCATAACGTGTAAGGGAACAATTACCTATAGATCAGAACTGTGTCCGTCAGACAGCCTACAGCCACGTCTGGATAAGAGTTACTGTCCAAGTCCATGTTCCCTGCCAGAGAATATCCAAATAGTTGCACGTTGTGCTCTTTTCCTGAAAGGATCTGTGATGAAGGAGAAATAATTTAGGAAAGTGTGTCATCACTATACGACCAACTCCTTTCACATATAAGTAGTCATGTGATCCATTGTTAATATGAAAATACTGATTATAGCCGCTTTAAACAAAGCTCCACAAAACCAACCTGTGCAGGGCTGGTTTGGATTCCTTGTGCAGAGCCATGATAAATGTAGACTTTTCCTGCCCCGCCGTCATCATAAGGAGCTCCAATGGCAATGTCTGTATGAGGACAAAACCAGTTTATGTGACAGCAACTGATAGAGAAAACATAAATAAGCTACAAAATGACAACAATATAAGTTACCTTCATATGAGTCTTGATTGATGTCTCCAATATTCTCCACTGCCAGTCCAAACATGGAGTCTTTGGTCCCGTTTAGACGGACAGGAGTGATTCTTTCCCACCGTCCTGCCTGGTTGATGTAGACATAAGCAGCTCCTCCAATGTCTCTGTCCTTCATGTAGAACTGAGGGGCTCCTACAACTATGTCTTGCCATCTACATCAAAGAAGGGAGGAAGTATCATACAAAATATGACCTCATTAATAAAGAAAGTCCACTGAAGGAAAACATTGAAATTGTACATTAGAAACCATTATAATGAAGTAATCTTAAAGGAAGTCAGGTCCTTTCCTAAAATCTCAAAGCTTTACAGATGTTTCTCTTATGTGTGTGTTTACTTTTTTTCGCTTTGTGACTCGTATGAAAACTTCCCAATGAAATAAAATTATTTGTATACTAAAGCAGAATAAAGGCTGTGAGAATGTTTCCTACCCATCACCATTCAGGTCAACTACAGCCACGTCGTATCCAAAGGAGGATGCAAGTCCTGGCCCGTGCAGAGTGTGCTCCACCAAAAGCCTGTTGAAGGCTTCGCTCTCTTTTCTCAACAGGACCACAGCTCCACTATGATTGGCTCTGGGTGCTCCAGCCACCACCGTCAGGCCACGACTCCTGGTGATGCCGTAGCCCGAATCAAGGGAGAATCCTAAAGTGTGAGAGATGTTGTAGGACATAAATATCTTATTTTAAACTGAAGAACAGGTTTCTATTTACCACTTTTTCTACATAAATTGTAGCAGTGAGTTCCTCTGTTCTGCTGTCCCATTGTTGGCCCGGTGAGGGTGTAGACAACCACATTTCAGTGAGACGGCCTGCACAGATTCACAATGTCCTCCCATCTCCACGCAGTTGCCCTGACCGACCAGTAGGAGTCGCTAGTGCAGCAACAAGGACAAGCTCTCTCAGCTTCTGATCTGCAAACACTGTCAATTATGTTTACTGCAGTGGTTCCCAAACTTTTACTGTCATGCCCCAGTTTAGCAGCCGGAAAAAAACGAAGTAATCAACTGGAAACAATAATGGGGAAACTACTAACAAAAGGAGCTAAGATGAATTTCATAAAAAAAAGAAAAGAAAACATAATCAAGAACCTCACCTGCATGTTTCCTTTCAAGCATGTTTCGCATTAGTTTCAGATGTGCAAATGAAAAATACAATCTTGCCCAAACTGACAGATTTCACACACAAGACACAAGGCTCTCCTGCTATATCGACAGTCAACTCAAGGATGAGATGGGCTTCGATTTGACTGACGTATTTGCTTGAGAGGCATCACCGGTTTTTCTTTTGTTCCCTGTCAAAAACATGTCCATCTTGTACTTTTACATGTCATTATTCTGAATCTGCTTTGATCGCATCAGAGAACTCTTGTTCCTTTTCATATTTACACCCAGTGGCCACTTTATTAGGTTTACCTGTACAATCTAATGCAATCCAATACAACTGTTTTACTTCTACCGTAAAGTCTACTTTAATGATGCCTATAATGTTCTTTCTTTTTTGTCATAGAGGTGTTAATTCAATTATATGTTTTAGTATTGAGGTCAAAGTTGGTGCTGTTGTTGTACTGGACTTCATTATATTGAGAGGTGTTTCTAATATTCTACCTTTAACTATGACCTACCTACTTATGACATAGAATTGAATTTCCACATTTCTGACAATGTCACCAACACTGAATATTATAAACTTTGTAAAGGTAGAATTTATGGCCTAGCTGTTGTATTGAATTGTATTAGATTGTACAGGTGCATCTAATAAAGTGGCCACTGAGTGTATTTTCTGGGCATTTTATGCCTTTATTAAATAGATAGTCGAGAGATGACAGCACATGAGGGGAGAGAGAGGGGAATGACATGCAACAAAGGTCCCCGGCGGGACACAAGCCGTTGCGGTTCAAGGTCGGCACCTTAACCTCCAGGCAAACAAGTCGCCCTGTTCTTGTATCTTTATCATTCCCAAATGAATTCCCAGATTCAAAGACCTTTTTCACAACAAACATTTTGACTTGTTATAGCAGCAACAACACAGGTGGAACTAACAACATTAATGATGGCTCAGTTCCAGCAATTACTGCAATGCAGCAATTGATTATGTTATTAGTTACGCCTGTGTTTAAGTCAAAGCGTCTGCTGTGAAAACGGTGTATTCAACTTTAGTTTCACTCCAAACGTCCCCTTTGATCATGTGTCTTCACCAGTAAAACACCAAAACTCTATGGAATTGAAAAAAGAAAGATTTTCACACAATAATGAACACTAATCTCAAGGCAAAACTAGAAAATAACACGGCTCATGCCAAATTTGTAAGCAATGCTAAGACCGACAGGGGAAGTACAGACAGTGCAGAATTAGTGCCAACAGGATACAAGTGACACACAAAAAAAAGCTGTTTTGTGGGTAGACACTCACCGAGGTAGCTGTTGGCAGGTAGAGGCTCCGGGTTCAAGAGATGCTCATCTCCAACTTCATACGGGCCGTCATCATACACTCCCATCTCTAGCAAAGTGTTGTTCTTTTGCTCCACTCGTACAATGCCTGCAGAGGAGGTGAGAGAACAATGCAGTCGATGTTGTAAACAAGAAATGTTTATTTTAGAATTAAAAAAGAGGACAAACATCACATTACTTTTGTTTAACAGAATGAGAAACTTGATTTTCCCAGTAAATACTGTAAAGCGCTGTGTAGGTATGGTTAAATTGTGACCTTTCCAGTTGTAAGCTCCTGGAGCCCCAAACACCACGTAATGGTAGTCCTTGGTGAAGGTGGCAGCCACACCCTGCTGGCAAGACCCAAACATCTCATGGCCTCTGGCTCTGCCCTCACAGAAGTTCCAGTTACCTCCGTCCTCATCAGATGACGGGTCGATGGTCAGGTCCTGACTCAGGACGTAACAGCGCCCGGTTATGTCCCGGGACTCCTGAGGGGTGTTCACAAACAAGCGCCTCTGATAGCGATGAGCACAAGTCTGAAATTATAAAACACAGCAGAGTTAAAGTTCATTCCTTGATGACAGATAAGACCACACCAGGACTGAAGGTTACTGGGAACGATGATTCAAACACTCAGGTTGACTCACCACAATCTTTCCTCCAGGTCCCTGGCTCTGAACCGTCACCCCCATCCACTGATTCTCCTTGTTCTCAAAATGTACGTCCTCTTTTAGCAACACAAGACAAAGATATGAGCACTCATATTAATTCTTGACCTTTGGAAACAGTATATGCAGACAGACAGATAGATAACTCACCTTTACTATCAAATTCAATGCGCTTACAATCATTGGACTGGGTGATTTCACATTTATAAAGGCCTCCTGTGATGTTGGCTGCCTGTTTTCCCAAAGCTCTGGCTCTGGGTGCACCAACCAACAGCCTGAAGAAAAAGACAAAACAATATAATCAAAGTCTTATTTTCTGACGCATTCCAAGATTAAATGAGAAGTAATGAGATTTAGTTTTTGATGTAGCGTCCCGTCAGTACGTAATTTTCTACATTTCTAAGCTCCAGAGCAGCAGCTTGTTGAATTTAGTACGTGTATGTGAGAACATACATAGCAACAGCAAGAATGCAAGTTTTTCCTGTCTAGAAAAGGATGCAACATGTCTTCTGGCCGTCTTCTTACAATACTGATATTCAGGCTACTGTTGGCAGAGGAATTGGTTCCACTTCTTCATTTTTCCTTCTGATTGTCAAAGTCTAGAAAACAGCGCATTGTTGACAGTAAAAGCATTTATTTTAGATGAATGATGATGATTTTATTCCTATTGAATCACATGAATAAAATAATTAAGAACAATACAGATAGGTGACAAATTAAAGGAAAAACCTGGAGTTACTATGTCTCACAAAGTTCCTATGTGAGATAGTGAAGGATGTGTTGGATAAATATGAAGACAGGAGCCCGGTGGTTCAACCTTTGGATGAGAATGGAATAGTTCAAAGACCATGCTTAGGTCTAAAAGCAAAAGGATAAGGATATTTTTTTTAAGGATATTTAAAAGATGATACTGAGCCAGACTTGTTCCTTTGAGCGGGTCCTTCCAGAGTGTGAAGGCCCTGACCGTAAAGGCTCTGTCTCCTCTGGTACTATTACTTAATAATAGTAAATATCAACATAACAGACATAAAGCTGTTTCTCTACATGCCTTTGGTTAATGTACATATTGCATTTTGCGTATTTCACAGGACGGATGTTTTAGCAGGTTTAGCCTGTGAAAAGCTGGTTGTGTTCAATCAGTCTCTCAAAGAGCTGCTGCATTTTGTAATAAGAAACAAAACAGGAATCTTCATTACGGGACAGTCGACTACTGTCCTGACGTTCTGGAGCAGTGAAGCAGAGCATGTTCAATGTTCTGTCCAACTATAGCTCACCGACCACCGTCACTGACCACCAAAACCACATCCTCAAACAGCCTCAACAAGCATGATGAGAAGTGTTTCAAGGGTGACAGCAGCCACTGGCATGACATTATCAGCAACACTTAACTCATGCTTACTAGACACAGACAAAGCTCAAAGTAATCTCTCACACTGATTTTATATTACAATATTTGTGAATTTGGACTTTGGAATGAAATCCCTTGAGACCTGACTTAATCTGCAGGTCAAAAAAAAGAAAAAAAAACTCAATAATGTCATCTTGTCAACTGCTATTGTCAAAAAATATAATTTTTTGTGAATAGTCAGTATTAGTACATTGCCACAGACTCACTGGAGCCGCTCTGGAAGGCAGTTACAGAGGAAAGCATGAACAACTAGCATCATGTCTGTGTAAAGGATCATTTAATTTGGTTATAGAGGCATAGTTGTGCTTTCAAGACTGTTGACATGATTTAAAATGTGTATTAGCATATCACGTGCCTTTGGGCCTTAGTTCAAATGAACGTAATTGGGGACAACTCAGACATAATTGAGAGCTGTACCAACAGATTTGTAACTTGATGTACTTGATGTACTAAATATGGTGACAACCTTCTGACTGGTTGAGAGAGAAAACCAAAACTGCTCATATTTCCTGTCAGTGGCAGAGTTCATCCTGCATAGAAAAGTCACACTCAGAAAACAACAGAGAAGCTAATGTTGTGCACTAATTGGTGAAATCATCTTTTGTAAGACTAAATTTCTGTTTTTCACAACTTAGTTAATAGTTTTGTAGTTAACCTGAATTGTCACGACATCATGTTGTCAATCTTGTCAGCAACTGTTAGCTAATCCCCTTTATAGTTACTGTTTCTATGTCTGTCAAACTTTCTGTTCTTCACATACACAGTTTACAGTGATAATGCAGATATTTCTCAGTACTTTTTTAAACAATGATCCTCGGCTGTCACTGGCAGATTATTATCAGCTGTAGCTAGCTACCTAATTAAGCTAACTTTAGCTCCTGTGAGTTGTTTAAAAACGGCGTCTCTGACTTTTTAATGTTTTCAGCTGACCTGTTAAATAATAAACAAAACAGTGAAAGACCGAACTTGCATGGCAGCACATCATTTTAGGGATATGCATTGAAGAGACTTGGTGTCATGGCTATTTAACAACTCAACAACTCAGCTATCTCAACTATTAACATAGTCATAACATATATCATTCATGGTGAGCATTCAGAGACCAGAAAGACTTGCAGCTGACTCACACGGTGCTTAAGAAGACATGAAACTCGACGTAAGACTCACTCTTACTGTAACACTGTCTCAGTGAAAATTACATCAGACGACTGGATACTTTAGTCACTAATCACCGGTTAGCCAACTTATAAAAAACCTGCCTAACAAGGCAACATAAGATTCAGTAATGAAATGTCAATTCAGGCTGTTTTTCACACTAAAGTAGAATTGCCAAAACTACTAAAATACGATTCTTATCTTTATATGACATTTCCTTTAATGTGATTTGGGGGAGAAATAGTACATGACATGATGGTAAGCTACACTATCATGTGTGAACTGACCAGCATACTTACTGTGGAGGAATTTCCTCAAAGGACGGAGAGGAAATCCTCTCCACCCTTTTCTCCTCCCTGTGACTCTGTAGTTCCTTCTGTAACCCACCTATTGATCTGTGCCACAGCCCTGTGGCTCTTCATTTGCTAAACAAGGACTCTCCTGAGGAGGTCTGATGTAAGACTGAAGACCAAACTGCAAACCCTCTTTTCAAACAAAGCCCAGTGAAATGCAAATACAAACAAGAGCCTTTACAAAGTTTGCTTCAATGTGACATTTCAGCTTCTGAGCTGCAGCAGTTTAGCCTCACATCTGTCACAGGATGATACTTGATGCCAACTAAGAATCTATTTTCTGCTTCTTCAGAGGCGAGAACTGCAGAACATTAGAGACACGTTATTTTATATTAGATGAACCTAATAATACTGTCCAACACAACACCACTGCAATCTACAGCCTCAGAAATTACCACAGATTTGAACTAATACATTAAATGGGACTGCTTTAGATGTAGAGCTGCAAAGATTAATTCATTAGTCGATCGACAGAAAATTAATCAGCAACTATTTTGATAATGGTTTTAGTCATTTTTCAAGCAAATATGCCAAACATTTGCTTGTTCCAGCTTCTCACATGTGAGGATTTTATGCTTTTCTTTGTCATATATGATAGTAAACAGAATATCTTTGGGTTTTGGGTTTTGTTTGTCAAATAAAACAAGCTATCAAAATTGATCACCTTCGGCTGTGGGAAATCTCAGTGGGCATTGTTCGCCAAAATGATCAATGTGTTTATGTGTCCACTCTAAAAGTATTACACAGACAGTTTCATAGAAAGTAAAGAACTGGTGCGAACACAATGAAAATGCAATGACAAAAAAGAATGCAATGATACATTTACGGCATGTGAATGAAAGATCTGTCCAAGTATCCTCTCAAAGCCTGCACATCTATGCTTTTAAGAGATACTCAGATTTAAAGTGTAAGCTACTGTAATATACCTCTGCATCACTGATAGCTTTTTCTCAAGAGAAGAGAATCCATGAGGCCACATGCAGGAAAACACCACATTTATGAAGAGCCAGTAACACAGGTAAAGGAAAACGCCTCCAACTTAACAGCAGAGCTACTCAGGAAGGTGACAGTTGTAGAATTTAGCAAGTAACTGAGGGGTAACATTGACACGCCAGTCTAGCAGACACATAAACTAGTATTTCAGTTTGGAAAAAGGCTTAATGTCGGTATTTTATCTTACTTTCTGCAGCAGAAAAGAATGCAATGTTTGCTTGAGATGCTAATGTAGACTTCCAGGATGTAACTATAGATTCAAGTCAGAAACATTATACTCAAAACATCAAACTGTCCTGACAAGAGTGGAATTCAACTAAAGTCACCTAAAAGCAAGTACACAACACACACTACAACCGCGACAGAGACTCAAATACAGTCCAACAGATAAATAAATGGATACATTCTCTGATACCAGCTCAGATGTGTCATATTGACATAACAAGGAACTGCAGTACAGTACAGTAAAATGCCAAAGATATGACTGAAGCAGAGCGTGAAAGGTTAAGTCTTAACCATTAAAACAGTAGTTTGACAAACAAGGTCCAATTACTAGCTTCTTTGAGGTAGTTTAGGAAAAGTGTAGACATGAGTACAAATCATATAAGGGATCACATACTGTAAGTGATCCTTATAAAAAATGTTTTATCTCTGTTTAATCTATGTGTTGATGTATTGTTATTGGATTTTTTAGCTTCTCATGTATCAATATTGTATGAGCCTCTAAAACCCAGTATCAGCCAGGCTACAGTGTGAAACCACGTCCCATCATGCAACATGTCTTTCGGTGGCAGTGTAAATGGGAATGCATAGTGACTGGTGTGGGTTTACACAGTGATCTCACTACTCTTTGTTAACAGATGTGGACCAGTGCTCCCACAGCTGTGCACTCAAAGCCACAAGAACTGCTGCAGCTGTTCTAACTGTTTCAGTTTACACACACACACACACACAACTTTGATTGGTGCTGACCTGTGATTGGCTGGGTACACATCACAGAAGCAATCACGCATACTCACCACAAATACAGAACAACTTTAAGTAAAGAATAAAGTTTAAAGCAAAGACTTAAATATGTTTTAACTGTGTTTGTATTAACCCTTTATAAGCTATACAGTCTCTTTTCAAAGTAGCCAAACTTCAGTGTTAAGTTAAGTGTGTCTCGACTGATGATTCACTGATGCGTTTAATCTATCAGGTTACATGTGCACAGATGGCCGTGCATGTCCAGTCAACTGGCCTTTTTCTCTGGTTTCATTCAGAGGATGTTATATCCACATCATTAACCCAACACATTATTCATGGAAGAGGCATCCAGTTGCCTCTTTGCAAGATGCCACATTATGTTCAGCCTCATGTTGAAGCGTGGATCTCCTTGTTTCTTCCACTCATCAGAAACCAATATGAGAAGGAAGGCGTAATAAGACCATAAACACTGTGTGAATCCAAGTTGTGCTTTCAGTGAACCCATTAGAGGAACAACATGGAGAGAGTTGCATAAATGGTTGTAAGCAAATGAATAACAAATCACTTTAATCACTAGAAGATTTGTTTTTTAATTGCAGTAAAGTGGGGAAGATTTAGATTTCAGCTCTGAAACACTGAAGGGATGAAAGGCCAGTTTGGGTTTGACATAAGAGGAATTTAATCCATCCAGTCACATATGTTGCAAACATATTCAGCGTTTAGAAAAGACCCTGTAAAGGCCAGCACTCCTCTCCTCACATATGATTTATTATAATCACATTAATGTACGCAGTGATAGCCTGTAGAGTTTTACAGCTGCTTGTGATCAAACACATGTTCGAATTAGAAGAAAAGAGACAGATGCAGAGTGTGTGACACATGACTTGTGGTTTCATGACTTCAGTGTGCCTCACAGCTTTAAGTTAGGCAGGGCTCCTGTGTGCTCTGCCAAGCTTTCACTTGACTTTTCTGGCCGATTATCTCAGGGTCGCATGAGGATTTAGAGCTGAGATCATGGCAGAGAACGGGGAGCTGCTGTTTCTTCCATACTGCCTGCAGTTACAGTGACGTGCAGCATGTGGCGTTTCTATACAGTAACACAGACTCAATGTGATGAATCATGTGATGATGATTATAACTAACGACTGACTTCATTATCTATATATGTTGTTGATTAAGCAATTCATTGTCAGTAGAGAAACAATTAGTTGATTACTCATTAGTCAGAAAATTGACCGAAACAGAAATGGAAGATTAGTAGGAAACTATTTAGATTAATCGATTAATTGTTTGTCACTTTTTAAGCAAAAATGCCAAAGCTCTAATTCAAGCTTTTTCATCATGAGGATGTGTTGCTTTCTGTGTCTAGTGTGATCATAAACTGAATATTTTTCAGTTTTGGACTGAATTTGATGATGTCACCTTGGGCTTCAGGAATTGTTTCACTTTTTCTTAATATTCTATAGACTAAATGATTTATCGTGATAATAAAAATCCTCGTTAGTTGAAGCTATAGTTGTTAGGCCTATAAAATGTCAGAGAACAGTAAAAACAAAAAGCCCATTTCAAGTTCCCAGAGCCCAAGGTGACGTCTTAAGAATTCTTGTTTTGTCCGAAGTCAGAACTAGCAATTTTTTGGCATTTCCCTTGAAAAACCATTGATTGATTATCAAAATTGTTGCATTGATTAATTTCTTTCAATCGAATAAAGCCTTCAATCACTTTAAAATTTTAAGCCAAAATACCAAAAATAACAAACTGCTGCTGTTTGTTTCTGTTCTCAAGAAGCTGCTTTTTCACGCTTTAGCAGAATTTGGTGCACAGTATGTTTGCTAAAACTGGAGCAGCTTTCTCATAGATCAGCATGTAAGTGAGGTGGATCTTCACTCCTTCGTCCTCTTACTTTTATTGGCTGAAAACCAACTACCAGGCCAGTGTCACTTTTCGAGCCTCTGTTTGCCCAACAAATATTACATTCAGTTTCATGACTTTCACGCTCTTCACACTTGTAAAAAAAAAAAAAAAAACTGCATTTAAAAGACAGCTTCCAGTTTTGCATGACTAGCACATTCACTACACGGCTCTGAACAACAGTCAAAATATTAGTTAGATAAAATTCCACAAGTTAAGCCTAATCTATGTGATCTGTGGGAAATATCTCCAAGTCCTGTTATCAGGGCTTCTCATCCTTAGTCCATGTTTCTCAACATGCTGCTGTAGGGTCCTGTTTGCTAACCAGTGTATGTGCAGCCTCACCCTGTTCGCAGGCTTTGACACGCCATCCCCTCTCTTCACTTTACCCCCAATACACTTTGAGTGGTAGGATGTCCAGGATCACTACACTGATGTCTTCTCTGCCCCCTCAGGGCTGGCCAGAGGAAATTATTTACTGTATCACCAGGAATCCTTGAAATGCTGCACTGAGGAAGCATTTCTATTTTTTATTTTGGCACAAGCTGAAAACCTTTCTGGCCTGGCTCATTTGTGTACATATGAATGTCTGCCTGAAATGTGTGACAGCTGAGCACAGGATGCCATTAGCACTCACTGACGTCATCCCTCCTCAGCACTGTTCATGAACCAAACTTCATTAGTAAGAAATAACTGATATTAACAGGAAAAATCTAAATGTAACACTTATACTGAAAGATAATCGTTGAGAGAAAGCTGTGAATACAAATATCAACCATCTATAGGGCTACGATTATCTTCATTATCAATTAACCTATCAATTATTTTTTTATTAGTCAATAACATCAGAAAATAGTGAGCCCAAGGTTCAAATTGCTTGTTTAGTCTCACCAACAGACCAAAACCCAAAGATATTCAATTTAAAATGTTATAAAAATGAGAAAAGCAGCAAATCATTTTGCAAAACTATCCAGATTATTACTTTTTGTCCTGACAAATTGCCTAAATGTTTAATCCATTATCAAAATTATTTTTTTATTTTCTGTTGATCGACTTAATCTACTAACAGTTGCAACATTACAGTGGGCTGCAGCTCTCCTCTCAGCGCTCCCTCAGTTTGACCTTACAGGCACATTTGCATTACAGTTACAACCATTGTTTTTTCACTTGTTGTCCTTAGGCTTCTTCCTATCTTATATTCAAAGCACCACAGGGAGACAATCAACCTCTATTGACAATTAGAACAAAAACACGCATAATCTGACAAGAAACACTGTGGGCTTTGGTAGAGAGTTACTACAGTAACTTTTATAGGTTGCTGCAATCCCTGACATTTCAACCAGTGGATGAAAATCAGTGTATTAGTCTTGGCAAAGGCAGAATCCTATGATCCAAAGGTGTTTCCAGCCAGTTTGCTGGACAACTACTAACTTTGGACAGAAAGAAACTAGGTTATGGATCTTTAAAAGTTATTTAGGCTACTTCTGTCAGTAATTTAACTGAACCTGTCCCGTCCCAGCAGGTGATCTCATAATGGAGCTGCACTTTTAAACAGCAATCACAGGCAGATGAAAGACATTAAAGATTAAACATATAGGCCACAGTTAAAGACTTCACTCACATTATTTTATCCGGGTTGAGTTGCCGGTGCATGGCAAGAGAGAACCCGAACAGACTCCCCGACTCTCCGTTTTTCCTGATGACTTGGCTGGTGTCGAGGTTGAAGGCGAGCACCAAAGTTGGCTCCAGAAAATAAAAATAAAATAAAAGTGCAACAGAAACAGCAGAGGGTCCTCCCTGCAGCAGCATTGCAGCGCTGCCCAGACGTGTCCAATAATCCGAAGTTAAGAGCCGCTGACCCCGCTGCTCCTCTCCGCTCAGCCCGGTGCAGTTTGACTGAGGTGAAGGCAGCCGCTGGTTGTTGCTCTGCGCTCCTGCTCCACAGCGCCCCCTCCGGTCAGCAGGACGAACAGTACTGCTAAGGTGTTGCCGCCTGGTACAGTAAAGGGACAATCAGTATTTTTTGACCATATAAATTTGAGGTATATTTACATGTAGGCTACATAATTAAAAAGTATGAATTGATTACATTTTCTTATTTTATCTTTACACTAATATATTTTGTATTTTTACATTCTTTTTATGTGTGTGAATTGTGTGTCCTTTTTGCTTACATCTGGATTTTCGAATAAGCCACAGACAGTTCAAACACACCTCTTGAAAATAAAGGGTGAAATTGACAGCTGATGCCGTTCTCCTGCAATAAACATAATAAAATAAGATCAGACATGCCATAATATAGAAGGATGCTATCTGATCATCATACCAAAACTACATATCCTCCCTTTTAATTAATAGATAGGTCATTGTGGAGTCATCTGATATGCAGGTAAGGTCACAGAATGATATAATCATATTTGTTTGATATATATTTTTCTGAAATAAAGGCAATAGATATAAAATATATCATGATTTCTATATAATCAGTTTGGAACCTCCTCCACAATCATCCATGTTGAAAATACTACAGCCATTAGAATCAAACTATGTGAAATCTGTATTTTAACCTTAAGTATCTTATATTGTTGTATATATACATCAGAGGGGCTATGGTCTGTTATATATCTAGAATCAGTTTTATAGGTAATATAGAAGAAGACAAATGAAAGAGCCACTAATTAAGATTGTTTTGCTATTTTAGTTGGGTAGATAAACAGCAAGTGTTACAGTCAGCTGGACAAATAAACCTCCCAAATTCAGCCAGACAAGGAGAGGAGCTGCTGTAGGTCACTAAGAGGCTGCACTATCTTTGGAAGGGTTGGAATTTCAGTCACTATCAGGATTTATTGGGAAAACCCTGATTTGCTGTGTGACTTGGAGAAAAATGGAGAAAATATTCTGGTTTGGGGGTTGATCATCAATAAAATATTAATGAACGATCTCATCAATAACACCTGCTAAGGACCATGTTCATAAATAAGTAATCACAATACAGAAAAGATTTTGTGGTTCTGTGTTCATGAAACACGTGAGAGATCTTCAGTGACCTCAGGACATCCCAACACTCTGTCAAAAGCTCATCTTTGTAGTTTTGATGATGTGTTCAGGAAACTTTTCAGAAATTCTGTCACAAACAGCGACACAAAATCTCCCTAAGGATCATTTTCACAGTTGCTGAAAAGTCAAGTCAGTTTTATATTTATACAGCCCAATATCACAAATCACAATTTTTTGCCTTTACAATCTGTACAGCATCAACACCCTCTATCCTCAGACCCTCGAAAAGCTGGCGTTTAAGAGGTTTCCACCCACCAGCAGCAGTGCTATGAGCCGGCAGCTTTGTTATCGACTAAACCTGCAAGAAACATAAAACAGCTTCATTGTGTCGCCCGCTCACTTTTCTCAATGTGTCGGCTGGTGTTTGATGGTGGTGTGAGGTTTGAACCAGCCTGGACCACAATCACTCAGCAGAGCACAACACAATGTGGGCATTGTTGACGTTAGAAAGCCCTCTACGTGTCTCTCTTTGTGTGTGTGTGTGTGTGTGTGTGTGTGTGTGTGTGTGTGTGTATGTGTGTGAGTGTATTGGCAGGATGTTGCTTGAGGGGGCGCATAAGGATCTTAACCACATTCCTAATTGCAGCAAATGACTCGGGAGGTTCTAGTGCAAGATATGTGAATGGCATCTCTGTTGCTGTGGGTCTGGTAACAGATGCATCAGATCTTTACACATCACAAGCCTCTTCACTGACGTAACCAGTTTCTCTCCAGTGAAACACATCCACCGCCAGAAAACCTGACAAGTTGTTGAGGGTTGTTACACGCCGCTAAACAGTCCAGTGGCGTCTTTAACTGGCTTCTCATTAATGAAAAATAATGGAAATCAGATTTTCATTGATAAAGATATGTCCCCTCATTTATACAACCACGCTTCCCAATCTCAGTTGGAGATAACAGTCTTAACTTTATGCGCAGTTGTTTTCACATCATTTTCTGGCTGTAATTCTGCTGTAAGTGCTGTGTATTGATTTATGATGTGAATTCCTTCACCTGTTGCTCTCTATCCTGAATCCCCATCACATTTCATTTTGAAGTACTGTGCAGTAGATCTTGTCCTAATTTTTAATCCTTAGTGTTGTAGCTCAAACCACTCTGTATCTAATAAATATGACGTGAAGTACAATCAAGTCCTCTGTGTATAGCTACTGTACATCCAGGGTCAGGCACGTGTGATGCTCCATATCAGTAGAATTAACAATTGTAATAAAAAACGTTGAAATTGCATCCCTCAGTCTAATTAAATATTAATTAGACACTGATTAACACTGATTGCATCATTATTCTTGATAGTTCACAGCAATCTTGATGAGCCAATCAAAACAAATTAAAAGCTAATACCATGATATGACCTGATGTCATGCATGCTACAGCATATATATAGCCTAAGCTAATTTGCATTTATATTTATTTGTATAGGAACAGATGAGATACAGTATAGAGAAAAAACAGATGCAAGAACAAAACTTTGAATCCCTATTGTTGCCATGATATTCTATTGAGAGTTTTTTGTCAGATTGGAATGATACTGATGTTTCCTCAAATATCATTGTGAGATTAGGTTTGATAAATCTGAAGAATCAGTTGCTTGCTCAGTGTGGTCTCTGTGTGTGTGTGTGTGTGTGTGTGTGTGTGTGTGTGTGTGTGTGTGTGTCCCTGTGAGCGAAAAGGTGTGTAACTGCTTTCACCTGGTTTCACCCAACCACACAAGCAGCACTTTCATGTCCAGATTTGCCCTGGGTGGTTGTGTAACAGGAGCTGTGAGAGGAGGTGAAGCTGTCCGGCCTCGTATTGTCTCAGGTCAGGGGGAATAGAGAAACCGGAGAGATGGTGCAGGTCGAACAGGTGGACCCCTGCAGGTGACGAGGCCTTTCTTCACAGATTAGCTGCACTTTTGTACCAACAAAATGAACGCTGACTTGAGAAAGGTCTGTGCGGCCCCCTGGTCAAATCACCTGTGAAGGTATTAAGTTTCACATGTGGGTAAAGAGTCAGAGCCCTTTTCTAATGCTACCCACATACATATTCTGTTAGACAGTTAAAGGCAAACATTGCTCACGTTATCTACGTCTTAATCAAATAAACAAAATTGGCTTCCTCATATTCAGTATGATTTTAACTTTCAAGAATGGGGGAAATATATTTATAAAAAATTGTAATATCTCATAATGTTTTAGTTATGGAAAACCTCTTCCCTGTACATACTTTACTAAATCAACAATTAATTAAGTTTTTGACAATAACACTATGTTGTAAATGTACTTTGTTTTTGCTAAAAAAAAAAATGTATTTGCACAAAAGTTATAAATTCAAGTTATAATTACGTAAAGTCATTAGCTACAGTTTGGACAAAGGACTGTAATTACAGCCATTATAATCTACAAACTAAATTTCAGATCTTTTAATTTCATATGTGAACACAGATTTTGTTGAGATGTACATGGTTAATCATGTTGATTGTTGGATTTCACTGATTTGCCACCTTCATGCTGAAATTATTGGATTTTAGAAGCTCTGAAACTCAAAATCTGGTGAGACAGAAGGACTAGCTCCTCGAGTTTCACAGTAATGAAGTCAACATAGCAGAGACTTATCAGAGAGGCGAGGGAGCATGTTCAAAATGTACAGTTGCCATGGGCAATTTGGTGGTGTGCCAAGGCATTAAACTATGACTGCAATGCAATGCAAATAGATGGATGTTGTTACTTTAAATGGAGGACTTCTGTAATACTCAAATTTAGGCCCATTCTTATTGATAATGACATTCATACAGCATGTAAAACTGATTACATTTCATGCTGATTTAGCAATCCTGTGAGGATTTTACATCTCTGTTGCTTTCTGGACAGCTCACGCCATCCTTGGTAAAGAGCGGTACCAGTGTTAATGGTTGGATGTCACTGATTTGCCACCTTCATGCTGAAATGATTAAGTTTTAGAAGCTCTGAAACTTAAACCCTGGTGAGACAGAAGGACCAGCTCCTTAAGTTTCACACTAATGAAGTCAACATAACAGAGACTGGTGGAGGAAACCAAACCCAAAAGTTATTGGAGAGGCAAGGAAACACACCCAAAATGCACAGTTGGCGTAAGCATTTTCTTAGCTGGTGTGCCAAGACATGAAACTATACTAATGACCACAATGCAAAGTTAAAACAGATGGCTGTTGTTGCTTAAAATAAAAGATTTCTGATTACATATCACGCTGATTTTTCTACATCTTAGGTTAGAGTATTACTTATCTGACTCTACACAAAAATCTGTGATGGCGTGGTCTAAAATATGAGGGCAAAAGCATCACCAGTGAGTAAAATTAAGAGATAAGGAGGTAAATACTGGCCTTCTGGACCGACAGCACGATAATAAGACTGGAATTAATGTCTGCGATTCAATTTGGACAACTCACTCCATCCTAGAGAAAGATGAGTGTTAATTAGTGTGATTCAGTAATCTAAAAAGTAAACAAAAGTGAGTAAGCATAAATTAAGTCATCTTAGTGGTGACTGTATCCAGAAATACAGAAGAGAGACCTCTCACTGTTTTGCCGCTGAGGTGCATTGATGCTGAGTGACTGCAGAAGTTGTGTCTGCATCAGTGGCTGTGTGAAGCACGGCGTTAAATCACACTGTGTGAAAGTGGGAGCAGCTGATCCAGGTCCTGTTGTGACAGTGCCGTGGTCCTTTGTAAGGAGACCATCCACAGTAAATCTGCTCCACTCCCCTCGCACAAAGGACTGCTTCCATTTATGGCTCCTGGGTGGGTGGGGGGGGGGTGCCGCTGAATCAACAATAAAGGGAGCGGGACCTCGCAGACCCCTCTGAATTCTTTCTCAGGCAGGCCGTGCAGATGACACAGGGAATTCCTTTGTTATCCCTGCAAAGTGCAAAACCATTTTTGCATTAGTGCGAAGGAATTCCCTCTAGGATGTATTATCAATTATCATTATGTCATGACAATCATGTTATACAGCAGGCAGGGAATTTACTTGAGCTTGACTTTTTTCTTTTGTGAAAACCGCGTCTTTCAAAATGATCAGATTTTCACAAGGAACTAAGAAGTGTGTGGAGTTGTTTTCACATCAGGCACCAAGCAGGTTTTAATTATTTCAGTGGATGTTTTAATGTTTTTTCATAAGCCCAAGAGGTTGTGGACATTTTTCAACCTGCTGAGGACGATGCAGTCATTCAAATCTTCTTTATCTGAGTACATTAAAGATTGTTGTGTAAAATATACTTTATTAGTGGACTGTAGCTAAATCAAACATAACAGTCATCTTTAACACAGGCTGTCCTGTTGTGGAGCATCAAACATTAACCTCACATCTGTTATGGGCTGAAAAACTGAACACTTCCTTCCAATTGTTATTGTCTGCCTGTGCTTGTCATTAAGGCCTTTGTTGTTAAAAATAACTTCTCCTCAGGGGAAAAGCCACCATGACTAATTCTTAGGAAACACATGCTCGATCATGAACACCATGCTGAGGGTTTCCAACTTCAACTCCATTCATGCCCGGAGCCGTGCAGTACAGCCTTTAAGACACAGAGGTCAAGCAACACTTGGTAAAACATTTCCATGTTTGCAAGAAGCACATGAGGTGAATGTACACAGACACTGCAGACGCTTTCTACTCTTACTCTGGTTTGTTTGAAAGCATTTCATGGAGGTATTTAAACTTTTAAGCCAAAACTGAAAAAAAAAATTTGCAGTAATGTGATTTGACTAAAAGGGTGGGTTGCCAAGGTGATGAATGCTCCAATAGACCCAGCAGGAGATCAGCGAGGAGAACCCACCAACAGCCAAATCACTCTACTGAGCTAGAAACCTGCTCGCATTAAACACAACAGGCCATTACTGCTCCTGTTGACCCCGAGTACAGTACACAATGAAAAACATCCTACATCCATTTACCATACCCAGGTTAAATAAAAAGGACACTGACATATTATTATTATGTGTTATTTAGTATACTTTATATGTATTCAAAATGAGTATACCTTAAGTGTTAAACGTGTTAAATTAAAACCACTTTGTATATTAAAAACTGGACTTAAGATATGCTTAAATATAATAACATTATATTTGTCATGTATTTTTGCATACTGCAGCAAAATAATGCACTTTTAATAGGAATACCTGAGTTAAATGCAAATTTGTATGTTGTAAAAATACATATATCACACTAATTAAGAATGTACTTTTATTTTTGACTTTACACGAATACAGGCATTTTTACACTTGAAGCACAACTAAAATTTCTACACTTTTAATAGATATACTAGAATACAGCTTAAGTTAAATGCAAATTAAATTATACTCGCTGGAAATAGGTTGTAAAATTATAATACATTAATTAAAATTTACTTTTAAAATATGTTGCATCCACTACTCAAGAAAAGTGAACTCCTTCCATTTGGTCACACATGCAGAACAAGAGCAAAGCTGAAGATCTTTGTGGGATGTGAAGAGTTAGTGTCAAGTATAACCTTTGTTTCTGTTGTAGTGTGTGCCCTGAGATCATTAAAACATCATCATCATTATCATTGTTCTGCACATAATGGATTATGCAGAACACACTATAATGAACAGCTCTTCGGGTTTATTTAGGATTTCAGACTTTCCGCTATGTTCTGATATCAGTAGCAGTTTGTATCTAAATAAATAGGCTAATATTCAGTGTAACATCCGCTCTGGGTGGGAAGAGTTTTCCTCCCCCTCTGGCTGAACTCTTGTATTTCCAATTGTACTGTAATTTTTGGGCAGTGCCTCAACTCATAGTGTGCAAATGGTGAGTCATTGAAAAGATCTCAGTTTTTGTTTGCCTTTTTGAGCTTCTGCAACACAAAAAAACAAGATAACAGATGCTCAAGATCAATAACTCCTCATAATGTCAGGGTTGTTATCTCTCACAAAGACTTCCTGTTTTGTGCACTTTGATTCCTCAAGACAAAATGTCAATATCAGCCAGTGTTGCCGTTTTATGAGCGCTCTTCACAACCTCTCTAATGGGAACAGAGAGGCTGAAATGATGTATAGGCTGTAATCCAATGTTGATTGAAACAGGCTACATTATAATTATATGGACTGCACTATATACTGTATATAGCAAGAATGTCTCAGATAGGAGTATGAGATGTTCTTTTTTTTTGCTTGTTTGCAAACTTTTGATTCAATACATTGTGTGCTCTGTTCATACTTGTACTTTTACTCAAAATAGATGTACTAGAATCAGCAAGTCTTTGTCATGTCCTCTGGCCTCTATACTCAACTCTTCATATGAAGTTTAAACATGCTCATTAAAGAGGTTCAGTATAGATTTAACATTGCACGGTACAAGCATGTTGAACCTAACTGACAATATGCATTTTTAGGCCATCTTTAATAATGTGTGGCAACTTGCCAACTTTCTCTAGCATTCAAGAGACATTAAATAATGGATGGTCATTTCAATAAGCATTAGGCTAAATTAGCAGAGCAAAAGACAAGGAGAAGTGCTTCTATTATGTTCATGTGTCGTTTTGTCCTTTTTTACACTGGGAATAAACAAAGATGAGACAATATGAAGTGGAAGAAAGGATGCTGAATACATATGTAAAGCCATGTGTTACAGGCCAAGTCAGGAGAAGCTCCTGTATAAATGTGAATTTGGAATGCATGATAAAAGCCGCTTACACCTGTGTCCCGTCATTTGGCATAATTTTCATGTCATTGAACACTGGGAGGATCCACTATACCAGCTGCTCAGCGGCAGAGAAAACATCAAAATTATAATCAACCAACTGGGCATGGCTGTCAAGAACTTGAGTAGCAATAACAACCATCTATTTCATGAAAGGCTGAAAGAAAAGGTACGATAAGAACTATGTTGCCCAGTCACTAACACACAGAGTCTGTGCTGTTATGAATGTTCTGGCACATCCTGGTGTTGACTGTGAACTATGTTGTGAAATCCTCCCCGACCACTATCTCAAAATCTGATGACTTGTGCATTCCCCAGAGGAAACTCCTTTTTACAATCGACTTTGAAGCTGTTTACATTTTCCTTGTGAAGTATCTGAATATTTTACACTTGAGCATCTTTGAACTGCCGTCAGAAAACATACAGGATCACAGTTACTGTATATAGCGTGAATTACATAAATGTACCTTTCGGGAAAAGGCCCTTTTTCCAGGGAGTCAGGGATGTCATTATAATAAAACATACTTCATCATACATTACATTTTCAAAATTCATCAGAATTCATCAACCGACCTTTGATGA
Source organism: Macquaria ambigua (assembly GCA_008360985.2). NCBI lineage: Eukaryota > Metazoa > Chordata > Actinopteri > Centrarchiformes > Percichthyidae > Macquaria > Macquaria ambigua. The sequence goes on from VMKM01000049.1 coordinate 197,285, forward strand.
AAATAATACTGAATATAAGAAGATAATTGCTCACATGACTTCCATTGTAAACTATGAGGATAATTAATTAGAGAAACAGTCTTTTTCAGCTTCTACGTGACTCTGACTGGAGAATTTTTGCTCATTCTGGCTCTGATGCCGAGCGGCTGAATACAAAGACTGTGCTCCGCTAATGAGCAGTGACATGCAGCCCCATTGGCCCGTGGTGGGAGAGGATTGCTTGCCTTTCAGGAGAACAATGGGCAGACAGAAGCCTCCCTGGACTGGATCTAGGGGTCCTGCTGCAGAGCAGCCAGAGAAAACTCATCATGCCCTCACTGACAAATGGGCAGAATAAAGGAAGATAACAACATGTGCAATAAAATGGATCAAAATGAATAATTATTCCCTGAAATAGAACAGCAACTGCATAAGGCTTTCCCAGACTAAAGAAATACAAATTTTACACATGAAAATTAGTTTAGCCATCATAGGGAGGACTACTCTGTGGAAACAGTTGTATAATGTTTTCTGTGGCTCTGCAGGAGCTTTCTTAAGTCTGATAAAATTACTAAAGTGACATCATCCAGGTGTCTCAGCTGCTTGGGGAACCCACATTTATAACAGAAAGCCTGCTTTAAAAACTGGGTGCATTGAGTTTGAAAGATGTGGGCGTTTACCAAGCATGGAGGGTCAAAGACACTGTTGAGTTGCATTATGGGAATTGTAGGATCCAGCATTTCTCGAGCTTGATACCTCTGCTGCTTTGATTTGGGCCATTCTCTTTTAAATCTGTCTTTTGCAATCTCCCAACTTTGTGGAAGTGCAACACTAAATCGCTGGAGTACCCGTTTAAGCAGGATTTCTACTGTCAATTGGTTCTTTTGTTTGCTTGAAATGAGTGACATCCCACTGGATTGAATGTTAAGTTAGATGGTTGGTTGGTTTGTATATATAAGTGATTCTGCCCTTTCATCCATCCCTTCAACAACCTATATACCATCAACTTATTATCATCTTTAAGATTTAAGAAATGCTACTATTTAAAAAGAGGTGTGAACTTTGCAACAGGCAACTCCATCCAAGTATGTATAAGGAGTATACCTTTATCAATAAAACCTGGACAATATACAGTTGTGGTCAAAAGTTTACATACACTTGTAAAGAACAATGTAATGGATATATGAGGCTTGACAAAATAACACTTTTACAATCTAATGCAAGCCTAAGCAGTAGGCTCTAATACTATCCTTATGAAGCTTATCTGTCTGTTAGAGACATGTTGAACTTGAATTTGTTGGTATATTATATATCCCAAATATTTAAAATAGCACCCATTACAAAATAACACACTACAGGCACAAACATTGTACATTATAACTTTCACAAAGCTATGAGCTGCATGGCTGTTTCACTGGAGTACATTACAGTTGTGGTCAAAAGTTTACATACACTTGTAAAGAACATAATGTCATGGCTCTCTTGAGTTTCCAGTTATTTCTACAACTCTGATTTTTCTCTGATAGAGTGATTGGAACAGATACTCCTTTGTCACAAAAAACATTCATGAAGTTTGGTTCTTTTATGACTTTATTATGGGTTAACAGAAAAAGTGACCAAATCTGCTGGGTCAAAAATATACATACAGCAACATGAATTAGCAATTTTGGTGACTTAGAAAGTTGTGTCAATGAAATGAGCTTCATAGCATGGCCTCTTAACTTCTTGTGAGTGATTATGAGTGACTACAGCTGGTGACTTCTCTGAGGCCATTTAAATAGGGCTCATTGGATACAAACGCCCACAAACGCTACAATGGGAAAGTCAAAGGAGCTCAGCACGGATCTGAAAAAGCAAATCATTGACTTGAACAAGTCAGGAAAGTCACTTGGAGCCATTTCAAAGCAGCTGCAGGTCCCAAGAGCAACAGTGCAAACAATTGTTTGTAAGTATAAAGTGCATGGCACTGTTTTGTCACTGCCACGATCAGGAAGAAAATGCAAGCTATCACCTGCTGCTGAGAGAAAATTGGTCAGGAGGGTGAAGAGTCAACCGAGAACCACCAAAAAGCAGATCTGCCAAGAATTAGAAGCTGCTGGAACACAGGTGTCAGTGTCCACAGTCAAGCGTGTTTTGCATCGCCATGGACTGAGAGGCTGCCGTGCAAGAAGGAAACCCTTGCTCCAAAAGCGGCACCTTAAGGCTCGACTGAAGTTTGCTGCTGATCACATGGACAAAGATAAGACCTTCTGGAGGAAAGTTCTGTGGTCAGACGAAACAAAAATCGAGCTGTTTGGCCACAATGCCCAGCAATATGTTTGGAGGAGAAAGGGTGAGGCCTTTAACCCCAAGAACACCATGCCTACCGTCAAGCACGGTGGTGGTAGTATTATGCTGTGGGGCTGTTTTGCTGCCAATGGAACTGGTGCTTTACAGAGAGTAAATGGTATAATGAAGAAGGAGGATTACCTTCAAATTCTTCAAGATAACCTAAAATCATCAGCCCGAAGGTTGGGTCTTGGGCGCAGTTGGGTGTTCCAACAGGACAATGACCCCAAACACACATCAAAAGTGGTAATGGAATGGCTAAATCAGGCTAGAATTAAGGTTTTAGAATGGCCTTCCCAAAGTCCTGACTTAAACCCCATTGAGAACATGTGGACAATGCTGAAGAAAGAAGTCCATGTCAGAAAGCCAACAAATTTAACTGAATTGTACCAATTCTGTCAAGAGGAGTGGTCAAAGATTCAACCAGAAGCTTGCCAGAAGCTTGTGGATGGCTACCAAAAGCGCCTAATTGAAGTGGAAATGGCCAAGGGACATGTAACCAAATATTAGCATTGCTGTATGTATATTTTTGAACCAGCAGATTTGGTCACTTTTTCTGTTAACCCATAATAAAGTCATAAAAGAACCAAACTTCATGAATGTTTTTTGTGACAAAGGAGTATCTGTTCCAATCACTCTATCAGAGAAAAATCAGAATTGTAGAAATAACTGGAAACTCAAGAGAGCCATGACATTATGTTCTTTACAAGTGTATGTAAACTTTTGACCACAACTGTAATGTACTCCAGTGAAACAGCCATGCAGCTCATAGCTTTGTGAAAGTTATAATGTACAATGTTTGTGCCTGTAGTGTGTTATTTTGTAATGGGTGCTATTTTAAATATTTGGGATATATAATATACCAACAAATTCAAGTTCAACATGTCTCTAACAGACAGATAAGCTTCATAAGGATAGTATTAGAGCCTACTGCTTAGGCTTGCATTAGATTGTAAAAGTGTTATTTTGTCAAGCCTCATATATCCATTACATTGTCTGGAGTGCTTAGTGATGCTGCAGAAAAAGAAAAAGCAATTTGACTATTCTCAGGTTCGTCTGACAAATACACGCTGTACAGTGGCATTATAAAACTGACCAAGTCTCTCCCGGTTGAGTTAATAAAAGGAACTATGCTGCCATCTTGTGGTGATCAACACAGGCGCCTCAACAACTCGGTCATAACATGAACTTCTGAACACCGGGAGACTTGAACGCATCACGATGTGAAACAACCAACACTTTGAGGTTGTGGCTGTGAACCATAGTTCTGTGAACATCTTCACGCAGTTGTGAAGGGAGTTTGTTTATAAGGCGGTTCGTCTTTCTGTTGTGCACCCAATGCAGACAAAAGGAAATGCAAAAGGAAAAGGGTTGTAAGTCAGATTTCCAACACCTGGGGGCGCTGTAGCTATCTCCTGCAGCCACCCAACACCACCTACAGCATCATTTGATTTTGTATCGACACCTTTAAATCCCCTTTTGGCCGACCCCCTGTGTCCCTCACTTTCTCTGTTTGGTTCTGATTCGTTTTCTAAGTGTCACGTAGTTTTCTGAGGTTTTCTAGAGCAAAATGTAATGAAGAAGTACATCAAAAAGGCCTGTGGTTCCGCCAAAAATCACCCAATGTGCTGATAAACGGATATAAATCTGCTATATTGACAAGCGTAAAATTCAAATGATGAGGGCAAACCGCAATGCCACTGAAAACTAATTTGCGGAATCAATTTAATGGTGGCTTTTTCTGATGTGTAGTATAGGCTACATGTTATCCATATGTTGAAGTCCCATTATATCTATATATGGCCGAATGCGCACAGAGATAAATTAGTCTGTGTTATAGGATGAAGACCAGACATTTGGGCCTGCAGGTTTGGTCACGGTACCTTTCTCTGATTCTCTTAAGATGCTTTGATGGAAAACTCTCTGCAGACAACCGGGACAGACAGACCTGAACGAATAATGGAGGGTGGACGCGGTGGGGAGTAGTCAGTCGTGCAGCCCTTACTCATTGGTTGCCTCAGACACAGTAGCTCTCCCTCTCACTCTCTCATAAATGCGCTCCCACCACCGACCGTAGCAGATAATCACAGGCCACTGAGAGGGACACACCTTCCGCTGATTTTGCCACAGTTTACACTGGGATGCGTTTCGATTCACGAAAAAGTGTCACCAGTCCAAGATTTGAGTCGTGTTTTTGGCTTGCAGTTTTGCAATTTTGCGAATTTTGCGCATAGGTTACGAGATTGCTCCGCACCAACTCGAAGATGACTGGGGTTTTTGAGAACTTAAATACTGATATGCATTCAAACCAGATTACCTCGAGCAGTTACCACAGCTTGCACAAATCGCAGGAGTCCCCGACTCTGCCGGTGTCCACTGCGACGGACAGCAGCTATTACAACAGCCAACAGCCTGGCCACTGCGCAGGGTCTCCATTTGGCCAACTCGGCTCCTACCAGTACCACGGCAGCGCCACGAGCACTTTGCCATATAACGCAAAGTCATACGACCTTGGTTTCAACTCATCTTATGGTGCATACAGCTCCTACGGCTCCAACTCCTCTCCTACTCCAGCCGATACAGGTAAGGAAGATCTTTAATTGTTTTTTAAATACATTTAAATTCATTTCCTGCTTTTGTTTGAGACTTGAAACTTCAAAACTTGCTTATGGCATGAAATGTATGAGGAGCAAGTTGAATCATGCATAACACACAACTGACAAGATAATAATTACGTGGTCAGCAATGACGCGCACAAAACATTCATAGTAAATGTTCAATTAATTTATTGTTAAATACAAATACACTTTGACAATTTCAAAATTTTTTTAGACTATAATGTTAAAATCTGATAAAAATCAAATTGATTATTATGTGTGCACATATTTGCCAACACAAACTGACGCCAGTGCACAATGCGTAATAGTTCTATATAACCAAACAATTGCAATACCCTTCATTCATAACGTCAATTGCATTTGAATGTTCCTTCAGAGAAAGAAGAGAGCGAGCCAGAAATCCGGATGGTTAATGGAAAACCAAAGAAGGTCAGGAAACCTCGAACCATTTATTCCAGCTTCCAACTGGCTGCACTTCAGCGGAGGTTTCAAAAGACGCAGTATTTGGCTCTACCAGAACGGGCCGAGCTGGCAGCCTCGCTGGGCCTTACGCAAACACAGGTGGGTGCATCAAAGACATGGGTTCATACTCTGTCAAGTATCCACTTTATGTCTAATACGAAAAGAAATCAAAACTGTCATACGGGGATTTGAGCCGGAAAATATTGGTTAATCAATTGTATGCTTGTATCCGTTTCTTTCTCAGGTCAAAATCTGGTTCCAAAACCGCCGCTCCAAGTTCAAGAAGTTGTGGAAAAGTGGAGAAATCCCCCCAGATCTACAAGTTGCTTCCAGTGAATCTCCCCCCTGCACGTCTCCGCCAACTACTGCCTGGGACTTTCCACAGACTCAAAGAATGAACAGTGTCAACTCCAGTTTACCTCAGAGCAGCAGCCCTCCCAACACGACTGCGCCTTCATCGTTTTTGGCAAACTACTCCTGGTACTCAACCACGAACTCTACGGCGCATCTGCAGCCTCCTCTGATCCAGCACCACCACAACTCCGCCATAAGCGCTGGGACAATATTCTGAAACAACAACAACAACAACAACAAACATCGGGTTTAAATCGGACAATACTGGTGAAAAAAAAAAGAATGCCAATACCCTCATTTTACAGACCTCGTGTGTGGGCCATGCGAACTTTACACGCAAGCATCTAGGAGACGTTAATGGAGCCAGACAGGTTCATGGACCTTGCCAGTGTTCAAGCTGGCAAATGGTAGACACAGATTTCTACAGTTATTTTTGTATTTATTTATTTTGTTTATGTCGGGGGATGAATGAACCACTGTTACCCAAAGCAATCACAGCCTGGGCGCAAGCCTACTTTTACGCGGACGTCACTTTTTTGCCATTCCTGCAAATAAAACATTAATCGCAGGACAACCTGTCACAAATGTAGCACAAGTTAACTGTATCGTGCCTTTTTCAATATGACCTCATTTTGTTGTGCGATAAAACAGCTTACCTTTATCCATTCCTCGTGTCATTAGTTGATTTGAATATACTGGGGGGTGTAAGTGTAAGCTAAGTGTCTGAATCCACGTTTGTAAATATTTTACCACAGCTCTTTGATAGCCCATGTCGCTTTGACTCTTTTTTTAGGCTAGGCCTACTGGTGCAAATCCATTAACCACCGTAAGCTACTGATTGTCCTATTCTCTGATTTACTTGTATCACATTTAATTGTATTTTTGTCTTATTTATTTTAGCAGTGTCCCATATATGGCCAGACGTTATTTAAATAAAAATGTTTTCTGTGAATATGCATCCCTTTTTTTTCTTCCAAAAATGTTTTCTGTGCACATGCAATTCTCTCTTTTTTTTCCTAACAGGCATTTATAGATGACTCGAGAATTTGTATTGTCTTATTCGTTTTGCAATGGGCCTAATAACAAACGTATGCCTGCATATAGGGACTTTATTTTAGGGATTTTATTTTAGCCTATTTTATTTTACAGCAATTTAGATAGCTTTTTAAAGCATAGAATTAATTCTAGGTGACGTGCTGCGTGACCTCAAATGGCTTTATTTCAGAAAATGAAAACACGTCAAGATAGCTTAATATTACAAATTTACTAACCTGTTAAGGGAAACTCCCCGATCTCTTTAATGGACCCAGGCTGCCACAAACATGTTACAGTGATTTATTTAAAATATATTTACCTGTATTTTGGCTGTGATACGCTGAAACTCGTTGAAAATGACAGGATAAACTCACACCTGTAGCTAACAAAATTAATAGCCTAGCTTACTAAGCTAACCTCTAGTTGCGTTGCTTAGCAACCATGTTAGTAGCTCCACCGAGAACTAGTTATTAGTCAGGACTTGCTAGGCGGACGTTTACTTTTAAGGCTAGCCAACGTTACACTGATTTAACGTTATAAAGTAGCCTAATAATATGTTGTTTGTAATTACAAGAGCTTGTTATGTGCTATCACATGCGTGGACAAGCGTAAGATAATTCCTCAGCCGAGCCGAGGCTCATTCAGACAGGCAGGCAGGCAGAGGAAGAGGCCCGGGGCGCAGGCTCAGCGGAGGGGGAGGCAACACAACAACACGCCTTGGCATGCGAGAGGGGAAGATGAGGGTGGGTATGAATGAGCACAAGCTCCTCAGACTCTGTGGAGTCAGAGTCGTTTCCAGACGTTTTATGAACTCAGCCTAACAAGAGAAAAAGAGAGGAATAGGTCCAAGACAGCCTGGAGCTACAACATCATGGAAACATTTCTCACGTCTCCCAAGTAAAGTCTGTGATCTCTGAAGACGAGCAGATTGACCTACATTATTTATGGGGCTCATGTAGGGCCTGTAGGCTACATGGAAAACATAGGCACAAGTCCAAAAACTAAATTTACTGCAGCAAGGAAAACCTATTTTATTTTAGTTTAATTTAGCTTTTATTTTATTAGAGCTATTTTGACTCCAATAGATAGATATATAGAATGGGGTGGGGGGGCTTATTAGGCTATTAATACACAGTCCCATCACTTAGTTCTCATTCATGATCATCACTGTCTATCCCACACGCTTCCCTTCAAACGACCACGGGCCATAAAGTGGGATCGTTTCCTTGTACATAATTAGGACTGTAGCTTGTCAGCGGTTGCTATATCTCCATGATGGAGCCTCCTCCCTGGAGCTGACAGGATCAGATCCCAGGCTTGCAGCAGGTCTGTGATGTGCACACAACACAACATTACATCTAGGCCTACATGTATACAGGCGTGTGGACTTTTGTAGATGTAATTTGCCTATACTGTTATAGTGCAGAGAGTGCAAGTGCAAGCATCATGGCAGACCACAATATTAGCTGGTTTTCTCCTAACCATGTGTGGCCTTAATTGTAAACCAGATGTGAAGTAACCAGCACAGATTTATGAGCAATTCTTCTGTAAACTATTATATTAGAATATGTATCGACTTCTTCCTTAAAAAAAAATAAATAAATAAAACAGGATTTCTGGATGTTTTCTGTTGCTCCATGTGACTCCATTCATGAATTAGAGCTGCGGTGGTTTATGCTTCTGCATTTCTCAAGGCAACTTGTAAATGCCATACCCCCTATCCTAATTTATACCCTGATCTGTAATTTCATCCACATTTGCTCTGAGCATTCTGGCTTTCAAATCTGAAAGCCTGCAATTACTATATAATTCTTCGCAATTTTAGATGTCCTAATATGGGGTGTTATTTTCTACACAAGACAATTTCCCGCTATTTCAAGCATCAACATTGTCAAAGTTGTATGTACATAATAAATGGGAATATCAATGCATAGTTTTTAGCCTAACATCTTGACTCAACGATAATTATATCCGTGTGGAGCCTACGCAGAATTAGCCTGAATTGCATGGTAACTGCTGCTTTAAATTTTAAAAAATTACTCATAATTTCCCCCAAAGATTACCAAGATCTCGAGTGCACAATGTCATCAGCGTAATGAGGAGTAAACATTTATGCTAATAATCTACATTTTTTTCCCCATCAGCTATAAAGAGGGGAAATAAAGCAGACATTTTCAGTCATATTCTGAACTCTGCTGCTATAGCTTAGACCAACACATGGGACACATTTTGTGGGATTTTACGCGCTCATCTTGTGTCTGTGCTGCAGGATGCTGCTGCTCATCTGCCTCCATGCTGATTTCTGAACATCCTGAGAGGGAGCTCTTCAATATCAAGCTGAAAGGTGTGTATTAAATGTTTATTTCTTAAATATTCATTGGAAGTAGCGTGACTGAATGCATTTGAGATAATCAAAAACAGGAAACAGGCTCGATTCTCATTACAAGCATAATTTGTCCTCTTTTTTTTTTCATGCCTACAACATTTATTTATTTTATTCTCAGTCAAATCGGTGAATGTTGCTGATTCTTTGATGCTACTAATTCAAAGACTGGTTCCTTATAAGAGTAAAATCTTAGGCCTATTTTATCCTGTAACTTCGGTTAAAAAAAATAAGTCTCCAGTGTATTTAATGTGCAAGCCAGGAGCTGCTTTGCTTTTGTGGAAAAAGTCCTATAGCTTAGAAAGCTGTTCACACCGGGAGGAAACGTTTCCTTACGTTTTCTCCCGGTGTGAACAGGGAACAGGGAGAGACACAAGTTGTTATTTGATTTAGTCGCTGCTCTCATTACTCTTACATTGTGCTTTGCTAATTTTGAAGCCTCTTCGCTTTGACAACTCAGTGATGTACACCTGCAAGCAATTTGCCAGCCTTATACATAGGCGAAGTCTCAGGGAACAGTGACGAAAATGGCAGCTCACCTATTTCGCTTTTTTTTTTTCTCCTATTGCAGCAGCACATTTCTTTCAGAGCACTATCTCTTTTGTCAACGCAGAAAGATCCTCCGTGCGAAAAAAAATGCTCATAATTACCTCAGAGATAGGAAACTGCATTAGAATAAATAAGGGCGAAATTACTGTAATTATGCTGGGTTTGATGGGCTCAGCTCGTATAATCAAGGGGAGAATACAGCGAAATAACACTGACCCTCTTGGATGTGCAGCTGCGCCTTTCTAGGGCTAGGTTTATGTTCTCTGCAGCAGCAGCAGCACAATTCATATTCTTTCTTAATGGTATCGAAATATACATAGGCTTATTCTACTTCACAAAGGACTGAATATGTTCTGAGCTTTGTATTAAAATAACAGTGGAGACAGGGTTGGAGCAGAGGATGTTACACGAAGAGCAGACAATAGATAAACTAGGCCAGAGCTTTATACTTTTTAGTCCTTCTGAAGCTGATTAGTTTAAAGTGTGATGCTGTCGCTAAGAACAAAACTGCCTCAGCATTCATAATAATAATAATAATAATAATAATAATAATAATAATAATAAATTATAGTTGTCTGATTTGCCATTTTAACAGTGAATATAAATGAAACATGAAACAAATTAGAAATTAATTAAGTGCTCGGTTGTGATGTGATGTATACCTCTCTGGACTCATATTGGACTCTTAAAGGGATGCTGTGCAGACCGCAGAAGTTGCATCAAATTTGTCATTATAATAGCAAAACATTTATATTCATGGTGATATTGCAGCTGGAGGAGAGCGAGTAGCTACAAGTCGCGCATTTACAATAGATTGTTTTTCATTCTTTGTTTTTCATTCTTTGTTTCTTCTCTCAGGCACATACAAACATTCACATTTCAGATTCAGATATTGTATTGTTTTGGTGAATATTTTCCCATATTATTTTCTGTTTTATTTTTTCATGACCTTATTATATTATTATTATTATTATCATTTTGCCATGTGTAACCAGTCCAGTGTTAATGGTGTTTGCATGAACAGGTAATTCCACCTGTGTCAAGGTTTCTTTTAGGCATTTTCTTAAAAAAAAACATTGTGTATCATGTGCATAAAACACATTTTTAAATTTCATATCTAGTAGCAGTTTAATACATTTTACGATCCCAAAAAACCAAACTAACTAAAAGGCTTACTGCAAGATTGCGTAACGAGAGTAAATGAATAAAGTGTGAACCCCAAACAAGAAGGCCTTTGAACTTTAAACTTTCACTGATCTCCATCTGATCCGCCCTGTGTCCCGCTTGCTCATCCAGTCCTTTTGCAGCACCTGCCTCTTGCGCAATTATTCACTTAACACACACAATTGATCTCTCCCATTCATGGCGGAGAATGGGGATTGTCACAAGACAAATGGAAAGAAGATTATCTTTAAGAAAAGCTGAAAAGAAATAAGCGATGTTGTTGAATGAACCCAGGTCTCCCGCACCGCGTCGGTTAAATGATGCAGCTTATATCTGCCAGAGGATTCAGTGGTTTCTGCGCATGTTCCTTTTGTTTTGTTTTGTATTTTCCATTTAACATGTAAAACGCAGCCGAATCACATGTAAAGATATTTTCGTGTAGATGCATAGAGAGTCTTGTTTTGCCGATATTTTTAGATGCAACGTCAGATAGGTCACTCCAGAGGTTTGACAACATCTGCAGCCAGTGAGCAGCAGCAGCAGCACGAGCCCATAAACACGACCATAAATCTAAACGACGAGCCTTTTGCAGCTCACACAAACGCGCTCACGTGGTGTCTGCTACAATAACCAACATGATACTGCTTTGTGTCCGCTCACATTAAACCTGCACCATGCTGAAGCCTTTCTTTTCACAAGAGAGGAGGGTGGAGGGGAGGTGGGGTTGAATCAGACACCTTTCTTGACATAATTTAAATCATTATTTTACTGCTTTTGAAACTCTGCACGTTATGTACATAAACTTCAGAAACAGATAAATAAATTAAAGTGATCAATACAAAACTAAATATTTTCTATGTTGACTAAACACATCTCGACGAATTACAGAAAGCCTAAAACCCTGTTTCACAGCGTATCCAGTACAGCACAAAAACAAATCTGAAAATTATGTACAAAATACAGTGACAAATGAGCTGCTCAACCTTCAGGATATTTTTTTTTCTAAAGCAGCAAAATTGTCAGGCCTTTTACATTTTTCACATAACATCGGGCACGGCATAGAAAAGCTTTGCTTGCGTTAGTGCAGCATTAACAACACAGTGTTGTTATTTCAAACACACTTACAAAATGAACACAGACTGACCTCAACAGAAAAACTCCTCTGAATAATTTAAACTTAAATAACAAACACATATAAACAACATAGTAGCAATTTGAGGCTTCGCACAGTGTGCTCTGTGGTTGAATGTGCTGTAAGCATGATGGCCCGATGGTGACTGGTGGAATTTATTAGGCAAATTATTATCATCATTTGGTTAAAGAAACACCCATATGGCCGAATCGACCTTTAACTGTTAATGGATGCAGATTGATTTTGGGCCCGACATCTGGTGTAAACAAACACGTGTTTTCTTATAAACAGAATAACTCACACAAATATGATTATAAAAAAATAGAAACTGACACAAAATTGATAAACAGCAGCCACAAAAAGGATCCATTTGTCTACGATTTCCGCTGACTGTCATGGACTTGTTGCCCTTAGGCGCATTGCGATGCCTTTTCAGTCTCTCAGCTCCCTTCTTCTTCTTCGCTGCTTGCCGTCATCCGGTATGAGGAGGCCACTGTGTCAGCTGGCGGCATGCGGCAGCAAACTCCGGGGTTGTTGTTGTGTATTATCAGTGCTGGGCCGCGCTGAGCGGCTGCAGGCCCCTTCAACATCCTGATACACGAGCCATGGCAGAGTCGAGGGCTGAGGTCTCTGTTCACATGAGCTGTGACTGTTGCATAGACTCTTGGTGTGTGGTTGGGTACCATGAGGTGTAGCTGGGAATGTAAGATCCGGTTGTCCCCACTGAAGTCTTCACGGTGGTCGGCGAACTCCAGACAGGTGCCACCGAGGGGGAACCGCTCGACAGTCCGCGGCCAGTGGCTAAAGCGTTGGCGTCAATTGTGCCACCGCCTTGCTTCATCAGTTTCTTGAATTTAGACCGTTTATTCTGAAACCAAATCTTCACCTGGAGAGACAAAGGAAAGAATCTGGATTAGAAAACTGAAACTGAAATTAAAGAGTAGACTAAACGACAGTTTTAAATGAATTAGAAATTAGAAATACGTTTTACGCACGCAGCAGGTTTCATCATACAAAGTCAAGAGCAAGAAAATTAAAATATTAATATCTTGCCCTTGATTATGATATTATTGTATTAAGATACAACTGATATTAAGACATGAACACCAGGATAATATTCAGAGAAACAGAATGAATCATTGATTTGGTGTCAAACATAGAATATTATGTTATTGTTTGATGAATGGTTTCATAGGAATTTTAAATACTGATAATAATAATAATAATAACAACAATGATAATAATAATAATAATAACAACAAAACAACAACAACAATGTATGTTAAGTAAAGTAAGTAAATTACATTTAAAATGTGTAAAAATGCCTAATGCTGCTGCTGCAGAGTGAAGCTATTTGTGAGTCTGGTTCGTGGACTTGCCTGTGTCTGAGTGAGACCCAGCGACGCTGCGAGTTCAGCTCTCTCCGGTAACGCCAAATACTGCGTTTGTTGAAATCTCCTGTTCAGAGCTTGAAGTTGTAAACTCGAATAGATAGTCCTTGGTTTTCTAATCTTTTTCCCTTTCCCGTTGAATCGAACCTCTCCGCCTTCGACCACTGTGTTTTTCTCCGCTTCTGGCGCTGTGAGAGACAGAAAAGGGCAAAGAGAAGCACAAATTGAGGAGGCAGTTGTAGCCAACAGTGCTGCGCAGCTATGAATACTCCAGCGCAAGTTTTACAGGCTGTACTTTAGGTATAATTACCCTTAATTGCATACATTGTTTATAGTGTTACGCAATAAATAATTACCAAGCCTAATTCCAACATCTGGGTCGTCTTTTCGATGCAGCGAGGACTGTATACAGTAGAAACCCGTGCCAACACAGAAAGTTAATATTTCAGATCCAAAGATGCTGTTGCACACTTACCTGCATCCTCTAGCCGCGTCTGTGTGAGTGCCGAGCTGTTTTGGTAGGTCTGTACTGTGCTGAGATATGGACTGGTGGAATGGCTGCCGACGGAGTTTACGTATGGATAACCCAAAGATCTGGGGAACGACGAGGCTGGACTGTAGCTGTCGTGCTGGGTATGACCTGCAGAATGTAAACAGTGCATGGGATAGTGTCCGTGAGACATGGAGGAAGGCGACATTTGTTGACTCGGGGGTCCAAACTCCATGAAAACGGTTTTTCCTGAGGCAGGGCTATTAAGACTTTCTGGAATTGTAGTCATTGTCATCTCTTCTTGCGGTTCCCCTTGTCTTGCTTTTGTTGTTTTCCTTCTATGATCTCAGTGAAGGATGGGTCCCAATTTAAGCCGAACTGATTTTTTCTCTTTCCATTCATAAGAAAATGTAGTTTGTGCCTGTGAAAAGTCCTAGGTATGATGCTGTGGACCAAGACAAACTCGCTCAAAGGTTTGAATCTCGGACTCATGAATATTCATCAAAGACTGTCGCTGATTGGTCCACTCTCTCCAAGAGGGAAGCCGATTGGCGACGCTGGGGCTGGGTCCGAAGAGCCTGATAAAGTCAAGGAAAACCACGAAACCCAAGATTTCCTCTTGACATGTCAAGATTTACTATTATTATTATTATTATTATTATTATTATTATTCACAATTCATCAAATAAAAGCATCAATTTTGTACACCAAATATTTATAATATTGGATACCATAAGGTGATAACATCTTTTTCTGATCCATTTTTGTCTCAGCAGCATCCAAAAATTTTAATATTTAATAAAATATTGTCATTTATATTTGCACAGCACTCGATAAAATAGTAAAATTAGGTTTGTAACGTTGCATTAAATGTGCCGGTTGTCATATATGTGGAGAGACATCATAAATGATGTCTGCACGTCATTTATTAATGTTAAATAATATTTCCAGCCTCGTTAAAGCTGCTCTTTCTGCTGGCCAGTTTGATTAAAGCTTCTTTCTTTTTTAATTAAATGCTCTATCTGGAGGAAGGTGTATTAGCATAACACTAGTGTTCAATTTTCATAAGTAGGTCTGTAATTAGTCATGTATTTAACACTTACAGTGGCTTGAGGTCTCAGTTACACCTGGCAGCATGTGGGACGGTAAAACGGTTCTGCTCGGAGGTTCGTTGATTCAGGTAGGCCTAGTGATGTTTTATAACACCTGAGAAGATATAACAACACCACACCTACATACAGAATAGCGAATAGGCCACTATAGTAAAACAACATTTCCAATTATCAGGCCAATGTGTAATTTAAAAGGCAACATTTTAATCACGAAATTCATAACAATATGGAAGATAATCGTGGCAAACTGTTGGTTATATTTTCTTGCTCGTATAGATTTTGTTTTAAAACACAGCCATGAATGCATACAGGCCTATTTTCTTATCACACTGAAATGCTTTCCAAACGACTTTACGCACCTTCCATCGCAATCAATTAATGGTCCCAGTTTTGTTAAACACTGGCACCTTTGATTAGCATGAATCTTAGTGAGGATGGGGGTGCGGCCAGCCTCCCACCCAGCCGAGCAAGAATAATTATCCGTGGACATTTGATTTAATTGAACTGACGAATGACTAAACTTGAGCTGCAGGTTTAGACCTCCACAACTCAAAGCTCAAACAGGATCACTGCTGCAGCTGTAAGCAGAGTTTAACCAGGCTATATTAAAAAGAAATTCAACCAGCATCTAAAAGCAATGTCCCTCCACTTACTTTAAAAATCATGTGATGAAAAAGAAGCAGATAAATCCGTGCCATCCGGGGTCAGAGAGCCTCCGCAGGATGCACTTGGTGAAAGAAGAAGAAGAAGAAAGTATCCAGCGGCTCTTCATTTTATTAGGATTCATTTGCAGGCTGCAGCTCGTGTTGTGGTGCCTGTGCAGAGCAGAACCACAGCCTGGCTGCTCCATCCGCGGTCCCTCCATCTCCACCTGAATAACAAATTAAAGGCAGTTAAATTCCGTCACTGTGATTATCAGTGTAATTACATAATTGAACTCAAAACAGAACTAGCAAGTTGCAAAATGTGTTATCAAAATGCAGGCGCTGACATCACGGCACGTGTGCCACAGTGTGCCAGGCGGCTCCGGTTGCCTGAATTTAAAGATTTCTGTGCAATATTAGGCTTTAACGAAAGCTGGTCCCTTGTCCCCTAAAATAGGCCAATTTGAAGTGATTTCTCTGGAATTACTTTCGAAAAATGCTTCAAGATTTCCTCTATCAACAACGACAATGATAATGGTAGTACAACCAATAATTATCATCTTCCAGAACAGAGGACAGATTTTTATGGGTACTTGGTGGGTGCGACTGATAACTGTCATTATTTTCCCACGATTATAGTATCTGCAAACTGGCATGCGGCTGTGAGAAAAAAAACCATTAACAGAACAGAGGCAGAATTTGCAGAAAAATGTAAAATAATACCACGCGTATATTACTAATAATAGCAATAATAATTATAGGCTTTTTTGTTGCAGTAAATGTAATTTAGGGCTGAGCAGACTCACGAAATATATGCTGCATAAATCATATTCATTTTATTGATACCCTTTGCAAAATCAATAATTTACAAAGTGTTGATTTGCTCGCAACCTAAGCGATTAACTATTTATTTGGGAGGATTTTCTCAAGCCATCCTCAGTGTCATTAGGATGAGCAGGCGTGTGATAATATTACCACTTTAATTTATAATTTGACTCCTGCGCCTGCTGGCAGGAGGGCAGCGCAGGCCACTGCGGTCCTTCCTGCAGCATGGCAGCAAGGGCTCTAACTAGCCACACTAAAAATAAAGTCCTCCATGCATGGATGGAGCGCGGAGGCAGGACTCATTAGGAGTGAGTAGCTCTGTGGCTGAGGGTGTTTTAACACCTGCTGCTCTTCACCTGAGGGTTAGTGCAGAGGTGGAGAGACAGAAAGCGGGGGTAAACGGGCCAAGATGTCACAGACTTCATTTCAGTCCGGTGATAGTAAGCCCTCCTCAACTGCCATGCCAACCCACATTTTCACAGCCACCAGATATTATCCCGACCGCGGTGCATTGGTAAACTGTGTATCCATGCTGTGTGAAGGCACAGCTCCACGTGCACCCTGCAGCCTCTGCATGTGAGCAGTGATTAATTATTGTCATTGGAGGTGCAGGCAACTGTTTTTTTTGTTTCCCTTCCTTATAAATGAGACAAAATGCTGCTTTACAACATGCAGGTGTATGTGTTTTTATTGGATGTATTCATGTGATTTGTATGATAATTTCTGGTGATTTTGTATCTGAAAATGAAAATGAAAATTGCCATCAAGCTCCACAACTTTTACATGTTGTCACTCAATAACATGTTGCAAAAATATCCATCTCAAATATACAAATTCACAACAAAAAATAAAATGTTCTCACACTTTTTTTTTTTTACATTAATACAGTAGCTCATCATTCAACTGCCCATTATGGACATTATTTCCACATGTAATTTGGTGAGTGACTTCCAGCAGAAGTGTCACACTTTATGAAGGTTTATCTCACGTTTTAAAGGCAGTGGATCAAACAAGTAAAATTGCCTTTTGTTCTGCTTCCTCTCTTGGCTTTGCTGCTCGCTGCCATCCTGTAATTTGCAGCGTCAATGAACGCAAACTAGATGCACTACAATTAACTCGATTCAATGTCTATTTTCACGTTCAATGTGGCATCAAAATGTGAATTGATTTTGTTTACTGAGTTATATGCAAACAAAAAAAATGAATCATAATATCTGAGAAACAAGATTGTTGCATTGCTTAATTAATTGCATTATCACGAGGGTCAGGAGGGATACAGGGAGAAAAGGAAATGAAGTTTTTTTTTTTTATTGTTTTCAGAAAATACAGAATACAATTTACTTGGGACAGTCGAAACCAAATTTACTGTCTCACAATAATTTTATGTGTTTAAAAAAACATTATTGGCTAGTTTACATTTGTGTGATAATCAGATTTTAATACTTGATTTTATTACCTGCGAGTAAGGTTACACTTTATGGTACCTGAAAATAAATTATAGTAAGAATAAATTATGTCAGTTTTGTCCATATAAATTAAAGGTTTATTCAGATAATTTGACCTCTAAATTAAAAACATTTTTGTGTTTCTCATTTGATAATAATTGACTGCATGTTTATATAATCCAGGAACATTAATAACAAGTTATTAATTTAATTAAAAGATCTGTCTGTTTGGGAGTCATAGCAGGTTCAAATTCAGGTGCTGGGGTTACTCTTTTGTTTATATTTGGATCACATATTCTGCTTTTAATCCAAACTAAAAAGTAACATAATATCCTTTATTGACAGCCAAAATATTTTAAATGTTTTCTATAGCAATTAAATATGTTTTTTTTATGATGTGCATGATAATAATGTAAGTTTTGTTTGTTTTTAGGCATTGATGACTCTGCGAGGAAACTGCATCACATCAAATCGGGGTGTACAGACCAGATGGGACTTCAAACTGGACTTGTTGCTCTGTAGACGACTTATACCGTCACCGAGTCTTGAATCCTGTTGATAAGAGAAATAAAAGAGCCAGTAAATGTGGCATTAAATTCAATACTAATGATTGTTTGGACGTTTGTATTGTTTTTGCTGTATTTTTTCTCCTACATAAATCCATATTTTGTTACTTATCACATACAGAAGCAGATCACAAATGGAACATTTTGAACCCAAGTGACTCTTTTCACTCCCAGCAAAGTGAAGTCTAAAATTCGTCTGTGGATGAAAAGACAGACTCTATAATTAACACCTGTGTAATAGGACTTAAAGCTGGTCATGGCAGAGCTGAGAAGTCATATTTCAACTCCTTTTCCCCCTTCAGCGTTCAGAGCAGCTCTCTCCTCAGAAAGCTGGGGTCACAGTGTGGAAAAGCCCCCAGCGAACTGGTAGAAATGCTGTCCCCATTACAGCAGCAGCAGCAGGGGTCAGGCCATGGCAGCAAGCATCCAACCTGCCTGAAATTGGCTGCAAAATGACCAATTACCTGAGTGAAGGCTGGGGAGAAAGGACTTGGAAAAATATGGCTTTTACTTAATTCAGCTAAACTGTAAAAGAAACTAGTGTGACACTGAGGCTTCGTACTTGCTACACGTTACAGTATCCCACCTGTTAAGTGAAGATCTGGGCATCAAATCGACAACTAATCAGAAAATCCATTTTAAGGATAATCGAAATTTAATAAACTCTTAGTCGCGTAGTGATGTGAGAGAGCCGGATTGCAGGAATAAAATCAATATAACATAGCTATAAACTGGGGGATTATTTCACCAAAACTAAAATAACGAACTGATTAAACATCTTTACATGTAGGTCTTATTGAATTAATTTCCCTGCAAATGGAAAACATGCAAATTTGCCAATTAAGTCATTTGCCCATGGAGAGCTGGGCTGCTTGACGTTCAGCTGCCACAGCGCCTTTAGTCTGAAACCCCTTTTTAGTTTTTGTTAAGAGTTAAGTCTCCAACAAAGACAGGAAGGAGGTCAGCACTCAGCCAACACCTGAATGCGCCTCTCTTTTTTGTGCTCCCCTTGATCCCCACAGTCTGTGCCTGTCATTAGTCTTAATGATGGAAAATTGTCATGTTGATACAAGTCTTGCTCTCCCCCTCTCTTCTTTGTATAAGTAGAAGGTGGAAGCGCCATTTGTAACAAAGTTCTAAGCCGTGGACATTGCATTTGTGCCGGGGGAGAATAAAGGCTGTAGATGCTCTTTCCATAGCTGGGATAATTATTCCTACTGTGACCTTAATGATTCGCTCTGTTCATCCTGCATCTCATCCACGCGCCAGGCCCTCAGCAGAGCCCTGTGTCAGGGAATATGAAAAACCCATATAATGAAACCATTTTGGCTGATGGAAAAAAAGGGCTACTGAAGCTGCACTTGCTACAAAGACGGCTCAATTATATGAGTAATTGTGATAATTTTCCCTCCATTCACTGCTTTCTCTGAAAGGTAAAAAACACAGATGCTGAAAGGGAAATTACTTGGACAATATATAATCTGTGAAATGGTCACAACAGAAAAAAAAGATGACTGTAAGAAAGTGTAGGACTATAAATAGGTATGTTAATGCAGGGCACATAAATACACCCTCAGAAGCTCACAGACATAAAAAAAAAAAAAAACAGCACTACCCTGTGCGAGCTCATGTGAATAGAAAAAAACATGCAACAAATGACCATTGAAAAAAACATGATAAAAGTAGATATGCAGCTGCCAGAAAATTAAACCTCCTTCTCCTTCCAACTGACAAATTTCAGGTCCTGAAAATGCACCCCCATAGTTGGCTATCATTTGTTGTTCTCTGACAGGAAAAGGATAATTACCTCTCTCAGAGGCAGGAGGACTGACATGCCCTTTAGACTTTGCCATGAATGCAGAAGCTTGATAGAAGGCTTGAGGAATAATTTTGTTCTTTGCCTTTCCTTTATGTTCAAGAGCATGTTTTGTTCAGAAGAACTTGGAGATGGCAGTATTGTAGAGTGCATTAAACCATGGGTGTTCATACTGTAAATATGACATCCCTGTGTCTATCAGCTTCTCCATTCGGGGGGAAAAACTCTGAAATGCATTAAAATTTCAATTTCACCTCGCTGGGAGACAGGCGAGATAGTGAGATATGCATTACTTTTTCCTTTCACAGTGGGTGTTGGATTAAACATTTCTTCTTCCTCGCTGGAAAAAAAAATAAAAATAAAAGCTTCTGTCTGTCAGGCAGGCAGGAGCGAGGCCGTAAATTCAAGTTTTGTGGAGACAGAAATTCATTTTATTCCAGGAAGTGTCCAACATATGTACATCTGCATGAAAGCAAACACTAAATTAACTCTTCGCCATGTCTTGTGAGAGAGCTCTATGCTTTGTTTCTCTGTGTTTGGAGGAAACTATCATTAAAATGTTCAGCACTGGTCTATAAATAGATAGATAAGATGGTTATAGATATACATAGATACATAGACTAATCGTTTTTCTCTTTTCTTCCTCCACCGACTGATTCTTGCATGTTGTTTCATTATGCCCGCAACCTCTTCCCCCAAAACCGCAATTTTTTTCCCAGAGAAACCTCCCACATGTACGGCCACTGACCCCTCAGGCCCTGCAATCTGGAATAAATCTTTCCAGACAAGCCGAGCAACATTACAGCCTTGCAGCTCAAATACTTGTATCACACTCAAATGATGAGTCTCTGTCACACACCATGTCATCAGTTTCACCCCAACGCCCCAATAACTTCCGTCCCATTGAGCAGCCTCGTGTGTTACGGGGGCCAAGACAGCCAGAGACCCCCTGGCCCTACCTGATTGTGCCTCGTGTAACAGGGAGAAGCAGCTTGGTCCCACCACCAGCCTATACTCAGCATTGCTTATTGTGTAGCACACAAATACACACACATACACACACACATACCCACAAACCACCAATCTCAATGCAGTGCACCCCACTGCGCACTTCCTGACAGCCTCCAGAAATGTTTTCAAGTTGTCAAGTCCCTACAGTAATAGTCCGGGAGCAGAGAATACAACAAAACAATAATCATATGATCAGAAATTTAGGTTATGTAAAGACCGTATGAATAAAACTGTTTGGGTTGCTTCTTACAGGCTCTTTCATTTGCTGTTCTCGCTTTGTTTCACATTGAAATCTGGCATAATATTTCTATTTGGACTTTGACACTGAACCAAATTGGCTCCTTAAATCCAATTCTTTGAGTTGCAGCAGCTGTTGTGGTATTTGAGCACATACTCATTTTTATAAACAGGTTTATTTAACTTGACAGCGGTAAGGGACTGTATTAAAATTACTAGAGAAAGGGGAGGGTTATGTATTTTTTCTTTTTACTGTAGGCAGGGAAATCTGACGTTTTTGGGAGAGTAGGGGAGGATCTTTTAAACCTTTTCTAAACCCAGATTCATATTTTATTTTATTTATTCTCATACATATCAGGCTACAACATCACCGGATTTAACTTTCAACAGCAGTTATTATTACGGTTCATTTAAAAGCTTTCGGTTTGAAAAAAACTGTAATGTTCAGTTAAAAGGATGCACCATATTACTATGTTTGCCATAACTTTGGCAATCGCTATTTCTGCTTCTATTGTGTGATTTGGTGGCTATGTGAAAGTTATTGCTTTGTTAACATATTAAAGTTTAAATAGGAAAACACCATGTTAAATTATTTATGCACTTTTAGTTAGTAATGGCGAAACAACAGAAAGGGAAAATACATAACCCTCCCCTTTTTCCTGACCCCCCTTGTCCCATAATTTTCATACAGTCCCTTTCCTCACAGTTTGTATTTTTTCTCCAACAGTGACAGCGTGAAAACTCCTGATCACACACGTGATTCACAGATAAAGGCATAAATGTAGGGTCTATACCATCGCTCCTACTAGCGCAGACACAGACCCTCAGACAGAGGTGGTCTGATTTTGTTCTTCATAGCCAGCAGTCTGATATAAACCAGTCTGACCTACGGCTGTACCTCACAGATATTACTAGCCAGGGACAGAGAGCCTCGTCTTCCAATTACACTGCTGCACCGCTGCCTGAAGCTCAGCCATCTATGGAGAAAGCTAAGACAAGGCTGTCAGAGATTTTAATAAATGTAGGGAACACTGCATGGGAAAAGTGTTGCTGTCTCAATAGAGTGACACAGACAGGCCAAGGCTGTCAATGGAGCCCCTAATGACAGAGTAAGATAATGACAGACCCCAGTTAGAATCAGCAGGAAGAGGAAGATCAATCTGCAGCCAGAGAGGGAGGGATGTAAGGAGGGGGACAAAACTGTGGGCTCTTTCTTTTCTATTTTCTCAGTTTTAGCTCATCTCATACATACATCTTTCTGCTGCAGCTGGCTCGCGTCGTGGCGGGGCAGCTCTGCATTAAGCGCACAGTGGATCAATAGCCATTACAACTCCCTCACAGCCTGACACATCGCAGGGCCACAGTTGACATTTCACTCAGAGCCGCATTGATCCCCAGTGCACAATATTCCAGCCCCCAGTTAGCAGCCGAGCCTGGGGTCTGGCTGGAATTGAAAAGCGAGGGAGGGGGGTGCAAAACGGCAGAGGGGTGGCTAACCAGCTGCCCGCGCTACAAGTAAACAGCACACCCCTTGATGCATTCCTCATTTTCAATCTACTGGTTTTCCTGCCACTACTGGCTATCTGAGAGGCTGTATCAGAGGATCAAAGCTTGACCTATATGCGAATTATTTATATACGCACCAGATCAGTTTATATGTGTGTGTGTGTATAAGGCAGAAATAGCCACATTGACATCATTGTTGATAGCATCTCCAGCATTTTGCAGACCAGTGGAAAGAAACAATCTAAAATAAGCATTCGGTGCAATTAAAAAATGGGAGTTTCCAAGAAACCTTACTCAAAATAAACAAGGAAAAATAGCAGACAACACAAAATTAGACACAATTTGAGTTAATTTCTTTTTAATTGCCTCCTGGGAACTAAGATGCTATCTCTGTGGTCAGTTTTACTTTGCAGAATAACCACCAAAGCTAGTACAAAGCGCTGAATTCATACTCGTACAGTAGCTGCAAAATGTGTTAATTATTTTCTAAAACCTCTAGTCTACAGTCACATTAAAGATGTCAAGACTACCTTATAACAACAGATATTGAAAACATATTCATACAGTACTCTTGTATGATACGTTCAGGACATTAAGTAATACAAACCCATGTACAACCTGCCTCTCTGTAATATGTATTGTTTTTCATCATGACACAATCACCTCTTTGAAAAGAAAACATCATCTATATCTTTATGGAAATGTTTCACTTATCTTGTTGTGCACAAAAGGTTGTGTGTTCGCTGTGTGATTTCTCGAAGCGTTTTAGTTAAATGGAAAAAAAAGGGGGGGGATCTTCTCATAACTCCTCTGCCAGCGAACACTGCTCCTGGGTTTGATTTCTAAATTGCACTTCAAACTGAAAGAGAGGGGAATTCCCAGATAAAAATGGCTACAAGAGATTAAATACCTGTCAGGTGTAGTGCAGTCGCCTTGTTCACTGTAAAGTCTGATGGAGGGAAATGTCTGTGGAGGAGAAGAAACACAAAAAGTGTGATTTTTTTTATCAGAACAATTTTAATCTTAATAAACGATGCAGGTTGTTTTCTCCTTGTTACCTCTGCAGTGTATTTAATGTATGTGTGTGACCACCTGTTCAGAAAATATACAACTATATATTCAAACCCATGCACCCAGAACACATTACACATCTGATAATGAACATTTCTCATCTCTGCACCACCTCCTAACACTACATAAATAAGTTAAATTACAGGGTATTATAGATATATCATAACGACAATTTACACAGTTCTACACTTGAAGGCTCGAATGCATCAGATTACAGGTCTAATGCCATAATTGAATTCTTGCTCTGGGCAGAAATTTGATTTAATCAATTGTTACCACCTGGCTCGATGTTTGCAACAACACGAGAGACCACACGCAGAATCAGAATGTAAAAAGTGATTTCATAAACATTAAACCAAACACATACAACATGTGCACAACACGTACACCCACACACCTTAAATATCGCTGGACCCAGTGACACCACGCAGCAGGAAAAGACCTGCAGCTGCCTCTGAATCAGATCCTCATCTTTAATTTCTATGTGGTCGGCCCAGTCGGATACAATGCCTGTCGTCACATAGTCTGGGGTCATTATGTACTGGGAGAAGGAGAAAAAAAGAAAGTGTACATGAAGATGAGAGCAGGTCTGCAGTCACAATGCTCCCATTTAACATGGCGGGGTTGGGGGTGGGGGGTGTACTGGGATTGTGGAGCAGCGTCTTGCCCTCTCTGTCCAATAGTGCGACCCAGGACGGCCTGGCAGAGAGACACCGGAGCCCCGCAGGCTGACAGAGTCTGACTCTCCCCATCAACACTCACATAATGCTGCTTTGGCACAGACTCACAAGTAAGACAAGGCTTTACTCCGAGAGCTGCTGGCATGTGTCCAAGTGGCTTATGGATATTTGCCAGGGCAGAGGATAGACCTAATGTTTATAGTGTGCATATTGTTTGAATTGTTAACTGTCACACAGAATTAAATACAAATGTAAACCATATTTTCCATGACTAGTATAAACTGTATTTTTAGGGTGAAAATCTGTAATTTAGATATTAATTATGGATTTTACAAGCCAGTTTCAATATACATTTTTTTTGTCAGAAATCTTAAGGCAACACTTCATTGTGATTCCTGTCTTCTTTGAGATCCACCTCTTTTGTCCTGCTCCAAAGTCACTTGTTCGACTGGTCAATTACTATGTTTTTCTCCCTCACAGCCTCACAAAGTCAAATAGATGTTTTCGCAGCTCCATCGTTATGACGATGCTTGTGTGGATAATTCAGCCTTTGCTTATATCAAATAACAATAACTTGAAATACCCTAATGCAGAAATAGCAATTCACTCAAACAACTCAAAATCGCTTTCCAGTCTCAGTCATCTTTCTTAGAAAAAGAAGTCGTCAAGGCAGCAATCTTCCCAACTCAAACATCATTCGCCTCTGTTATTCGTGGTTGTATTGTGATGGAAGCACACAATGCTTTGATATACAGTAGCTAGTGAGATATTGCATGTGTGTTTTATATTAGGAGCTTAAGGGTTGAGTTTCACATTGAAGATGACTGAGAGTCACCTTTTGGACAGGGAAGGCAGCACTCTGCCCTGACTTTGCTCAGAGGAAACACCTGCAGAGAGCAACA
This sequence comes from Macquaria ambigua, assembly GCA_008360985.2. Taxonomy (NCBI): domain Eukaryota; kingdom Metazoa; phylum Chordata; class Actinopteri; order Centrarchiformes; family Percichthyidae; genus Macquaria; species Macquaria ambigua. The sequence goes on from VMKM01000049.1 coordinate 222,985, forward strand.
TGTGGGGAAACCTCCGCTGTCTATTTTGCACTGATGAACTACTTCCAAGTAGAGGACTGTGACCTTGTTCTGATCATTTGTAGCCCTGGATATTGTTTAAACGCACCACTAGGGAAAGCCTGACAGAAAGGCATGTAGTGTTAGCAGGGCGGCTCTGTTTGTAGTGAGCAGCAGCAGCAGCTTGATGGAGGTTTCTGCAAGCAGGCAACAAGCTAAAGCCTGGGAGGAGCTTTGCTGTGCAGCAGCTCTGCTTCTTCAGGCTGTGTGAGAAAGTTTTCTCCCTCCATGCAGCCTGGTTAAATTAGCCCCAGAGCCAGAGTGTGGACAGCAGCTGGAGTGCAAGAGTCAGCTCTGGCAGTGGTGATAATCAGCAGGGAGGATGTGGAGAGAGAAACCCTCAGGGAGGAGGGGGTTGGCAGAGAGAAGGAGGGGGGGTGGTTGCTGTGATCTTACAGGCCCAATCAGAACCCAAGTGGAGCCGAGGCCTCATGCAGTGTAACAGCACACCATCGCGCTGCAGCACTCAACATCCTGGACACAGAGCAGGTCTCCTCCCTAGCCGGCTGCTTAACCCTTTCAGAGTGTGTGTGCGCGGCTCCCCTGGCCCTCATTCGCTCATCACCGCACTAATCAGCCTCAGAGACAGCAGCTGCAGGGAGCCCCACTCCTAACCTGGGCTGGAGAGGCTGTTACCCTCAGCAAGAGGAGTGCAAATACAGAGCTTAGTGTTCTCAACAGGGACCACAGAGCATCCACATGTCCCACACTGGCTGCTTCTTCTATTGTGTCACATTCAACTCGTCAGACAAACAATGTCAGCAGATAATGTGGTTCTTTATCAGACAGCAGGGGTGGCACACGGAAATAAAAAGTAACTACCTAACTTACATTTGGTCCACCTCACATGCGATTACAAGACACTGCTGTATATCAAACATCAAAAATATATAAAACACATGAACAAAACAATAAAAACCTTAACTATAACATTACTTCTTTATCATTTTAAATAACCTACATGTATGTGACAGATTTCAAATACAATATCAAATAAAAATACAGATGTGTATGTGTGCAAAAAAATGCCACAACACAACTTCCACACACAAACTACATCTTAGGTCAGACCCTAATCTGATTTTCTGGCATCTTATCATACCAAACAAAAAATATCATACCACAGAAAAGTATAATTATTATGAAAACAGCATGCAAAATGTGCAGTAACCACAAAACTGAGCTAAAAACCAGGAGTAGTAACTCCACTTTGTCGCAGAGAGAGCGCTATATAACGTGAAAGCTAGCTTATGAGGTAGTCATAGCGAGCATTAGCTAAAGCTAAAACTAAGTTTACATACAGATTTTTCCCTAGCTGTTATCTGTAATTGAAAAATATAAATTTTAATGAACCAACATCTTAGCAATTCATGACATGACTAAATGAGGCAGAGGCTAAATCCAGTCATGAAGGAGAAAAAACACAGCTAAACTCCTGCTAACTGTAACTAGCTTAGCAGAGTAGCAGTAACTGCCATCTCAGCTTTTGATTTTTAGAGAAGTTTGTGCAATCTGGTGTGGTTAAGCAACCTAAATCACATATTTAATTGTATTAGATTAATTCATTATATTGATTTCAATATAGATATGAATAGTAGTGCTACATTCACAAAGCATAACAGAGTTACATTTAATACCTAAAAACAAACTTGTTAAAATGATCAATAAAGCTAGATTTTGTTGGTTGGTACCACATTTTCCCCCTGCACTTTTAAACAATGATTTTTTTAGGTAAAATAATTAGCCCAAAAAGACATAAAATTACGACATTACAACATTGTTATCTGTTGCAGTTTTCCAGCCAGCCTGAAAACTTTTCTCAAAGTCACTGCTTCAGGTAGTTACTGTGCTCTGCCTCTGTATGGTGGTATATTATAGAATTGGATTATGATCATTGACACATTCATGTGTAAACAGCATTTTAATGTTGTTATTGGTCCAGATAAAGCTATGGATGGATCTATAACTATGCATTATATTTGTTGGTAGGCTATATTTTCTATGTAAAATCTGAATCTGCAAAGTACAGTAACCAGTAGCTGTCAGGTAAATGCAGTGGAATAAAAACTCCAAAATTGCCCAGTGAAATGTAAAGAGTAGAAGTATACAGTGGAATAAAAAATACCTCCAGTACCTCAAAATTGTACTGAAGTGTGTTTCTATGATGTTCTTGTTATCTGTGTATTTATTGCACAGCTTGAGTGACCACAGGTCAACAGTAAATCAGTGGGAGTTTAAATAAAGCACTGATGAATGTTAAAGGAACTGAATAATGTACTGTATTCAGTAGTTCCTACAGTGGTGGCAGTTGTGGCATATCCTCACTAAATCAGACTGCAGGTCAAGCCAGCTCAGAGGTTGCACGCGACCAGCGGTTCATCAGCGTGTGCGTGACACAAAGACATGATGGAGGATGTGGAGGAACGTCTGGACAGGTAGGGTCAGAGCCAGGTCTGATTACACAGCTGCTGATGCTCCACAAAAACCCAGAGACAAACCAGCACCCCATTCCTGCTCCAGTCCTTGAATCCATCCATCCACTGACCCACTGATGAGGCAGACCCAGGCCTCGGATACTGTACTCCACACTGCCTTGTGGTCAGGGACACAAAGTTTAGTCAAAAACGAACTCAGATTTCAGGTTGACTTTCTGTGGAACAGTTTGTATATGTGTCGCTGTGTAAAAGCAACAAACTTGTTCACACAAACTAATTACTCACAGTCAACGTCTATCCACAATGTCTCGTCCAAGAAACATTTCTACCAAAGAATTGAGTGATACTGGCAGAGCCGATGCGATCTCCGAGGCCCAGCTTGACATGACATGAAGCAACGATTTTATGTTGTCTGTCAAATACACGGGAGAAAAAAAAATCAATGCAACTTGACAGCATTACATAAAGAGCCTTTGTGCCTTGATATTTCTTTTCTGTCTGTGTACTTTTGTCTGGGGTGTAGAGAGCCATTCTCAAGGCCCAGGGGGAGCAGAGCTGGCGAGAACAATGTGGGAATCCAAGGAGGAAACTGCACATGTTGTCGTTTCTGCTGTGACTCCAAAAGAGGCTGCATCTTTACAGACCATTTCATACGGCAACATCATCCATCACTGCAGACAGGTTAGACGGCACCTAGTGCACAAGTCCCCGACTTGACCCCTGAATTCTTCTGAGATGAAGACATTCAAAATCAACAGTGTCAAGGATGTGAAACCGTTCAAAATACAGGATTAATGTGCAGAATTAATATCAAATCAATTTAACATGACATTATTTTTGGCCACGTATGAATACTCAACATTTATTTTCCTAATCTGACTCTCTCTTCATTATTTTCACTGCTGCCAAATGCATTTTGTGGCTTTGCAATGAGCATTTGTGCAAATTAACAGTGATACATTGTATAAATTGCTAAAGTGACATTTAAGTGCACAATGGCATCAAACACTCATTCAATATAGCCAAACTAAGTGCATCCATCTGCACTTCATTAACTACAGGAACAGTGCACATTTACAGTTTCATGGGAATTTGGGAAAAAGGTTTTTGGAGGAAATTGATCAACCACTTACTACAGCAGCAGCTATATAACCCGATTACGGCTAAAACCCGAGTTTAGTGCCGGTGCTCTCTTGCAGAGGTGACAAAGCTACGAGCGCTACAGACTGCCCAGGTGCAACCAGGGGGAGCTGGGTGTGTCTGTGTGGCCCTGTAACACTCCAGGCTTTACCCTGCAGAGCCTCAGCCATGGCTGAATGCAACAGCCTCCCACTCTCCCTCTCGTCTAGAAGAGGATCAGCGGCGGCTTAGAGCTGCCCGGGCTGGGAGGTGAACAAGTGGGGCTTTGAGGAGCCCTCTGCCAGTCAGACGGAGAGCTCCAGGCCTCCAGCCCTCAGGGGTTAACCTCTCAGACTGCCAAGCAAAATACTGCAAGAGTCTCGCAATTACAGAGACAGTCAAAGGCCACATGCAATTTCCAGAGCTATTTACACAGTTAGAAGCCCCCCCCCACCCAAGACTGCCAAGAATAGGCCGAATTAAGGTGGTAGAGAGAGGTAAGGTAGGCTGTTAAATACCCTTTGCCCTCCTATGGCTGCAATTCATTCACAAAGCAACTGATGGCTTAGCAAATAAAAAAAAATGTCTGCAACACATGTATTTGAGATACATTCAAAAGTACATTTATAAATTTAGGGAGTTCACACACTGACAGGAGCACCTGTTACAATATAATAAGACTCCAATAAACGTTAATGAACCTTAAAACGTTCAGAGGTGTTGGATCAACTTAGTTGTAGGAGTGGATGATATGTATAATGGAATATGTAATTTTATATCACCATATCAACACATTAATGGATAAAAAAGACAGGAGTGGTTGTTTTTGGCTAATTAAGCAAATCAAATCAAGTACTTCATCAAACTGATGCAAAAGTCTTAAAAAAATCCAAAATTGCCATAAAGCCGTCCTGCTGATTGATGATTGATTTCAACATCTCTCACAATACAATTAATACAGTGGTTCCCACCCCGTGGGTCAGGACCAAAGTACATCTGAGGGTAACAAGATGAAAATAAAATCAGCTATACATACATTTTTTCTTTATTTTTTTCTGAATTTTCTGTATTTTTTTTCTTTAAAATACTGGAAACTTTCACATCCTCAGGCCTCTAAATGTCCTTCAAATAAAACAATGTGAAAAGCAAATATCACTCTCATCATTTAATGTTCACACTAAGGGAATAACTTGTGATCTGTGGTCCCAAGTACACATTGCTTCATTTAAAGGGTTCACAGGCAAAGGATAAAAACCAATGGTCTAATACACATATAGAGTAATAATGGATGGATACCATGGTAAAATGGGATATCTTTCATAGTTGACAAATTTGTTTTTCTCACTGCATATATTGTCATAATGTTTTAGGTCAAAGTCTGTTGTGTCATGTATTGCATGAGTTGCGTTAGATTGTACAGTAGGCAGTGTATCCAGTAACATGCCTTGGTCCTGCTGTGCAGCAGTGCATTATGAGGTTGTGCAGTGAGTCTGTATAAAAAAAAAAAAAAAGAAGAAAGAGTTGTACCTCCTGGCGGCCGGTGCAGCAGTGCTCTCAGTGGACTGTGGGGGCCCCAGCAGCCTCTAACCCGCACAGCTGTTCTCCAGGTCTAGAGCCTCTCCAGAGCCCGGCAGTTCCTCCTGCATTGGGGACTGCCCGCCCGGGGGGCACGGAGCACTAATAATAACAACATCCAACATGCAGGCCCGGGGTCAGACGCAAACCGTGACCCTCCCCATCACAGCACCAAAACCTGGACAGGAGCCAGGACACAGAGCCACGCTGCAGCCTGGGAGAGCAGGGTGAGGAGGGGTGAGGTGGAGGGGTGGGTGGGTCAGTGGGTGGCTGGAGCTTTCAGGTCTCCTTTCACTTCCTGCTTAGTGCCCCACCACCAGCGTTTTTGGGGGTGGAGGAGGTTTTGCAGAGTGGGTTATTATGCAGGAGGGAGGGACAGGTCTTTGGATATGGGTAGATTAAATTTGGAAGCTTGTAGGTGGCTTAGATTTGAAAACATGGAGGCTAGATAATAAATGATGAATGTCATAACTGAGAAGGATAATGTGCCGATGGTAAACTGCTGAAAATAGCAACAAGGCGAAAGCATTTTGCTTCTCAGCACCTGCGCTTTCCTGTGGCTCACCCACACAGACAGCACTGAACTGCAAGAATGTAAGTATCTTAAATGACAGAGTCAAAAGGCAGAGCAATATCTGTTCATACATCTAACTGGAGCTTCTGGGAGATCCTGGGCTTTACCGGATTTAGCACTCGTGTTTATAAGTAAAATACATTGTAAATTGTTTATTTTGATTCCAAATTAGCACAGATCTTAGTCGCAAATTCTAACTTACATCAAAGAAAACTGGAATTCATGTGTTTCTCCTTGTATGAAAACTGAAATAACAAATTCCTTCTCTGAATAACAATCCTGAGTTTGTTATGTTCAAGCGCTCAGAGTACAAACACCGAGCTCCGCCCCAGTCAGGTCTTACAGGTCGTCCAGCGGTGCACTTATGGTTTCTCACACACTCCATATGAGGGGGAATACTTGGCCCTAATTAGCACCGAGCATCTGGCAAATGTCAGTGTGTGTCTGTGTGCAGCATTCCTATTTACTTAGTAAGCTTGGGTTCAGATGGAAAAAAACACTGTGAGAGAGCTTCGCAGCATTTCAGACCAGGGTCCTGGGAGTGTTTTGTTATCGTATTGTGAGTGACATATGTGTAATTTAATAGCAGTCTTCTCACTATCCCCTGATTCTTGTGTATGGTTAAGGTTTACTGAGCATTTCTCATTCTGTTGTAGGTCACATACACCCCCACCAACATATCCATTACTGTGTTGGTGTAGTAAAAATACTCTTCATGTGGATTTGTTTAATTCTTCTGAACGGCCTTCGCTACTGATTTTGATTTTGTCATCAGTGGAATTGAGAACAAAATCACTCCTCCTTAGCAGATGTTGTCTACATATATTACTTCATTTGTTAAGAATAAAATGGATAATGTTCCTTGTCTGTTTGCCCTCCAGCCAAATAATATTTTATTCCCTTCTTGTGATTGAAAGTGAAACTGAGAACATCACATGTGAAGAGGAAAAAAAAAAACAGTTTAAAACTGCACATAATCTGACTGAACTTTTGTTCCCATAAACGTTGCAGAGAAACAACCTGTCTTCACATGTTTAGCTTCTACTGGTGTTATTCTACCAAGCCACCCTCCCCCTGAGTTTTGACATAAACTAATCACATATCCCTTCAGATACTCATTGTATATATTGATCAAAACCATAACACTATGCTCTCCTTACATATAAAGTTGAAAATATTCCAACATGTAAGCACGCAGGTGTAATCCAGGCTCTGGTGGAAACAACAAAGATAAGAGTTCACAGCAGTTCAGTACACTCGCTCTGAAGCTACAGTACAGCAGCAGCACACAAGAAGCCCAGTCGACTTGATCGCAGCCCTGATCTCCAACCTGACAAGATTACACAGAGGCTTCCTGTCTCCTCGCCCGATACCATCTCAGTCTGACTTCTCGCTCCCAGCTAAGTCCCGGCCTCAGATAGCACCAATTACAGCCTAATGGGACTGTTTTAATTAGAAAACTACATCTAGAAAAGCACATGCTCATCCAACTCCACAGCATGGCTCATTTAAGAGATTAATACGCAGACAGGCCCTGCACTACAAGAAAAGTCAGTGTTGAGAAATAACAGCTAGTCAAGGAGGCCATTCATGTGCAGATCAAAACAGAAAGCCCTGTTAATGTTTTCTGTTGATTTTTCTACAGAAATAACTTCACAATGAAACGCTCCATGCTGTGCAGTACACTGACACATGAATGTTTCCCGTTCTACCACCTAGTAATAACTCACAACTAATTTTTATTTAAAGCACACATTGAAAATTAGTCCTCCATGGATTTTCAACAAACAGCCCAACTTCCTGGTAGACGTTGTTATGCCATATTTTAGTAATGCGCATGGAGTAAATGAAAACCAAATGCCACAGCAGGTTGCAGTCATTGATGATTATATGTAGTATGATGACTCAGAAAGCATAAGGCCATTTGCATTTGTTCAAGTCAATTAAAAAAGCACAACAGAAAGAAAGAGGGGACGGTAGAAAGCACAAAATGAGTTAAGTTTTTCAATAAGAAACATCTTCGTCATTGGGCTGTAATGAAGGAAAGGATTAATTCTGCAAACATTCATCACTTGTGACAAAAATAACAAGTCTAGTCATGCGGCTGTTCACTCACTGTCAATCACGATAACAAAATCCAGTGCTTTATGTACACTAACTGATCTATTTTCATGTCTTCTGAATAGAAATCCGCTCGATTTGAAGTGCACCATGATCCCAAATCATTTAGCCGGCAGATGCAATCACAACCACAAGCTCTGGTCGTACACAGATGGAAATCAATTACCATGAATATTGGAAAAAAAAAAAAATACTAGCACGTTCACTCCCTGGACTCATTCATTTCATGCACATCTGCCATTTATTTTAAATCATGATGGATGAACACTTGTGTCTGTTTATTGCAGGGGATTAAAGATTTCCTGTGTGAAAACATTTTGTTGAATATAAAACCTTTTCAATTGTTGCTGCTATTTTTATATTTGCTGTCACTAAAGGCAAGTTACTGAAACAAATACTGCTTAAATATGCACTGCTAGAGGAATCGTGTCATGTTTATGGAGAGGGGAACCAGCAGACTGGACTCCAGGGACTTCTACTACTATATACTACTATCAACACCACCACTTTTCATCACATCCTTCACTTGAGCAAATTACCATATCAGCAGCATGATCTGAAAGCAGTCCAAGAAACCACAATCTCGGCTTTCTGACGCACAATTAAAAGATGTCAAACTTGGTTTCTTTTACACTGTTTTGGTTCTGGCTGTCAGCGCATCAAACATTATCTTAAAGAGGACTCATTTAGCAGAGAAAAGGGACCGGCCAGGTTCACTGACGGTGAAGAGGGGGCTCAGTAGCCTCGGGGTATGTGGGTAACCAAGGAGCACAAAAGAAATGGGAACACGATAAGAAAAGCAGTGATGGTGGGAGGGGGGGGGACTCCAACTTTCCTGCCTGGCTCTCTCCTGGGAACCTGGGGGCTAAGACGCTGGCGCTCCTCCACACAGGTATCATATTCAGCAGGTCCTTCAGTACAGCTGGGCTCCGGTCCAAAACTCCCTGACTGGAGAGATGTGGAGGCGCCATAAGGTAACAGTAGCAGAAATGCCAACAGGTGAAACCAAATATTCAAGTCAAGCTCGATACTGTTGTTGTCATTTCACAGAATAATGGTATTAAGCCTTTCTGCCTGCTTTAATGCAAGTTACATGCAATTATTTGCATGATTAAACATGCTCAACATGATAGGGAAAAGCGAGGAAATGCAAGCATTAATGGATGTTCCTCCCCCTTTTTTTTCTTGTGAAATATGAAAAGTGAGAGAGAGGAGATTGAAACCCATGACAGTCTCAGACATAAATCAACCTCCCACATCTCCACTCTGACACAACATAATAGACAGACTGTGTCCCCCTTACAAAAGCGCAGCGACTGAGGGCCCACTGCTGGATCCACTGTAATAGCCTCGACTCCGGAAGAAAGTGCACTGCCTTCTTTAGATTTCAATTCACTGCATCTGATCGACTGCAGAGGGGGAAATAAGCTCAAATAGACATGTTGCACTTCTCAGCCTGGATGTAGCTTTGTTTTTTTATATATATAAACCTGACATCTTATATAGCTTTAAAAATATATATACAGTATTCTTCTATGACATCTCAATACTAGAAGAGACAACACAGAAATGTACTTCAACACACATTACAGCTTCCAAATCTGTGCCTTTTCATAATAATCAATTTGGACTGAAAATAAAGGAAAGGAAGGAAACTGTTGCTGATTGTTTACCAAAATAGATATTTTCAAAAACACCTCCTGTGATGTGCATCACATCAGAAGTAGTGCTGCAAGTAACAATTACTTTCAGTATAGATTAAACTGCCAAGTATTTTCACAAATAATCTATAGTTTGATCTATAACATGTCAAAACAATTCAATTTACTGTAATGTAATGACAAAGAAAAGCTGGAACCAGAATGTTTGGCATTTTATTAATTTATCAATGAATCGATTATCAAAATAGTTTAAATTAAAGTATTTTTTGTCACTTTAAGCTCTAATCAGAAGTGAATACTTCATGCTGAACCAAGTGGCTCTGATTATATACTAAGAAAAAAATCAAGCAAAGTGACAAGATGTTTCAGGTAAGATCAATCCTGCAATCACAGTTCATTCTGAAAGTTATTAGAATAACTAAATACTATAAATTGTGCCAGACTATTTCTTGGTTGAGACTCGGTTGATTGCCGCGCCACTGGTCTAACTGCGCAAGAAAGCGAGTAAGCATATTTCCCAAAATGCAGAGCGTTTCCTTGAAATAAAACAAACTTTATAACTTTATAATTTTGTGTACTTGCAGACAGGTGTAATGGGACATGAGGGCCCTGGATAGACGTAGTGTGTGAACTGTAGGGGGAATAATTAAGCTTCTATAAACTCAACTGTGTGGTCTGAAGGAACAAAGGGGGTTTCGCAACCTTCTGACAACTGCACAGAGGTCTGCAGATCGTCCAAATAATCCACATCCACACTAGTTTGTTCTCCTGTTGCACCAGATATGTTAGACTGGAGTAGGTGCATCAACACGCTGCATAAAAACCTGACGATGGCTCTATTACACTGTCATGTACTGCTGGTGGAATTAATGAGACAGCACATAAACTCATGCGCCTACTAAACAATAATGCCACTTCCCAGTAGCAGGCCAGTCGGCTGAGCTTGTGCAGTGCAATGTGAAATGTGCACTCACAGCAGAAAAAGCAGAGGAAAAACTACAGTGAGATGAGGCCCCTTGTGGCCACGAGTGGATTCAATCAATCTGAATTAGAGATGTGAAGGGTTCCAAGGTTTTGTCTTGTTTCATGTGGAGTGGGAAAAAAATTGAAAATTGACCTGGCAGCCTTCATTTAGTGACAATGTGCTAAAGTATCATAAAGTATGATGGGTATTCATCACAGTGATCTGCATAAGCGGGGGCAATACAGTGGCACAAAGGTTTTCAATTGAAAACCATAATACTCATTAGTGTAACACTCGACATCAGCGGCAATCAGAAGTTGCATTAGCAGCGAGAGGGTGCCTGGACAAAATTACATCCCTAAAATGGCTAAAATATATACAACACATACTGGAAAACGCATTAATCAGGCCAGCTGGGATCTATAGAACGGGATTATACTATATGAGTATCTATATATTGTCTCCTTAATATACTAGGCCTCATTTAGGTGACATTCAAGTGGTGAACTGTTCAGTTTCTACAGCCCTGACAACGATAAAATGATGACGTTTTCTTTGCCACCGTCTATCAGTTTAAGAATAATCAGGGAGGAAATGAGAATACCCACAAATGCTAGAGAAAATACAGCCTACTACCTGGTAAACTGAATTGCTTGAGGAACTGAAAGAACAATGTATCTGATAAAAGGGATATTTGGAAATATTTACAGCTAAGGACTCTGTATCAGTATTTTATAAAAATAAATTCCTTAATACTCACACTAGATTATGCAAAATTATGCTGAGATTAATATGGCAAAGAGATCCAGATAGTGAGATTAAGGAAGAGCTACAGCATGATGTGATCTCAAATGTTGGCTGGGCTACAATGGATGCAAAAAGTTCATTATATGTATAATTGTATATAGATACTAATTTTTCACCTCTCAGACTGTTTAAAATGGGTCGTAACTCTAGAAAATAAATGCTACAAATCTAACAAGGACATATCTAACCTTGTATGTGTGTCATTTGGTACTGACATTTTGGAAAGAGGTGCTGAAAAAACTTGAAGGGTGGCTACAACAACCTCTACCAGAAACCCATGCCCCCTTGGCTGACTAAATTCAGTTTGGGCTGGCAGTCACAGGTTTTACTGCAGCAGCCAGGCTCATTTTACATAAGTAAACCAGGTCAATAACGTCCAAAGTAAAGAAAGTCAAACTTGAGATAATCTTCGTTTACAGGTTTACAAGTCTTAGGAGTACTAGGTCTACTACATAATGTGAAAAAAGTACTACAAGTTTGAAAACGAAACAAATCTGAGGATGTGCAGTTTGAAAGAAGTTAGCTTACCTGACCTCTGTTGCCCGCTCATCTCTGCTACGCTAGCGACGCTACATTAGCTTCTAGCATAACACTCGAATCTCCGATCGAACTGTTGGCGGTTGAGTTGCATTGTGGGTAGTGGAGGCGCCAGGTTTTGACAAGGAGGAAGAATACAGGAATAAAATATAATTTCTGGTTCTTCTTCTGCATCGATTTTGATCATTTTAGCCATGGTAGCAGCAGGGCCCTAGGGACTAACTGTTGTTAGATGAATTGTCATGAAATTTTGTACAGATATTCATGGTCCCTTTAGGATTACTTTGGTGATTTTTTTCTCTAGCGCCATTAGCAGGTCAAAGTTTCCAAGTATTCAGTGAAATATCTAAGCATCTACTTGATGGGATGGAACCAAATTCAGTACAAACATTCATGGTTCTCAAATGATGTATTCTAAATACCTTTGGTCATCCTGAGTTTTCCTCTAGTGGCACCACCAGGTTAACACTTTTGGTTCACATTGAAATGTTTGGACAACTATTGGATGGATTGACGTAAAATTTGGTACGGACATTCATGATTCCCAGAAGATTAATTGTAAAACGTTGATCCTGACCTTTCATCTACCGCCATCATGAGGTCAAAATTTCCAATAGTGTCCAATACTTTGGTTTACGACAAAATACCTGCAAAAACGGATGACATTCTAATCAGCCTCAGCTTTGTGTTTTGTGCTAATTAGCTAAATATTAGCATGCTAATACACTAAAATAAGATGGTAAACATTATACCTGCTAAACATCAGTATGCTAGAATTATCACTGTGAGCAAGTTAGCAGGCTAATCTGAGCATTTAGCTGAGCTTCACAAAGATGCTAGCATGGCTGTAGACTCATATTTTTAAACTGTCCACCATGAGTCCAAAGTAGAAGTGCAGTGGAGGACTCTTCAGTGTGCTACATCCTAAAGGAGGTAAAGAATATTAGTTAGCAGTATACATCCGGATGTCAGTGTTGTTCTAATTAACTGCCTTTTATGTTTTCAGTTGTTTGATGTTTTTATAATTTGTTTGCTTGTCTCTCCTTTTCTATTTTTAAAAATCTCTGAATTATGCTCCAGTATTGTGTCCAAATACAAGTTTGTATTTTTAAATGTTAAATTAAAAAAAGCTAAATTTATTTTCTTCTCTACAATAAGAAACTCACCATTTGAGCAATATACAAAACCATTTTTTATTTTATTTTCAGTATGAAGTGTTTCAAAACACACATTGGGAATTGTTCTGACAAAAAGATCTTTGAAAAAATGTCTACGATGGAAAAGAAGCAGGGTTTCTCTGCAGGGTAGTGGACCTCCTATCACCTGTGAAATATTACATATCAGTTAATCTCACACAATGTGATTAAACACGTGGGACAAAAAGGAAGTCTCACCCTCCAGCTGCACCAATCTCCTCTACTGTATCAACATCAGCTGGGAAACAGACAGGTCTTCTCCACTGCAACCTATCACTGATACACCTGAATGAGCCACGATAAATCTGTAACACTCTTTAATTAAAACAGTGATTTTGTTACATCAGGAGAGTTTCTTCTTGGTTGCAGCTAAAGTCTGTGGTGATGTGGGCTTTGTACAGACAGGGCAGACCACCTGCATGTTGAGAGGGTGGGCTCCAGGCCAGCAGCATCTCAGAGTCCGATCAGGCCTGTGCCGCAAGCCTCTCAATGATTCTCCTGTAGTCTTCCACAACAACCTGATAACTCTTCTCCAGCTCCTCGTGCTGTGTCTGAGTGTCCATCTGACCCATGTGGGACACCAGCTCCTCCGGCCGCAGGCACTTCCTCATCTTTGCCAGCTCCCTCTGATTCTTCTGCACAACATTAACAGCACAAACACACACAGGTGAGGTGTTAAATCAGTTTGGCCATTTTCTGTGTAGAAATAAAAGTAGGCCCAGACAGGTTTTCAGCATCAACAGGGAGCTGATGGGCGGGTCGAGCTAGCTGTAGCAACGGTCTGTCTGTCATCATCTAAAATGGATGAAATGAGAGAATATTTGTACAGCATTTCTATCATTTGAATCTGCTAATCCTGCCTGCGTGGCACTAATGTTATTACAACATGGGATATTTACCCTCTGTAACGGACGTGCTGCAAGGTTGGGAAGCAGTGGCATTCGTGCGAAAAGTGTCAAATACATGGCATTCCTGGAATTTAAGCCAATGTTGCGTAGAACGATGTTTCAGCATATTGCTTACTTGAAATGATCATTTTACAGACATTACAACTAGCACTGTTGTCATCTTTCGTCGCGAAATGAAGCCACACTTTGGACCGTTTCTTCCTCTCCGCCATGACTCCTTCTTGTTCCAAGTTTCCAACAGCGTAGACGCATGGGTTTGACGTCATTGTTTTGCAATGTGCAACTGTCAGAAAAACATGCCGTCATCGATAAAAGGAATTGATAAGATTGGAGGCATACGATTCCGAAGGATCGGACAATTTGGAACCAGTTCTCAATTCCCATCCCTACAGGACAGATGACCAGTTCCAAATGGACAATATGAACTCTAAACTGAATAAAACTTGTTAATACTTTAATTATTCCAAGTCTGGGCGCTATTTTATGTGACAACAGGTCTCACCACTATCCTCCAAGTTTTAGCCATCGTCATTATAGATTTGGGTTGTTTTACTTGTTTTGTGTTTATCATGGAAATGGATGCGAGTCTGTCTTGTTACAATATCTGGTTAAGTTATGTGGTTATTACCAGATTGTTCTGTTTTACTTGCTTGAAAACAAACTGAATACAAAAAAGTAATGATTTTAACAATGCCAGTAAATAATTTAGTAATGCTGTATAAATAAAATGAGCCATTAATACCCAGAAACATTTGGGTTGCCAAGTTGTGTTTGTCTGGTGTGTATCCTCCTTTAGAATTACTTGGTATGCCTTTACTAGCAAGCTCTTTCATTTATTAATTAATTCATTAATGCCTTCAGTTAGTTAAGTTAATGATGTTATATATTGTGTCACGCACATGCAAGTGCCCAGCTCACGAGGACTACAGATCAGACACTAAACACCTTTACATTATTAGACAGTGAGTTAATATCTGATAAAAGGGTTCTTCCATTACAATAATTCATCAAGTCTGCGCTCTAATTTCTTCATAAATGTTCAATCAACAGTCCACTAGTTGGATAGTAGTTATGCAAGATAAGCATATAAACCAGGCAATTTACCTACCAAATGTTACTAATGGTGTATCACTGATCTTTAAAGCATTGATAACTTATTTATTAACAATGAATGAAGCTATTAGTTAAAATGTATATACCCTTTACAAGGTATGCCTTATTAGACTGAGGTATAAACATTTGTAGTGAAATCAGAGTGCTGAAATGTTCTGGACATGGACAGACAAAGTACACATTCACTTAGTATCTTGCAATCTGCTGCTTGCAAAATCCTGCACGCACATGCATGCAGACATGGTCTCTGGGGAGTTGGGGTTAAGAGAAGAAATGTATAATCCCCCTCACATTCACAGAGCAGCGGCTTCTGCCATTCAACTAACTACATGCTAAATCTCCTCAGGGAAGGAAAACCACTCTGCATCTGGCCACCAGATCTTTCCTTGCCACTATTCCAAGGAATTCCTACTTCCCGCTTCACCACGTAGGTCTTTTCCACATCAGACTGCCTTTTTTTTTGAGACGTGGTTACCCTGCTGACAGCAAATTCTCTAATGGCTGGTATGCAAAGTCTCAGTGAGCAGCTCAAACATAAAATGTCACAAGCAAACAGTATGTTGGTGTCAACTCACTCTCACTGTCAAGCCTGGTGATGCTTATGATATTCTGTTCACCAGGTTTAAGTCTGTTACACTAAATCTCTGAAACTCAAATAAAACTTGCAAAGAAAAACATGAGAAAATAACAAAAACGATTTTAGAAAATTGCACTGTTTTCCTGATGAAGTTCAAAAAGCGCTGCAATAGTAAAGCTACAGAGCTCTGAATAGTAGCAGCTTTTTGACAAAGTGCTTCAAACACACTTTCATGAAAATGATTTCTCCCAAAGAAATGCAAATCCTGACTAATGACATGTGCCTGAATAGAAAAAGCTCCAGCAGCAGCAAAACCACAGACGCCTGGTGCGCCCTATTGTGGCTGTAACAATACGCCACTAGTAATCTATCAATTTTCACGGGACTGAAGATCAATTTTTCTGCTGTTTTAAAAGGTAACATAATAAACAGTGACAATGCAGAGCTGTAAGCCGATCAAGTGCATGCCGTACATGGGCCACTTTGCTTCCTACACTAAACAGCTGTAATGTTATTCTAACAAAAGGTAGAAGACTGCTCACTGGATTCTTGTTTGACAGCAACAGAGACAAGTTGACATTCAGATTTATTTCTGAATAAATAAGGAAATCACTTACTCACAATGTCATTCTGCATGCACTTTTTGCCCCTCTCCACACTGACATGTAGAGCACACCACTCTGAAGATGTGACGATTAAAACCTCACCCTGTATGGTCCAAATAGCCTCTTCTTCACCTCCAAACGGTACTCTCTCGCTTTTTCTTCATCACTCATGTCTGTTGCTCTCAGGCGCAGGATTTCATACACTCGCCTCGCATGTTTCTGCAGGAAAAAAAAACCCAAAAACCTCTAATAAAATGTTTTTTTTTGTAAATTGTATTATTTTTAAATGTGCAAAACACCAGTGTGCCCCATCAGGAACCTAACACACTTTCCAGCACAATCACTACAGGAAGTCATAAGCTATTCAGGGCTTATGAGAAATCAGGCCTCTAGTTATCTCTTCCGAGATAGATAGTTTAGTAGTTTTCTGAAGAAAAGCCACCACGCCGTCCACTTACGTCACAGATTCTACGCTATAACCTGCTACATGAAACAACACAGAATCAAAGAGTATTTAGGGCAAAGCAGCAAACTGGGTTGCTAAACACGGGAATACTGAACGTTTTGCAATGTTTAGAGTGTTGAAAATAACTTGAAAAACAACAGCACTTTACGCTCGACACTGTGGAGAAAAGGGATAATACAAGTTGAAATAAAGATACATGTTCATTTATAAATTGTGAGTATAAATCTGACTTTTTGTTAAAACTGAGATGCACAAACTTACTTTGAGTGCCTATTTAATATCTATGTGTTATTTATTTATTATGTCTAATTTCCTAAATAAATAGCCTAATCTCATTTGGTGAAATAAGAACTTTAATAAATTCTTATCTCACTAAATGACAAGAAAAGGGCTTAATTAACCTCAGTGTGAAAGTAAACAGGTACACAAAAGAGGGAAAACTAAGTTCTACTTCAAAATAAGTAATAATTAGATTTGGGTGATATTGTAGTTTTAGCAATAATGTGATCATGACCACCCTTCCCAAGTCTCAAAATGCTGTGTTATAGTATAGTGATAGCATGCCATGAACTTATTTCACTGTTATAGGCGAGTGAAATGAACAACGAAGGCCTCTAAGCAACTACAGAGCTCATAAATATGTAAAACACTCAAGTTTTTATTTTGTTACACTCAACCATACTGTGAAGCTTAAAGCTAGGGTCTTAATGTTGAATTGGTTGCATGTAGAGACAATGTGCTAAAACGATTAATGGATTAGTTGACAGACAAAAATGTAATAGACGACAATTTTGATAATCCATAATTGTTTAAGTTATTTATCAAGCAAATATGCAAAACGTAATCTGGTTCTTAAATGTGAGGATTTGCTGCTTTTCTCCATTTTATATTCAGTGCAATGAATATTTTAACAGAGAATACGACCACCAACAAAATTCTGATGGGCTTTTCCCACTATTTTCTGAAATTTTATAGACAAAACTATTTATCAAACACAGAAAAAAAATCATCATTAGTTGCAGCCTCATACAGCACCTTGTTAATTTTCAACTTTTCTTGCGCCTCTTTGACCATGTCAGCTGAGAAGCCGAGGTGCAGCTTGTCTGCAGCAAAGGAGGGCAGGCCTTGACAAAGCTTGACCAGCACGTAGTCTCTCAGCTTCACGTAGTTCTCAGAGGGGTCTTCAGCTGAGAACAAACAACAGAACACAATTAAAATTAGTGTTTTTTTAAATGATTTGCAATAAACCTGCAACACTTGGCTTGGTTTAATACATGCTACTGTTAATATTGTGGTCGGTGTGTACACATGTGTGTGTTGGGGGAGCAGCGAAAGCATTTTTGGGTCAATAAAAAAAAAAAAACCTGGCAAAAACTGACATATTTCAAATCTTTTCAAAACTTTTTCAAGAAGTTACTTATGAACAACAATGAAGAGATATTACTCAAGGCCAGACGGACAGGAACGTTATGCCTATTCAACTTCTTTCTTGAAAAGGATTCCTCTCTCTAAAGGAAGAAAGCTGGGATGCCTCTTTAGTATTCATCCTCTGTCTCCATGTAAAGCACCTGTTTCGATCCAACTAGTTTCAATAGAGCCTCAGCACATTCTGGTGTACATGCCAGCCCTCCAAATTAACTCACCCCCCCTGGATCCACCTACTGCAGAGAAAAATCACTTAAACTGTTTGTGGCTTGAGGATCTCAAACTTAAATGTTTATCCACGCCTTCTTCAACACAGTAAATGCTGTTAATAAACTGCTCACCTGTGATGTCTTGCACTTTAGGCAGACTGCAGTAAAATCTGTGCACTGCCTCCAGAAGCTGAGCTCCATGACCTTCTCCTTGGAACGGAGGCAGTATCAACATTTGGCTGTTTAGTTAAAGGGCAGACAGACACGCAAACATGGAGACAATGAGGAAAACAGGTTTGTTCAAAATCAGCCACATAACAAATCTATGTGACATCTGAGAGGTAATTCTGAGCTGGAACAGAAATTATTTGATTCAAAGCGGGAAATAATAGATTGTTATCCTGATCCATCAATGCTACAAATCAAATCACATCAAAAGCTGATCTATAAAGTTGTTTTCAGATACAAATCACCCTGGTTTGGTAATGAAACAAAATCTGGTTGAATGGTTGGCTATATAAGCCAGTAATTTGGGCTCTTTGGGAAGAGGATAAAGAAATGTATAATTTTCCACTCCTTTTTCATACAAAAGAATGGGAAGGCACGTGCTGCCCCAGCAATTACCTTACACGCGGTCGGGTTTTGTCTGGGTACACGTAGTAATTATAAACTGTCATGTAGCCAACAGTTGCGTAGAGAGTCTCCCCATCTTTATTGTACTTTTCAAATCTGCAGATAAAACACAAAGGCAAACAGGTCAATTACAGGCACACTCCCATGCAGTGTCCATTTTAGCCCCTCTGTTCTCGTGCCCACCCCTCACCCCCCGACGTCAGCATGTTAGAGCAGCCAGGCCCCGATTGGTACACCTGCTACAACCTGAATACATTATGCACTTAATTGGAGTACTGCAACTTAGAGGAAGAGAAGGGGTTGGAGGAGGGACTGAGCTCCTCAAAATCACTTCAGTCCATTTTCCCCATTGTCAGTATTAATAGTTGCCAGGGTAAAGAAAACACTGGCAGAGGCTCTTTTTACTGTTAAGACATTGTTCAGTGTTTCAAAAGACAACAGTATTCAATTCAGCTCTTGCCCCTGAAAAATTTGAAAAGGGCTTTTGGCACAAAGGAAGCTCTTGCCTGATCAACAATTCTCCAATGGGGGGAAATATAATCAAACTGGCCTGGTAATTGGTCACAAGCACCACAAAGGGAGGCTTTGTTTTTCAATGACACAATAAAGGCTTTAGGGTAGGGGTGGGCGTAGGGGTGGTGGTGTGGGGTGTATGATGTCAATTAAGGAGGGCACTCACACAAGAAAGAAGTCCCAACGATCGTCGTCTGCATCGATGAAACTGGCAGTCTCTATGAACCACATGAGGAAGGTCTGCAGGCGCTCGTGGTACTCTTGGAATCCCGGGCAGGTAATATCAGCCTGGGGCAAATACAGCAAAAACAAATGTCTGACATGGTTCAGAGTTAAATCTCGTCCCTGCCATTAAAACGTAAGAGTAACAACAAGTATAAAAAGTTAGAAACGGCAGCGTTTCCCATACCTAGGCTCTACTTAGGCAGCCCGCCCCAGGTAGATTAAGACCCGCCAGGTAGATAAAATCCAATTTATCATTTCATAATGCACACAGATCAGCGGACCTTCAATTCAATTACTGTAAAAATAGTTTATTTATCTCGACTACTCGCGCACGGAACAGAAATTCAAGAGCGTGAGTTTTACCCTGAACATTTTGACAGTGCATCAGTTGCTGACTATCAATCTGCTGTAGCATGCTGGTCGGCTTAGCCTAGTTAGCCTGGTTAGCCAGGTTAGTGTCGCTGCCTCCGAATGGCAAACAAGAATGAGAGACCAGAGCTAGAGGATCCTCCCGTGACATTTAGCTCCACCGTATAGGAGCATGACGGTTAGTTACAGCAAAAATGGATAACGTTTAGTGTCAAACTGTATGCCGACATTGTTCAACTTTAGTCGGGTGTGTCTGTGGGAACACTGCAAAAATGACATTTACGACGGCATCACCTGAATATGTCGATTAGCGGAATAAAGCAAAACCAGACCGAAAGGCAGCCTCTCACTGCAGATTCGGACCGTGCCACTGAAATAACTAAGGCTACAGGAGTGTTTATCGCTGCGGATTTGTGGCCATACTCTGTCTTAGAGAATCAAGAATTTAAGCATATGGTCAAAGTGTTTGAGCCCTGCTACAATGTACCTTTACATGTGCTTTTCAGTCAGTCTGCTGTGCATGCCGTGTATAAACAAGCACAAGCTGCAGTTCAGGAATTATCAACAGGTCAGAGTGTTACGATGGAGCATTACTGACATTTGTGTTATTTATTTTTTCTAATTGACAAGATGCCAATATTTGAGTGCACTAACTGTTACAGTAAGAATTATGGCCCATGAGCCACTGTTGAATGTTTACATTTTTCAAAACAAAATGTTAATTTGTGCATTTTTTTGTTTTCCCTGCTGTACCGAAAACATACCAAACTGTGACCCTAAAACCGAGGTACAAACTGAACCGTGAATTTTGTGTACCGTTAAACCCCTAGTATTATTGGATGCCTAAAGAAGAATGCCTTGTTGTATTTAATGTGTTAACCTTACACATCTTATTTTAACTTACGAGGGTAGTTGGACTGGCTAGATAGTTACACCGAACTGAACACTCAGTGCAAAGTGATCTATCAATAGGTTAGCTAGCTAGCTAACACAACAGCTAACTAATGTTAGGTCTCTAAGTTATTCATAAACCTTTGTTTGACTAGTTTATTACTGAACCTGCCCGCCAAACGCCACACCACCCACCATCACAAGTAAATTCTCAACCTGTGGGAAACACTGCACTGATATTAAAATCTAAAAGGCTTTGATGAGGCAGTAAGTGATGATTGTACCTTGTGAATCTGGTACGTGAGTTCTCCTGCCTCCTCGCTGTGGACTGTGTACGAGTGAAGCAGGGTGCCGAAGGGCTTGAAATTGGCCTCCTTCTCCAGCAGTGAGATGAAGTCATCAGTGTTGCAGGTGAACCCAGCAGGAATGATTTCACGGATCTTCCCTTCGATATCATCAGGCTGGATAAAACAGTGTGTATGAATTTAGTGATGCAACAAACAGATTTATCAGGATGGTAAAGGACAATGTAGCATGTTTGTAAGACTTATTTCCATAAATGAGGTATTTTCTAATACAGGTTCATACAGCTTTTTAAGAGTAAAATTCAATTCACCCAAAACAAAAATGTCCAGGCTCTCGAAGCCCTTAATTGTTACTATAAATGAGACAACAAACAAATATGATGACGGGATCATTTCATTTCAAATATTAAAAGAGTTTTGGTTGACATGAGTGATTGTGTCGATGAAACACGTTACATTATGTTGAAAAATTAAGCATTTTTCAAGGAGTATATTTGAATTCAAGCAGATTCATAACCTTGAAAAGATAATGGTTAAAATTAAGCATTTTCCAAACTTTCAAGACTTTGTACGAACCCTGCTAATAACTTTTTCTTTTGTACACAGATTGCATGTGCATATCATTTTTTTTCTTAAATTAGGCAAGACTGTAAGCTAGCGAAAAAGCGCAAATAAATCCTATAAAATAAAACTGGAAGCATACATGTTTTGTGCCAATGAAAAGAAAACCATTAGGCAATTAAAACTGTCAGCTGAGCAGAGACCACAGGAGCACCCTCCCCCCTCTCCGGTGAAAAGACCACTTAAATCAGTACATTTACTACTTATGTTAAACCATGAATATGTGATGAAGTTGCCACAATAAACGCATTTCTGCTTCTCACTGGGAAATAAAATCTTATGAATTGATCTCAACTTAACAAACCTTTGGGCATCCATAATAGAGGCCTCTCCTCTAATCCTGCCAAGTGAACCTAATCAAATGAATTTGCCCCTGCGTTTTCAAAGAGCCTCGGAGACAAAGGGGCCCTACCCTTGGACTTTTTACTCAGTGCAACCTGTGGTTAGTTCAGCTGTAATGTTTGCATTGTATCCATTTCCACAAGGATTGACATGAGAACACTTTGCTAAGCAGCCCTTTCACACCATTTACATGTGTGATGGGCATTATTTCAGCAAAGAGACTCTTGCTGCTCAGCATTGAAAACTGGGAAATGAAGAAGGTCTGAGCAAAATGCACTACAAAAGGCTAATACAACATACTGCTAATTCCCCGCCCTTTCAGACATCAGCTAATATCTAACTGGAAGTAATGCACCTGCAGCTGAATGCCTCTTAACCATTGTAATTGTTCAGCCACATTTCTAAGGAAGGACCACACTTAAAAGGCCATGGACAAACAAGTCCCTTTGTCCCGGGCACTCTCCTACATACTAGACACTAAATTGCACAGACTTCCAGAGTAGATGCCTTAGTTTGGCATGAATATAACTTAACAATGTTCCTTTAGAACATTTTGTTAATGTCTTTGATTTCTAACAATAAGCACAAAGGGAGTACAAACTATCTAATTTGTTGTGTTGGTATTATTTCATCTCTTTAATCTACTCCAAAGACCACACTACATTCAAAATCTGCAGTCATTTTTTTTCTGTTTATAATTATTTGCAAAGTATTTGCTTATACTTTTAAAGTTAAAGCATATTTACACATTCACACTGATTATAAATGTAGTAGAAATAATTACATATAACTACTACAAGCATTCAGCAGCCAGCCCATGTGCACAAAAGGTCTGGCACTAAAATCAGTGTTTTCTGTGAGAGGTCCAGCAGTACGGGGTTTTTGGCTGATTTAAAGGGGAGAAGGTGATTTTTGATGAGAGTCTTGTATCAACGTGGCAGCTGCATAAACTCCATCTCTGCCTCCCCTCGTCTCTCACCAGCTGCACCGCACCCCGACCGTCCACATGCACTCAGAGACAAACACTCTTCAGAGGCAGCCTGAACTCTGCTGCTCCCCTCACTCTCTACCTCTACACCAGCTGCACTCAAACCCTTAACAAGGTGAACACTCAGGGGTCAACGCTGAACACTAAGTAGTGGCACACACAGACACTAAGCCAGCCATCACATTTCAGTTTGAATATCGGCTTCAAACTATGTTCCCAAAAAGTCTAATGGCTCTCTTTAGGTTTAAAAACAGTGAATTGGTTGCCATGGCATTTGTTTGGGAGTTACCAGAGATGAAAGTAATGTGGCGCTCATCACCCCTATTGGAAGGAACCCTCACTGTCGTAAGGGGTTATTTACAATTTGAGTGCATCCGCAGAAACACCGAATCCTGGTGAGTTTATAAAGTTACACCACTGCACCCGCTACCACCAGTTGAAGGCCACATTGTCCAGTGGGGGAGCCCCTGCTGTTTCCAGACAGGACAGATGTCCCAGAGTTGAATCATCTGACCTCAATAGGGGCCCTGGCTAATTCTTGTATTCGTTTTGCGTGTTTGCTGCATTGACAGCTTCAGGAAATATTCAAAGCTGCCAGTGGCCTTTTGTGAGGTCTCATAGAAGGAGCTACCAGGACAAGCATTTCGATTTACTGTCCGTTTTTTTTGTCCAAATACTGGCTGTTGATATGTAAATTCTTATGTCTGGCAATTAAAAAAGGCAGAAAGTGTTACATACTAAGCAGTGCTACTCTCAGAAGAACATTAAAACTAACTGTCACGTCGTTAGCAGAGTAATAAAATTAATGAATACATTAAAAAGGGTTGTCTCGCATTAAAAAATTGAATATAAACCTATTGCAGATCAGTTTACAGACAACCAACCCCAAAGATTTTGATTGTCGATGACTTGAGCAACAATTCACTCCTGGAAATATATGTGCAAGATTTCCAACCGTGTCACATTACTCCTCCTGCTGATTCAATCACACAAACCTCTAAAAATCAATGCCTCATGTTAGACCCCACGTACAAAACCTTTTAAAACCCTTCTCTTCCGACAGGGAGGAGGAGGATTAGTGTACTGACACAGGGGGCCATGGTGGGCTGAGATTTAGTCTAACAAAACAGGAGATCTCTTACAGGAATAATGTCACCACCCAGAGAGGCTCTGAGTTACTTCAGTAAGTGAAGAAACAACATTATGGTACCAAAAACTGCCCACAAAAAGAGTATATTAGGTCTTCTGTCATACAATTATGGAGGGGAAAAACTCCGTAAAGCTGCGTGGCATTTGTCTGTCAAAGTTAGTTTGATTTACTAAACTTCTAATTATTAAGGATGTCTATTTCTGTACTTTGATGTGCTGTTTTTTCAGTACGTTTTGACAAATAAAATTAAACCCTGTTCCATTTTCACTTTTGCCGTCACCTGCTGTTAGTTTTCCAAAAACACAAATTATATGTGACACTGGGTATCAAAACTAACATTTTCACAACTTCACTCAAATTCATCAAATGTCTTTTTCTTCAGATTACTGATATGCTACAATGCTTTTGAACTCTAGGACTTTTTAATTTTTTACAACACTGAATCATAGTGGCCATCAGAAAAAGACTGTATGATGGAAAAGTAAAAACAAATCTTTATATTAATATTCTAATATTTTGTCTGTTATTGATATAAATGGGGTGAACCAAATAATACAAATTGCTCCCATTCTAATGCAATACAATTCAACAGCACCACATAAACTTGAATCAACACCTCTTAAACAGTTTCAACAAAAACTGAATATTATAACCTTCATCAGTGTACCTAATAAACTGGCAACTGAGTGAAAATATTCTCCCAACTTGCAGTTCTCTTGCAGACTCTGACTTTTCTGTAATTCACTGCTTCCATTTTGCCATTTGGCTTCATAAACCTTCCAATCCCAGTTGCAGAGGAGCATCCCCACTGCATGAGGCTGCCACCACCAGGCTTCATGCTGGGGGTGGTGTGTTTCTGCTGATGTGCAGTGTTTGGTTTATGCCAAATATAGCATTTAGTATGATGGCCAAAAAGCCCAATTTTGGTCTCAGACCATAGAACCATCTTCTACTTTGAAACACTCAGTCAACAACTGTCTAACGCACAGTGTCTCTCAGCCATGGCACCCTAATGCTCCTTCAGAGAGTCCACAGACCTTTGGGTGGCCTCCCTCAAACAGACGGCCATCATACTCGAGTCAGATTACAGCTGTGCCATATTTCTCCTTTAATTATTTACCTCCCTGTACTCTGAAACTTGTCTTGCAACCTTCCCCTGATTGTTACTTAACCTCAACACAGATTTGTTTCCTGTGGTGTGTGTAATGTATGCAATGCTGGAGCGCATTTGGACATGCTTGTAGCAAACAAGTGCCTTTTTACATCCAGCAGACACAGAGCAACATTAACATCCCATTGGATTCCTGTTATTAGCCACCTGATAAATGGAAGTCCAATATTCTCCCAGTGTTAAGCTTTAGTTTGCCCAACCAACTCCTTAGCAAAATATTTTGGTCTTTAGCTGCTACATGCTTGACTCTGGTCATCAGCCATCTACTGCGGCTTTAACTAAAAATCATTTGGTTTCATTTGGTTACAATTCTTGTTCTCCATAACACCCCCTCTTTAAAGCATAATAGAGCAGCTTTGGATAAAAGCATTATATTCTCAGTAGGATGCAAGGTGTATCAAACCATGATTCTTGTGCATGTTTAAGGCATATTTTGTTTAAACTGGTAGACAATCACCACATGGTTACCCATTGTCATTACAATATTACAAGAAAGTGTCTGACACAAGTATATTATGAAAATAAAGACATGCATGTCCTACCTCCACACAATCAAACATCTCAGTGACTTTTGAGGAATATTTCACTTTGAAGAGGTTGCTCAGGTTTCCAGCGGTGTAGAAGAGCTGTATCTGAAGACCTTTGTATCCAAAAGCGACCTCACTGCAGACAAAGTGATTGGAATCATTTAAAATCCTAGCACTGTTACATATTTTTTAACTGCAAACATAAAACAATAAATTAGCCGCTTTTATGTAGTGTGCAGTCTAGGATAAATTGATATCAGGGGGACAATAACACACATTTGATTATTCTTATTTAATGAAATGTATTAAATATACACCTGGAGTGAATGATAAATGCTTGCTGTAGGTCTGGCCACTTATTTCACTGTGTTGCATTGTTTCTTTCATCACTACATCACTGGCAGTTTATGGCAAAATAGATTTCATCATTATACAACTGTGTGATTGAGCTTTACTAGCAATTACGCTTGCTGAAATAATTAATGCCCCAATTACTGAGTTCCCTTTGAGCTGATTGCAGCAAGTGCAAAAATAACCAATCCTAGTTTTGACTAATTTGGAAATGCAATTTGGAGCATAACGACATGCTACTGTAAGCCTACACACAGACACAGGTATCACTGCCAATAATGTAGTCTTGCTCAGGTTCAATAGCAATGCCTCTTTGTGCATCACACTGGGCTAATAATGTGACTACAGTTTTTTATGGGGCTAAAATAACATGCAAGACAGAACTTTGTTCATTTTCACATGTTTTAACCTTTGTATATCCGACACTGTAAACTTCCCTGCATTGCTATTGGCAGGTATTCGATATTAAAGGACTTACAACTGGATTGAGAAAATACAACATCTGAATAAATCACAAAATGACTGACACATATGTTACACATGACAGAAAACAGAAAATATGTAGTGTTGGCAGGCTTGCTCTGAGGATTACAAATATTGTGGCACAGTTTTCTGCAAATACTCAATGGGATCAGCAGGTTACAGGGAAAGGCAGGTGCTTCAAAGGTCAGAGAAACTGGTGCAGCCATAAGGTTACTGAATCAAATCCCAGAATTCACCAAGCTAGCCCACATTTGGTCTGGCAAGGCTCAATAGGCATTCATGTGAGATAGGCATCATTTTAAGTCGGCGGTAGAAAAGACGATTGACAAAAAGAAGAGAATAAAAGCACTTCAGCTATTCCTTTACATGCACATGATGCAGGAACAGCAAAATTGGCTTTTTAAGATTACTAATGTATGGAATATGTATTCGCTTTCTTTCCGGGAGTGAAATGAGAAGATCAATTTCAATCTCATGTCTCAGCGTTAAATACAGAGGTGAAGTAATGGACGGGGTTAGCCCAGCTACGCATAAAGACTAAAATCAGGAGGAATCAGCTAGCCCGACTCTCATACCAGCCTCATATCTTTTGTCACGCTACAAACATCAAGCAGGCGTTGTTCTAATGTAGTCTAAAATTGCATGTTACAGGCAATGTAACTAGTTACTGTGGAGCCCCGATCAGGACCCTGAATCTGCAAAAATAGACCTTTATTGTTTTCCACTATTTTACATTGTTCAGCTTTAATTCCATACAGCCAAAGGACATTACAGGAACGCCTATAGTAACTGCAGTTTTCTGTACATGCTAAACTTAGCTGATGTGCGGATAATCTTCTAAGTATCTAAGTACCTACAATTATACACCTTTCAGGTAAATGGGAAAGCACAATGATTATACTGAACTGATAACTACCTACGCTTGCACCGACTCATTGAAGAACAACAGCAGGAAGCAGCTTGTACCTTATCTGCTACTCGTACTTTCAGGCAGCACATAAGGGAAGAAGTACTAGTCATCATGTTTTGCATAGACATAAACCAGCGACTATCATATGTTTTTGGGCCTTCGCTAACACCAAGTTCATTTGTGTGTGACTGTTTATTGATTTACAATGTGATGATGTGATACAACAACATGCCAAATTCAAAATAAATATTCTGGAGCCCTTACTGTCATCTTGTAAACTTTTCAATTTTAAAAATTCTACCTTGAGGCCTGATATTTTACTGTAGCAGGCGTGACACATATTAAGCACAAGTGTTCTGTTGTACTAAGCAAAGTCAGTGTTGTGTCGTTTCTGCATCATTATAACAAGTAGGGAAAAATTTGTAATCATGACAAAAAAAATACTCACTCGTCTCCAAAAAGTTGGTGGCTGTACTCGGGGTGGAATGTAGTGCCATCATCCTCAACATCCTCTGGAAAGCGAACTGAGAGGAAAAGAAGACCGGGTTCAAACAATTTAAATGAGAAATTAGAAGCTAATGTCACAAAACATTGTCACTGCACACATACTTATTATCATAGTCATTTACAAGACATAAAACAAAGAAAAAAATAAACATACCCAGTTTCAAGCTTATAGCTTCATTGGTGTCACACTTGTATTCGGCCAGTTTCTTCTCCATGGTATTTACTCCTGAGGAAACACACAAACCACAAACCATGCTGAAATATATATTTTTTTAACATTAGTTGTTTCTAAAGACACATTTTCTACTTCTCCATTTCATCTTGAGAGTTTAAGTGATCCGTTTGTTGCTGCACAATAACAGTTGTGCAGATTTCTTGCAAATTAAGGCTATTCAACAAGAAGAAAGAGAAAACACAAGCAGCCCATGCTGATCAATCACAGTAATTGTGGACTCTATAACCCCAACTTGTAGTTACATTAGCCTCACCTGTGCACTTCATGGTGTAACATAGAAAGTCCCGAGGTCATAAATGACGCGATTTTTGGTGAGGTGCACGTTAGCTCTGCTGGTACCTCTTGAGACTCCACAACAACATGATGCAAAAGTATAGATCATGTGTTCTGACAATGTTAGGTGCACTACGAGGATGAACTACCAGTGCCATCCTTTGAAATTAGGTATGTCATTCTCTCAGGCGACAATATCTATCAAGATGGAGTACCAAATGTGCTCAAAATGTAAGTTAAAATCAGTTCTTTCTGTCAACTGAGGTAACACCAGTTGTTAGCAAAGTACGTTACGTTATGTTATGTGGGGAAAAGGAATAAACGCGGACGTAAGTATGCCTCACATTCAACTTGACGTCCAAGCGTTACATAAACACACAAACATAACAGTATGCTATGACAGCCTGATAGCATGCTACTAACGTTAGCAGGCAGGCCCCCACTGCTGCCTTTGCAATGTGACGTTAGCTTAGCTTGCTATGTTTTGAACAGGTCACAAGCCAATGTACAACTCTAACAGGCTTAAAGCAGGGCCAACGTCCATTTTTCGATGAATATTTATTGAAACGAAGACAGAGGAATTAAATCATGAAGGCGTTTAGCCACTTACCCGCCATTTCTGCACACTGTGTTGTGCGTGCGGAGATGTGTGTTGTCCCAAAAGACCCGCGGAATCAGGACGACTTCCGGGTCCGTGTGGAAACAGGATGTAGTTTTTTTTAACGGCTCGTGTAGATTTCAATATAACGGCTGTTGAAATTGTCACTTTACAACATTTTAACTCCATAATGTGAATAAAAACGCCACGTTTGAACGACAAATTACTTAATACGCAGGAAGGTTAATTCAAGGCCAAAAAATACCGTGTTTACAAACTGAAATTAGTTATATTAAGGCTACAACTAGCGATTATTTTCGTTATGGATTGATGTCCGGCCGATATATCAGCCAATATTTGTTCATATTGTTTACATGTCGGCAGATAGGGTAAGTAACAAGAAACTGCAGTACAGACATGCCAAAATCTATGTTTGAGGTAATTTAGAAACAGTGTTGTCATTACATACACCAGAGAGGACTGACAAGTGTATATTTCAACTGTAAAGTGTTCTGCTTAGCACGTACCTCGGTCACAATTCACAGATTTAAGGGATCCCTATCAAAAAATGTTTGTTTATGTTTATGTAAAAAAAAAAGACTATCAGAGGTCATCAGATTTTTTAAACCCTCAAATATCATTATCGGCAGGCCATCACCCTCAAAAGTCCTGTATCAGTCGGACTGTAATGTCTGCTGTCTTGTTTTGTCCCAAAATGTGGAATTTAAAATGATATAAACAGAGAAGCAGCATAGTCGACCAATCAATAGTCGTTTCAGCATTAGTTAGCCTAGTTTTCTGAAATACACACTGAAATATCAACATTTTATAATAGATTAAACAGGCTTTACAATATCTCGGGATTCTCTATTTGATTTGCTAACATGATTCTGACGAAGAAAAATTTATACTGAAAATAAACTATTGAAATATTTGTGTTTCTCATCTTCAAGTTATACACATAGGCCTACATCAAACAGACACCAACTGTATAGATCACTTAACACCAACACATCCAATTATGGCCCCCTTGGTGCACTCTAAAAACTTATATATAATATATATATATATGGTAATTACAAATGCTAAGAAGTTGTGTAACATATCCTTACAAATGTAACTTAATTTAGTGTCATTACTCAGACACATTATATCATTGTTAGTAGGCCTACAACTCAAAGCTAATTGTGTAAGAGACCAAAATACTTAGCCAATATGTTTTAAATAACATATAAATAATGCCAGATGTATTCTTTTTTTAAAAAAAAATCAATATAACCATGACATATTTATATTGAAAATATCTGCCAAATGTTTACTGCCAGCATTCTTTCTGGCAACTATCGCATCATTAAACGATTTTATGGTTAAAAACAGAATATCAGCTGATATATCATTATCTGATTTTCAAAATTCTCAAATATCGGCATCAGACTCAAAAATCCATTAGTAGTTGGGCTATATTATGTTTAGGCCTAACACTTACGCTATAGGGGAATATTGTGGTCATGAAAAGTCATCATTGAAAAAAGTATAGTTAAGATACAGTTAAGTTTGGCACCTAAAATACAGAATTATACATTTGAATGCCAGTTTGTCATTTTACTGCATTGTGTTTTCTTGATGCAGCAGAGTACAACACCTGTAGTGAAAATCAGTTTTTGCTGAGTCAAGGCGGATGGTTTGATGTGTTTAACCGAAATGCTTATTTTAAAATGTTCCTTCGTCATACAATTAATAAAAATCAAGTGACATGAAAATATTATAAGCGGAACTCATACCACACCACATGAGCATCTGATTATTGTTATACATATGTGGAATAAACAACACGTTTTGGATAAATTCAGAAAGTGGTTAGGTTAGACTACAGTGATATCTCAATAAAATAAACAGAAATTGACTCTCCGGGGAAAAGTGCAATTCTCAACATCTCTTTTTGAGTCCGGGTAATGCTGTGCTATCATCCCAGCCTCAGCTATTCTGTCCTCCAGGTGCACCAATGAATGACCTACCCAGTCACGTTTAAGCCACTGTAATTTTACCTCTACTACACTGTCAGCACTAGATTATCCCCTTCCTGAACAATACCATACCTTTTACAATCCTTAGGCAACAAATTGTGTCTGCATGGAGGCAATACATGCTGCTTGATCCCTGAACTTCAAACTACAGTCGTTTAGACTTTTTTTTCTGCAAATGCAGGGAATGAGAAGATCCCACAATTGAGGAAGGAAATACAAATGTGTTTTGGTACAGTCAATACTCTGGTAGACATATTCTGCAACCTTCAAGAGTGTTTGTCTGAATTGGCTCGATCAGTGGCATGGATGTGTTACATGCAGGTAAGCAGCAGTAGCTCAGGTGGTAGAGCAGTTTGGCCATTAATCATATGGTTGGTGGTTTGATCCCAGAGACACTGTACCCCATATTGCTCTTTTAGTGTGTAGTGAAAAATTGTAAGTTGTTTTGGACAAAAAAGCCTTTACCTCTTGGACTTGAAAACTTGAGCTGAGTCCTCTGATGTCCTGAGTAACAGCCAGAACTTGTAAGCCCAGGTGGAAAGTAACAAACTACATTCACTCAACTGAGGTAAGCACATGGTGCACATTTAGTATTTTACATTGCAAGACTGTGTACTTTTACAGCATTTTATCTCAAACAAAAATATGGTACATTATACATAACAATAAAGCCTCACATTTAAAAAGCTGTAACCATGAAATGTTTAGCAATAGTGGAGTAAAAAGTACAGTGTTTCCTTTTGAATGGTGGTGGAGTAGAAGCATAAAGTGGCATGAAAAGACAAGACTCAAGTAAAGTACAAGTACCTCAAGTTTGTAGGCTACTTATGTAGGCTACAGTACTTGAGTAAATGCACTGGATAATGAAAATATTAGTTGCAGCCCTGTTGCACCATTCGTTCTCCGAAGCTAGCTAAATATTCGTATATTTCTTAAAGTTAAACCCATTTTTTAACATTACATCAAGCAGAGTCACATTTAGTGAACGCGTCCAGTACACTG
Source organism: Macquaria ambigua (assembly GCA_008360985.2). NCBI lineage: Eukaryota > Metazoa > Chordata > Actinopteri > Centrarchiformes > Percichthyidae > Macquaria > Macquaria ambigua. The sequence continues at coordinate 255,452 of VMKM01000049.1, forward strand.
TACATTGTGCTGTCCTGTTTTTTGTCTGCAGGCACAGTGAGTGAGCCGTGTCCTCCTCTGACCCGAGCAGACAGGAAGTGCCGTAACACTGCTGCTGCTGACCAACTTTTCTCTCTGTCCGGAGCATCTCTCGGCGGCTCCTCACCGGACACACCTCCCTGCAGACTTTACAGGACGATACTTGGCTAAATATATTTTGGTGTCTCGGACCTCGGCCGTCCTGTCATGCCCGCTGACATCCCGATGCCCAGCGCGTGCGCTAGTCCACTGCAGCTGACGTCACACCCAGCATGGCGGTCAAGGTGACTCCGTCGATATTTCTTAGATATTAATTTTAAAGGCAGTAAAGCGGCCGTGAGCTTGCCGATACGGAGGACAGCATGTCTGTGCGGACGCGTGGGTTTAAAGCTCTTGTCTTATATTCAGCGGAGACCCCCATTCTTTTATTTCTGCATCTTTACATAGGCGCATCTCTGCCGGCCTCGCAGAGACAACTGTAATTTCTTTCCTCTGTTGTATTTGTGTATTAGTGAGATTTGTCTTGAAGCGGTTTTATTTTGTAGTCTGAACGGTTATTTTCACAAGCAGGGAGTTGAAGTTGTTGTTACAGTCGTCTGTGATCGATCTGTCTTGCTAAACAGTGACAGCCTGAACTTCAGTTTTACAGATTTGATCATATGGCACAGCAGCCTGCTGAAGCCTTATTTGTAGGCAGCATGTTGATTCACTGACTTTTTCTTTTATAGCAAACTCCAACTTGTGTGTTATAGGAGCAAGCAACAAAAAGAGCCGACCCCCATGACTTGAGGGCTATTTTTCTGAAGGTAAGACTCACAGAAACCAGAACATTTGGAGCTTTTAACCTGTATACAAGGCAACACACGAATACATACAGAAACTCTGTGTTACATGTTGCAGTCGGTGAGTAGTTTCTGTGTGGTGTCCATTGAGATGCATAGTTCAATAAAGGTCACACAAGTGCTTCGACTAATTTTGGATCGGCTTCAACAGAATCTCCCCTGGCTTTTGCTTCGTGTGTGTGTGTGGCGTGTGTGTTGTGATCTTCAGCATGTCATTGAATTTCTCATCACGCTCTGTCCGCTGCCCTTCAAAGAAACAAATCTCTGGCATTAGTATGCACATTTTTTACCCCCACAGGTCTTGGTTGGAGTATAAACTTGTTCCTGAGAGTAGGGAGTCTGTTGGAGGTACAAGTCGCCTTATGGTCCCTCCACATCTCTTGACTCCGCCATAAGAGGGCTGTGTAATTTGTAATGCATATTCAGGTGGAAGAGTTAATTACTGGAAGCTCATTCTGACTGCCTGTATAATTTGATTAAGAACTACTTGAGGCCTACTGTGAGGGTGAATGGATACACAATCATGTGATGGAGTAATGTGGCAATAAATTGCTTGGAATTAATATTTTCACTTAAAACATTAATTCAGCAGAGTGCATTGAATTGTAGCCCTGAAAACACTTGGCGTGAAGGTCTCCTCCCACACTCCTTCTCTGTTTATCTCACGCTCTCTCTATCTGGGCTTGGCTCAGACCCATGAGCGTGGCCTTTCTGTTGCCAGTTCATGTTGCGCTTGTGTTTCCAGAGCTATCTCTGTTCCAGCTTTGAAACCCAACCCAGGCTCTAAAAATGACCTTATGTCTTAAAGCCTGACTGAGATCTCAGGTTGAGCACAGCACTGCATTGGCTGTGCATGTTTGGCTTCAGTAAAGTGAAACACAGTCGCAACACAAAGATTGCAAGGTTATTGATTAAAGTATTGTCACTGTGTGCTCTGTGTTTTATCAATTCAAATTCGGTTTTGGCGTTATGACGATATATACAGTGAGACGACTGAAATTTGTTAACTGTCAGAAACTTTTCTGTAATGTGTATACCGAGGTACCTTTAAGACAGCAGCTACAGTCTCAGGTTGTTTCAGGCCTATTCAAATCAATGATTTATGGTAATATTAGATTTCTAGGATTTTTGGCATTAATGTGATAAAGTTTCTTGATTTTTTATGCATTTAAAACATTAGATTAGCCAAAAATAAACATTCTCATCTGCTTACTGTATCCACAAATGGTTACTCAATTGAATTTCCAGAAAATGTAGAATACCACAACATGTATCAATTTTGCAATATAAAATGACATATGGCTCGTAGATGAGCCATAACGCTCCATAACGCTCACCCTGATTATTGGTAGTGGTGGCCGACAGTGGAGCGACTCAGTGACCAGCAGCAGATCGTACTGGGCAGCTTCCAGGTGTGACTGTGTGTGTGTGTGTGTGTGAACAGGGTGTTCCTGAAAAAGAGAGCCTGGCTCTGAGCAGCACTTCCCTGAATAAATAAAGATTAAAACACAGATATCACCAAAACACTAATCATGAACATAGTTATTACATGTAATACATCGCGGGACATTTATTTATTAAAGTGTACAGCACACAGCATGCACCATATATTGTATGTTATGTTGTGTATCTGACATCTTTCTTTTTAAATGTATGTTGTAAATTGTGTATCTCCTTTATGTGTTGATGAAATGGATGTGTTTGTATCTAGTGGAAGGAGACATGTATCTCTGCCCCTACACCAAGTCAAAGGATGACAATGATGTGAAAGAGACTGATGCTTTTCAATACTTCTTGTCACAACAGGAAGCAGCAAAGCATTGTATAGACTTAAAATGCTTTAACTGTGTAGGGCCAGTAAACTGAGAACCATATGCGCTGCTATAGAAAACTACACAAAGAAAAGACATACCAATCGAGACACCCGCAGTTAAAAACAGACTTTTTTTCCCTGTCTCATTGCATTCAGTTCTCCACATCATTTTCCTTCTATGCACACAATGGAAATTCTACCCCACCGATTAATAATCTAAATCCACATGTGTTATGAGACATTTAACATCCACGTTGTTTACAGCTCTGTCTTTGTCTCCTCTGCAGTATGCCAGTGCGGTGGAGGATGGAGAGCGTTACATGACTCCCAGGGACTTTGTGCAGAGTTACCTGGGTCTGCATGCACAGGCCCAGTATAATCCCAAAACTGTGGAGCTGATCGCTGGAGTGGCTGACACTACTAAAGATGGGTGAGTGGATAGATGAACGTTTTTTCCTGTTTATGTCTGTATTTCCTCAACAAGTGTTTTGTAGACCACGTTTTGAATTTTGGGCACAAGTTTCCCCACACTGAAACTCCCAGTGTCAGCTCTAATACATGTTTTTGGTCTGAAATAGTCTCTTGGTATCTCTTTGTGTATTACATCTTCTTTGATTTTGCCACTGTCTTTAAACGTCTCCAGCAGTGGCAACAGTTTTGTAGTTGGAGGCAGCTGCTGCTCTTTGAATGTATATAAAAGTATATCTTACATGTCATAGTTTGCTGTCCTGAGAGCAATGTAAGAACCAAGTGAGACTGGATTTTGCGGATTACATGCTGTCAGCACAATACTACACTACAGAAATGGGCATTATTACACAAAACAACATGCGTGTCAGTCTTAACTGAGTGTACAACAACGTGTTGTTAGCTGTTATATGAGGATTAAGTTGTGTTACTTACATTATGTCATTACACATTCTGCTGATGTGTTCCTCAACTTGTGTCACAAATTCCTGCACATTTATTGTACCTATAAACTGGTGTCTTGGCCAAAATGTAAAATCAAATTTTTGCCACCCTTGACTTCCATCTATTTAGAACCAGATAAATTTAGCTTTTATGAGAATTTACGACAAAGCAAACCAAGTTTTCCTGTTTCACCAGGTTCTTAAGGTACTTTCAAGTCAACAAACCATCTGGATATCACATGATCAAGCAGCAATTAACCTTTAAAGCCACTTTGTCACCCACTTCCTATAATCTGTGGATAATCATTTTCTCTCCAGTGCGCCACCTGTTGCACTCTGTTGATTAAATATTCTTCAGATTCACTGAAGCAGTGCACCACCACCATGTGTTGTTTCTGCCAAAAGAGACTGTTAATGATTAATCTCAATAATGTTTGACGAGTCAATAGGTATCTTTATCAGTCAATTTTACACCTACAGCTGATCAATTTAAAATCCAGTGATAAGATAAGCCAAAATCCGCCTTTAATTAGACCGTGGAGCCACAGTTAGACCTCCACTGTGTCTTATTACCAGCTGAAGAATGAAACAAAATGTCACCTCCAGGTCCTTAGATGTTCAAATTCCCATTTTTTCTGAGCACATTAAGGACTTCTCGTCCATGTTGGCTTAAAAGTTGAGCTTCAGTTGAAGTTCATTCTAATTTATTATTAATAATAATTCATGTATATAGTTTATAAAATAAATAATATAATATAATAGAATGAAGCTCAACCTTTCAGACAACACGGACGAGAAGTCCTTAAAGTGCTCAGAAAAACTGGAAATTTGAACATCTACAATTTCTGTGACAACTGGGCAAACTCCATTTGCTGATGAAGATCATGTGGTATGATTGAAAGCTCCAGAGCAGTGACTAAATGAACCCTGTTGTTGGTGAAATTGTTTTGTCAAATTTCCAAGGTCTAGAATGAACTTTGAAGCTTAGCTGAAAAATAGGTTCAGTATCACATTGCTGCATTTGCTTGCTGTCCTTCAGTCAGTCAGTATTCTTATCTGTGTTTAATGGGATTTATTTCAGGATAGATTGTGATGTAGTTGCAGCTTTTGCAATTTTGTCAAAAGATACATATGTCGTTTGTTCAGATAGTACTCTTTCTTTCTTGTCCAAACAGACTAATCTCTTTCCAGGAGTTTCTGGCCTTTGAATCAGTTCTATGTGCCCCGGATGCCCTGTTCATAGTTGCCTTTCAGTTGTTTGACAAGACTGGCACAGGGAACATCTCATTTGGTATGTACATGGTGGTTAATGTCAGCACGCTGGTGTGGGGGTATACTTTACAGGAGACTCAGCATCATGTTATGTACATACAGTGTAGTTTAAACACAATAATATTAGAATAACTCTATTAGACTGAAGATGTTGACTTCATGTAGGTAATTAAAGATATTTAAGGTGCTTTTTTGTTGTAGTTTTAATGGATAAGTAATAGAAATCAGTGATGATAAAAAAGTGCCAAAAACTACTGCAAGAAGTGCGTTTGAGTGTAACATTGAACCTTTCGTGGGTCACAAGTGCTACTCTTCCTAAAAGCATGTGTAGTCACTAAATGTAGCAGTAGCCATGTCTTCTTTATGTATTACATATGCTAGCAGCTTGTCTTCTTAAAGTCTCATCTCAGGGCAGGACAGCAAGCGAGCTGTGTGGAACATCACATAATAACCAGCTCCGTCTGACAAGAAGAGAAATGAATCCAGCATGTGATAAACCAAGAGATGCAGAGTCTTACAAAGGAGCTGCTGCTATGCTCTGTCTGTGCAATGGGCCTCTATAAAGGCGACTGAAATTGAGAGCAGTGCTTATACAGAACATTTCCTGGATGGTCTCCCATCAAAATGTAAAAGGAGTGGGACTATTCAGCTTCGCAGTCCAAATGGACTCTTTCCTCTACTTTACCGAGGTTCTCCACAAATGGCATGAGGATGTGAGATGGATGTTGCAATTGCATCTTGCATGTTCCTCCCTCTGTCTCTTGCTATTGCTCACTCATGTCTCACTCTTCCAGAGAATGTACGCGACATCTTCAGCCAGACCACAGTTCATCACCACATTCCCTTCAACTGGGACTGTGAGTTCATCAGGCTACACTTCGGCCATGAAAGAAACAAGAACCTCAGCTACACAGAATTCACCCAGTTTCTGCAGGTATATATTTTATCTATACCTTCATCGGTTTCATTTTAGAACCGATAAGCTGCACAATAAAGTCACGCAAAGTGTCACAGACAAGCAGTTTAATATTTACAGTAAAAGGGAATAGTTTTACAGTTCTTGCCGAGAGTTAGATGAGAAGATTGATAGCACTCTCAGTATAAGAGTGGTATATCGATCTTCTCATTTAACCCTTGGCAAGAAAGCGAATAACAGTATTTACCAAAATGCTGGACCATTGCTTTAATGCAGCGCTCTACAACTTGTATTAGAAACAAACCTGAAGCAAGAACTGAAATGAAAACAAACCCCCAATGGAGACGGGACATTATGAACCCACTGGCTGTAGCTATTCCTCTTCTCCTTCCTTCTTGCTTGTTTTATGGCGGTTGGCAAACAACAAAGTGGCGTGTTACTGCCACCCAATGGTACGGAGTGTTTGTTCCCCTTTCCGTCTCACCTGACCAAGTGAGATAAAGTAGACCATAGTGGCCAAACCACTTACTGAATGAAGGTGAGGATGGGTGCGTTTATTTGCTTTTATTGCTAGAAACATTATAAACATTTAATTTGAATGAGAAAGACTGTGCTATTTGTGCCTTTAAATGTAGCATAGTGTTGCTTTAAATGTTTTTCTTGTCATGATAGCACAGTAAATTTACTGACCTTAGCAGCTCACAAGAAGAGCTACAGATAAACAGTTTAATTGCAACATGATATGCTACAAAACATATTGACAGCACACAGAATGTATTTTTCAGTTTTTTCCCCCAACATCTTAGAAAGTTCGCATCAGTAAATGTGAAACCATTCATAATGATCACCTACATCCCGTGGTGATGCATTTTCATCCTGCTGAGGTGACAAATGGAAATGACGTAACGTGCACTATATGATCTTTTAAGATAATGGACTTGTGGTGTGGAGTTCTTCACATCTTTAGTGTTTCATCCCTTCAGCTCTTCTAGTGGTTTGCGGTAGCCCAGTGTGCCATTAAGACACTTAATGTTGTTGTTTTGCTTTATTGGTCGTCGCCTGTATCTCACTGAGACCTCTGTGCTGTTAAATCAGCAGCAGCAGTACGGTCAGGGAGGAACCTGGTTTGGAGTGGAGGGCTGTGGTCTTAGGCAGAATCTGGGTGGTCCAAGAGTTAGACAGGCTGCGCTGCAGTGTGGGATCCCTCAGAGCACTTTGTGGTTTATCATACTAGACTAGGACTTCCCACCGCTACACCAAAGACTCTCGTGTGTGCAGGATTTCATTTACGTCTATCATTATTATTGTCATGTTCTTCTGTCATGTCCAAGCACGTTTCATTTCTTTTAACTGAGTATGACTTAAAATGCAAAAAAGTACAGATCTTTGCGTGGATTTGATTGTTTGTTTGTCAAACGGTCTTGGCTCTGCCACCTTGTGGTTGTTGCAGTATTTGGCTGGATTTGAAACTTCACTGAGTGCAGACAAGGTAGAGCATTTGTTGGCTTGAAAAGTACAATGTTTGTGAGGCGCCAAAGTATCATCAACAATAAAAGTTTTCAACAATATAATCAGCAAACATTGTGAGAATCAATCTTCAGCAACAATCCACTGATTAGGTTATCAGAATCAGAGTGTAAAGATGATGTAACAGCTGCATATTGCAGTGACGTTGCTCTGTGATCCTCTGGTTATATGCGATGAGCTTTGACAGCAGACATTGACCCGGGGTCAGCCTCCCCCTGCATCCCCATCTGATTGCATGGTTGTCATATTGAATCATCTTCCGGCAGACACACCTGCCCGCCGTGGGATCAGACTTCTCGAGGCATGGTTTCCATTAGTCTCCAGAGAGACAGTGGTGATTACAAAAGCCAGTGCTTGACACATCTGATGACTTTCACATCTGTCCAACGCTGATATTATTGTACTTTCATCCTCCAAAGTTCTATTTCTCTGTTCCCTTGTAATGCTCCTCATCACAGGAGCACATTCTTTGCTTCTTTTGTCAGCTAACAGCTTGACCTCCTCTCTCTCTCTCTCTCTCTCTGTGTGTGTGTGTGTGTTGCTGCAGGAGCTGCAGTTGGAGCATGCCCGCCAGGCGTTTGCACAAAAAGACAAGAACAAAAGTGGCACCATCACTGCCTTGGACTTCAGCGACATCATGGCCACCATCAGACACCACATGCTGACTCCATTTGTAGAGGAGAACCTGGTTTCAGTGAGTTTTAAAAAAAGTTCTACACCCGTTTTTAAACATTTTAAGCAGCTGTAATCTATATTGGTGGTGTGAAAACAATGTGAAAGGGGTCGCTCATAGTGATGAACCTACAAAGAATTATCACCTGAATCTGCAGCTCCCTTCAACTCTGCTGAGCTTTATAGTAAGTTTCAGCTCATTGTTTACCTGCTCAGCACAGACACAGTCAGCCTCTAGCTGGTGAACATAGTGGAGGATTTAGCAGCTAAAGAGACAGATATTTCCATCAGGTGTTGGTGGAGAACAAAAATAGAGCTAAAAGAGAGTGAATATTGGACTTAAATTCATCAGGTGGCCACAAACACGACTCCAAATGAATGATATTGTTGCTCCATAACTGCTGGATGTGTAAATAAGCAATGGTTTGCTAACAAGTTCACCATTTCAACTTAAAAGGTGATGATATGTCAATATTGTGTTCACAACTGGTTTCTGCTGCCCCCAAGTGGCCAAAAACAAATTGCAGGTTTAAAACAAGAAAGGAAAAAATTAGGATCCAGTGAGTCTACAGTTAGCTTGGACATCCATGTTAGTCATTTATATTTTCAAGTGCTGCAGTCATTTAGCAGGACAAGGAGGATTTAAGAGAAATTAGTAAGATCCAGGCGAAGTCTTCCTATACAGAAGCAATGACAGATGTTTGGATCTTTCTCTAGGCTGCAGGAGGCAGCACCTCCCACATGGTGAGCTTCTCCTACTTCAATGCCTTCAACGCCCTCCTCAACAACATGGAGCTGATCCGCAAGATTTACAGCACCCTCGCCGGCACTCACAGAGATACACTTGTTACCAAAGGTACACCTGAGACACTCCTGACACCGCTGAAATTAGTCATGTGTTCGTTTCATGTGTGATATGAAATGTAGCTGTGCGATCACGTTTTAACTTTCTTGACAGAGTGGTGTGAGTGAACACACAGGGAACATTTACTGTAGCACTAAGTTACAAAGGTAAATGAACATTTTAAACTTGGTAATCAGATCACCTCCTACATGTAGACCTGTGTAACTGATAGCCATGCTGTTAGTCACATCTGCTCCTAATTGTGTTTCCCATTGAGATGCAAACTGTAGACTGTTCCTCTACTTTCTCTCCGTCGTTTTCCTCCTTCTAGAAAAGACTTAGAAAATAGTATTTGCAAATAATTCTTGCTATTTGTATTACCAAACACATCACACGGGTGGGTTTTAAGTGTAAGGCAAACACTCACATGTCAGCTGTCAGTCATAGAAAAGTATATCATTGCAGTACTCAAGATCAGAGAAGCAGGCTTGTAACCGAAGGTTGCAATGCTTGGACCTGACAGGAAGGTCTTTGTGGGGGAAGTGAATAACGAACTCTTTTCCCTCCTTCAACAATAACCATTAGGTTTCTTTTGAGAAAGACCACCTTATGGCAATGGAGCTTCTCAGCAGGCAACAGTAAAGAACTGAATATAAAGCATGTATAAAAGAGTGACGCAGGGTGCTGGTGGGAGAATGCATGCTCAGTTAGTGTACTCCAGGGTAAGGAGGTAAAGCACATACAGAATTGATTTAATGGTTTTAAATATCTTTCTGGAATCTCCTTAAATATCCTGTTTAGCATCCACAATAACACCAAGGAACAGTATTTGCAAATACTATTTAATACTAGCCTGCTGTAGAAAATACCTGACGTGGCTAACCCCTCAGCTTCCTGTTTGACTTTAATGTATTGACGGCTTGCATTGACTGAAGGCCTGTTTGCATTGTTTCATTTCCTCCTCTCTTTATTGCATTGTAGAGGAGTTTGTTCATGCTGCAAATAAGTTTGGTCAAATCACTCCAATGGAGATTGACATCCTGTACCAGCTCGTTGGTCTCCACTCTCACTCCGGGTAAGATTCTGAATTACTCTGTTTTAACCGCCTGGAGTCCATCTGTTCGTCATCGGCAAATATACAGAACATGTTTTATTTACAATAACGTAACTTGATTTATACATCATGTAGAGCGAAGCTGAGAAAACCAGTTGAAAGTACTGATGTGGGGTTTACACACACTGTCTTACTTATGTCTGTAAACCATAAAACATTTGAAAGGAATTTTTAAAACTCTGAATTTTCATAATTTTAGTGATTTACAACTCACAAACTCACAAAAACGAGTTTAAATAAAATAATTTTGCATGTAAATAGACTGTATTATAGTTTGATTTCTTACATTTTTCTGCTTTATTTGTGTGTATACATAGTGAAACAATATATTTTACAACCTAGAACTGTTCTGTAATACCATTTTGAGTGATTATGACAAATGTTTCATGTTTTGACTTATATTTTTAACATTTTTCATGTATTTTGGCTTCCTGGCAGCTTAATACTTTGTTAAGTTGACAAAATGAGAAGTCAGACTTGTAGCTGAGTTTGTGCTGAAAAAAAACAAAAAAAAACAGGATGCCATGCATGTGGGGGTAAGGACAGTTTAAAAGTTGCTAAACAGACAAGAGACAAAAGTCAGAAATGTGTAGAAAGTTGGCAAAAATGAACCAAAATCAACCTGGACTCTAGAAATTAAACTTTACTTGACTTAACTTTTCCACCTTCGTCCATGCAATCACCCAGGTAGGTTCTGCTGCTGTTCCTCAAATCCACCATGTGTATTCAAAACATTTACACAAAACCGTTTTTTTATTCCACCATGAATGGAATAAATATGTTGCAGGTCTGTTTATTGGCTGTAAAGATAAAGTTATTGCTCATTCAGTTTAACAACAGTGGCTCCACTGGCTGATTTACAAGACAAACATAAAACATGGATACAGACTTTATGATGCGTCAGGCCAGTGGGGAATATTTGTGTCTCAAACATTTAGTAACAAAACACTTTCATTTACTTGTTGGGCCACGGGCACTCATCCAGCTTTGTTTGTCTGTTGTTTATATAAGCTTAAATTAAAGTTGCAGTAACTTCGAGTTATATGCCAGTAAAAGGTCTGTGGAAAATCTTACATCACTGGCTGCTGCTCGCAGGGGATGCAGGGCTCTCTGCTTTTTCCTGGCCTAACTCCCTCCCTCCCCTGCTGTTGTGCGTTAAGGCGGCTGAACCATGCAGACATCGAGAGGATAGCCCCGCTGGAGGAGGGAGCCATGCCATACCACCAAGCAGAGGCCCAGAGACAGGTAGCCTGATTGACTCCTCTAATACACCTCACATCCTCCTGCCTTTTATCAAAGCCTTTTCCTCTTCTCCCTTTTCTGCTTCCTTCTCAGAAAGGAGCCAAGAAGGGAGAATGTTCAGTCACTGAATTAGCAGAGTGCCCATGTTTTTCTTCCCTTGTGAAGTGCATTACTTAAACTCCCAGATAAAAGTACACCAATTATAGTTATAGAAGAGGAATGGATTGTTGCGTTGCACCTCTCCATGAAAGGCTCTCCCCATTTTATTCAGTATAGCTGCACATACACATCAGCTGCAATCACACATCTGAGAAGCTAATAAGAGGCTTTTATCAGTGTGGGGCTTGAGGAGTTTTAGGGAGCCTTTAGCAAAGTCTGCAAATGGCGGGAGGGGAGTGGGAGTCAAGGTGGATGTGGGAGAACAAAATAGTTCCTGCTTCTGCCGGATAACACGGCTCTATATCAGGCTGTGGTCAGAGCTTTCAGGCCACTCATGCTCCTGGGACTCATGCTCAGAGGTCTGGAATTTGATTCCTTTGGGGGGGATGCTGAAATTCTCAGGGCTGCCCTTTAGTGGAAGTAGGCTAATTGTTTAAACCCTTTGATCAAGACCCCGATCTTGTTAGCATGCAACCCTCTGTGGAAGCATCTGGGAAGAGGAAAAGACTGATCTGCTCTACTCCCATCTCATCTGGTCTGGGAGAAGTTACTCACCGCCTCAACCTGCGCACACACACACACACACACGCACACACACACACACACACACACACACACACACTTTAACAGTCTCACTCGGACTGTGTAATATTCATGTAGATACTTATCTGTACATGGAAAAGGCTTGTGGGGCTAATCTGTTCCCCTGCACCACAGTGAAAACAAAGGGGCTCCGCTTTCAACATCAAACATCAACCCAGAGATCAAGTAGATAAGAGAGAAATTATACTTTGTTGTAAAAATAAAAGAAGACCTTTAGCTTGTAGCCTCCCACATGTAGCATGTGTGGAAAAGTCAGCTACAGGTTCACACAGTCATTTACTGGATCCAGAGCTGGTCTGTCTGTGACATTTAATACTGGCTGATGATGAATCAGACGTTATGTGACATGTCCACATTCCATCGCCTTCCTCCGTCATTGAGTGCTCCATAGCATTTTTCTTTCCACAATGTATCTGGTTCGCTATAGTTTAATAGCTAGCCGATTCATGGTTAGTGTTCTGATCCCCCCCCTTGTCTTTCTCCAGATTCATTTGACCACTGGTGTCTTTTTCTCCTATACAGCACGGTCACGAAACGTCTCGGCCCATCTGGCTCCAGGCCGCAGAGTCTGCCTACAGGTTTTCTCTGGGCTCAATCGCTGGAGGTGAGTGACATGTCTGCGGCAGAGCCCCCGGCCCGCCCGAGGGGTAACCTTAGCCGGGCCAGACTGACTCGCTGAGGCCCCGGGGCCGGCCATTGTGCATGCAGGGAGAGAGGGGTTGTGATGTGAGGCTCCGGCATTGTGCTGCCATGCCACCGGTGGCTCCAGGCTGTCGTTGGAGTCGGAGCTTTGGAATGACACAGATCTTCCGGAACTGCACTCTCTGGAATCTCTGTCTAATTACACTGGAAGGAACTGATACAAGGAACCTCTGACATAACTGCCCCTCAGATAGGAACACACCCCGACCCTGTGTGTGTGTGTGTCTGTGTGCTCTCCCCAAACACGCAAAGACTTATCAATCTTCACTCACCAGTGGCCAATTCAGCCGGGGTCAAAAAGAGATGTATATCATGAGGCCTATGGTGAAGCCGCCATGTCATTGTGGCGATAATGAGCTGTTTCTCACCCGGCCTCTGTGCTGAGCATGTTTGAGAGAAGAGTCATGCAGCAGCCTTTGATGTCAGACAAGACATGGCAAGTAAAGCTGAGAGCAGGAGTTTAGTGCAACTTGCTGCAGCGTCGCCTCCCCAAACACGCAACAGTTTCCCCACAGTTACCAGAGTTCCTACTCTGAGCTTAATAAAAAATTTTTATGGTTTATACACAAACACGGCTCTATTTATTTCTCAGTGTCTCCCCACACATATCTGCAGAATTATTATTGTACAACTCAATTGTGTAAGACACCAACAAATGAATTAGGATGACAAGGTGTCTTATACGCACCAATAGGACTGTCCAAGAGCTCAAAAATACTATATTAGAGATTCAACAATGAGTTAATCGATAAGTTGATCAACAGAAAATGAATGAATTAATTAAAAAATTAACTATTTTGATAATTGATTGATCGTTCCTTTCATTTTTTAAGCAACAAGGCCAAACATTCCCTAGTTTCAGCTTATCAAATGTGAGGATTTGCTGCTTTTCTTTGTCATATATGATAGTGAATTGATTATCTTTAGGTTTTGGTCGGGCAAAACAAGGAATTTAAAGATGCCACCTTCGGCTCTGTGAAATTATAGTGGCCATTTTTTACTGACATTTTATAGACAAAACAATTAATCCATAATGGCAAGAACTGTTAGTTGCAGCCCTAATCCTCACAGTTTTAAGTATGTGTCCAAGAAAACAGTATGATAAATACAATAAAGCTAATGAATTTGTGTTTACATAATTTGTAACATGTTGTTCAGATGCTCATAAATGCTTGCAAAACATTGTTTCTAGGAAAACAGAGCAAAGATTTCAACCAGTGGCAAATGTGTGTGTGTTTTGTAGCCACCGGTGCCACGGCTGTGTACCCCATCGACCTGGTGAAGACGCGCATGCAGAACCAGCGCTCCACAGGCTCCTTTGTAGGAGAGCTGATGTACAAGAACAGCTTCGACTGTGCGAAGAAAGTGCTCCGTTACGAGGGCTTCTTCGGATTCTACAGAGGTAAATCCTTTACAGATTTTATAGCACGTAAAAGGGCCTGAAATTTGTGTGCAGGTCTTGTGCAAAACAAAACCGTCTGATGGGGAAAGCATTAGGATTTGTCAGTGTGCTAATATCAGCAGCATGGTTTGCTAATTGATACCAGAAACCTTTGCCCTCCCTGTTCAGCAGTGAATGAAGCAACACCCAGGGGTCGCGTTTTCATTATCTCAATACCTGGGAGAGCTCCCCGAGGAAAATGACCAGCAGAATTCGTGTAGTAGCAGTGTCTGATCTGCCTCTGCGCGGGTGGTGATAATGGTGCTGAAGGCTTGTGATATACAACACTTCTCCCCCCGGGCTGTTCATATGAAGGAAGTCAAGACTGCCATCTACTGCTACCTCCACCACTGCAGCTCTTTGTTGCTCTGATCTGCCTCCCTCGGCCTTCCTTCCTCCCCCCTTGCACATGATAAGAGGGTGATTGACTCAGAGACAGACACGCTCGGCTGTTTTCTGGCTGCATACCAGCAGCAGTCACTCAGCAGCTCCTTCAGAAGTTTATCTGGCTTGATGAAGGACAGACGGTGAAACAGTATGGCGGTTATCGCCACCGTAGCACCCAGCCCCCCACCGATCTTGTCCGTGACCACACAGCTCTCTCTGTTCCCCACCAACACTGGGATCAGGCCTCGACAATGCTGATCCCAAACGCACCAGCAGTGTCATATTTTTGGACTTTTGTTCAATTTCAATGGGACCCTTTGTGTTGTGGTGCATCAGATGTATCAGCCACATCTGTAAATATTTATGGGTTTGTTTTACGCACACAAGAACCCTGCAGCTGACATTGTTCTAGCTGTCAGTGGATGTATTCATTCAGCAAAGATACAAAATGTGCATTCATTTCGAGCCAGACTTTGTCTCTCACTCTGTCAGGTATTCTAATGGTATCCATGAATAATATTTTGCAGGTCTCCTCCCGCAGCTCATTGGCGTTGCCCCGGAGAAAGCTATCAAACTCACGGCAAGTCATTCCACTGTGTAGCTCAGAGTGTTCAGAAAAGTTGCTCTGAATGATTCCCTGTGAATGAAAAACATGCATAGAGCGTAGAAGAAACGCACTCTTCGCAATCAAGATGTGACTGCAACCACAAGTTAACATTAATGCCCTGCTATCAAGATTGGGATTGTGTCTCATCTGCCTTCTTTCTTGATGTCTTCTTCCCCTTTTTTTTTCCTTCCAGGTGAATGATTTTGTCAGAGACAAGTTCACCAGACAAGATGATACCATCCCTCTGCCTGCAGAGATTCTCGCTGGTGGAAGTGTAAGCATTACTTTACAGTGACTGTAAATTCAGTCTGTAGATGAACTCCAAACCAAGTAAAGGAACTCCTAAAAGATGTGCAAAATATACAGGATTTCAAGTCATTAATGTGGGAATAATATTGGAAATGATTTTCTGTCTTTTACTGGTTTATCATGAGATGGTTTACTAAAATACATACTTGCTAACAGTTATTACCAGCCAAAGTAGCTGCTACATTTTTTAATAGAAAGTTTTGTGTATAATCGACTTGCTTGTTCACTTATAAGGTGGATAATAAATATTTTAGTTCATCAGAAAGTACAAGAGAAATCAAACAGCATGAAAGCATTTTAGATGTAAAGCATACTTCTGTCAATACTATTATAAACATATATATTATGATATAAATGTTTAAGTACCTGCTTGGCAAGATAGCTATTTGTTAACAGCCAAAATCTAATGACTATATACAGTGGTGGATGAAGTATTTAGATCCTTTATTTAAGTAAAGCAATACTGCAATATAAAAATACTCCATTACAAGTAAATGTTCTGCCTTGAGAATGTCACGTAGGTTAAAGTTTTATTAGCAAAATGTACTGAATGTATCAAAAGTAAAAGTACTCATAATGTAGAAAAATACCCCCTGTGAGTGTAATACTCTTATATATTACATTATTGGATTATTATTGATGCATTCATGTGTAAGTAGCATTTTATTGTTGTAGCTAGTCGAGGTTTCCTCTATTTTATGTACTGTTGGTTAGTTTATAACAATATTCATCATATTTTATAAACTCATCATATGTTCAGTATATAAAAATCGTAGATAAGTGTAGTGGAGTAAAAAGGACAATGTTTCCTTCTGAATTGTAGTGGAGTAGAACCATAACGTAGCATTGGGATTGGAAATACTCAAGTACCTCATATTTGTACTTACGTAGAGTACTTGAGTAGATGTACTTAGTTACATTCCACCACTGATTATACAGCTAGTTTATTTTTTGCATTTCAGCCAAAGACACATTTTACCAGCATTTTAAGCTTTGTGAATTGTTAATTACGGGGAATTCTGATTAATTGTGGTGATTTATTTAAAGTTTTTGTTTCTTTTTTTTACATTTGCTGCAACTCAATTTATCAGCATATGTTTCTCATTTAAAAAGTTCCATCAGTAGTAACTAATTTATTTAGTTTGTGTGAGAGATTATAATTATTCAGCTTCTCATGTCAACTAGTCTTCAGACATCCTACATGGGTTCCCTTAATACAAAAGTTAACTTTCGTCCCTAAATCCTCTAAATTGAACTTTTATTTTTCATCCCGGCCAAATTGCAATATTATAACATCTTTTAAGTGCAGCACCAGATTACAGATGTTATTCCTTCACTCTGCCTCTCCACTGGCTGTGGTGAAGTGAAACAGGCAGGCCATGCAGCAGAGCCTGCACGTTGCTCACAGAGGAGCGGGGTCTGCGGGGTCGTGACCCCTGTCAGGGTGTAATTGTAGGAAGAGGCCCTGGAGGGTCCTGGATGTAGCTGGGTCTAGCTCAGTGTGATTGAGTTTGACAACGTGGTACATACCCGAGGCGTGGTCACAGTGCAGGTCCCCACACAGGACAACGAGGATGTTTCCAATACACACAGTTAACTGCTGATACATCACGTCTATGGCCTGCGTGCCCATGAGATTTATACTCATTTATATGAACCGGACGACATCCTCATGTTATTTTCTGAAAGTTAAAAGTCTGGTTAATCTGACAGCTTGTTAAATTATCACCCATCAGAGGAGAGAGCTGAAGCAGATAAAAGAGAGGGGACGAGTGCATCAATCTTCAGAGCAGCGGATATTCCCCCTCCGCTTTGAAAATGACTAAATGTGCCGGAGCTTTTTTTAGACCTTTGCTCGGATGTTTACAGATAAGACCCCTGCCCTTAGTGTCACCAGCAGCCATCCTGGGGCCTGATTAGATTTGGGGAGGGTGATAAATGTGCCTGAGTCAGAGGGTGCTGTGCCTTCAGGGCACTGCTTTCCTGGACCCCGAGCCGTCCGGGTGATTCAGCGCTCTCCCCTGGGAATGGGGGTGAATTGGGGAAGTGTGCGGGGCGAGGCCAGGCTGGGCCGCTCACCCTGCCACAGGAGGTGCCTCAGGGGAGGCGAGGGAGCAGAGGGCCGGTGCCAGGGTCAGAGCCTCTCAGCCATGAGTCGGGGCTTCTACTCACCCTATGCCTGCTCTATTCTGACCCCAGTTGTTCTTCTATCAATGCCTGCTTTTTCCTCCTCCTGTCAAGGCCATTCTGACTATATGAAATCAGAGCGGAGAGAAAAAGTACCTTTTGTGCTGAAGTTTACTGACATAATTTGAAAACTCTACTACTAGGGAGAAATGCTTACACATCATTACAAAGTTCACCCCTCAGATGTGTAACCCCGCTCACTCTTAGAGACCTGCATCTGTGCATGTAAACCACCCGTCAGCTGTTTCTTTTTCCTGTTGCATCCTGCAGGCTGGAGCTTCCCAGGTGATTTTCACCAATCCTCTGGAGATCGTTAAGATCCGTCTGCAGGTGGCTGGAGAGATCACTACAGGCCCCAGGGTCAGTGCCCTGAATGTTGTGAGAGACCTGGGCTTCTTTGGCCTCTACAAGGTAGGTCAGCACCTCTGCAGCACCATGACGTCTGCAGCATCAACCTCTGTTAACTCATACAAGGGCAGTGAAAGGTGTTGATTTATCGTTCACTTCAGTGTATAGAGTAACAATGGAAGACGTTTGGTGGAAGACATTTTCTTAGTACTAGTACTAATTTTGCAGAGTGTTAGAGTATTATATTATTATAAATTACTTTACTGGATTATTGTTAATGATGCATTAACTTTTAAAAAGCATTTTAATGTGGTAGTAGGTTATGGTGGTTACTTTTAGGTATAGTTTAATCTATAACAATGCATAATTTTTTGTGTGCAAAATCATAATCTGCAAAATAACGAATCTCTCTCACTGTCAAATACTGTAAATGTAGTGGAGTACAATCTTTCCCTCTTAAATGTAGTGAAATAAAAGAGTAAAGTAACATAAAAGAGAAATACTCAAGTAAAATACAGTACTTGAGTAAACTTACTTTACTTTCCACTACTTTATATTAACATATGATTTGATTGTTTTCCTGTAATGATGCACAGATGAAAAACTACTGTATTTGAACAAACATTTGTATGTGTACATAGACATAATGGAGATCAGGATCAGAAATGTGAAGATCAAACAGTCCTTTTTGATGACTGTTTGCAATTTTCTAAAACAGTGTTAAACATGCAAAAGGAGCTGTGGCCAACAACCAACAGCAAATTATTGAGGGATTACGCTTTGCTACCGCTCCTTTTCCAGATCCTTGTGGGTTTACTTACAGCTCCAGTCATGTGTTCATACTCCATATTTTAATGAGTAGCAGACAGTGTGTGGCTTGTTAAAAAAAATAAAAAAAACAAAAAAGCTGACTTCCTCTTGGCAGAAGAAGCCAGCACACCGGTGTGTGTGTGTGTGTGTGTGTGTGTGTGTGTGATGGATTTCTCTCTGGAGGCCCAGTTCTGCAGCTCTGCCTGGGGCTCTTTGGCTCCATCATCAACACTAAAGCCCCCTGTAGGTTGAATAAGACAGCTCCCAGGCCACTTAATCCCCTTACAAACCTCTTCAACCACTGCCTCTGCTTATGACTGGGCTGTAGTCAAGATGTATATACTATATTTAAATTGATCCTTTTGTGTTTGTCTTTTTTTTTCTGTTAGGGAGCCAAAGCTTGCTTCCTGCGTGACATCCCCTTCTCTGCCATCTACTTCCCGGTTTATGCCCACACCAAGGAGAAAATGGCAGATGAGGATGGAAGGCTGGGGGCACTGCAGCTGCTCACTGCTGGAGCTATTGCAGGTACCAAACATCTGGAAAGTTCAGGGCTGCGTTCATCCAAACAGCAACATGTCGTGTTTTGATTGAGGGATGTGTTTTCTGCTCCAAGAAATGCATTTTGGTTTCCTCCTTGTTTGAACTGAATCTCACAATGCCCTGGCTGTATATACAGGGCTTTTGTCATACCATACTGTACAGCTATACCCATTTCAAGCCCTGCATGATGCTGCAGCAGGGATGTCAGAATGTGTCATCATCTGTGCATAGTGAAAGCGCTTCATTACATCTGTTGTGAAACGTCTCCTAAGGTGTACCGGCGGCTTCACTGGTGACCCCTGCTGATGTCATCAAGACCAGGCTCCAGGTGGCGGCCCGAGCCGGCCAGACGACATACAACGGAGTCATCGACTGCTTCAGGAAGATCCTCAAGGAGGAAGGTTTCAAGGCATTTTGGAAGGGCACAGGAGGTAAATGTGCACATACATACACACACTCAAGAGTCCTATAAGTGGTTTCATGACTGGGAAATGAGGCTCGCTGTGGTGGCTGTAATTGTCTAGAAGGCACTGCAGGAATATTAAATCCCACATTGTAATTTTCAAACTATCTTCCATTAGCTCGCGTCTTCAGATCTTCGCCTCAGTTTGGTGTAACCCTGGTGACCTACGAACTGTTGCAGAGATGGTTATACGTTGACTTTGGAGGACAGTAAGTACTTTAACCCTGTTTGCACAACCTCTCATCAATGTCAAGAAGTGCATCTTGCCCTAACCTGACTCTCTCCTCAGTCGTCCTACCGGCTCTGTGCCCACCCCCAAACCCACGATCCAGGACCTTCCTTCTGTGACTGCAGACCACGTAGGCGGCTACCATCTGGCTGCTGCAACCTTTGCTGGCGTGGAGAGGAAGTTTGGTCTGCACCTGCCCAAGTTCAAGCCTTCTGGAGAGGTGACAATCAAACCAGCGGAGTCCCAAACGGAGCCGCAGGCTTCATAAACCTTCACTCATCGTGGCTGCGAGGGCTGCATGCTCCTCCAGTCATCATGTTTCCTCCAACATGGTTTTATTGAACCACGTTTCAATCAAATGCATTTGAGCAGTGGTCTTGCTTTGAATGCTGCATGAGTATGGCTTTATTGCGTTTCTTTGCATAGCTTGCACAACTTTATTGTACATATTGTACTTCTCTACAGAGGGACATTATGGCATTACGAAGGATTGTAACTGCGTTTTCTGGTGTGCAATAGCCTTGGTGTGCATGTGTCAAGTTAAATTTCAGGAGGATGTACAGATGTTTTCAAAAGTGTTAGTTTTGAAATCATGAACAGGGACTTGGGAAATAATTTAAATGTATTTATTGTATTTTATTGAAATAAATCATTCAACTGTTGTGAAAAGTACATTCTCAGTTTTGACACCAAGCTTTGAGATTCTTCAGGAAAAAAACAAAACAATCTCTGTTCAGAACCTGTCAACATACTGTACAGATGTGGAAATCACTGAGCAGTTACAGCATACATGATCATCTTAGGCATTGAGGATATTCCAACTATCTATTATTCCAACTTCAACTATCTCCCAGCTGCACTGATTAAGTGAAAACCGGTGCAGTATAGAACAATATAGAAAGTAGAAAGACATCTGGATTTTGGACATTTGAGTATTTTACAAACAAGTGAATATTTAGTTTATCAAGTCTAAAAGGAACAGATGACAACATGGGCTACAGTTAGAAGAAGTTTACATTCCTGGGTGATTAAAGATGTGATTGCTTTTGGTGGAAATGGAGCTCAGCTATGAGTGTTTTTCATCAATATGTGGACCTATTTGGGTTGAAAAGCTTAACTCAAAATTAAGGCTCATGTTAACATGCCCTAAATGAAGACAGGTAGGTTTACAATCAAGATTAAAATTAAAGTTTAAGGCATCTGGTTGGAGAAAGGACGACTGGTTTGTGTTTGTGAATATGGCTTCGTGTTAGTGTCTGAGGTTGATAGCCCTGTCGCGTGTGATATACCAAGGAAGACTGGTGATGGTCCAGCTAACTGAGAAGGCAGAGTTGTCCAAATAAGAAGACGTAAAAAAACAAAATGTCCATTGTTGTTTCTGATCAAAACTTCATCTTTTCTCTCCAGTCATGTTGCCATCGCATCTTTTCCTCCCATCCAAACGGAGCTGATATTAACAAGCGCGTCACTGGTCCCTTAAACATCTCGTCCATGGCAAGCGGATCAGGCAGCCAGGCGCTGAGCTGCCAGCTCCTCTGCATCATCTCTGTTCTCATTGATCTCTGCCAGCGTGCGAACAAAACGGGTCCACTCGTCGTTTCGTGGAACCGCAATTTGCTGGGGGTGGGGGGGAGCACAACAGAGGCATGACTTATTAAATTCAAACACAGACTTCTACGGGCACAGACTTCATCACAGGTAATGCTCTTAATGCATATTTATGGACAAACGCTACATTACATACTCAAACCATAAGAAATAGTTTGACTTGAATCCACAAGAAGCTCTTCAATAATCTCATTAAGGGGAATCACTACAGTATAAATTACAGCAGGTATGAGGCTGAATCATGTCTGAAACAACATGCCTAAGTGATTATGATTAAAAAAATAGAGAACAGTCGAGAGAAATGTGACGTTGTAAAGCTGAGTCATGCCTGCTCACCTCTCCAACATCGTACACAAGAACTCGGCCATCAGAGTCTCCCACAGCGATTTCTCTGCCAGTATGAGCCCATCTGACCCTGTTGAGGGCTGGGTTACCATCTACTGTGACGCTGGCGGTAGGAACCTAAAACAGAAACACCATAAAACACCAGTTAGAAGAGTGGAAACATGCTCTGCAACCTCTATGCTGCTCCCATTCATAGAACTTTATTTAGTAGTAAAAAGAAAAATAGATAAATGTCTAATAGAGATTTGAGTGTGACTCAAAACCTTTGTCTCCTCTTACGATGTAAATGAAAGCAGTAAAAAAAGATGTGATGAAATGTGTGTATGCTGTCAGTGGGATTGTAATACCTCGGTGTCATTGTTGAGGTTCCACAGGTCGAGATGGCCCACTCCGTCCACACAGGCAAACAGAGCAGGGTGAGTCGGAGACCACATGACATCATACACGTAATCCGAGTTATCTTCAAACGAGTAGAGCGGCTTGTTGTTCTGCAGACATATGAGGGGAAAGGAAGATAAAAATCACTTAATTTATAGAGTTTAAATGTTTTACTGCATGGGAGTCTATCTATGTATCCATTTATACAATGATCAAACATACTTAATGAATACAAAATGTGATGATCATGTTTTCAGATAACATTTTTAAAACCCCAATTTTTTTTAAACTCCTGTCAAGCTGCCTAATTTTTAGCTACACTAGTGGCGGGGGTTCTTGTGTGGCTCCACCTCTTTTGTCCAGAGTCAAAGTATCTTGACGAATATTGGCTGGATTGGCACAAAATAAAAAAAAGACTTTCATGTTCCACACAGGATGAATTGTAAACTTTTCATCTTGTGCTACAGTCAGGTCAAAATGTTCATATATTTGATTTCATGATCCAAAACCTGCAAAACAAATGACATTCTTATCAGCTGTATTTGTATTGAATGCTAATTTGCATTGCTAACCGAAGGAGGTCATCTGCTAAACATTAGCATCTTAGCATTGGCTGTGCTCCATAGCAGTAAGTGCACATAAATACAGTGCAGGCAGTAGGTACGACGTTGAATCTCTATCAGCCGATAATCAAACAGCAGCAGGTGCCATGAATCAAGCTGTGGTAACAATTCTTGTGCGTTTGATCTGTTCATTGGCTGATCTCATTACCATATATGGCAATTCCCCTAATTGTGTCCTCATTTCTTCTCTTACTTCTCTCCCTCCAATTAGTCACTGCTCTTTAATCTAATAATCTGTTAGTGTGATCTACTGTCCAAACAATGTGCTCCCTGCACATTTACCACTACCAGCGCTAACCTTTTCCCCCCTAATATTTACTCTGAAACCACCCTCTGGCTGGTTTTTACCTTTACTTTACCACGACTGCTAAGAATTAAAAAATATATAATAATTGGACCTCAACTTACAATTTGGTTATCTTTACAAGAGCATGGCAGCCTCGCAGAGCTGGTAGTGGCTGTAGACTCTTGTGCTTGTTAAATTAGAGGTAACAAATTACTTCTTTTGGCTAATCAGGGTTTACAGTAGAATTGTGAGCGTTCTGGTTGTCAGGACTTCTGTCTTCAAATTCAATCAAAGCCCTTTTAACAGAAGAATGTGACTTGAAAATCAGCATAAAAAGAAACATTATTATTCTGAACTATAGTGCAGTTGAAAATGAACAAAAGATGGATTATAAGGAACCCTGTAGAGACACAAAACACACAGAGGGAGGAAAGTTTTTCCTACACACAGATGGGTCTTTTCAACCAAACAAAACAATCCTGAGGTTTTCTTGGACCTTTAAAATGCGTTTCGCTCATACCTTGGTGCTCCACAGCTTGACAGTCCAGTCGAAAGAGGAGGTAACAAACAGGTGGGAGAAGTCCAGGGGCCCGGGAGCTGTGTGGCAGTCGATCCCTGTGATGGGCCCATGGTGGCCCTCAAACATCTCACTGATGCCCGCTTTGCTGTGGAGCGCACAGATGAAGTGTGGAGTAAGTGCAAACGTACTGACAGACTGACAAATTTAATTTAGCAAAAGCAGCAGATGTTGAGTAATGACCTTCAGTTGCGATAATGTTTGAATACACATCTCTGTACATTGCATGAAGGGAACAAACAATGACAATCCAAAAGGGTTACCAGTTAGCACTCCTGTTTTTAAATGATCGGGGCGTTACATTAAGCATGAAAGAAAGCAACAGCCACAGATGGACCTCTGCTGGACGTATTCACATTAATCATTTACTTATATCATGTGATTACCAGTAGAGTGGCAAAAGTGCCTGCAACCCCTTAACCACATGTTGCAGAGCTGTTACCCAACTGAGGCTCTGATAATTAACGTAGAGAGGTAAATACTCAGCATGAGTGATGCTTATGCATTATTAACTGCGATGAGAGTATCATACCATTGTAAATGAGGTGGAAAATTATTCCCCCAATTACGGAGGTGATTCTGCTGCGCAAAACCTAGCAGCTATCCCCTCTCTGCGGTCTCTGGGCATACTGCAGGACATTTAGCGTGGGGCTAACGCGCTACTCACTGGCAGCTCTGATTCAAGCCACATTTCTTTGCTTCTTTACCAGAGGACCATCCACTGTGAGAGGAGCCCCCGCTCTCTTAAATGAGAACATTGTGGGATGAACTGCAGTTTTAATTCTCCCCGGGACGACCGACTGTAAACAAACTCTCTCACCCAGAGAAACATACTGAGAAGAAGAAGAAGAAAAAAAAAAAAAGGACAGGGAAAAAATGATTTGTTTCCCCTGCATGTGTGCCCTGTTTATGTTGAACGACCTTTACAAACACAACTGACAAGCTGAAAAGAAAAACAGGATGGCTGGGCAGGAGTGAAACCTCAAACAGCAGGAGATCAAGTGTTGGATTTGTGTTGCACTGGGAAGTGAGTGGGCTATATTTATTTGACACTCGGTCCTAGGTGGGCCTAACAAGCCGCCTCAGTTTCCTGGCGGTGTTCGGGAGGGACGCCGGGGGCCGCGGTTGCTTATGAACGCACCTTCCATGACGACACGACATGTAGACAGAGCCGTCCTCGCTGCCCACCACGAAATTGTTGACATCTCCAAGAGGGAAAGACATGGAGGTGACAGCTACAGCTTTGGACTGCTTGAACACCAGCTCCATACTGTCCTGTGGAGGGGAAGGCAGCATGGAACAACATCCTTAATAAGCTCCCTGCTCAGGCTTTATGTTAACACACATTCTGCCAAGCACAACCTATAAAAATCACTTGACAGTTTATTAATGTTTAATCTAAATTCAACTAGCACTTTATAAAAAATGGAAGTTTGACATTGAGGTCTTGGCAGGGCAGATGAAATGACACAGCTAGCAAAGTTAATTTCCCTGAAAGTGAAAAATGAGTTGAAGAAAAAAAATAAGGGTAAAGTCGGGGGGAAATACCAAACTGGAATGCTAAAACGAAGGAGTCCGGCCAAAATGCTTGACATTTAGCATGAATGGGAGGGACAGGAAGTGTGTGGAATGTGAAACTGAAAAGACAGAAAGTACACAAAATGTAAAAGCTAAGATCAACTCTTTAAAATGTGATCCATCATTAACATAGGAATTAAATGTTAAGGTTCAATCTTAAATCCTAATTCCTCTGACCACCATAGGAGAAAAGCCCACACACACCCACACACACACACACACACGTATATTTACAGTATGTTACCTGCGGCTGAGAGAGCATGTCCAGACTCCAGGAGCACATCTTGCCATCAGTGGAGATGCTGATCAGGTTGTTGGCGTTCTGGGTGCCAACCACATTCACACAGTATACCGGGTGCTGCAAAGAGAATGAGAACGTTTACTCTTCTGCTGTATTAAAATAAAGCATGAGCCCGCTGTGTCAGCTGTCGAGTGTACCGTATGTGCTGCTGCTGACAGGGGAGTCCTCTGCACCGGGGTCCTCTTGTTGCTCCTGTTGTCCCACAGTACAATCTGCCCTGAGTATGTCCCCCCCACCACAACGTTAGGGTGGAACTTGGCGAACGCAGCCGACATAACAGCAGACTGTCAGAAAGAGAGGAAAAAGAGAGAAAGGGACAGGCAATGTTTAGCCTCTCTGGTGATGAAAAAGTACATGTTTATAGTGAGACGGCCCGGCGACAGCTCTCTAGAAATGTACCAACATGTCACATCCAATCAAAGGAGCAAGAATGCATCCAGGCCCAAGTCATGCAAAATCTGTGTGGTAGGGCTGGTCAGCACGGCTCAATTAATATTATGTCTTTTGACATTACATAACATCATGATGCCCCTTAAACCGTACATATAGTCCATTAAAATACCATAACATAATACAATCCATTAATTTACCCATTAATTATCCCCATGTTTGGTGTGAACCCCTGAATTTGCCCCTGAAAAGAAAATAATAATATATATATATAATCCATTAAAAATACTACTAATAATACCATAATATATTGCAATCTATTAATTTGCCCATTAAATAATCCCAAATTTGAGGCATACATACCTTAATGCTGTTTGGAATACAAAACCCCTAAAATATCTATTCATTTTCACTCAGTTGCCAGTTTATTAGGAACACCTGACTAAACTTAATGCAGTCTAATACAACAGTCCTGCAATTTATCTTCCATGAAGGCTATAATGTTCAGTTTTTCTGTAGTAGTTTGTGGTGCTGTTGAACTGGCATTATACAGAGAGGTGTTTGTTATTTAGCCTACCCTCATGGATATAAACAGGGTGGACAAAATAATAGAAACACCTGCCAGTATAACACAATCAATTCCACAGCACCACAAACTACATTGTCCAAAATGACCATGCAGTTGAATCAACATCTCTTTAAAACAACTTCAACAAAAACTGAACCATCATAAAAGATTTATAGCGGGACTGTTGTATTATACTGCATTAGTTTTAGCTGGGTGTACCTAATAAACTGGCAACTGAGTGTCTTTATCCTCTCTGAAAGGGCTTTTACATGCAGAACAATAAGAACTGCATTTGTTTACACAGACCAGGACTGAAAATGAATGGAAACACATATCTAGCGTCAAAATAACTTTGGTGAATTTTCCACTGAGGTAACTGACCACAAGGCAAAACTGTATCAAATCAAAGTTCTGGCTATATCAGCAACACTTGACGTATTCAAAGTTGCCAATAATCAGAACCATCAACTTGAACCTGTTGTTTTCCTGCTTCATCTCAAAGTTATAGAACAGTTCTGTGCGTGTTCCCTCTTTCCAAAAACACAACCAAACACATCTTTCGTCACTCATGCCTCAGTTCTTACAGTGCAAACAAAACAAACCTCAAGGCAGGTCAACAGGACTTTTATTTACTTTTGGATTATGACTTAATTCATGAATTTGAATTACTTGAGTTTGGTTTTTTTTAGGTGGCCTACACGCACTCGTAGCTTCACCTATCACAATCTTAGCTCAGTGTTTTTTCTAGCCGACTTGGAAGCACGGAGAAAACTGCGTTCACACTTCTGTTCAGTTTTATTCATCTGAGCAATACGCCTGCATCTACATCCGCTCTGGAGGCAACAACATGTGGTTCTACTCAACTTGTCTTGGTGAAGGAGCCTCGGGGCAGGCATTATAATAAGGCTGGGCAGAGCGGAGGAGCTCTGCTGCTCTCCCTGCTAGCTCGTCTGAACACAGGCCCCTTGTTTAGATGCACATGATAACCAGCCCTGCCCCACACACTTAATCCTGCTGCAGTGCTCGGATTCCATTCAACTCCTGCTGCACCACAGGTCTTCTCCGGCGCCTCACGAACATGTGTTTGTGGATAGATGTGGTGGAGGTGGATGCCAGTACGGTGAACTCACAATGTGGATGGAGGCAGGAGGGTGAGGGGTGTGGGAGCAGAGGAGGAAGGGGGACAGGGGAGCAAACAGGGGTTGGTTGGCGGTGTTCCACGCTTGTCAGGACGTGGGGAGGGGGTGGGAGAAAGAAGGCTTTGCTTTGGGTACCTGACAGTGGAAGACGTACTCCGGTGTAGCCTTCTTGTACTTCATGTTCCACACCAAGGCCACGCCGTCTGGCTCGTGAGGAGCGTCCTCGTTGTTGTTGTATGAGGCAACCAGGAGTTCAGGATACTGGTGATAGAAAAAAAAAAAAAATCAGCCCAAATTAATGTCAGGGGGGAGGCAGACATGCCCCCCAGGCTTGGCTCCATGTGGACAAGCCTCGCTTGCCCTTTGCGGTGCTGCTGAATGCCTTAAAGAATGAGTAACCCTTTCCTCAAGATTTATGGCTTGTTTAATTAGCCCCCCCCCCAAGAACTTTGGTAAATTACGTTTTTATTTCCTTTCATAGTTTTAACCAAAAGTTCTCAAAGCACTCAGAGGAACAGTGTTAGACTACAACAGAGCAGCTCATTGAGAATCTAAAATTGAAACCCACTGAAGTGCATATTAAAAACGGAGGCAGAGAATGACTACAGAAACACTACCCAGATGTAAACAAACCATTAACCTCTGCTGCCTCCAATACGTGATCTGAGATTTACAGTTTGTGAATTCATAATTTCAAATCACAAGGGTATGGATATCGCTCTGAGCTAGCAAATACTGTGAACAAAGAGTTGGTGTTCAATCATTGTCAAAAGTCATTGCAGAATGATGCATTAAATGACCTTAGACACCAGAGGAAACAAATCATTATGGCCTCCGACTAAGTGACAATCTACGTGGGACATAACTTACTTTTCCTGAGGGACTTGTGGCTAAAAGTAAATGCTGTCAAACTCAAGCTATGTAATCGTAAAGCATTATGGCTGTGCAAAGGTAAGTTGTTTCAACAGCCAATTAGCAGCAATTATGCACATATTACTTCTATTTTAGCACAAAAACACAATAAATTCATTTTGAGGACTGACACTTTGATAATTGCGAACAACTTCTAAATGCTGCTATGAGAACTGTGTTGTTGTGTTTGGTTTAATTACAAAAACTTGTAAAAAAAAAAAAAAAAAAAGACCTGGGGAGACCAGTCCAGGCAGGTGACGACACGATGTTTGGACCAGCGCTCATCCATGAACTGCCTGTTGAGAGAGAGCTTTGCTCCGGCCTGGATTTCACTTGAGAAAACAAAGCACCACAAATCAATAAAAACACTTCTTCAAAAACCAATTACAAGTTTAAAAAAAAAAAAAAAAACACTAGTTGTTCAATTATTACCCCTCTTTTTCCTCCAGGTCACGACCACTGTAGTCAAAGAAGAGGTCCACATGCTCTGATAGAGCCCGCTCAATAATGCGAGTGCTGTGGTCGAAGAAATTCACAAACTCCTCGGAGTGCAGGATCTGGAGTTTTTCCTCCTCCGTCAGCTCGTGGGGGGGTGCTATACAGAGAAACACAAACTCGCTGAAATGTAGTGAGGATCCCCACTGCTCATTGCCATTATGATACATTATATATATGTGATGTTCTGCTTTACAGGAATAGAAAGCTCTTTGTACTCAGCAACAATTATTATAAAATCCCAAGAAGAACTGAAGCAGCTCAATTTCAGTGGAGTATTGCAATTATGCATCATCACTGGTAGAAGAGTACCTTCCTCCTCCTCTTTCTGGTCCGGTTTCTCAGTCTGAGTCTCGACTACCGGTTGAGATGGAGCAGTTTCTTCCTCCTCTTCTTCCTCTGTTGATCAGAAAGTGAACTATGTTAAACACTGGGAAATACACAGAGTTAGGTTGTATACACCCCATGTCGGAATCAACACATTCCTGTGCAAGAAATTGTAATTAATTTTGGTTACAATATCAATTTTGTCAAAACTTCAAATGTAAACAGGGAATCAAAATCAAAATTCACACAACGCAAGATCATGCCTCCATACACACGTTTCATACCTTTCAGTCACTACATCTTCCACCTCCATTATTTTCTTTTTTTCAATAAAAGCTCCACCCAGTGATTACGGGCACTGATTTTGTATCTCTGCCTTGCATTTGTTTGGTTTGTCAGCACAATGTTGCCTTTCAAAAAGAACCTGCTCTTCTAAAGCAGGGAAGTTTGTCATTTGTGTTAGAGGGACACAGCGCAGCGGGTGTCTTGTTGTCATAGGGACCCCTGTCTTTCCCAACTGTTAATGAGACCCTAGCCATTCAATAGAGAGTCTAGCTGTCAGTGTAGCCGTTTCCTCTGTGTCCCAGTAGCAGGTTGCCCCCTTCTAGGCCACAGGGCAGCGGGGCAGAGGGTGTGGAGCAGCTGCCGTCCCATTGGTCTGGCCAGATGACGGCATGGTGCAAAAGCAGATGGTGATGCTGGGATTGTCTTGTGCTCTTCAGAGGTGGCATGGGGATGGCACAGAGGTTTTCCGCCTGGCTGCCCCGAGACAAGCTTCTCCCTGAACAGCAAGCCTGCGCAATTACCATCCTAGCAGGAGGTCCTGCAACTCCTATTCAACCTCAGAGAATGTACAACAAAATACAGGCCAGACCAGCTGGCAAACAGCACACCGGTTCTACCTCGAAGAAGATGAACGCGCTTTTTCAAAACACATCTCTTAGAGACGGTATATAGCCTATGCTTTCAATGTAAAAAATAATAGCAAAGGTAGGACAAAACAGATTCATGAGGAGAGGGGAAATACTCGCCTGGTTCCTACAGGCATTTATCTTGCTATAAGCCTTATAGTTAATCTAAGATGACAGCACCACATGCCAGAATTTGCTTCCTACCGAGATAATCTAAATGATAATGTCATCTGTCACTTTGTCCATGAAGTGATTTATCCCCTTTCTCAAATGGAGGTTTGGGGAAGAAGGTTATTGGGTACGCTGATGAGTTTACAGAACTGGGTTGATGACACAAGCCATTTCAATGTACGGCCATACTCTGCAACCAACAGGACAAGGTTAAAATCTTTCCTTTCAAGGGCCTCAATCAGGCTTAAAGGAAAACAGTAATCACTGTCTTTCAGCTAGTCCCGGCCGTGCTCGTCAGCCCTTTCCCTGGTGAGGCAGCCAGAGCAATCAACCTGCCAGGCATTAGGAGCGGATAGACAATCTGAAAATAAAGGGTATAATGCACCTGCCAGCCAAAATGGCCATTTGGAGAAAAGCTAGTGATCCTGGTGACCCCGCTGGGGATGTGTAGGGGGGTAGTAGCGCCTAGCGAGGGTGGGTGGTGGAGGAAGGGGGGAGGGGTTGCATTTAACAGAATTCACCCGGATCACCGAGGTCCCATACACTGACATCTCCTCTCAAAGCAGGCCCAATTATGGCTTTTGTACCACTTAAGAAATAAAAGCTTTTTTGGGGAAGGGGGGGAGTAATCACAGGTCTTAGTCAGTGGACAATATATTAATGCAAACACGTTATGTGGCCAGTGATGTACAAGTATAAAACTAAATGACCTTTGCTCTCCGCTGCAGGTGTCTTCCATTTTCTATATGTCCACACAGAACAAAAGGTCTGACTTCAGCACGTGCAACAGGGTTTTTTCTTCTGCTGTATAAAAGGCCAATAATGAAACCACAGAGGACAAAACTCAACCAATACATATACCCACACACACACACAAATATGTGCACTACCTCCTTGTTTCCTAAAATAGACTACCTCTAGCACCAGTTTACAAAATGCAATTCAAACACTGTAATCAACCTTTTCCATGTGGTACAACGGCAACATTTGTGGTCGTAGTAGTGTAGCAAATTGCTGCGAGGCAAATAAAAACAAAGACATCAGTAGTCAGACTTTCAATCTGTCAATCTGATAACACTGTTCCAGACTTAGTCACCTGTGAAACAGGAGTCTATTGTTTTCAACTTCTTCAACATGGTTACACGTCTCTAATGACACTGAGGTCTAAAGATCAACAGGCCAACGGTGAGCAGAACCTCAAAGCCAGCACTTTCCTCCTTCTAAAAAAGTCTGTCACAGATAATATATAAACTCATAATCTTGTTAAATAAGACTGAGAACAAAAACCAGACTGTAAAGGTGCAAATATTCAAACTATACACTAAGAAA
Organism: Macquaria ambigua; assembly: GCA_008360985.2. NCBI lineage: Eukaryota > Metazoa > Chordata > Actinopteri > Centrarchiformes > Percichthyidae > Macquaria > Macquaria ambigua. The sequence goes on from VMKM01000049.1 coordinate 287,349, forward strand.
AAAAAAAAAAGAGGAGAATATAGCACATTTTCCATTCGAAATGATTAGCTACTGTATGACAGAGGGATACAATAGATATTTAACAGTACTAATCATCAAGTGCATAAAAGCTGACCACAATTACAAGTGGCACTTCACACAAGAAGGCCATTAAGGGCTTTTGTGATTAAAAGTTTTGACCTGCCTCTGAATTCAGAGTGATTAAAACAATCACATTCAATTAAATATTAGATTTACTAAACTGCTCCGCATACTCATATTCCTGACAAGCCTTTTTAAACGCTGTACCAGACCAACCACTCCACACACACACACCCCACCCCCCCCAACCTCCAACAATATCTTGCTCCATAATTACAGCCTCTTGTTGAGGAGTGCATACTGATGCTGCATATTACCTACTAGTGCAGTCTGGGAATACTGTAGCGGCGGCACAGAAATTCACATCCCTGATGGCTTAAAATCACGACATTTCCTGAAACTACCTACACATGGAAAAGCACTAATTTTAACCTAAAAAATGCAAATAAAGATGTAGGCGAATTAATATTAAAATTGTACAGTCATAGACATCTGAGGGAAGAGTTCAGGGCACACTAGGCTACCAAAGACTGTCCAGTTCATCTTGTGTGGTAGAATGAGGCAATACTGCCCCCATTAATAACAAACAAATCATATAACCCGAAGATGCGCTCTCCTCAACTCTTCAGGGGTTTTTCTTTGGGTCAACAGGGCAGGTGATATTAAAATCTTAAATCTTTTACTCCTTTCTCCGAGATGTCTCGCAGACACTGTGGGAACCCTCAGTTTGCAGCAGCCGGGGCACGGCTGCCGCTCCCTCTAATGCCACCGCCTGCTGACCTTGAGAGTGCTGCGCCGTTGCCTCCTTTTGACAACATGATAAATCGCTCAATCAGAGAACAGGCCTGACGCCACCCCACACATCAAAAATGCACCGAGGGGAGCAAGCTGGGAAAGGGGATGCCGTCTCATCGAGTGCCAGAAGTGATGGTGTGAAAATGCACAATGTCACTGAGTGTGTTTTGTTATGTGCCTGTTCGGTGAAGGGAGAAGACAGGGAAGCGAGGGAGTTGATGAAATGATTACATAGTGGCAGAGAGGATAAGGGGGCCTCGTGTTGAACAGCTGGCAGAAACCATCATTGTTTAACACAGTTTTACAATGCCCAGTAGAGTCCAGAGTAAAGAGCAACAAGGAACAGAGGGATGCTCTTCATCCTTCACTAGTTCTGCTCATAGTTTTCCACAAAATCACACAATTTTATCTTACTCGCGCTGCATGCCACCTCCGAATTCTCTACACGTCACCTGATGGGACAACAACCAACAATCAGTTCACTGTTTAAAATCCTAACCAGGCTTTCAAGGATCTTTAAAAAGATGTGCTAGCTGATGCAAATAAATTGAGCCAACAGCTAAAAAGACAGACTCATTCCAGCAACGGTGGGAGTTGGAGGTTTTGCAGGATCTGTGGCTAATTCTGATATCTCTTTAGACCCCCCCCAAAAAAATAAGAACACAAAACAAAAAAACCTAATCAGGATTTTAGTCGAGCACATTATTCGCCATCTGTCATTACATAAATCAGCCAAGAACAAGCAGCACACCCACAAATATTGCATATTTTATGGAACATGTGTCCAACATGTGGATGTTGGTAGTAGCCCAAATATTCTCTTTGGCCAACCACATGAAAGCTCCAGTGCAGCAATTACATACATATCGACATGCTTCAGAGGCAGCGAGCAGTTGTATGCGCAGCGCTTCATATCTCCCCCCCAAATCACATTTCTCCTTCCTGTCACTGCGTTTCTCATTCTGCTCATTAATTATACCAAAGCGCAGTTGGTTGTGTGGTTGTGTAATCTCTCCTTTGACTTTTTATGTTTCCTGGGCCTCATTTTTCCTTTACTTTCATCTCAAATAAAATCTCTTCCACTTGTCGTTCACTTCCGGTACCCGCTTGTACGGCCCACAATACCGGTGTTATATTATATATGAATAATTCTCAAGAAGTGGTGCACCCCTCTAGCAGCAAAACAAACTGACCACTACATTTTTGTAAAGCTCTCTATGCACATAGTCAATCACACAGTTAGGTTCATGTACACACAAGTTTTGTCCATTTTTCGAGGTTAACCTGTATGATATTATGTGAGAATCACCTTCTTTTTGCTGGGTCATGACAGGTGTCTGGGTTTCTTTTGTGTAGGACACAGTTTCACGTGGAGGGAAGTCCACTTGTGTGACTTTGGCCATTCCCAGTTTCGGAGTTCCACGCCTAAAAGCACAGAACAACTCAAACATTGCACAGCCCAATATCACTGCAAAACAGTAATGATTTTACCAAGAAAAAAATCATACAAAACAGCCATTCTACTGTACATGTTCTCATCTGTTTTTGGAACAATTTTCACCTCCATGCAAGTGCAAGAATCTTGTGCTGATCGCAGTAAGTCAATGAGTGTTTCATGGGATGGCAAAGACTTCAGATTAGTTTAACAACCAGTGTGAATTTATTATAAGGTTCTGTCTGACCGCTCTTGCATGCGCGACTGTTTTCCTGGACTGAATAATGACTTTGAAAGACAAAGTAATCATGCCATAGATTGAGAGAAGGGAAAATGACCAGGAAAGGAGAGAAGAGAGTGTCCAGTACCCCAGCTCAGAATCAGAGTGAAGTTGAAGAGTGGACGGGTCAGAGTCCCAGTGCAGAGTCCTGGTTAGTGTCACAGCAACAAGGCAGCATTAGTGAGAGAGACAAGCAAGCACAAATGAGGAGAGGAAATAAAGTTAGCATTATGGCACACAACATGCTGATTGGATCCTATGTCACAAATCAGTTAAATGTACATGTTATTAAAACACACTTCAAACTGGATGTTTTTTTTTCAGTTCAAATCAAGCTTGAATGAGCCCACACAAAACTCAGATATGGAAGAATGTAGCTGCTTAAAATGCATGGAAGCACAGACCCTCAGAGTGGGATGACACAGGGTGTAATGTGCAGCCTGTGGGGCTGATACAGCCTGAACTGTGTCACACCAAGGGCTCTGAGTGTTGTGTCGACAGAGAGGGAGGGAGAGAGAGAACCCTCAGGGAGAAAACATGACCTCCATGTGTGTAGGAAATGGCCATGCTGGTGAGGGAAATGAGTCAACACATAGGGGGAACAGCTCCCTGGGCCTGATGGGACACTGGGGGAGCTTGAATTTCAGCCCAGGGAAGGGGCTCTAATTAGGGGTTAAGAAGTCCCCCAGGCATCACAGCAGCCTGCTGTTTTATTGTTAATTTAGGATCGTCCTAATTCAACGGCACACAAATTAAATAAACATGCACTCAGTTGGCATAAACTTGTCATCATTCACTGTATTGGTATGAGACTTTGCAAAAGATTTTAGCTCAGTTGTTCGTAATGTAATCATGTTTTAAATATATTCACAGCCTTTGTCTGGAGATGAAAGTGATGCAAAGGTTACAAAGCAAAAACAGACCTAAGTTTTTCTAAGCAATACTCAAAGTACTTTGCTGCACAACACATCTGCAGTTTAAGTGGCTTGAGAAGCTGTGACAAGGATGCTGGAATCATATTCTTGCTGGCATAAGCATAGATGTTGTAGTAAAGAGCACAAAAAGACATATAAAGCTCATAAAGCACTAAGCATTTCAACATTTTGCTTTAGGTAGAGAAATAGCCCTTAATTCTTCCTAAACGGGGATGTTGTTGCATTGTTTCCACACTTGTAATGTACTGTACCAGAAGCGGGGAAAGAATGTTGTTACTCACACTGTTTGCTGAGGAGTGTGTGTGTGTGTGTGTGTACCTGGGTCCCACAGCTCCATCAGAGTCTTGGCTCCCTGCCTCACTTGGTGTGCCCGCCGATTTGGTAGTCGGAGACATGGAAGGAGGGACTACACAGTAAGGCAGACAATAATCATCTGTTACACTAACCTATTCACAACAGAGTACAAATGCATCCATGCTGTTGTTTCAAATTCTGGATGAAGGCTATTAATCTTAATGTAGATTTCCTGACAGCGACGTGTTAGTGAGCATGTTGTAATGCCTGTAAAGCCCTGACATTAGTAGCAAAGCAAGTGAAATATACAAATCAGCCTGTATATAACAAGCGTAAGCTGTGGCAAGCTCAACACATATTGGGGAAAAAAGCTTAAATAACACGATTACACTGACTTTATCTTCATTAAATGAATGTTTGAATAAATGCAAGACTATTAAAAACAACGACACAAAACTATGATGTTTTTTAATTTCTGTTTCAAGTTTGTCTGCATCCTGTGAGATGAGATTTCTGTATGGATCTCTTCTGCCACCTGCTGTTAGCAACGTGACAGTGTTCTAACAATCCCGCTCTGGATGGACTCCAGTATAAACCAGCATTAATACAGCCTATACTGGTATTATTTTACAAATATTTGTTTTTTTTATCAGTGCTACAGTATAGGTGTTTATGGACATTTTTTTGTGAAATCTACTAGAAATATTAGAAAACTCAGAAATCAGTAACAATGTGAATTTTTCCCCCTTTCCACTTGGTTAGTTACCTCACCATAGAGTTTTGTCTTCATGACATTTATGAATTTTCTGATAAACAAATCTTTCAGTGGCAGCTTATTAGGACAGCAACACATTTTTGTTGCTTTAGCTCTAAACTCCAGCACATTGAATCTGCAGTTACTGTGATGATGCTTTACTGTGAGGGTGTTTGCATCTACACCAGATGAACAGTATAAAAACGATTATATTCATCCAATTTTAGGGGACAGAAAGTAAAGTAGGACAAGTGAACGCAAACTTAAAGTTATTATATCTAACATTTGGTTGTACACACATCGCAGTCAATGACTGTCTGAAGGTTACCACATTCACCTCTGGCTTGTTTCCAAGCTTTCTGCTTATAGTCTGGCCTTTAACAAGTCAAACACATGATCAGCTGAACTGAGGTCAGGTGACATTCCACTGTTTGTCCATAAAAAATCTGTATGTTCTGGGTCATTTTCCTACTGCTTAGATCTACTTGGGGGGACATGGACTAATAAGTGCAACGATTCCTACACTGTTCACCCAGTATGAATGTGAACACCCTCAAACCCTCGTCAAAGAGCCTGAAAAAATATTGTCCTAATACAATGACTGCAGATATATAATGACAAATGAGCTACTGTAAGTGTTTTGCTTATAAACAGGTATATGAGAGGATATATAATACAGGATATGTTAAGTCCAGGAACCCTGTGGACGTGCCTGTTTTTTTTTGTCCTACGGTTATATAATTTAAAAGAAGATATCAGTGTAGCTAAGTACGCACAATCCACCAACAGGAAATATAAAACATACCAATAGGAATATCCGAGGTTATGCCCACACTCTGTAGAAGAGCATCAGCCTCACGTCTTTTTTTCTCCAGGTCAGAATCATCCTGGTGAAGTGCCGCATCTTTCAATTGGTCCGCCTAGAAACGCAGCAATTTGTCACCCATTAATGCAGTCTCTAAATAGGCACATTGTATTGCTGTGATCTCAGACAATAAAGTGTACAGAACCCTAAACTTGTCTTGTTACAAGAAAATTGATTCGTGGAAAAAGAAGACTCCCAAAAGCTGGACTTTATGTAATGCTTCTGAACAAATGACAACATTTTTCCATGACTCTGTGTTGGAGGTGTAGATTGTTTCTACCATTTAAAGACCAAATCGCAAGGAGAAAAGGTTTTATAAAGCTTTCCCCTCTCAATGGCATTATTCTTGCTGGTAACTTCACACAAAATCACTGCAGCTTGAGATATCAAGGCAGGGCTACCAGGGCTTATTTTCTTATCTTGGGTAGAAACTGTATGCTACTTATCATTGTGGTACGTCATGAAAAATAACTTACAGACACTTAAAATTGACTCAGTTAGGTACTACATGACACTAAACAAGGACTAATTTTACTTGGATTGTTTTATTCTTATTGGATTATGCTCAAATTGAGCATTTCATTTCACTCTATTTATTGTTAATCAACTGACAAAAAACTATCCTTGAAAAAAAAAAAAAAGGTCTCCTGCTAACTTTATTTTGACATCTTAGATCATCATGGTAAAATGTATTGTGACAGAGTGTAAATTAAAAACATGTTACTTGCTTAACTTACTTAATTCTGTAGTAAGATATCAACTTTAATAATTGATCTGTCTCAGTCACAAGAGATTTAAAAAAAATACAAACCAGACGTATTATTTAAAACAGTGCTACTTATTTTGAGATCAACATGCCAATTTTCTCAAGAGAACCCTAAATCTTTGTAAGAGGCCTTTGAACGTGTTGTGTATGTCAGTCAACATAACCAGCCGTTGTCAAGTTTTCTTAGGCTCCAAACTGCATTTGACTCAGATGCAAATAGTGGCAATCAATGATTTCTTGCAGCATCTGGACTACCAAAACTCACAAAAATTAAGCGTAGGGAGACAATTTGCATTTGAACTGAAAAATGATTTTGCAATGCTCACACTGAGCCATTGGTGGTTTTGGTGGTGGTCGTTCTCCATATTAATTTTTGCATTCAATATCAGCAAATATTCAAAACATTTATAAAATGTTAAAGTACCTCTTTCTTCTTGCGCTCCTCCTCCTTTCTTTTCTTCTCCTCTCTGATTTGTGCCAAGCGCTGCTTCTTCCTTTCAAGCTCTGCTTTCAGCTCACTTTTGTCAGACATGATGCCACAGCTGTAAACAAACAACACATTTTGTTTGTCTTCGTGTTCCGTTATGAATACATTGCAAAAGATTGTATTTTTAAGACTTAAACATATTAAACAAATGCCAACCATCAAGGTCGAGCGGTCTGCCTGTGTTTGTACGATCTACTGACAAATATAAAGGCAGTGCGTAAAAAAAGTCAAGCACCTCCTGACAGCCGACGCTCTCAACTTCAGTACCACCTTGCACAGCAATTGAGACAGCTAGCTACTAGCAGATTACAGTTAACGTGACCATCCAACAGTGTTTTCTGTTTTCTCTGCAGCTGAGTGAGCTAAATTTCTTAGCTGTTTGGAGACAAATAATTTCTCAGCTACATGTAACTCGCCTGGCTGACCAGTCATTGTCAGCTAGCTAACAGAGAGCCCCACCCTACAGCTGGTGCAACTGTTCACACCCGGTTAGCTTAGCAGGGGGTTGTCCTATTCACTTGTTATTTGTCTCTGGTTCTTATTAGCTTGTTGTACACACTTTCAAACTACACGCCATCTCCGTGTTTATATGATGTTTTATTTTATCAAATCATACCGCAGTTTCATAGAAAACACGCAACGTTAGCATCCAATCGGCCTCTGCCGCTGCTAGCCTTCCTTGTTATGACTGGCTACAGAGCTAGCTTATCCATCGTTGTTGTACAACATTTAATTAGTTATTACTAAGACCACACGTAGTTTAATGTAATTTCTTAGTAAATAAACGTTTTTCGGGTCATAGAAAACGTGACTTGCACAATCTAAGCCATCCCTTATGGCTAGAGATGTAGCGTTAGCTTTATTTGTTAGCAGCCAGCTAACGTTACAACAGTTAACCGGACCCTGGTCCGCAGTGCTGTCATGCGCTTTCAACTCTACTGACCGCACAATGAATAAAGCAAGTTGGGCTACAAACACAGCGGCAAATACAAAAAAATGTTACAAGTGCGTGATACTACAGGTAACGTGACATTGATGTGTAGATTACAAACCTTAAAGCAGGTTTTCGACCTGACACCAAATGCATATAACCAACACACAGCCACAACAAACGGGCTGCCAATCCAACTACAGATGCTGAGAAGAGCCAAAAAGAAGCATTTCGCTTTGACGTGGCTGTGCTGCTGCCATCTGAGGTCAAGAATGGAGAGTTTTTTAGCTTGGCTAAACCTCAAAAGGCAGCGTTAATACTGTGAGGACAAGTCTTTGGATATAGTACTTAATGTTAGTGGTTCATATTGTGAATGAATGTTACAAGATTATATTTAAAAGGCATTAATGTTGAACAGTAACAGGAAGCCAGAGAACTAATGGTTAATGTGGTAACTACAACAATCCCACATTGGTGTTCATATTTATTTACTGTGTTCTATTGTATGATTATTTTCCTCTTCTGCAGCCAATAATTAAATATACTTCTGAATATTCAAGGACTGGAAGATGTTAGAAGATGCAAATATTTATTGTAAAATACAGGTTCTGCACATATTTGAAAAACCCAGATATAAGAATATAAAGGAATTAGAGTATAGAAAATCAGTCAGAATTATACAGTGCATGTCAATAAAGTGTATTCCCACATGATCATCTGAATCCTGTTATAAAGTAGCTCACCATTATTTACATGCGCTTACAACAATAAATGTTAGAAAAAACAACAAGCTCAAAATGCCAACAACATAAAATACTTCAAGGTGCAAGAGAGAAAATACAGAAAGATCAGCAAAAATCGATTTCTTTTTGACTTTCTCTGACCAGTGTAGACTAGGTGTACATACATTCAACACAGGAGAGAGTATCAGCTCTGAGTCAGTTATTTTGTAATCATTTAGCCTCATCATCTAATTTGTTACTCCTCCTCCTGATATCCCCAAAGGCCTCAGCATCAGTTCCTTCAGATAGCTGAGACAGGGCTGGACCGACTTTGGTGTTGTCCTCACCTCCTCCATTGGTATGCAGAGTATGCAAGATCTGGTCCCTGGGCCGTTTCCAAGATGTTCGAGTGGCAATCCAGAGGATAAGAGCTCCAAAAACCACTAGGAGGACTCCCAGAACGTTCACAAAGACTGCCTCTGGAGGAGAGTCCTTATACTTCGGGTTGCTCCTTAGTGATGAAGTACAAAAAATAAAGTTATACCTACGTTAAGGCAGCACATTAACATTGTACATCTTGTTTGTAGCTTTTTATAAAATATTACAAGCCTTTATATATATATATATATATTTTTTTTTAAACTTACAGGCCAAAAATGAGTTTCTCGGTTATGCCCATGAGTGCCACAGCTATAACACTGGCAAAGAGTAAAAGACCGCTGTAGACGTGGAGGGGCATAAACGCTGCTCTCCAGGACGCAGGTGTAACTGGTATCAAGTACATGCCAACTCCAAGAACAAGCTGCTCATTGAAAGAGAAAAAAAACATCCACTTGTCAGATATTAATCAAGAATGTTGCTCACTATGACTTGGCGTTTAAGAAAAGACCAGAAGAGTAAGAGGTTATTGTTTGTTGGTGTTCTTGAAGAGAATCCCAATATCACATGTGTAAGACACACTGTCCTTCTCTATATGTGTTGAACCAGTCCATAACTCAGTAAAAGACAGATTAGCAAAGGTGGTAAAGGTACAGTGGTTTGAACACTCATCAATAAAGCTGATTTAGGTGCAAAATGTCAAACTATACTATTTATTACTAGTAGCAATATCAGTACTGCGCCACAAAACCAGGAGCCTTGCTTTATTATCTATGACCTCAAATCATTTGAAATAAGTTTATTTACCTGTAGACCGTACAGTATCACAGCTATCAGGCCCAGCCAGCTGTGTAGACTGTACATGTTGGGAATTTTGGCAACATTGTGGAAGTCAAACACTGCCACCATAGATATAACAGCAAATATGAAGGCTAGTAAGTTCAAGCCAGCATGGATGAACTTCATCATCAGTTTGCTGCACTGCCAGGTCCAGGGGAGTCTGTAGACAATGATTGCTGCAAGAGAAGATCATTCAGTGTCATTCAACCAATTACTGATGTAACTATGATGCATATTTTTAGATTTTGACAATATTAAATAACAGTTTTCCTACGCAGCACTACTATTGTCATTATATAAACTCACTTTACATCACACGTCCCTACTTGATACACTATATATACGACCCAAGTAGAAAGTTAACTATTTTTAATAACCACAGTTTCAGAGGAAGCTGGTGGACTTGGCTTTTGTAATTACTCATCAGTGGTAACCTCCCCCTAAGATCCTTGGAAAAGCGGACCTTGTGTGACTTGAGCAACACATTCCTTAGTTGTTTACAATTCATCGAAACAACGCCCAAATCCCACCATATTTCTTAAAAGGAAAGACTTTTCTCACCGATTCCCTGCAGGAAAATAAACCCGGTGACTATTAAGACCGGATGCCAGTTGAATTCGGCCAGTCCTCCATCCCAGGCTAAACCTTCTTTATAGTGGAGAACCCATCTTAGCACGAATATTATGGAGACAAAGCCGACGGCGGCGGCGGCAGACAGAGCGACCAGGAACTGTTTCAAATTCTCCATCGCCATCAGTGTTAAAGCAGCAGCAACACAAAGAGCGACTCGACTGCAGCAGCTGTTGACTGCTACTACAAGTTCAAGTGGTGGCTGGTGAGGACGGACCACGGTCACATGACCCAGGGCTGTGCTAATGTTTGTAGGAAAGACGTTTTGTAACTTTTCGTGGTTACCGAAGAGTCAGGTAAAGTTACAAAAAGATGTTTTCGTTTTTGCGCTGCGTCATCCTCTGTGACACGTCTCTGTAAAGTCTTTAATAGTTTGAGCTTAAGGTGTGCAGTATAGGTGAGTCAGGCAGGGCAGTCACGTCAGATTCCTTTCTTAGCTGTGGCGTATTTCATACTGAAGTGTCCCAACAGACTCCATTGCAAAATGGAGGGACATATTAAAGCAGAAGACCCGAATTCACATGAACACGCTTAAATCCCCTTAAAACTTGGTTTCAAATGTCCGATATTTTTCTGCACGATTAAAGCCCCCCTCTGCTCAAAAATGTGTTTTGCTTATGTGGCTTAATTTGTATCTTTGAGTGTGTGTGCAGTTTGACACTAGAAGGCTGTTTTTACATTAATCTGCTGATCTCTGTGCAATCTCTGAGCTCACCTTAAATGTGAGTTTAAGATGTGTATGTCAGAGCAGGATTTTGTGACATCACAACTAGTTTGGAAGCCAATCTTAGTCCAGTATGCAACTTACACAAGTTTGATGTGGAAACTTAAAACCTGCAATACACAAACACCGGGAACAGATTTTTCAGTGAAATAGGAGACATTTTGTGTCCAGCAGTTAAACTTTTAAATTGAAAATATTGGCATATTCATAGGTCTTAAAACGTGTCTGGAGAGAATCTTTAAATATTCATAACTAAAAAGCAACATTTAAAGTGCATGAGTCATCTTAGTTGTACATGTTCTTGCAACAATGCGCTTGACTAACCCACTGACGCTTTTGAGTAATAGGAGAATTAAGATTATATACAAGTTTAAGTTTGGGGGGAAAAAAATCCTTGTGTATTATTTATTAGTAGTTAACTCAAAAACTTCACAAATTTTGCACCATGCAAGCAGAAATTTGCAACAGAAAATAATTTCCTCCACTTTTCACTAATCAAAACAAACACAGTTGTGACCCTTGCATGAGGGTGCAAAAACCCTGTAGGACAAATTTTGCTGGAATTTGCAAGCAACAATCATTTGTGAAATTTGAAGCTGTTTGTGATCTGCATGAAAGCACTGCTGGCAAATCGCTTTTGTGAAACAGGCCCCTACTTCATCACAACTGTGTGGGTGTGGTTTCATCAGATTTGATTGACAGTAGCCTGGCAAAATGAGAAAACAACCACATGACTGTGGTCCCATTCTGACTCAAATATTACTAAATTCCCCCGCCCACTTCAGGCAGAAATCTCTGTGAAATAACCAAAACGACGAATAGTCACTTCATGTAGGACCCCATCCATCACTCACAGTAAGAAGCTGATTGAGAAATGTATTTTCAGGACCTTTAACATACTACATTTGGGTTCAACTGCAGCGTGATACACAACCTGCAATTTCAAATGAATAGCCAGATTGCACCGCCTTATTGGTGGAGTAAACTAACACGTTAAAACTGGGGGTTGTGGAAACAAGTAGCCGATAATGCACAATTTTGATCACATACATATTACATGGGAGCGACTTTTACATATCTTAATATTTGAATGAGCATGATGGAAACACAGAGGGAGGCAGAAATACAAAGTAACTTGGAAAACATAACGTTTTAATTTAAGAGAAACAGTGTAAAAGTGTGAGAAAGAACATTAATACAGCGCAGAGACAAAACAGCATTATGAGTTTTACAGAAAAGCTGTACAAAAACACAGGCTTGAAACAAGTATTTACATGATCTTAAAAAGTAAATGCATTCCAGGAGCTTAATTCACTTATTTTCTGGCAGCCTTGAGTTTGTAAACATGGCAGCAGAAGTTGGTGTTCTTTTGCTCAACAAGAACAATTGTGTCTTTGTCAAAGAACAACTCATGTCGATAAGTCTGAAACAAAAGATAAGAGCGCACATGAATCCCCATACACAGACACTTCAGCTCAACGTTGGTACAGTCAAGTCACTCACCTCATCCCAAGGTTCAACCAGATCAACCGTCCGCAGTAACTGCCCGCTCAGGTTGTCATGCAGTCGGATGTGAGCTTTTCCTTCTCCCTCCTCACCATTGGTTACAACTACTGCCAAAAGGTCCAGCTCATCCTCATATTCCACCATGCGGAAAGTCTGTAAAAATAAAAGGCTCATTGTTGTGAACTCCTCTCATCACAGAAGCTGCGGAGTTCTATGTATATATAGTGATGCCTATGCCAATTATGTACGTGAGCCCTGTATTCGGCTACTTATGGTATTTTCTTCACAGCAACTGAAAATCTTGTCTTCGCTGACCTCCAGTGGTTGAACGTCACCTTGCTACACAAATGTATAAGTATACTAGGGGTGTGGTCAGTGCTCTGACATCCGTGTTGGAAATGGTTACAGGTGCAGCCAACAATAGGCGTTTTTTGGCCCAAACAGTTCTAGGGACTCCCTGAGAGAAACTGCCCACTGGGGAGCTCCCCCTGAGCACTACATACCTTCAAGGGATTTTTTTTCTATTTGCATTTGCACCACCAATAGGAACGCTGAAGTGACGTAAGCCGGCCGGCAGTTGGTATAGCAACTTTTTTACGAGTCAAAATTGCGTTGCATTTCCCCGGCGCATATACGCTCAATAAAGCCTGGACTTCACTGTCAGTCCATTTGTCCGTGTTTTGGTCCATTTTTTAAGGATACCGTTACAAGCTGTTAATGCCAGGTTGGCTAATATGTTCGACCAATCACCGTACACTTACGTCACTCAAGGTTCCTCTTGTGCTGGGAGAGTACCTACTCTGAAGTGGGAGCTAAAACAATCCCTCACAATGCCGTTCTAAGAACTACGATCATTCCCAGGTCTTGCAGTGCGAACACAATAAAGAGGGGAGGGGTCCTCCAACTTTCTGAAAACGCCTAATGATGTCGCCAGAAGAAGCAGACGGTTCTTTGAAACATGCTCTTGCCTTCTATCAAGTTGTAGTACTTGTTACATCCGGTCTGGTGTTGCTGTTATATCTCAGACATCACTTACAGATTTTGTAAGTTAAAGAATTAAGAAAAATATAGAATATGAAGAGACAAAAAAAAAGTATTTTGTTTGCAAATAATCACTTTGGTACCTCTTGATCTGGGTCATCATCCAGCTGATGAAATCTTCTCTTCACTGTGCGGCCCGATGACGTGACAGTGACTTGTGAGGTAGGCTGCAGTAGACGGAAAAAACGGACACATTAAGTTTTAACTGCACCAAGACCGAGTAGACCCGAGTCATCGCATGGGATTTCCCACCGATGTCATAGTTAACATGTGATACATACATGAGGCTGATTCATATTCAAGGTAAAGTAAGTCTGTAGTAAGTACAGCACAGAGTAGGCCTATTAGGCAAATAAGCATGACACTTACATTGTTGTTTCGATGGGTTGTCATAGAGAAATCCGTAACTACCTTTGATGGCAAACCACTGTTCAGTTCACCGAGGATTTTTCGGACACTTGGAGAAAAAAACAGAACATGATATTGTTGCTTTTAGTGACAGGGGCAAATGAAAACCACTTTATTCAATAGGAATGTCTCTGAATTCCTTTGTTTTGGTATATTTGCCTCCATACCACAGACATTTTACCACTGTTCCCTTGCACAGTCTTCATAGTGTTATGTAAAAGTTGACTGTAGAACTCACTTTATGGTGGTAGGTCCAACATGAATGATTCTCCCTGAGTCGTCAGGGTGGAAGATGATACAATCACTCTCCAGAGAGAAGCAGTCCATGTTTTGTATTCCATTTGTTGCCTAATGTCATAAAATTACAAAGTATCACAGTAGTAAAGTATTAACTCATTAACTAAGAGATGCATTATTAATTGTACAGCAAACTGCACATAGTACCATGAGCACATAACTATTTCTAGGTTTCCTCTTGCAGTTTTTAAAAAAAGAAATCAAAAAGAAAATTTAGCAAGCGAGATAAATATGAAACTTTGTTACTTTGAATCTAATGACAGGTTTTTTTGTGATGTGAAACCAGATTTGTGTGCTTCAGAGTTTGCAAAGCATCGACAACTTGTGCACACACCATTATGGAAAGGCAGCACTTTGCTTATTAAAGTGATGCTCCACCCAAACTCAATTGTTTGAGTGCAGCTTAACCACTGTAGACTTAAAAGCTGGTTGTGTCAAAAGGCTTCAAGCAGTGTGATAGTGCTGTTTGATACTTCACTACTATCAGTTTAATAATTAGGTATCTGCTAATGATGTTGTCTGTCGTATTATTTCAAAATAATACCATAAATGTATTTCTCTTTTACACTGTAAGCTTATGCAGTATTTTTACCAGCATTTCAGGCACACCACATTGATCAGGGCAAACAAGACTGCGGTTTCTTGTGTTTTTGAAACTGTGGTGGCTTAAATGTGATTGAAAATGAAATGTTTTTCCACACAATTTGTTATACAGCCTTAGTTGCTGTCAATTGTCTCTGGTAAGAAATAAAAGTGGGTGTCGTCAAAGAAACAAAGTCTGGAATAATCTAGAAAACATGCAGAGAAGCCTGTGTTACACATGCAGCAAAGATCTGCTCAATACTGGTTGGACCATTTTGTGGGGTTTTGAATACTGATTACAGGTTTGGTTCTGGCCTGCTAGACTGTCACAAACATCTGTGGCCCTTCTTAGCCTGACACTTTCAATAGGCTCTGGCCAATTTGGTGGCAGTTAAGTCTATATTTATCTATTATAACCAAGCACATGCTACATTTTGTACTCAAAATACCAAATTATTATTGAAATGTCATGTTATACTGTATGGTTAAAGAGGATTCTTTAAACTTACCAAAGTGCTGTCCTTGAGTGAACAGATGTGGTGAGTCCCCTTGTGATCTTTATGCGGTGGTGTGTAGATGTAGTGCCATGGGTAACCTCCAATCTGGACACCGTTATTAGAGCATGCCACCTCGAAAAGCACTGGAGGGCAATCTGTGCAATAAGAAAAAAAAAACCTACCATGTTTACTTTGTAATGAAAGACATTCCTTCCCACAGTGGCCAAGTAGATCAACAAAAATCTTCAACCTCAAACACAACCGGTCTACACTTAAAAACAGACTCACCCGTGATCTGGATATTTACCGGGATACCAAACGGAACATCTCCCACTGTTTTGCCTCCAGGAAGTGAACTCTGCTTTCCAAGTGTTAACTTTTCTGTCAAGTACTGAAAACACAGAAAATATTCATCAGTGAGATGAGCCAGAAGGATAATGAAGCACTGAATACGTAAATATTCACAGGCGCATAATTTTAAACAAATGTATCTCTGATGCAATGTTTAAAAATTGGATTAAATAAAATATTCAGCTTGCTCAGCAGGAAAGTCTTTCAGGATTAAAAAAATACATACCCTTTGGACAATGTGCTCAAAGCTGTACAGCTTCACTGACTTGTTGCTGTAAGACACCGCAAGGACACCTTGAGACAGAACAACATCGGTAACACCATTTCCAAACACCTGAAAGAATAAGATTTACATTTTAATAGTAACATATCACTACTGCGGGCACGTAATAAACTACAAACAAATCTGCATACCTTTTTGTTGATCTCCAAAATGCCCACAATTTGCAAAGGGAAAACATGAAAGATGGCCAGGTGCATCACTGTATTCTGAATGATACCTGCCTGTGAATTTAAAAAAAAGAAAGGAGGTAGAATTCTGTCATCTCTTTTCCACATCAGAGATCCCGTCCTGGGACAAGTAGTAAAATGAATAGTTGATTAATTGATTAGTCAATCCACAGAAAATTCATGGGTAACAATTTAGTCATTTATTAAGTAAAAATGCCAATTTTTCACTGGTTCCAGCTTCTCAAATGTGAAGATTCACTGCTATTTCACATGTTCTGATTATTGGACATTGAAAATCTTTGGTTTAGAACTGATGGTTGGACAAAACAAGTGATTAGAGGATGTCATCTTCAGCTCTGAGAAACTGTAATGGGGATTTTTCACTATTTTATGACAGCTTGTAGACTAAACAATGAATTGTCTAAAGAGCAGTCAACAGATTAACTGAGAATGGAAGTCATTAGGTGGAGCCCTTGACTATTGATAATTAAATTCCTTGACTGACTCATTACTAAATTTTATATTTATTTTCCTTGACTAATGCAATGCACCTATCAAAATTCATGAACTTAAGAAATTCCATGTACAGCAAGATCCTAGACTTTATTATCATTTATAAAGTGTGACCTTACCTGTCGTGCTAAAGATGTTCCTTTGTTTTGGACGGATTTAACATAAAACGTCTCTTGAAAAACATCCCAGCCAAGATACCTACCAGAAAAAAAACATAGTTAAAGTTAAAAGGTTTTTAAATGAACTAAAACTAAAATAAATGTATTAATCTTCACTCAATGAACAGATACCTGAACTTATGGTTTGAAGAGAGGTAAACTCTCTGCAGCTCTTCTCCCGTTTTAGCTGAAAGGCGATACAGCCAGTTGTTGGCTGTCAAAACCAAGAGGCTGGGTTTATGATCAGAAGGGGAGGCTAATGTTTTGTCCTGTCAACAAGACGAAATGAAACAATAATCTGAAGCTGGGTTGTTAAAACTGGTCATTGCAGGTTCAGTGTTAATCCAAAAAAAAAAAAAAAGGCAATTTAATGTTTAATTTCACTTACAAGTGGTCTCTGGCACAGCAAGGCATCTTCAAATTTCTCCAATTTAGACCTCTTCGGCAATTTGTATAGAACTTGAGGCTCTGAATGAACACTGAAACCAGAAGATTTAATCCTTCATTGTGTATCAGAGTATAAAGATTTTATTCTCTTGTCAGTGTCCCTTACATTTTCGCACCTGAATGTACATTTACACTGTACACTGAATTATTGTTGTCTTTTAGTAAGTAAATGATCTACGTCTCACAGCAGTGACTCAGATTTTGATTTCTTCAGAGATGCACAAAAACAGTGTTCATTACTTGAATTATGTATTATGTGACTTTTGTATGCCACTTTTAAAGATGTTGCAATTTATCTGTAGCTCTAAGGTATTATTTTGTGTTGAATGTGTGCTGAAGACTGAAAAGAATTCAAGTTAATTATTCATACTCACCAGCTGTAGCAGTTCTGGTAATTTTCAAAGTAGATTTTACCATTCTCATACATTATCGTGGATTTTGAGGTCTTGCTCCATACTTTAATGAAACTCCTGCTGTCCTACAATATAACAATAATAAAGAAGATAGTAAAACATTCATTGAAACCAGTTAGCTACAGTGAATATTTAAACGCATCGTCTTTCCATTACCTGGAGGAGGATACCTCTAAGGACCTTCATGTTGTGTCTGATCAGAGTCCCAGCATCCCTGACACCTCTACTCCTCCGGATCAACAGCTCAGTGGCGTTTACGGTTCTTTTCCTCCGGTACGGCGCCATCAGCAGGTGGCACTTGTTCCTACAAGAGGACTGTCCGGTAGCATCGCAACCTGAGCTGACCCCAAGACTGTCAGAGCCAGGTAAGGGCAATATGGTTTCCCAGTCCGAGGTAGCGAGGACTATAGAACCCCTCACTCACTGAGCTCCATCTCTTCAAAAACCACTGAACCTCCTCCCTGGCTTTAATGTTAGCTAACACGAAAAGTTAACAGCTAACTAAAGTTAGCGCTGTTGAACTGGAGCGCCTCGATATCTCGTTTACTTCGTCCAAAAGTTGTAACGTTTCCTAGCTAGTTCGTTATTTATGACGCAGCGTTAGTTGTCCAGGGGTGAGACACAAAGACGTGATATCAGCAGAGAAAGTTGGTGGAGAATAATGTCACATTATAACCGGTGTGCCATTATTTAGCTAGCTGCCAATGCTAGCTTCCCTCTTCCGCTCCATTTTTGTAGTCCTCGCACGCGTCTTCTTCTACTTAAGGAATTAAGGCGCACGGCATCCAACCTGGAACATTAGCGCCATCCTCTCGACCGTTGGTAGGTTGAACATGGAGAATGGACGTATAAACCACCACTCAACATTTAGTTTTCCACTTTTTAGTTCCCCTTAAGTAGCTTTAAGATTGGAAAAATAATATTATTTGACACAGTTTGACTCTATTATATTTATATATTCTGTATTGGCTTGCTCCAGCTCCCCATTGAAGCTGTATGATGTTTACGTTGAATGAAATATTCAAACTAAACACTCCATGTTTTTTTTGGCTTCACAGTTATATCAAATGGAAATGTTCCATATGTACTGTGCATCATTTTATTGACATTTTCTCAAACCTTCAGCCTGATATTTGGTACCTTTGGAAACTTTGCGATCCCCACTAGAATTTGAAATAAAGTTCTGTGGGTTTGAACAAAGTTTGGCTGCATACCATCAGTTTGTAATAACTGGCACACCAGGGGGACAGTGGGGTCATGAGGTTAACAGAATTGTCCTTAAAACATCCATGAGTCTGGATCAGATTCCTCTCAATGTCTCTGACTATCTCCCCTCAAATAACCTAATATAGTGTCACTCTTTATACTAAGAGATTTGGTCTTCCTTCTGCATAGTAATCACACTGAAATAAAATATGCTATTTAGTGAACAGGAACGCCATTTGCCTGTTGGATCCTTCACCATTTATTTAAGTTGTAATTTTTGTTTTTAGATGCCTTTCAAGATATCTTGTTGATTGATTGATATATGTGTTGTTCCCATTATGGTGCAGAGCCTGGCTTACCTCATTCTATTTGAAACACTGAAGAAATCAGAAATGACAACAATAGTTCAGAGCTCTGGCTCAAGATGGTCATGTAATTGTCCAAAGGGTATGTAATAGTCATTTCAAAAGATCAAATTCACATAACAGTAACAGTCAAGGATAGAGGGCACTCTGTCTTAACCTTATATTAATCTTGCCAAAACAAAAACCTCCTTATTAAAAAGCCTCTTAAATTATCTTCAGACAACCAAAACAAATCAGGATTCTTAAACTGGATTTTTTAAAATAGGTTATTAGGTTAAATTAGGTTATTGTGGCAGTGAAACACAAAACGATATTTGTTCTCAACAACACCAAGATCACAAAAAAAGCAACAACAAAAAGGCTGCTTTTGGGACTGCTGAGCACAAAGGGACCTTTGTATTACCTTTTAAATCATGTTTAAAATATGCATCTGTGTAATAGTCTTTGATTGGAATTTAATTTCTAGGCTTTGTTCTTTATAATTTAATAATCTTTTTTGCTTGAATGGATTCATATCAAACTGCAGATTGTTCCTGAAAATAAAATACACGTGAAAAAGAAAAAAATATAAAGATGTTGATGACAATATCCAGCTGCAAATTCAATATTGTTAAAAGAGCAAAACAGAATTAGCTCCAGCTCCCATGAGTCTTATTAGCCGTAGGTGCACTGTCAAAGCATTGTGAAATGTATTCAACTCTTCCTGCATTTTTACAGCGTAAATGCATAAATTGCGGAGCTTCTCTGTAGCCAAACTGGCTAAAGTTTTCAGCAGATTGTCTTCAAGACTAAAGAGCACAGGAGGAAGACCTTCAGCTCCACTGGGTTCACGGATTCTGACCAATCCCGATGACATCTTTAAGCACAACATGTGGTCAGTGATGTACTGCAGTTAAGACTTTAATTTGTCACCCATCTGTAGATGTCTTTTATGGAGATAGTAGGATTACAGTGTAGGTGTGCCTACTTTTAACAGCTGAAATTTAGGGTTACAGTTAAGAGCTTTCTGATCAACTTCAAAACGCAACAGTGGATTTATATGCTCTAGTTTTGTATTTTTTACTAGTTTAACAGATGTATCAACAGTTGCTTTTGTAATGCTTTATATTTTAGGGATCACGTACAATGGACAGAAGAGGATAAAGAAAACGCACAGCAGAAGGCAGAAGAAAATTCCTCTGTACAAATTCCTTTAAAGGAACAAGGCAAGATGTATTCCCGCAAAAAAAAAAAAATTCAAGTTAGATTTGATTAGGGTTACATGGCAAATAAACCTTTGTGATAATATTCTTAAATCTCCTCCACACAGGTAAATTTGACACAGAGGCTTGTCAATACTGGGACACGTTTTATGAGATGCACCAGGATAAGTTCTTTAAAGATCGAAGGTGGCTGTTTTTAGAATTCCCAGAACTGCTTCCTTCAGGTGCAAAAAGCAAAGCCACAAACATGTGTCTGGGTGATCAGCATACGGCATTCCCACTGCCTACTGGATCCAGCACTCACACAGAGACCAGACACCAGCAACACAATGGCCGCACACACCATCACAGAAACACAGACCCCTCCAATCATCAGAAGTCCTGTCAAGGAGCAGCACTAGAAGAAAATGAAGCTGCCACACAGAAAACTACTTACCCTGGCCAGCATGCATCTTTCAGGATCTTGGAGGTTTTCAAAACTGTTCACATGTATTAGTTTTAATTAAGATTGTTTTAATATAGACTGTTGCATGTGGACCATTATTTGTGATATAAAAAGAAGTAGGCTGTAAGTTGCTAATAAGAGCTCTTACAAATTTGCTTTGCCATGTTTTACTTGGCAGAAATATCAACAAAATCAATTTTTTCTTCACAGGTTGGATGTGGGGTGGGTAACAGTGTGTTTCCCATCGTTCATTCCATAAAGTGAGTAAATATATTGAGATATTTCCATATATTCCATTTCAGTTAACCATTTCAACACCATTAATGTGCAATTAATAGGAAGGCAGAGATTGCATTTGTACAAATGTTGTTGATTCAAGAGTTCAAGAAAAGAAAATAATAAAGGTAAAATATTGGCTTCAGTGCATAATCCATGAAAGGAAAGGTGCTTC
Source organism: Macquaria ambigua (assembly GCA_008360985.2). NCBI lineage: Eukaryota > Metazoa > Chordata > Actinopteri > Centrarchiformes > Percichthyidae > Macquaria > Macquaria ambigua. Next base: position 308,598 of record VMKM01000049.1, read on the forward strand.
ATCACACAGTTGTACTGTATTTGTACTGATTTAAGGGTTGTTAAATTGGCTGTTAATGTTTCACAGGAAAACAGACGCATTTTTATACTGTTGTGACTTCTCCCCATGTGCCATTCAGCTGGTCAAGGTAAGCATTTCTCATATTGTTTGGTATGAACATGCACAGTATGTACTGTATCGAGGTTAATACATTTCTTCAAAGCAATACTGACTAATATCACTTATATTTAAAAACAAGCAAAGCTGTATAAAATGCTAGGCAAACTAGCGGTGATGTATTTATAGTACTTACTGTGGTCAATATTTTGAGGGTACTTACAGTCATATCAGATTATGATTAAGTCCCCCATGTCATAGACTGCTAAAATATTTAGACAGATTACATTAACATTTGATGAAGTAATAAATTTAATTCATTCCTTGTAAAGCTGTTGTTAATGTCACTCTTTGAGCTTTACAGAATGATGATTCAAATTAGATTTTATAGTTCAGACCATTGTTCCCTCACACAATGAGCATACTTACAAGTAGTGCAGAATAACTCAAAGCTTAATCAATTAATTAATTAATCAATTAGTATGTGAAGAAGCTGAAAAGAGAATCTGGTAATTTGTAGATGAAATTTTTGCACAGGTTTTAACAGATCTTCAATATGTTTTTGCCATTTGTCAGTAGAGTAAGAGCATAAAGCCAAAATGTCAAAAGAGTGATCACAATAGATGTGTCTTATTAGATGTAATGGATTCCAGTAAAAACGGTTTAAATTCATCTGTAAGCCTGTGTGAAATTTGGTCTCCAAATGTGACACAGACATAAGAAATCACAACATCGTGAGCAGTAACAGCATTAAATAAAAAGACCTCAGCAGGAGTATATACTGTATCTTAGCACAATTTTAAAAAAGTCTCATACGAGGAAAGTAATTTCACTAATGCACAAGAGATGACATCATCACGTGTGCAATTTGTGCCATGTAATTACAGTCGTCTTATCATGTGAGTCAAATATTGATCTGCAAGTAAAGATAACCCAAAAATAAACTGTATATTGCGTGTGTATTTATTTTATTCTTTATTGAGCTAGAATTGACATTGTTCAGTTGAAGAGGAAGAGATGGATTTAGTACATTACAACAAAAAAATTAACATAAAATTGCCTTGATATAGACAGAGATCTATCCATTACCTAACTTAGTTGATTATTCCTTGTAATACTGGATGAAAAAGATTTGTAACAATTTTTTCTTGCATGGTTGAAATTTAATTAATTTCTGTCTATTATACAATAATATATTCATTGGATTATTTATAGCAGCATTCGCAGTGATACTGTACAATTACATTTTAACCCGACTTAAAATAAAAGAAAATTTATACTGTACATGAATTCCTTATAAGCAGCCACTTACAGAAGGAGTGCAAAGGTCAAAGTGCCCTTGAAATATTTAAAACACATTCAATACGATAGAGAAGTGATGGCAAGGGAGAAAAGGGAAATTAGTTGTTTAAATACCTGTGAAATTTGAAAATAGTGTTAAATAGTACAGATAGTTGCAATACAGACACTGAACAGTTACCCAAATCTGTATCTGGGCTACCATTTGTAAATGTTCTTTGTGCAACTATAAAACTGTTTGGGATATAGCCTGCTTTATTTTCCTCTATATAGGACCATCCAGACTACGATGACTCTGTGTGTCATGCCTTTGTCCACGACATTTGTCAGGAGATGGCCTCCTTTCCCTTCCCTCCTCAGAGCCTGGATGTTATTCTGGCAGTCTTTGTGCTCTCCTCCATTCATCCGGACCGGTAGGTGAAGGTTACAAGACAAAGGAGAGCCTGATATCATTTTTCACCTGCCAGACCCCCCCACAGCCCCTATAATACTGTACCCCCAACCCACCTTCACTTTCCCTAGGCTTTGTCTGAATGTCATTACAAAACCCAAATATAAATCCAACTGTATTATGTCACAGAGCACAACATATTAACTGTACAGTGGTTTGCATGACATTTAAGGTATACAAGAATTTAAGGGGTGGCAGCATACATATTTTAATTTTTAGGATTACCAAATGCACTTACATTGGTACCTTAGCACTGTCCATTTAAGACATTTCAGCTTGTAATAATTTACTTTTTTACCTGTTTGTTAAATGTTTTGAGGTCTCAATGAATATATTCCCATATAGCCTATATTTTGTGGTTACTTGAATCTTCATTATCTTATTGTCCCATTAATTGACATCTCATTGACAGAATTCAAGGAGTTGTGAACCGACTATCTACATACATGAAACATGGAGGGGTATTCCTCTTCCGTGATTATGGGAGATATGACTTCTCCCAACTCAGGTTTAAGAAGGGTGAGCCTCCAAATAACAACACACCTGAATACAGCCATTTTATCTACTTGACCTCATTTGTTGTATATTCTGTTACCCCTCTGTGTGTGCGGAGTGTTTTTTGACTGTTTCATTTTTAGTCGTTTAATCTTTTAATCTCTTACAATCAGGACGGTGCCTATCAGAGAATTTCTACACACGTGGAGATGGAACCTGCGTGTACTTTTTCACTAAAGGTAATTCTGAGCCAGGAGATCTGCATTTTCTTCCATGTGGAGTAAATAGTTGCTGACAGGATCGTAACTACTGAGGACACTGCGGTCATGTCTTTGGTGTCTATGGAAATTTGGAGTTTTAGGAACCTGGGGGGAGTTTACATTGTACATGTTGGGTATTTGGGACTACTGGAAATCATGGTATATTTAAACTTGACTATTTTTAGGCCAATTATTTTTTCTCACCAGAATTTTACTCCTGGCATCTGAGGAAAAGGCTTTAAAATAGCATTTTGACCTTCATGTTGGGAAATAAAATCTACAAAACCTTCATGTTGGGAAATAAAATCTAAAATATATCTGAACAGTTAACTAAATACTTTATTTATTTTTTTGGTGTCTGTTTGGTGGACTTGGACTCATGACCTCAGTATTTCAAAAATCCTGGCTACAGCCCAGGTTACTGACTATGTTATTATATATATTTTTTTTTTTACAGAAGAGGTTCATGGTTTATTTTCCAATGCTGGACTGGAAGAAATTCAGAATCTGGAAGACAGACGACTCCAAGTGAACAGAGGAAAGAAAATTGCAATGCACCGGGTTTGGATGCAGAGCAAGTACAGGAAACTATATCCACCGCCACCATCTTAACACCCCACTGCGCACAGCCTAATTTGGAGCTACATGCCCTTTTTTATACTTTCCTATTTATTTATTCAACCCTTAAAAACATTTTTACACCAAAGGAGTATATGTATAACAACAAAACTGTATGCAATAAACTTACAAAACATGTTGTCAAACAAAACTGTGGCATCATCTGGTTTTATATAGTGGATCACTGTATTAATATACATGAGATGAATACATTGACTATATCGAGAGAACTTCTTTAGGTCCACGGGGGGAAACACAGTGAACATGCATTAGACTTTAAAAATGGAAAACTTGACTGACGATTATTTTCATTCCTTATTTTCATCTTTAAGTTAGGCTACATATTACAGAACAAAAAAAACTAGAACTAGATAATGAGTTTTTGCAAGATAAAAATACTCATGACAAGTCAAAATTATGAGTAATGTTTTTTTACTTAATAGGTCAAAATTATAAGGTACTAAATTATGAAATAGGTAAAAATGATGACTATATATTTTTGACTTCCTATCTCATAATTTTGATTCAGCAAGTCATAATTAACTGACTTCTTGATTTTATTGTCTTGGCTGAAATGGCCTTCCATAACCTTATTATTATTATATTGTCCAACAGTTATTTAATCTCTTTAAAGGAAGAGGTCAGATATTTCTTTCAAGTTTTGAACATTATAATTTCCAGTCTACAACTTGTACGCAAACTGTGGTTATGCATAGTTCACGTGTGCAGTCTGTATAATTTAAAAGTTGGTCTTATGTATGCATTTTCTTTCCTCATGTTGTCATTGACGTTGAGAAAAAATGCATCACCCTCGCGATAAGAATTTTGCACACGATGCATGACGTTTCATAGGCAACCACTTGAAGACAGAGAGGTGGCCCTGGAGCCAGGACGCACTGCTGGGGTGTGAAGAGGTTTGTGCCCTAAAAACAGAAAATAATTAGACATTTTCACCCAGTGGCAGTCACTGTACCAATGTAAAAACAACCGTGGTATGCCAGTCGGTTAATTACACAGTCAGTGTGAAAGATTAACCGTGTGCGCTGCAGTGCCAACACACGAAAAGTAGCTTGATGAGTGTCCAAAGTAGTGGAAGTTTGGAGGGGACGCCATCTTTGGTCCCAGCTCTCCACGTCCCCAACACGGACTGTGTTTTCAGCAACATACCACGGCAGTGGTGAAGGCCCAGGAAGGTATTGTTAAACGTTTTAAGACGCCTATGTCTTTTCTACTGGCTCGTTTGGGTCATTTTGTGCAGAGCGAAAGGAAATTGTGTTAAAATGACCGAGCAAATCTTGGTGTCGAAACCTGCTTGCTAGCTAACGTTACAGTAACGCGTCAGCTCCAAAGTCAATTGAGCCTGTTTGGCTAGCTATTAGCACTGAAGACACAGGACCGTCTCTCTTTGGTCAGGCCAGTGCAGTAACCTAAAGAAATACGTCCACAATGGCGATAAACCTTTACGAGAGCAGAAAGGTTACCGCTGTGGTCGGTGCATCCTTCTTTAAGCATGCTGCCGTTATAAGAGCAAACACTAACGTTAGTCAAGTTACAGATAGATGTACTAATGGATCAGTAAATACAAGGAAATAATCAAGCATTTTTTGGTGATAGTTAACGTTATATCACGGGATTGGTAGCAAGCAATGCATAAGTTGGGTTGTGCATCGCACTGTTAGCAATCCTTTGTGTGTAGACTGGTGTTTCCCTACCAACAATGTTCACAATGTCTGTGCATGTGTAACTGACGTTAATCATCATCTTAACGGTACAGAAGTGTCTTAGGTCGGCTTTAAACATGACAGTATGTAACGTTATCTTAACATTAAGTGTAGTTATGGTCTGTAAGATGGCCCTTTGCTATAGATGCTACTGCATTGGATGGTAGCTAGCCTTGTTTGACCTTTAGTATTACTAACTTAGAGTAAAGAGTGTTCATGTAACGTTGCCCCAACAAAAATGAATGGACACCCATGGGATACAGGCTGCTTTGGGCTTTGCAGCATGCTAACCCCCACACAATCAAATAAATAATGTTTTTGGTGACCCAATGTAGTTATCACATGTGTTAATCACACCTCCTTGCACCCTCAGTAGTTTTCACTGGATATTGCAATGATGGAGGACTTTTACTTAGCTTTGGACATTGAGGTAGCTTCTCAATTTATTTGTATTATCAGTGCATTGATTGACATTAAGCTGTGATGGCTGCCTACATCAGTATGACACTTGTAAATATTGAAAATTGGGAGACTATTGTCTCTCTATTGTTTTTTTTTTTTTTTAAAGCTTAAATTGCCAATGAGTAAACCTAGGTGGACGTAATCCAACCCAGTTTATGCCAGATATTTTTAAGACTTTCCAAGTGTCTGCCATAAACAGGTGGTCACTGCTGAGCAGCACAGAGTTAAAATGACATCCACAGCAAGAGTTGTAAGGGTTCAACCACTTGTTCCTGCAGGGGCTTGAATATAGATAATAGTTAGGCACTGGGGCCTTCATGTTTGAAACAAAGGGGAATCCTTGAGAAACACCACACAGCTGATTTTGTATTTATGATGTGAAACTGGCATAAACATTCTGGGTGAGAAGTGAGAGATGTTATGGATCCATCCTAGCAAGTCCAAGATTGTTCTGAATAGCTGCAGAAGGAAGGGGTTTAATTAAGCTACAGCTTCTCATAAAGAGTATGGTTTTTATAGGTAAAATCTGAATTTTAACAGGGTCGGTTGAACGCCTACAACGACTGCTTATGTTGACGTTATGATAAAATAGCAAATGCTGAACGTACCAGTCATTTATTCACTACACGAGGTATACATGACAGTCAAACTGTAGTGAGGGGAAAGGTGAAAATTGTGTCATTCATTTGCATAGTTTGGAAATTAAGTGAGAAAACGTGCCTCTGTATGTCTTGGTGATTACAGGGCTAAATATTTAGTACTGCTGTGTATATTCAAAATATTTTTGCTAGTTAATGACAAGATGCTAAATCACACGTTTTGTGTTCTTTTTCAGCTTTTTGTTTTGCTCTCAAATTGATACAGATGGCACATGCAGTAGTTGTATAAAACTGATAACTGCGGTAAATGTCTTCTTCAGCAAAATGGACTGCAAACTTGGTTAGAAGCCACAGACCCATCATGGAAAATGTGGCAAGCCTACTTTGTTGTCTCTTGGATGATTTAGGAAGAGGAAATGGACCTGCTGCCTGATTGCGCCCAAGATTTGTCCTATTAACATTTTTTTGTGTCTCTAAGCACGGAAGGGCAGTGACCGTTAATGTGATCTTTAGGTGTTATCAGGAAAAAGGGTGTTTAGCAAAGGTTAGTTTACACTGTCAAGCTCCTGGAAATGTGATCACTGCTTCTGTAGTGTTTAAGGTGTAGTGGGGATAAGAACAAAAGAGGGTTGTGATAAACAATTTAGGTTGGCAGCCGAACAAATACGTCTTAATCCAGGGAAATGTCCTTCAGTAAACCACATCATTGTTATTTTAAGTTAAGTTATAACTTGCAGTCAGATCATAATTATAATGCATAGTTCTTATCTTTAGACAAATATATGCATCTAATAATTGAATTTCAGTCAGACAAGTACTGAATGTGGCCTACATTTCTTTTGTTTCTGTATTGCTAGACTGGCCACTTCATTGCATTTCAGTGCAGTACTTCATATGGTGTGCAGAGTATCATTGGTAATCATGACTGTATCAATGAATGTAGTTTTAGAAAACTTACATTAATCGCAAGCCCGTTTTCATCCCATGTAGCCCTGTTAAGGAATACAGACGCGTGACCAACAAGTTAGTCATTATTTCTGTCAAAAAAATCCTAAACTTAATCTAGAATTTGTCAAACTATCACCATGGTGGTTATTTAAAAATGTGATAAATTCTTTATCTCTGCTGCTGTTCGAATTCTGATTGTATACTATTAGTGGGTCAATATCTGGTAACGGTTTCATCGCTTGTTAGCTGTAGCCAGATACTAGCCTGTGATTGTGTGAATTGAGTTGTTAATAGCACACTGGTCATAAATAAATAATATTAAACAAACAAACAAACACAAACAGAAGTCACAACAAATAATAGTTATCCACACATCTACACACATACATTGTTCAAGAATTTATTGGAATAGTTATTTAACTCTGAAGTATAAATACATTTTGCAGCTTGTTTTGTGGATCACATTGATTGACCTGAGGTGATTTGATTTAATGACATGGACCTTTTTGTGCTTTTTGCTTTGGACGCCTACTTTATCATCTTTCTTGTGCTGATGTGGAAAATAGTCACAAGTCAGTATTATTTAGTGAGTCGGCTGTATCATAACTGTTTACGGCACATTTCTCAAACGACCTCATGCTTCACTGAAGTGGGACTGCGTGCTGGCCCCTGCATTGTAATGCATAACTTAATAGCAGACAATATTTTTGTTTTAGATGATATAATGAATGGCTTTTTGTTTATCTATTCTTGCTAAGGCTTGTTTGTCATACATCTGCTGGACATTACATCTCAGGGCCTAAATTAAGTCCATATTCAGTCCAGTTCTAAGATGATTGAAGTTTATTTTGAGATGTGAAACTTGGTATGTACGTGTGCATGGTTTTATTTATTTGCATATGTCAGCAAGGAAGGCATTACACGCAAGTAGTATTTGACTTTCCACAACTTCTACTTATTGAGTACATTTGTTAAGTGCGTTGTTTGTTAAATAATAAACATGCTGTAAATAAATGAGCTGTTCAGACAACCACATTCTGATTACAAGTATTGTTTCCCTCCATCTGAAAGAGATTTTCTTTCTTTGTTTCATTATCAGTCATTTCTGTGTCGGTTCCCCAGAGCACTGCTGAAATGTCCCCCCTGCCTCACGATTAGCTGAAGTCACATATATCTTATTTAGTATTAGATGGTATCATAGCATGCCTTCTCCAGTGCGTATGGTGTATTTTGCCTTCTGCATTTCACATTCACCTACTGGTATGTTGCAATTAGCTTTTGGAGGTGAAGACGAACTCCATATGCTGCTGTCATAGTTGATTGGTGTGTGGCTTTTAGAAGGATGTTAAGAGTTAGCATGTTTGTCTATATTTGGAGCACATTCATCATTTGACTGATCTTTGTTTGACCACATGTAGGCTCTATTCCTAGCTGCTGGGATTTTGTACTTATTGTTAAGAAGGATTTCTCAATGTGTTGTGTTTTCCTCCACTTGAACTGATTCCTTTGTAGATTCAAAATGGCTGTCTCGTTAAAAGCACAGGTTTAGTGGGCAGACCCCTCTGAGTCCGCAGCAACACTGAAGCCCAGGGAGCTCACGTAACAGTCCCACAGCAGCACAGTATTCATCAGTGCCAAGCAGTCGAAACACTGATCCTGGTCTCTCAGGATAATAGTGTTTGTGGCACAGAAATGCCTATTACTTCTGGACTTCTACTCTACACTTTGAGTTGTAATAAATTATGTTGGTGACTTTATTTAGTATAGTAGTAGTAGTAGTATTAAACTGCTACTTGTAGATCTGATAGTGGTAACAGGAGTAAACATACTGTAATGAAAATCTTGCTTATCTCCTCGGTGCTACACAAATGTAGAGTGAAACCTGTGTTTGATATGCCACTAGGGAATGGGCATAAATTTGGTCTTATTTGGCCTATATTCTGGGCTAGACTAAAATATTATCACCTGTCAGGGTTTGAGATTGTATAACTAAATAAATTTTACTTATCATAACTCTGCTCTCAAGCTCTTTGCTATTATGTCATCTGCTCTTCAGTGTGCATTAAAATGCTTCAATTAAGCTGATCCTTGAATAACTGGGACATACTGTGAATTGTTCCTAATCCTCCCAGGCACCATGGAGGAGCTGCACAGCCTGGACCCCCGGAGACAGGAGCTGCTGGAGGCACGCTTTATGGGCGGGGTCAGCGGCAGCACAGGGGGCAGCACTGGCAGCACAAGTGGGGGAACCAAAGTGAGTGAATATTTTGCAATGTCTGTGTTTGTACATAATAACTGGTCAAAATACTGCTTTCAGTGTCCACACCAAGTCTTATCCTAAAATAATCTCTCTTTTTTTTTCAGGGTTTGACCAATAATGAATGTTCAAATCACAGTTTTGGGAGCCTGGGATCCTTAAGCGACAAGGAGTCAGAGGTACACTAACCTATTGATGCTAACTACATTTACATGGACTAGAATAATCAGACGAATTATTATAATATAATGTAATTATTAATAATTAATATAATTAATATAATTATATATATATATATATATATATATATATATATATATATATATATACTATATATATAATTATTATAAATCAGTTAATAAATTATATGTTAACATTAATGTTCCATTCATATTCTTGCTTATTGCTGTAGAGCCGAGCCCAATTAATGAGTGACAATGGCCTACCAGATCAGAGTTTTCCTCAGCTGGGATGTAGACCAGCATGTAAAGGGTTGTTGTATGTATCATAAAATACCTGAGTCATAGTGTGACTGAGGTGTATATAATACGGTATGTCTGCTGTCTCAATAATGGTATCAAACTTAAAATATGCAACATATGATGGCTAGAGATGTAGCATTAGCTTTATTTGTTAGCAGTCAGCTAACGTTACAACAGTTAACCGGACCCTGGTCCGCAGTGCTGTCATGCTCTTTCAACTCTACTGACAACGAATAAAGCAAGTTGGGCTACAAACACAGCAGCAAATACAAACAAATGTTACAAGTGCGTGATACTACAGGTAACGTGACATTGATGTGTAGATTACAAACCTTAAAGCAGGTTTTCGACCTGACACCAAATGCCTATAACCAACACACAGCCACAACAAACGGGCTGCCAATCCAACTACAGATGCTGAGAAGAGCCAAAAAGAAGCATTTCGCTTTGACGTGGCTGTGCTGCTGCCATCTGAGGTCAAGAATGGAGAGATTTAGATTGGCTAAACCTCAAAAGGCAGCGTTAATACTGTGAGGACAAGTCTTTGGATATAGTACTTAATGTTAGTGGTTCATATTGTGAATGAATGTTACAATATTATATTTGAAAGGCATTAATGTTGAACAGTAACAGGAAGCCAGAGCACTAATGGTTAATGTGGTAACTACAACAATCCCACATTGGTGTTCATATTTATTTACTGTGTTCTATTGTATGATTATTTTCCTCTTCTGCAGCCAATAATTAAATATTAATATATTTCTAAATATTCAAGGACTGGAAGATGTTAGAAGATGCAAATATTTATTGTAAAATACAGGTTCTGCACATATTTGAAAAACCCAGATATAAGAATATAAAGGAATTAGAGTATAGAAAATCAGTCAGAATTATACAGTGCATGTCAATAAAGTGTATTCCCACATGATCATCTGAATCCTGTTATAAAGTAGCTCACCATTATTTACATGCGCTTACAACAATAAATGTTAGAAAAAACTTTTTTAGAAAAAAATATGCTTAGTCTGGTGATAACTTTATTTGCATTATGCTAATCAGAGAAAGCTGTTTATGAGGCTTTTTCCCCCATTAATCTTAAACAGGTTCATATTTGAAAATAGCATTCAGCGTAAATGGTCTTTTGTGGGGTTTCTTGGGAACCAGTTCCTGTTAAAATTGAGTTTTGAAAATAGCCACCCTTTTACTAAATGTTTCTTGCATTTTTTGTTTGTTTGTTTTTTGGGTGAGGGCATTTGCTTTAATGCACCTAATGCATATCATGACCACCATCATCCAGACACTATGACAAATCTTTTGATAGATCTCTTAAATCAACTGCTTGGCCTTGTGGCTACATAACTTTGGGACCCTCCATGTGGCAATTTAACAGACCAAAGTCTCCCCATCGGGTAGCTTGCAAGACGGCATTCAGACCAACAATGGCTTCCTCATTCATTTCAATAAGACCACTGCATCGGTGCAGCGTAGGATGCCAACCACCATGCTGTGTGCTGGTATTTAATTTGATAAGCCTTCAAACTGGAGCTCCATGTTCATATTTTTTGTTCTTCCTGTATGCAGTGGCAGGCCTCACCCACACCACTGCAGCCCCTTGTCTCGTTTAGCAGTAGTGCTATTGTTCATCTGAATGCCCTTTAAGGCTGCAGTAACACATTTTTGCAGCATTTTGTAGCATTTTTTTAATCCAGTATTTTGACTTTAGTTGAATTAACATTTACACACTGCTATTTATACAAACACTTGAAACTGCTGTTGCTCAGCACTCCCTTAGTGTTCCTACTGATGCACAAGGGACAACTCTGATCAGGCCAGCACCTGTTGACAAATGTTGGAGGGATTTGGTGGTCATAAAGTTTGTGAAATGGTAGTTCTTGTGATAAATTATGGTTGTGACCAATTTGCCATTTGTTCATTATTTCTTGCTCATCCTTTAAGAAATGTCAATGTTTTAACAAGAGTCTATTTTTAATGAAGTACTGATGTAATAAAAGGTCTTCTCTGCTGGTTACACCCAGATGTTGCTGCTCTTTTTAATGATGTTTGCTTAAAACTATTGTCTTTCTCACTTAATAGGGGTCAGATGTGAAAAGAGGCAGTTCTCCTGCTTATTCGGTAGGTATAAAATGAAATCTTTAAATGAATAGTTATCCTGATAAGGGCTGTTGCTGTTTGTAATATATATAAATAAAAATAAATAGTGTTTTTAGTGGAGATTAAATGCAACAAAGAATGTGTTGTCAAATTAATTGTATTAGCCATTATGTATTCCCTTTTTTAAGTGTAAATAATTTTGAATAATTCAGAATATACTTTATTGCACCAAATCCTGTAGTAGATCTAGTGTTGGTGGTTCAGGCATAGACTATAGTAATAACGTCAATAGACAACTAAGAGCTGATTATTCCTGAAAAACAAGACTGATATGAAACTGCAATGAGAGCAGCTACACAAGTACAATCTGTTATTGTTTTGGCTAAATCTGTCATGGTTATTTTCAGCAGGACTTTCGCATTACAGTTGGTGATTTGATTTAATGTTGGTATAAAAAATATTGCTTAATGTAGCTTCAGTTTATTGTCATCTTGGTAAAAAAATAAACATTTGGCTTTGTTTAGACTATCCCCACAGCTAGCTTCACACAACCACAGTGTTGTGATGCAGTTGCAACAGCAGCAAGTCTTGGTAAAGGTCAAAACAGCTTTTTTGTGAAGTAATTGTTTTGTTCAATACAATTTCTCTTTCAGACCCCAGAGAAGAAACAGTCAGAAACAACCAGAGGCAGAAAAAGAAAACCTGAAATCCAATCTGAGAGCAGCCAAGGTGAGTTTCTTTGTGTTAAACTGGTTATATTTTTGCTCTTGCTTGCAGTATTTCTTTGAAATATTTCGATAAATCACAACACTCTTTCCCTTCTTTTCCCTTCACAGGGAAATCAATTGTCCGAGGACCCAAAATAAGTGATTATTTTGATGTAAGTTTTCAGTTTGGTGTCAGATGGTTCATACATTGAAAGGAAGTGTTGGGCAAATGTGTGCTGTATTAGTCTTTCAACATCTGAGGCATAATCCATTTCCTGTCTCTAAAATAACAGCATTGTGAAAAGAAGGGAGCCACTGGTGGGTCTGCTGTTATCAAATGTTATGCAGTGATTTACTTTTCCTCTCTTAACCTTTCAGTTCCAAGGAGGAAATGGGTCCAGTCCTGTGAGAGGTCTCCCACCAGTGATTCGTTCTCCCCAGAACTCACATTCCCACTCCACTCAGGGCACAGCTGTAAGTTACGCCAAAACTCGTACTCAAAATCTCCTTTGCTGCTCCATTTTGGCGTTGCCCTGTCACAAAGGAAGTGCTCTCTCTTCTGTTGCAGGTTAGACAAAATAGCTCATCGCCTACTAGTCTGTCTTTTGGGGACCACATGACGCATCCAAAGCAACAAGCAGTCAAATTTGTTCAGGTGAGGGAGGGTGACTGGATAATCCAGACTTCACCGGCTCTTTTTAATCGCTCTTAAATGTGTTTGAGATTGCTTCTTAAACAACTTCTTTTGTTGTTTTCCACTCTAGACTGACCTCACAGTGTTGAAATTGGCTGCCCTTGAAAGCACTAAGAATCTAGACCTTGAGAAGAAGGAGGGGAGAATAGATGATCTGCTAAGGGTAAGGAGAAGGTCTTACTCTGTTGACTACCTTTACTACTGGGCTGTGATGTTACTTTAGTGCAAAACAAATTGGACAACGTTAACCAAAGTAATGTTTGGTAATAGAAAATACCTGAATTTGTATTGTCTGTCAACATTATCAACAGCATTTTTAAGATTTGAATTAATTGGTGGATTGGGAGAATAATCTAATCTGTGCAGCTGCTGATTTAAGCTTTTTTTCCTGCTTCACAGGCAAACTGTGATCTCAGGAGACAGATAGATGAACAACAAAAATTACTTGAAAAGTACAAGGAACGCTTGAATAAATGCATCACCATGAGCAAGAAGTTGCTCATAGAAAAGGTAAATGTTTTTCTTAACCCTTTATGAACGCTCAACATTTATAGTGTGTCTGCAAACCCACATGCAAACCTATGTTTTGTATTGTTCTTCAGAGCACCCAGGAGAAGCAGGCCTGTCGGGAGAAAAGCATGCAAGATAGACTTCGTTTAGGCCATTTCACTACAGTGAGACATGGAGCCTCATTCACAGAACAGTGGACTGACGGCTATGCCTTCCAAAACCTTGTGAAGTAAGAGATCTATGTCTTATTGATCATGTTGTTAATTTCTGGTCAGAAAAAAATATGCTTAGTCTGGTGATAACTTTATTTGCATTATGCTAATCAGAGAAAGCTGTTTATGAGGCTTTTTCCCCCATTGTCGTTTTACTTATTTCTTTGTTAATATTTTTTTTTTCCATTTTGTAAACTTTATTTATCCTTAGAAAAACAATCTCTTCAATCCCTTGTTTCTTTACCCTAATGCTGCGTTCACACATACAGATACAAAGTAGTAGGCAGTCCCTGGTCTCACTCTATGAAACTGTAGCACTGTGTGTTGCTTTGAGCATGTGATTTACATACTTTACATGCTCCGGCCGGACAGTTGTTTTCTGACATAATTGCTGTACTGCACACGAGCAAGTAGTACATTTTCTGTTGCACAGTGTGTTTCTCAAGCACAGAATACTTTTGTCAGTCTTTGTTTTTTTGTTTTTTTTACCTTGCAGTACGCTTTGTTGAGACTGTTTTTTAATGCAACAGTGATGCCTGAGTGTGCAAGACTGATTGACATTGCAGTCCTGTATCTACGCTGGAAGCGATCCCAACTCCTCTTGTGGAGCGGAGACGTAAACAACTCTGTGCTTCTGTTTCTGTGGGCATTAAAATAAGCGCGATTGGCTCTGGCCTGGATGTTGCTCACACTGCGTCAGAGGACAGTTGCATAAAGTTGAGCTTTTCTCAACTTTGCTCTGTGGTGCCGCTGGGTGCTATTTAAATCTCTCAGCAGTTCAGCAGGCGATGCTGGGCTGCAATGCCAGGTCCCATTCCCAATGAATAACAGCCTATCGCTCTCACAGCTTTTGGGTCTGTATGTGTGAATGGCCCATAATTGCCACTTGCTCTGATTATCTCAACTCCACTGCTGAATGAGTTTGGCTAAACTACCAGGACCACATTCTGGTCCCACCCACTTCCTTTATCATCTTGTGTGACATTGCTGTCAGGAGCCATGCAGGAAAAGCGCTCTGCAGTATGTTTAGATTTTATGACTGAACGATGATTAGGACATGTCGTTTTTCTTTTGCATTCACATTACGGATGATGCCCAAGTAAGATGCTAGTAAAGGCACTAAAGCTTGCATCTTACAAGTAAAACAAGAGACTTGATGTGTAGGCTATTATAGTTCAACTGTAGTGTAATTGGGTGGAGCTCCCCACCACAACCCCACTAACCCCAAATATTGTAAGCACTGGCCCAAATTGGTGGATCAGATTCAACTTAAAGTAACGTTACAGCTTTCATATTTGCTGATCATCTTCATCATGAGTGTTTTGATAAGATGTGGTAGTGGAACACAGGTACGTAAATGGTACTAATCTCATCTAACAAAAAGCTACTGCTTTCTATCTGCAGACAGCAAGAGTCGATAAACCAACAGAGAGAGGACATTGAGAGGCAGAGAAAGCTTCTAGCCAAGAGGAAACCTCCATCCTCCAGCAACTCCCAAGCACCAACCACAAACTCGGAGCCAAAGCAACGCAAAACCAAGGCAGTGAATGGAGCAGAAAGTGATCCCTTTCTAAAACCCAGCCTACCTCAACTGTAAGTTCAGGCCTTGAGTAAATTACAGATATCAGAGCAGCCATTCCCCAGGCAAAGGCAGTGTATACGATTCAGTGTAGTTTTGGCTTTATTCTTTTGCATAGTCCAGTGTTAAAAAGCAAGTTTAACAGGACTGTATGCACAGCAAGTGACTGACTGAATCAACTGAATGTAGTAATCTAAGTAAACGTGGAGATGCTGTTAACGAAAACAAATGCTTTTTTCCGTGTCTCTCTCATCCTGGAAAGGCTGACACTAGCAGAGTACCATGAACAGGAAGAGATCTTCAAACTGCGACTTGGACATCTCAAGAAGGTTAGCCCAATGCTGAACCTGCAGTAACAATTATTTTTCTTTTGTCGGGTGGGGAATTTGTCTTATGTATTCATTCATTTCATAAGTTACTCAATTTATCCAGGACCTGGTATATGATAAGGATAAAGGGAGCTTAGTTAAAGTTAAAATCTAATTGGATTCAGTAAATTATTAAATGTAGCAAATCTTTGTTTTCTATATGAGGATAATTGAACATATTCAGCCTGATTCTCGTGTTTCTTGAGCTGAACCACTGTTCCTTTTGTGTGAATCCCCCTAAGAATGGAGTGAGCCTGTAGTTGGTCGATGTATTCATTGTTTTCCCGATGAATAAGCATCACAGGCAACCCCTGACAGACTCTGTAGCAAGTCAACCGTTAATATTTAATACAGAACTAGTCAGCTGTGTACAAGTGGGTTTTGATGAGCTCCTCTCCTTGTAGTCAGAGCTCTGACGATTCTTGTGTGCATTTGTGTGTTTGTGTGCTTGAATCATTTATAGGAAGAAGCTGAGATCCAGGCGGAGCTGGAGCGTCTGGAGAGAGTGCGCAACCTTCACATTCGGGAGCTGAAGAGAATAAATAACGAAGACAGCTCACAGTGAGTCTGAATCAGTTTCTTTGACAGTTACTGCATTGACATTGGAACATGATGTACACAGGCCAGTATCCTCATCCGTAGTGGTGATATTAAGTAGCTGCCCATTGGATGAAGTTTTCTTGTCTTTTTCCACATTGGTAATTTTTTTTGGCACAGCAAAGCTAATGCAGAAGAATTTGTCATTGACACATACTGTAGTTCTTTATTTATTTATTTTTTTTTCATCCAAAGATTTAAAGATCACCCAACGTTGAATGAAAGATATCTACTCCTGCACCTTCTAGGAAGAGGGGGCTTTAGTGAAGTTTACAAGGTAAGTCATTAAATGTTGTTCTCATAGTATACAAAATAATACTCTTAGCAGGTGTTGCTTTTCAAGTATAAGTCAACCTTGTGTGTATGCTGTGCAGGCTTTTGACTTGATTGAGCAACGATATGCTGCTGTGAAAATCCACCAACTTAACAAGAACTGGAGAGAAGAGAAAAAGGAGAATTATCACAAGTATGTTGGCTCATGTGGACATATTTAACCTCACTTGCAGTACAAGCTGTTCTGATGTCCATTGCTTTCTGTGTATTGTTATTCCTCTCTATAAGCCCTAATGGCGGGCTGCAGAATACAGCACCTGCACCTTCATGCTTTGGTTGCCAATAGGAGCATAATTACCTTCCTCTCCACAGGCATGCATGTCGAGAGTACAGAATACACAAGGAGCTGGACCACCCCCGAATCGTGAAACTTTATGACTACTTCTCACTGGACACAGACACGTTAGTGCACTTGATGAATTCTTGTTCATGAACCTCCAGCACTTGGTTGGTTTCTGTTAGATGTGTGCCGTAATCCGTAATAAGTCTTTTTTCCATCCAATAGGTTTTGCACTGTCATGGAGTACTGCGAAGGCAACGACTTGGATTTCTACTTGAAACAGCATAAGCTAATGTCTGAGAAGGAGGCACGATCCATAGTCATGCAGATTGTGAACGCACTAAAATACCTGAATGAAATCAAACCCCCCATCATCCATTACGACCTTAAGCCAGGTAAACGCGCCCTGCTGGACAACTGTTGATGTGCATCACATCCATTTAAGAAAATATCAGTTATTCTACATAAAATCAGATTGTGCCAATTAAATGTCAGCTATCTAGTGGTCTGAAGCAGTTATCCAAGTGATGGTATGCCATTTCCTCTCTAGCGCTGGCTTATTTTACTTTGATTTCAAGGCAATATCTTGTTGGTGGACGGCACAGCCTGCGGAGAAATCAAAATCACTGACTTTGGTTTGTCCAAAATCATGGATGATGACAACTATGGCGTAGACGGGATGGATCTGACATCACAGGGTGCAGGGACCTATTGGTGAGAAGAAATGTCCCACATATACACGCATTACATACAGTATAAGGACATGGACAGTGGTGGAAGAAGTAGTATACTAATTAGAAAATCTACTTAGTAATAGAAGCAATACCACACTATAGAAATACTATCATTATAAGTAAAAATCCTGCATTCAAGTTTTCAACTAATGAAAGTGCGCAAGTATTATCAACAAGTATCAGAAGTGAAAGTATTGCTCATGCAAAATGATCCCTGTCAGTGTTATATTATTATAGTATTAACATATAAGCAGTATTTTAATGGTGTAGTTGCCAGGTTTAACTATTGTATGTATTGTGGGGTAGTTTAATCTCCATAAATAAACGTATGTTTTTTGTGTAAAATCTCAATATAAAAAGTAGTGACATTTGTTAAGTAAATATAGTGGAGTAAAAAGTACAATATAAGTACAAAGTGGCATAAAAAAGAAATGTTCAAGTAAAGTATAAGTACTTCAACATTGTACTTAATTACAGTACTTGTGTAAATGTAATTAGTTACTTTCCACCACTTGACATGGAAGTGTATAACAAGCTGCTGGAACAGACTCTAAGTAACGTTTTTTTTGTTGTTGTTTTGGTCAGGTACTTGCCTCCTGAATGTTTTGTAGTTGGTAAAGAACCTCCAAAGATCTCCAATAAGGTGGACGTGTGGTCTGTGGGTGTTATCTTTTTTCAGTGTCTGTATGGAAGGAAGGTAAGGAGGGCAATACAGATTCTATCCTTGAATCTTTCTGTTATTTATTGCATGATGATTAAGCACCATCCCTCCCTTTTCAGCCTTTTGGCCACAATCAGTCACAACAGGACATCCTGCAGGAGAACACCATACTGAAAGCTACCGATATTCAGTTCCCTGTCAAGCCTGTTGCCAGTAATGAAGCAAAGGTAGGTGAATTTGCATACAAAAGGGATACAGCTATTTTTAAAGAAAAAAAAATATCTAACACCTTACACAGCTGCTAATGTTTGATGCTATTCCTCCCCCCTCCAGGCCTTCATAAGGCGGTGTCTGGCATACAGGAAGGAAGACCGGGTTGATGTTCACCAAATGGGAAGCGACCCCTACCTGCTCCCTCACATGCGGAGGTCAAGCTCCTCTGGAAATCTGCAGATGAGTGCTGCTGGCTCAGGACCTGCCTCCTCCAGTATCATCTCATACTGACAGCCTTGTACTGTGACAAAAAGGCAAACTGACCAAGTTGCTCCCCACCTGCAGAGCTTCTCAGAGGCTCGGGCTCGTGGGAGAAGGAACAGCCAGCGAAAGGAGGAGCAGGACACTGGTGGGGAGACTTCCTCTGACCTGTGCCAGGCTTCTACTTGTTTACCAGGGCTTGATCAATGGAGGGACAGTGAAGGGATGTTTTAAAAGGACATGGGTAAAAGGATCTTTTGAGGGTCCGACAAAAGCACTGAAACTGACGATGTACCTTGAAGAAAATGTGACTGGACACTCAGATGTTGCAGATGGATAAAGCCTTAAAGGGCCGAAGGGAGACTTGGCAGCCTACCGTTTAGATTTAATAACATGGTCCTGCCAGGGTGCAAATGATTCAGCTGCTAGAAATTAATTTACTGTGAGGAGATGACAGTCATATGTAGAACTACAAATATTTCACCATTGATTTGGCTAAATGTTTTTGTTTTTCACAAATGTTAGGCTTTAATTTGAGTTACTTAGCCATGAGAATGTAATGTGTAGCATACAAGTGACATCTAGTGACATGTAGGTTGGGGCAGCATACTTACATTTAATGCACAAAGTAACCAAATGTAGAAAAATGACATGACATGATGTATAAAATCCTATGCAGGAATATTAATTAACAGATAAATTGGAAACCGTATATGCTGTACAGGTGAATTTTCAAATTTTAAAGTGCAGCAGTAACATGTACAAAGAGTTAAAATCCCCCCATGTAAAACTGGTTTCCTGGAGTGTTTCATTTTGCTGCTTTGTTGCTCTTATTTTTTTAAAGGGCTGTATGTTCCACTTCGGGTAAAAATTGTACAGTTCTGCTAAGAGTGAATAATAAATGCCAGGAAACTTTTTTTTTCCCTCTCCCAGTGAATGATACTGTAGAATATATCAGCCTGTTCATTCTAGAGTTAACATCCGAACTCATCACCTGGTAATGCACTGTAAATTGTTGGGTGCAGTCTGCCAGCATTTGTCTCCATTTTCTGAGATTATACTGACACTCTGTGGCTTTGTTTGGTACTGCACTGTTACAGGTCGTACCAAGGATGCTCACATGAACCACTGAAGAGAATAAAAATACAAAGCAGAGGCTCCAATAGAGAAAATACATCAGTTTAATCAAGGTAACGATATCTCACTTTACAAATGATTTTTTGTACAAAACCAAAACAGTTTTCTATATTTAATACCTACAGCACTGCAGCAAGCAAGCCTGATTTTCTAAAGGAAAACCCCCAGCAGTACAAGTTAATGCCCCATCTTCCCCTGAAGACCTAAAGTGGTTTACGCAGTCCCTGAAAGGTCACAGTGGGATTTTGTCCCCCTGAAATTCCTTTGTGTTCCCTCACATTGTGTTACATTCCCTCTAATCCATAGAGAACAGCTGAGCCATATTGTTCCACAGTATTGGGTATTATCTGGTAGACTGCCACTGGTTGTGAGCACAGCATGTGGGCGCACCCTCACCTGGGGCTGGCTCAGGCACAAGTCTCAGTGGAGCTGTCACATCATCTGTCCTTTCTGTTTTCCTAAACTGGCAGTGTATTATGATACACCAACTGTTCCTATGGATTGGGGGAATGCAAAAAGGTAGTGCGAGGTAATTCAAAGGTAGTTCAGGAAAATAATTTCCACCGTGACCCTTCGGGGTCTCCATAGTAGTTTGACCACTAAAAAAAGATGCAAAGATACTGACTTTCACACTTAAAAGTAACCTGTTTCCCACATATTTTACGCTTTTTGAGCCAAGTTCAAAAAGCCCACATAGTTTGTGTTAACACACTATGATTGAGTGGTGAACTATTTAAAAAGTTGGTCTGCAACAGAGTGTATAGAATGATTCTTGTAATTCTCCTTTCATGGCCATCAACAACCCGCTCTTAAGATGCAGGGCTGCTGCTGCTGCTGCCGGACACACATTCACAGGAAAACTTGAGTTTTGCTGTATGTGAGAAGACCAGCGATGTAGTTCCAGTGTCCTCAAGATACTCCAGCTCGTACAGCAATCCTAACGCTGTGTAGGAGCAATTTGTCAACTGAGTGGTGCAGCGAACAGACTGGCTATATTGTGTTAAGACTTAAGAGCAGGCTGACAACCTTAAATTGCGCTCGGAGCTAAGATGAGTCTGCAGTCATTGTGATATTTATTGATTCACAGGTGGTCACGGATGATGGGATGGGGGTTTTGGTCAGTGAACTGTTCAGCTGGATATGGGAGGAGGGAGCTGTATTAGCAGTGATAGGGGGAAGAATAAACTCAGACGGAGCAAGAGTTACACCGGGGACTACACCTGGCAGGGTGAAAGGTGGAAGACCTGTGGAGCACAACACAAACAAAAACTTACCTACTACTGCATAAGTGTCTTTTAAATCATTACCTACAGTAGAATAACCCATTTAAAACTGGAAACACTTTAGCAATGTATTTTTTCCCTTGCATTTTTGGTGATAGTTTAGATGTGGTGGCTAACTACCTAGATTTTTTTTTAAATCGTTTTTTAAAATATTTTTACCATAAATCGCAACAACTTATGTACGCTACGTGATTTATCTGGAGAAGACATACCTGTGATGGTACGTGCTGCAAATATTAACAGTTTAAGGAATTCATTGTTGAATCATATCTGAGGATGTAATGTCTCAGTAGAAAATAGCATTCATACATTTGTTCTAAAAACCTTTTGAGGATGGAGCTGGAGATATTCTGTATTTCTATTACTGTCATTTCAAATCCCATGAAAAAAAACAAACAATGCATTAGTACGTCTCACAATACCTCCCCCAGCCTGTCTGTGGCACTTGGCCCGAAGCACATTTGTTGCTACTGAAGACATTCCTTATCCATTTAAAAGATATGTATGTCATTTAAAAAACAAGTAATTGCCTGCCAGCTGGGCACTGTAGTTTTTAGCAAACATTACGCAAACAGGAGTACATGGTACATTTGTTGGCAGGTTTTAGATTACTGAGTATTTACGGCAGCAGGATGGTGTATATGAGATGAAATCAAAATAAACTACAGTGGCCATGTACATCTCTGAGGCAAAATGTCACTCAGTGCAACAGTGTGGCTCATTGATGTGTTTTTAATAGTTTTTGGAAAATAATGGAGGTCTATGGCACAGAGGAATGCGTTATATCATGTTTTGGCTACACATGCAATACTTGTTAGTACAATCAATTCATCCTTAGTTTTGGTCTTTTCATGGGATTTGTGGAGAATAAGAAAAATGTAGAATAACACCAGACTTATCGTATACGATTATTTACAACTAATCCAAGCACACTCCAGAGAACAATACAATACCTGCATGATGTAATCTACCAACTCCAGGTGGCAAGGTGATATTTAGATTTGGCAAATTAGGAAAGGGTGGAAGACCTCCAGGAAAGGGCATTAAACCTGTGCAACAAATATTTTACATATTAGACGACGTTAGGTTAGCAGACTAATGTCATGCAAGTTTGGCTTTCAGAGTAGCTAGCTTTGGCAGCACACCCCCAAAATAATTTCTACTAACCTGGTAGTGTGGCAGCAGGACTGACGGACAGGGGAACGCTTTGTGAGGAGGGGACATGGCTGGGCAGTGGGACAGTAGGAGCTCCTGAAACAATTTTTAACAAAACTGTTATCGTCATGTTACATTTTAACAGAACAACGATGAATAGAGGTATTTAAGTGCCTCTTTTCTTGTGTGCTGTGTATTTATATATATATATTTTAGTTCTTCAAGCAACATCTTAATGACTGAAGGGAAACATAGAATTATCCACATACATTTCACTTTATCTGCAAATTGTATAGCTAGATCAACCTCACATCAAATCAAACAGGATATTTTTAAGTCAGAGATGATAGTGTACCTGTCTGTAGATCGCTAACAACAGCGGTCGGGTTAGAGCTGACTGACAAGCCGGCGAGAGACTGCTCTAATCCAGTCGATGCAGAAGAAGACACAGCAACTGGAACGGTTGGAATGACAGCAGAGAGGTGGACCTGGTAACCAAAAATACCTCATCTCAATAAAATGTTCACAAGATATGCAGATATGCCACCCAGATAACATCAAAATAATATTTTCGTCTGGATGCAATTATTTCTTTAAGGTGCTGAGCTACCTCTGTGAAGCCATCTTTAGGTGGAGGATCTGGTTCACTGGGAGTCTGTGCAGGGAAACTGATCTTCTTGCCCTCTGCAAATGGCAGTGTAGGAATCCTGTGCAGGTAGCCATAGCCAATCCCACATCCTAGACTGAAAAGACAGAAATACAGCAATACTGTGAGGGGAAAACGTCTAAACATTTCACAGTAACCTTTAAAGATGATGTGAAACGACGACTTTACACTCCCCCCAAAACTAAAACATGGAGCATAGCCATAAACTGCAAAAATAAGACAAGTTTGTATAAATATAAAATGCAGTAAAATAAAACTAAACGACTGTTTTTAGTTTCTTTGTTTATTTTCAGGGTCAAAGTTTTTCTTTACCAAATGCTAATTGAAAACGTAAGTAAATAAATGAAAGGTAAAAATGTTTTAAATTTGTTATTAGAATCATAATTACATTGCAAATATAAAAAATCCTGTTCTAAACATCGCTATTAAAAATACTGAACCAAGAACTGAAAATAAACTAAACAAAACTACCAAACCCAAACTGAAGACAACTCCTGGACTAAAACGGAAAACAATTGTGTAAACTCTAGTTGTGAAAAGTGTCCTGACCAACACCTGGCAATTCTTATCAGGTATAATTAGCATTTATTGTTGAAGTTATGCTATTTGGGATTATTTTTTGTCATTTAAAGTTGATGCTCAGTTTAGTCACGCAGCAAAGGTTGAGGGCCAGATTTGCATGTGAAACATTATGGTTCCATCGTACTATAGGTGCCAAATGAGCCATTAGAACTGACTGAACAGTGCGTTCTTTAAGGGTGCCATCATTTTCCTAACTGAAAACATCAAACCAAAATTCATGGCTTTCAAGTGGCAACAGAAGTCAAATTCAGGTAGATGATTTCCTTGATGACTGTCATACCTGCCCTCTCCACCCCAGTCACAGTTTGGAGTGATGACCACCTCGCGGCAGTTGTCCGTATCCGTGTTGTAAACATACAGCTTCAACTCTTTCCCTTCATGGGTTTCAACGACGGAGAACAGATCTTCACTCTGGTGAAACAGCAGAGATACACGGCAGGTCAACCTGTTGCCAACTTTTAGTCAACTAATCTACTGCTAGTCTGCAAAGCAAGTACCTCACTCATGACGGTGTCGGCTCCTATAATGTAGTCAGCGTGGGCCCTCAAACCAGCCAGGACTGCAGGGGAGTTTGGCTCCACTTCCTGGACTCAAACAACATGCATACACATATTAGGTTTCTAAAAAAGCTCATTCACATTCATCTTTGAATGTTATTTTAGACTTCTGTATTACTTTTAATGAAGGAGTTGCATATAGTATGTATAAAATACACATATACTTATATGCAAAAGATGTTTTGCCAAATCTGTGATGCTCAGTATACAGTTAAAACCTCATGAATGTTTAAACACCCAAAAATCATATATGATATCTAAGCAGCATGCAGACCGGCACACTCACCAAGACATGCCAAACATTTTCATTGGCTCCTTCAAAGCTGCAGAAGCGAATGCTGACTCCCAGAAGCCCCTGGCCGCCCCACATGTTGCTGGGTATGACGGTTGTCTCCCTCACTGCCAGCGTCTTGCTACTGTACAACAGCATCTTGATGGGCCTCTCCACGTTCATCTTCAGCAACTCTTTTAGGGTGTCATTGTCCTTGTTCTATCAGAGATCAAAACATTCAGATCATCTGTCATAACACTTGTGGCTATATGAGAAATACTAAAGCAGGACCAATAGCTGCCGCAAGTTTCATTATAGTATAGTATATAGTATCCATTATAGTAAACTCACCAGTCTAGTGTCACATATGGAAAGGATGAAATCAAAGAATGGCTCCAGTCCTGCACGGTGACCGGGGGAATTCTCTTGCACCTGTGAAATGGTTAATTCTGATATTTAGCTAGTGGATGGATAATTACTTTTTCTATATTATTCTTATTGCAGACAATATTTTATTAAAATGAATCTGAGCTTGACACTCTGCTGGATGTTTACACTCAGTGGCCACTTTATTAGGTACACCAGTACACCTACTCGTTAATGCAAATATTCAATCAGTCAATCATGTGGCAGCAACTCAGCAAACTCAACTGTGGCAGGGTCAGAGTTTGGTGAATACTACATGAATCCATGGATCCATCCTGCCTTGTGTGAACGGTTCAGTCTGCTGGTGGTTGTAGTGTAACGGTGTGGGGAATATCTTTTCTTGGCACACATTAGTCCCCTTTACACCATTTCAGGGTGGTTTAAATGCCACAGCCAACCTGAGTACTGTTGCTGACCGTGTGCATCCTTTTATAGCCACAGTCTACCCATCTTCTAATGCCATGTCGCAAATCACACCTCATCTCAAGCTGAACATGACTATGAGTTCAGTGGCCTTCAAGTGGTTTCAGTGGTTCAAGGCACATAAACTTAATTTTAAATTATTTTATGAGTGATGAATTTTATCATTCTTTTTACTTACATTGGAGCCATAGTGTCCCTGTTAATGATCTTTTCATTTGATCCTGAATTGTGAAGCAGTTTCTAAAGTCTGTTTCAATATGATATATATAATAACATATTTTCAATATTTCAGTCAATATACATCCACGGAAAGATGACTTGTATAATACCGCTTTTAAAATATTAATATTGACAAAACACTAGAGAAATATTCTAGAGAAACACTAGAGAAAAAGCAAGAATCCAGTTATTTGAATCCAGCCTTGTGGAAATAAGTCTGACATGAAACTTAACCGGTTATCTCACTTCTTGGAGCAGCCCTCCCTCCCGTCTGCTGTTTGACTGTCTTTGTTGTTCCCCGACAGCTCATGAGCCACACTGGATCCTTACAGAGTCTTACAATATGTGCAGTAGTTGACTAAGTGAACTTTGCTCAAGCACTGACAGATTAAACAGAGTTTAGTGTTGATGCCACAAATGTATTCAAAACAAATAAAATAAACAGCAACAGTTTTTTAAAGGGATGCACTTATCCAACTTTTTCTCTCGTGATACTGATTCATGATCAATATCGCCCAATACCTTAATTAAGTCAGTATTAGCGCTGATACCAATCTAGTGTGCAGGATCAGTGAGTCCCTAAATTTCAATAATCAATTCATCTTTTTAATTTATTTGTACAAAAATACCATAAGTTTACAGGTTCCGGGTTGTCATGTGAATATTTGCTGGCTTTCTTAGTCTTCTATGAGAGTAAATTGAATATATTAAGGTTTTAGACTGTTGAGAGGTCAAAACTCCAGCAACACTTCATTGCAACTTCACTGCAAGACTACCGTGTTTCGGCTTGTGGCCTTCATCAGGGTCAGGGCTGGTCTCACAATAAAGTTGTTCTCTACACTAAAAGTCTCTCCGGACTATTTCCCTTCTCCATGCAAGTTGTGTCAGAAACTCTGGTTTTGACTGATCAAAGGAGTGGAGGACTGGCTTTAAGGAGATGTCATGGGTATTTTCCACTATTTTATAAAAGATTAATTGACAAAATAATCTCCATATTAATCTATAATGAAACTAATCTTTACAGGCTAAACAAATCAAAATAAAAATCAGTTATAGTTATATAAAAACGGGAAAAGGTAGGAAGAGGTAACATTAAGGGCTTAATTCATCGCCTTTTTTCTAAATGAAAGTACACACCCATCTTCATACGTTATGTATTGTAGCCACACCGGTTATTTTGGCAACATTAACATAGTTATATCCTGAAAGCTCCCAAAGAGGCGTTCACCTAGAGCCCCGACAACAGAGGGAATCAGCTGACGTTGTTAACGACAGCGCGTGCTTGAATGCTAATTAGCCATGTCAACTCACATGAACTCGGCTTAAAAACACCTGACAAAATAGTTATTATATGCAATGATAACTAAAGTCAGTTCACGCATAACAGGCTCACAGGTCAATGATAATATACCTGAACGAGTGTGGGGCGTTAACACCAACTAAGCTAGCTACGACACTACAAGCACGAGCATTCATTCATACATCTTGACAGTTAGTTAGCCGTTGACTGTTAGCTAGCTGGTAGATGCGATGACAAATTAGCAAAACCTCTCTGATGTCCTGTCAAATAACTGCCATTGAATGAGTATCAATATTTAGCTGTAGAACTCGATAACTAAAACATTAGCTAGCAGAGCCCTGCTCCTCTGTCTCTCTCCAGCTAACAGGAGGTCTCTCTCACAGACAGTAAATATGCTGCGTTTCACCGCGATATAAAAACTGCTCTTACTCTGAGGACGTGGTAGCCTTCAGTTCCTCCACCCGGTATCTCGACGCTCTCAGACGCTCCCATCTTTCCCTGAATGTGTGTGTTATCAGGTTGGGCTAGAGTGTTTGTTAACAGGCGGCTCTACGCCAGAGCATGTCCGTAAAGGTGCCGTGTTGGTGTTTCCTGCTGCGGTTCCTGGTTCCCAGCACTTCCGCTGTGGTGCAACCCCTCCCCCCCAAAACTTGGAGGTGATATACACAGTAGCACAAGCTAAATCATTAAAATGTTAAAATGCATCAATAGCTCAACACTTTCAATGTGGTATTCTTCATTATAAGTATTTTACATTTTGCTGCTAATACATACTTTTTCTTTAAAGATGTTTTGACTGCAGGACTTTTACTTGTAATGGAGTATTGCTACTTATGTGATAATACAATATTTAAGCAAAGGATTTAAATACTCCCATCTCCCTCCTGCACACACAAAGACA
Organism: Macquaria ambigua; assembly: GCA_008360985.2. Taxonomy (NCBI): domain Eukaryota; kingdom Metazoa; phylum Chordata; class Actinopteri; order Centrarchiformes; family Percichthyidae; genus Macquaria; species Macquaria ambigua. The sequence goes on from VMKM01000049.1 coordinate 336,468, forward strand.
CACAGATAACAATGCTTTGCTCAAGGGCACCACAGTGCTGTGTGAGAGTCTGAAATATTGTTGTGCTGACAGTGTCTGCAGTCATTTAATGTTCTGCCTCCTTCTTGTAGTTTTTATTGTCTGGTATGTTGTAGCTTAGCTGCTTGAATGAGGTTCTGTGTGGAACGAGTGCTGATTAGAGATAGATGTATAATAAAGACCCTACCTTAGATTTTCTGGAAGATGAGTAATGGGCCTCTTAGCCAGTAACTTCCTGTCACAATCTATAACCATTAACATAGCTGAGCAATATCAGTGATAACCTCGGATTTATTTTAAAAGTTGTTTTTTTATTCATATCCCAGCTGCTTTTTGATTTGATCGTATAATCATGTCAGAGCAGAAACGAGAGCCAGGGAAGATGTGAGAGAATAAAATTGTCCCTTCGATCAAACAGAGATAATAAGGGGCATCATCAGTGCTATAAAGAACATGGGCTCAAGGAGTAGATTAATGTATATGTAGTTGAATATCTCTGTAGTGCAGCAGGTCTTATCAAATAATTTGAAATAAACTTGCTCAGCATTGTGATTCTCCTCATCAATCATCAGTTATCCTGTCAGTCTATGTGTCCACTGGAGCTCACCTTGATTTCGTTTCTCTTCAGGCTGCGCTGGATGATAAAATGCACCCTCATTCAAGAGAGGAGATCAAGCATTGGTGTGATATATTCTGACAAGAAGATTTTATTCTGCACGTTGTGGTCTGAACCCTGACACCCTGATTCATATAATCACTTTAGAATAATGATCCTCTGCAATTATTATTTCACACTTTGTCTACTGCTTAAAATGTGAAAACAAAGAAAGAGAAAGGCAATTCTTCTTCATCTGACTGTCAATTAGAAAAAAAAAGTTTCCTTAAAACATTCCTGAAAATCACCAAATTGATACAACTTTTCAAAATGACCTACTTTAACTGCAACTATGCAACAAAGCAATCAGTCTAAAAACATGGCACACGCAGAATATGAATAACATGTCAGTTAAAACTATTGCATCAACACCACAACCACAAATTTGCACCAACAGATGGAGACACTGATGCAACACATATTTATGTTTTAGCCTCATGAGGCAACACTAGGATGCATAACCTGTTGTAAGTACCAGGAATGTTGTTTGATGAGCCCTGTGTGTTTCTGCTGTAAATTCTCTAAAGGGCTCGTCATCTCAAGGAGTAATTCTGTATTTAGGTCCTGAGAAGCAAAGCAAAAGACAGTAGTTAATAGAAAACAATAGCTTACATGATTTTTTATCATTTGAGATTATTTGGATCTCTTCTATTGTTATATACCTACATATACCTACAGAAAATTAACTGTCAGCTAATTTGATAATCGATTAATTAATTGTGTCAACTTTCAAGCAAAAATGCTAAACATTTGATGGTTCCAGCTTCTCCAATGTGAGGATTTGTTGCTTTTCTCATTCATTACAGTAAATTGAATATTTGTGTTGGATGGCTGGTTAAGAAAAAAAAAAGCAATTTGAAGACATCATCTTGGGCTCTGGGAAATCACAATGTGCATATTCCACAGTTTTCTTATGTTTTAGAGACCAAATGACTGATCAAATAATCAGGAAAATAATCAGCTTATGAATCGCTAATAAAAACAATCATTAGTTGCAGCCCTAACATCAATACAATATAAATTTAAACTTGAATCATTCATTGTTCCTTTGTGTAACAGATCTTCATATCCACTATTTACTACCAGTGAGAAAGATACTTTACACGGTGACACTTGCACCTTCAAGAAGCAGATAAATAAACTCTGTATTTCCGCAGAAGCTTGCTGACGCCTTCAAACTCTGCGATCACTGTTCTGGATAGCTCTCTCAGATTTATACTTTTTCAGTCCTCCAAGGAATTTACAACTAAAGCTGCAAAGCTCTGTACTTTTGTTCAGGCATTTATATCACAGACACCACAAGCCTGAGGAGGCGAGGGAGACTTTAACAAAGGAGTGGCCAGAAATTAAAATGTCCATAATTTGATAAATATCTATAAGTCCCCCACACACACTGCAAGCAAAGTCACAGCTGCAAACATCATAAGCTGTTATTGTCAGGGTTAGTTGCTTAATGTCGTGAGTCTGTGAGAGGTCATTTTTTGCAGGATGAAAGGGTTGTCTAATAAATGCATGCTCTGTGCTGACATAATATACTCTGTATTGCTGGGAGGCAGAGATAAAATGCTAAGTGAATTAGAAAAGCCTGTGTTAAGATGACAGAGCAGCACAGCCAAACACCAGTACAAGTAGTTATCACGTCATTATTGTTGTTGTTTATCATTTTAATTTCAGCAACATCAGACACATGTTTCCTGTCCTGTCCTGCCCCATAGTTCCTATTCAGGAAAGACAAAATGGCAGCGGGCCGCACTTTAACGCTTTAGAGCTACTAGATTACAGCCATGTGCTGGAGGTTGTTTTGCTCATTTAGCATGCGTGATAGCAATCACCACACACAGAGACTTGGTTAGCTGCAGTGTAATTGCTCCTGGGCTCATGCTTATTCCTTTAGAAAATGTCCAACTGAGACATTTACTAGCAGCCTTTCAACTTTAACAAGCGCCACATTAGGTTTACACTCCCCTGTCATAGAGACAGGCAAGTTACAGTCTCTGGACTATTAATCTCCTACTTAAAATTTACTTTCTGCCAAGATTAATCAAGCCGTGGACACGCAGTCAATAACAGGAGGCTATTTAGATAAGTGTAACCCATTATAATTACTTTAGAAGTCAGAGGCCTTAAGGTGTTACAATTGATTCTGTTATCGCTGTTCTTTAATGTCAAGCACGCTTGCTATTTGGCTTGAATTTAAGAACAAAATGAACAGATTGTGGTGGCACATAAACACCTTTTACAGCACAAGAACACATAACTATTGACCTTTAAATTTAACAACTATAAGAGCACAACTGCTGCCCATGTTGAAATGTGGGTTGTTAAGTAAATAAGGTTGAAAAGGTTAAAAAAAGAAATTGCTTTCAGGCTAAACTGTGGCTATACAGTAGCTGCATGTGTGTACTAGCGCGTGTGTGGAGAAGAGGGGGGAAGGGCTGGCATGCAGCCCGCAGTCAATATCATCATCATCATTTCATTAGACTTGCCTTACACAATGGGAACGTCAGTATCTATCAGGAAGCTAATGTGGCAGTGATTCCCAGGGGTGGGAGATATATTTGGCGCATCAGGAAGCCACTGACAAGATTCTTGGATATTTAAGAGAGATGAGCAACACAGCTGAGAGAGGATAGATGGGCGAGAGACCTATTGTGTGTGAGAGGAAACTTTGCTTCAACCTCAAAAAAATAAAAATAAAATAAATGTCCGTAATCGAAATACAATTAACACACAGCAAGAAAAGGCAATGCAATGAGCCCAATAAATGTGATAGTCTTTGTTTCATTAGCAGTATTCTAATGGGTGCTGAATCCTTCGTGTGTGTGTGTGCCAGGTGTGAAATGGAGGGTGAACAGACTAGTGCAGAGACAGACATTAAGTGTTTCACAGTCTGGTGTTCAGAGCCAGCTCCCACCCACCCTCCAGAGACAGAGGCTACTGCAAAAGCAGAACTGCTCCAGCTCCTTATTATTTTACTGGCCTGATCTCTTGATCAAAGTTTAATTGTGCTTGTAATTAGAAATGATGGTGATACTGATTGATTAAAGTGATGAACCCCTTTAAATACTACTAAAAATATTATATTATAGTCTAAATCAGCCACGAACCTGTTCTTTCCATACTTTATTTGCCATTATAAACCAAATATAAATCATTTTCTGAAACATTTTGCATTCTACTGAACAGACAGACTGATATTTGTATGAGCTGATTGGTTCAGTGATTATATTATTTACTTTGGGTGGCCATTCATTCATGTCTTGCAAGTTACTAAACTGTGACAAACCATAGGAGCCGGTTTCATTTGCATTCAATCATAAGATTCTCCAACACCTGCTTCCAAATTAGCCATGTCATTACGCTTTGGCACGTTTAACCTTCAGTGATTCTGCCGTCCTTAGAGCAACAAACAAACAAAACAAAAAAATCAGTCTCCCTTTAGATGTGGCAAGAAGTCAAGGGTTATTATTTCTATTACCCCATTATATGAGTAGTTATTCCTTTAATCCTCTGTTCCCTGTAACTTTACAAAGCAGCCAGTGACACCAGGTCTGTAATGATCGCAGCTCTGAAGCATGAAACAAAGAAGCAGCGTCTGCCTGGTGGAGGATGGGAGGAGAGCCGCTGAAACAGCCTGTCCTGCTCTTCGGCTGTGTCGAAATAAAATGCAGCCAGGCAGAGCCTTGAAATAGGCGCCTCGGAAAAAAAAAATGTTGAGAGCACAGTCTAATGCGTTTTATGATAAATATCTTAAAAGTGTGAGTAATGAGAGGAGTGAGGGAATTGGCAGGGGGTGCTTGTGAAATCTCAGCTGTGAGATGATCAGCCAATAAAAAGTCCCTCCAGGGTGATTAATCTGACCAATGGCTGGTGACAGCCAGGTGCATTGAAAAGATGTACCAGAAAAAAGAAAGACAAAAAAAGATTTAAATTGGAGAACATGCACATTTACTCTAGAGTTTTATATAGACGACATCAGGCCAAGATTAATCAAATTCTACCACATTGTGAATTCTTCTCCATATATTGTACTTATTTTCCATATATTTGTCCAAAGGTTGGATACCAGTACAGAGACAGTTTTCTCATCTGTTAACTGTCAACTCTTCAACACCTTGATGCACTCAACCTGTCTTTGGCAGTGACTGATGAACATCCAGGGCCAGAGAATGAGTGAGTGTAATGAGGCCCCAAAGACCCTGGGGGCCTCTTTACCAGCTCAAAAAACACACTTAATATCTTTTCATCACCTTGATACTTAATGACTTCTCCTAATTTTATGAGAATTACCTATATAAACATGTTTAAATACAGTGGATTTTTATATGCTGTGTGATTAGTGTTGGCAGTACTTTCAAGGCAGCACTACCCCTCCCACTCCCACATAATGTAAGATTTCAGTTTGTTCATAAAAGGTCGAACCTCTCTCTCTGTCATCTAATTGACACCTAATACATTTCTTTGTCTGTCAATGACTTTTTGGCAAACAAAAGGAATATATATTTGCTCATGCACAGGCCATATAATATGTAGAACATGATATATTTCACTTTTTGGTGTAACAACAACACTTTATGGGCATTTCTGCATTTTGTCATCTTCATCAAATGTGCAAGCCCAGTTTGTGGCAAAGGGAAGACCACTACAATACCACATTCTTCATTTGACGGAAAAAAATGATGGATTTCACAATTATTATTTTACACATACAGCAGTGGAGACTGTTGCACCCCAAATGACAAGTAAGTAAAGCTAATGTCAACTAAACACATGAGTTAAGGTAAGTCTTCTCCAGCGTTGTTTCGCCATACATATTTATTTGTAAAGTTCAAATGTCCTTTTACAAACTGCAAATAATTGTGCCCACAGATGTTCTACAGCTCATGTCTTTATTGGTGCTGTGGATACAACAGTAATACTCTGCAAATGATGGCGTGAAGTTAAAGTGCCTACATTGAATTTAACAAGGGATATTTTATCCCACTAATTCAGGAATGTACAAATGTTCAATAAATCTTATTACAGTAGCAAACACTGTGCATTTCATTGTTCAAGCAAAACTCTTAATGATAAATAATCCCAGTTTCTCACGTTGTTTTTCTCAAAATAAAAGTGTGTAATATAGTGAGCATGTTAAGACAAACTAAAATTTGCATATTATAGTTTTACTCCACTTAACACATTATAATACAGACAATCATATGTCCATGGAATAAAAGCTGCCCCATGATCACGGTTTAGCATTGTGCTTTCTATCATTAATAAAGCACCGGCAGTAACAGCCGCACTGCCAGTCATGCCTCCCAAAAATAGCAAAGTGTCTCGACAACATTCAGTCAGTGAATCACAATAACATTGCACAGTTACACAACATAGATTGCACTAAAGTTAAGGGCGGTAAGTTAAGTATTCTTATATAAACATCTGAATGCATCCATAAGGGAGAATAAGGGCCGTGTACATGATCAGAAATGTAACTCAACCCTTCTTTGGTTCACAGATACACTAAAAGACTTCAATGTTATTCAAAACATTGTGATATTATACAGCAGAGTTTCCAAATAGGAAGGAGGAAACATTACAAATGGAACAGAACAGCAGATAACTTATTCACAATTATAATCTCTGGATATAAATAAAGTGACCATCTATTACATACTATACTGTATGGCCGATTTACATATAGGATTTTCTCACATTTGGCACAAAGGCAATGTAACAATACTATACACAATCTACACAAAATCTCTAAAAACACAGCAAGTACAGAACTTGTAACAATGACTGTGTTATATATTTCCACCTATGTAATATCAAAGGGAAATAACAGCTAGGGTACAATGTGGCGGTGCATCTGGCTTGATAATTACATAGACGACATGGAGCACCAACAGTCAGTACATCATACATATATATTAATACTGTTTATGTCAATGCAGTAAGATTCCCTACATTGTGCTCTGTTACTTGTGAAAAAATATTTTGATCTCATTCTGTTTTTAATACTGATCTTCATATGGTTCAACAGTAAAATGACTTTCTTTATAGCTGCTATAGAAAGAATCATTCAAGTGCTCAGATATTCTTGCTATTTCATAATTACATGAAAGGTAACCAGGTGTCAATCTCATTTAATTGACATTATATTAGGTTTATTTCCACTTAACATGCGGTTTAGCAAGAATACCAGTGTGCTTTTGTGATTCTCTCAAGTTTTGACTTATGTCCTTTTTACACAGATAACCTTGTGTGCAAATGTTTTGAACAGATGTCATCGCTGCTAAAGACAGAAGAGACAGAAGAGACACACAGGGCTTATTATTTGTTGTGCGTTGCCAGAGAAGACCTGTAAGCAAACATTTCAACGTCTTTATGAGACAAAAGGGACATGAAGCCAAGCTCAAGGCTCTCCAAAGTCGGAAAAGACCAATGTTTGGTTGTTTGTTGTTTGTTTGGGGGGGGGGGGGGGGGGGTTAGGTGCGGCTCTTACAAGTCATTCCCCAGTCGTTCGAGCTCCTCGATCAGGAAGTCGATATCTGACCTGGTAGCAGCGGGATTGGAGATGACCATTCGGAAGAAGTTGACCTTGTCTCCTTGTGGCTGGTAACCCACCATTGTAGTCCCAGACTCCATCATCAATGCCTTGATCTTTGGGGCCACCTGTTGTGAAAAACATATAGTGTTACCATCCAATCTCTGCATATGCACACACAATCATCTGTGACTTTACTGTGTGAACCCCTAAATCTAAGTAGACACTACATGAATCAATCTAAGAGGGCAGGGGAACTAGAAATGCAGCTTAAAAAGCAGATTGATGAGTGAGTCATTACCTTGTGCAACCTCTCCCGCCTCTCGTCACCATCGGGCAAGCCGCGCAGGCTCGGCGGGATATACCAGAAACACACATTAGTGTGCTGCGGCTGATAAGAGAAAATGGGAACAACATTGGTAATGAGCGATAAAAACGGCCTTCTGTAATTTCAGCTTTTCTTGTCAACTTGTCAGCAATGCAAAATGGTCCAATCAATCCTTAAACCAAGATTTTAAATATATTGTCGTCATTTATCACAAAAGAAAAACAGGTGTTTTGTAAAGTAGAAAAGCCAAGATAAGAATGGTATAGACAGTTTTCCTTTGTTGCTGCAGCTGATCGTCTTGAGTATCCACTGAATTCTGATTTATATTCATCTGATAGCTCGGTACGGTGAATATTTGGGTGTTCATTTGAAAAATATTTGCTGTGTGTGGAAATAATGATCTTACCTCTCCGTCGAACACCATCTCGTAGCCCTCTCTGTTTTTTATTTTATTGTAGAGGTACGCTGACAGATCCAGGCACTTGTCAATATGCTGTTCAAATCCTATTGTTCCCTTTTAGGTAGATTGAAAAAAAAAGTTATTACCATCACATTCTAGACATGGAAGCAGGGTAGATGGAGGCTTTAGAAGAAAACAACTGATAAAATGCTGCACACCTTTGCCTTCCACATGAGCCAGAACTTGAAGATGTCGACATGCCGTCCACACTGAATGGCCTTGTCACCTGTGTCGTATGTGACATCATACTGTTTATCTGGCTGGAAGAGGTAACCAGCACACATGGAGTTGCAGCCTTGTAGTAATCCCTGCAAAGGGAGAGAAACAGTAAGGCCACCAAACGGCAGCAGAAACCAGCATCTATGTTGTATGTGCATGCATCTGTGCAGGAGTGGCATCATGTGCAGCAGGCAAGTGTAAAACACAAGTCTCACCCTCTCTCTGACCAGAATGGCGGAGCACTGCAGCGGCACCCCCATCATTTTATGAGGGTTCCAGGTGACTGAGTTGGCCCTGCAAAGATATTGAAACAGTAAACACAGCTCTGTGAGTGTGTGTGTGTGTGTGTCTCAAGTCTAGGAGCATTGGTGGTAATCTAAGGAGACACTGATCCTTTCAATTTTATCAAAATAAATGTGCATGAGTCTTTTGAAAGATATAGTTTGATTTAGTTCTGTGGTCATGTACAAGCTGACTAAAGATCTGAGATCGTACACCATTTTGTCCCAGATTTTAAATAGGCACTCCAGCAATTTGTATTGTACTTCCATGAAGATGGGGGGGATTGGGGTGCCCTTGTGGCCTAGGGGTTAAGGTGCCAACCATGAGCCACAAGTCCCCCCGTTCCAACGTAAGGGACTTTTGTTGTTAGTCATTCCCCATCTGTCTCTCTCCTCTCATTCCCTGCCATCTCTCTACTGTGTGCTATCTAATAAAGGGATAAAATGTAACAAAACAAATTTAAAGCAGCAGAGCCCAAGATATCCTGACTTTTAATCTCAAGAATGGGTCAAGCCTCCAAAACACTGGATCCTACATTTCCCACAATGCATCTCATTAGCGTCTATGTTAGTCTCTAAATGCCAATGTCTTTCAAACACCCCCAGTTTAACACAGTTTTTTTTCTAAAAATGAATAGTCTCTGCTCCAAGCCCATGCCAAAAATAACACTTATGACATCATTAGGTTCAGAATAACCCTGATGATGTCATCCAGAGCCACAGAAAACATTATGCAACTGTTTTCACAGGCTGAGTTGTCCTCTCTCTAATGAGTAAACTGAACTTGACTACATTAATTGTCATTTATATGTTGTATGCATTGCGTTATGTTACCTCTCTACTCCATTCAGCTTGTGCCTGTGTTTCCTGGACATTAGCAATCCTCCTCCCCATGCACCCTGCACAAGACAAAACACATTTATAACAGTAAGCATGCTAATGCCTACAGAGGCTTAACAGGGAGCTGATATGTACAGCTGATGTTGTTTTTTTGTATTGTAAGATTATCGATATTCTCTTACGTCCACATGAAGCCACATGTTGTACTTTTCACAGATGTCGGCAATTTCATTGATAGGATCAAAGGCGCCGTAGACGGTGGTACCAGCGGTGGCATTCACAAACATCGGAACATACCCCTGCAAACCAAAAAAAAAAAAAGACATTGGCTACAATTCTGGGCTGAATTCAATTCAAGTTGTTATGTTCATTCTCTTCCTGCGACTGTTGACATCAAAGAGAGGGACTAAAACACAGTTCTCAAATAATGCACTCTTCCTGTCTGCACATACTGCTTTCCAATTTCTTCTAGTCTGCACATCACTTTACCTTTGAAGAATTACTTCCAGGAGAGGTACTTTGGACCGGGGCAGCATCACATGTGAGCAGACAGATGCATTAACCTTACTGAAATAACCTCACTACTCTGGCACACATAAGTGTTTCCTTTGCTGCAAGTAAACTCTGCAGCTCAGAGGAGTGTTTCTCATTGTGAGGAGTCACTGATAGAAGCAAATAAACAAGTTCGAGAGGACGATGTCTGAGACATTGTTGCTGACATTCACCTTTTGCTTGGCCTCTATTACTTTGGCTTCTAAATCTGCAGGAATGACTCTCCCCCTGGAAAAGAAGAAGACATAAGTCATCCAGATATTTGACCTTTTACCAGACTGTCTGCATGTGGGTCAGGTACAAAGCAAACCTCTCATCTGTGTTCAAAAGGATCAGGTTCTCTGTCCCGAAGCCCAGAGCTGCGCTGGCTTTCTTGATGGAATAGTGGCTCTGCAAGAACAGATGTGGATCAGTCACAATTCAGGTTTGATTTACACTTAAGATACTGATATTAGTGGTCAGACTTTGTGATAGAGGTACTTAAAAGAGAGACAGTGTCAGACTAACATGCTCTGAGGTGAAGAGGACCAGCCTGGGTGCAGCTGCCATGCCTTTGGTCTTGACTTCAGGGAAGAACTTGTACCTGGCAATCATCACACTGTACATGTTGGAGATGGCTCCTCCTGTAGAAACCAACAGTGGTAGAAAGTAAGTACTGCAATCAAGTACATATTTGAAGTACTTGTACTTTACTTGAGTAATTCTATTTTAAGGTACTTATACTACACATATTTTGGAGGCAAAATGTACTTTTTACTCCACTCCACATTTATTTGATGGCCTTAGTTACTAGTTACTTTGCAGATTCAGATCATTAATACAAAATGTATTCAACAATTAAATGATTGTGCATTATTATAGATGAAGCTACCCAGCAGTATATAAGGTGGTTAAAATTAGCCCCACCTTTCCAGGCTGCAACATTTAAGTCATGCTTATACATTGTTCAATAATTATAATTATAATCCAAAAAATATTATATTATTCTGAAATGCACCTTTCTGCATAATGAGTACTTTATTATTACTTTATTGCTAACACTTATGTACTTTTACTCAAGTAAAAATTTGAATGAATGCCTTTTACTTGTAAAAGAGTATTTCTACACAGTTGTATTGCTACTTTTAAGTAAATGCAACAATGGAAACGAGATGAGATCTTTTAGAAGTGGAAACTACAGATTCAGAACCATAGCTAAAAAAAAACCCAGAACATCTAGTGGTATCTGATAAAGTATGACATAATAACAAGAGTCTGACAGGTTTGCATAAGAGTTATTGAGCTCCTGTTCAATCACTGGTTTGGCTCTCACCTGGAGAAAATATTCCATCACCCTCTCCAACAGGCCAGCCAACGATCTCTCTCATCTTTTTCAGCGTCAGCTGCTCCATGAGCACAAAGACAGGGGCGATCTCATAGGTAAACCTGGAACAAAAAGGAAAAAAAAACATTTTAACGTGATTTAAAGTAAAGTAAAGCCTTATTTCATTGCCGATTGAACATCTTCACTTTATATTTCTGCTTTGTTGTGTGTTAATTGGACAACAGTATATAAATACTACAGTTTTCTCTCCGTAGTTTCATTCACGTAAAATTCCAGTTCACCTACAGACTGCAGGACAGACTGATGGGATCAATATGAAATACACTGATATTTAACAACGTGCATTTGTATACTCTAATTGTGCAGCATGGTTACTGAGCATGCTGCTCTCTCAATATAAATGGAACAGATACAACATTATGTACACAGTCACACTTCAATGACACAACAACACCATCTTGTTGTTTTAGAAATGGCCTTCTGCTGCAGTGAAATGACACAGCAAATGCCACACAGTCTTAGCTTCATTCTTACAGCATCAGGAGCGTGTTTTTTGCAGAAAATTAGCGAGAAATGTGATGTTAGCCCAATGAGAATATAAAAAATACAAACAATGTATCTTTAATGTGATTAACACTATTAAAAACATTGGAGAAATAATGAGAATGGTCCGCTGTTACACTTGCAAAACAAAATAGTTTCAGGTGCCTTTAATTTTCTCATTGCAGGAAAGTTTTTATCCTCTCAAGTATATAATTTTTTTTTGTATCATCAAAGTACATAAAAAAAAAAATTAAAAAAAAACTCAGCCTCAGAGGAGAGCACAGTCGATTTGAAATTACAGCACAGGCAGGCTCATCCATCTTCTCCTGACCAATATTCTTCTAATTACATAAGTATCTGTCTATTCATGCAAAGAAAGTAAATGAATCAGAGGAACATTACAGAATGTCACATTGTGCCCCACAGCATCTTCAGCATATATATATATATATATATATACACACACACACACACACACACACACACACACACACACAGTAAGATGGAGGGGGGAAAAATAAACAAGTCAGATGCCTCTTCGCAGATGTCGCACATTAATTTCACCGCATTCATTCATGCAGACAACGCTCACTCATTCTGATTATGTAAGACCTGGATGTGATTGTCAGTCTATTAGTGTCAGTCAATATCTGCCAGGGGTAATTAGGGTTGATGGGGTAATTAATAAAAGGTAAATTACAAGTATGTAAGCAACATCCACCCTCTGGTTCAAGTCATCCTCGTTGATGTCGCCAATAACACCGGAGCTAACTATAGCACTTCTTTGGGAGGCAGACTGGAGGCTGAACCAGCAAGAAGAAACAAGGCTATAAAAACATGTTAATATAAGTTTAAGGTTTGTAACAGAGCCTTATAATAAAGGTTCTGTTACACTCTCAAAATCCTAATTTAATCTGATAAAAATGACAAGACCACACTCATCACAATAGAAATTATATTATACTTTCCATTTGGTAATAAGGCATTTATAAACATTAGTAATCATTAATAAATGCTTAATAAGTTGTTAATAAATCAGTTTTGCTCCAGATCTTTTGCATGTCTTTTCCAGAAGGTACGTGTCCATACAGTCCAATCAGTCAAAGGGCTTATTCACAACCTGGCAACCCATCATTTGTTCCTATTAATGGCTTATAACTGATCTATAAAGCATTAGTAAATGATTTATTAACCATTCTATAAACCCTTTATAAAGAGTGCATATTTAGAAAGTGGTACTGAAGTTGTTTGACAAAGTCTTCTTAGATTTATAAGCATTATGGAAATATTTTCATCTGTATTGTCATCTACACATAGTGAATTCATTGTGATGCTGCATGTTGTATTTAGCCTTTATTTAATGGTTTACAATAATAGGAATGGGAATCACGGTGGGAGGGAAAGAGGTATGACTTGCAACAAAGACCCTGACTGGAATCGAACCTACAGTATGGTATGGTATCCATCTTGGACCACAAGGCCACCAGGATGTCCCAGAGATCGGGCCAAGTTTTATCCCCTAAGTTAATCCTCATCATTGAGCTACCAGTTCTTAAGGTACACTAGTAGAATTCAATGCAATTAGACACAATAGCCCTGTGAAATATGTTTTGTTCAACCACATTTACATACATGAAGGGATGCATGCACGCCTCTCTATATAATACAATGAAATGCAATGCCTCTGTAAAATACAGCCTCCAAAATGACAACAGAGATGAATCAACACCTCTCTGACACAGAGTCATGAAAAACAAAAGAAAGAACTCATTGCTGAGTCGCAGTGATGGTTGTTCACGTTGTGTACAGATGTTCGGAGGGGGAGAGGATCTTTTCCCCTCCTGGCATTGTTATGTCACAGGAACTAGCATTAGATGAAACAAAGACACCATGTAAACTGTGAATGCGAATCAATATGCAATTTAGTTTGCCTGCAGGGCTGAATTATGTGACCACAGTCCAGGCACAGGCCAACACTGACAGTACTGTGGGGGAGTAGCTGTACAAATGTCGTCTTTTGGGCTTTTTATTTTCTTGCTTGATTGACAGTCTATTAAAGCATGCAGGATATTCTTCAGCCAAAGACAGTAATTACTGTATGTCACTTCAAGCATTCCTCTACATGAGAGCCTCCCTTCTACATGGGCCGTTTAAAAACAATACGAACAAAAAAAGCTTTTAAAAAGTAGGATAAAATGAACCTAATTGGATCTAATTTTTCTCAATTATTATCTGCATGACTGTGTTTATGGAGTGCAAAGATTATTTAAAAAATGACCTGATCAATGACTCTGTATCACACGTACTCACATGTTAGTGTTGGCTGTAGAGGTAAGCCACTCTCCTGCCAGCCCAACAATGTCTAACCCAGTGGACAGCTGGTTAAAGAACCTGGGGTGACCTGCGATTGATAAAGAGACAATAAAGCAACATAATCCCCAGAAAACAATTAATCATGTGAGAATCTGAGAGAGAAAATGGCTTATCGGTAATCATTACGCTGGCGTGTAAGATAATGAGAGCTATTGATTGCAGCAGGCTGTGCTGCGCCTTCAGGCCTCTTTGTTCTCACCTGTTCTCACTCCATACTTCAGGGTGTCCCTGCAGTCCACCAGGATCTGCTCCAGAGACTCGGGCTGGTCAGAGAGCTCCAGGTTGAAGCCCTCCATGCCCTCCAGCAGCTGGTGGGGGTGGTGGAAGTCCAGGACCTTGGTGGATCTGTCAAAGGTCTTCCGCACGTAATTGGTGAGGATTTCCACAACCTCCAGCAAGAACTGCATGGTCTGCTCCTCTCCATTTTTGGCAGGCAACAGATCTACAAAATAAAATACATCCATTAACTCAATGTGTGTCTTGTGGTTATACTTTTCTGGCTAACTTACAGCTAAAGATTGCTCTTATGCTGAGAGTTTTTACATGTCATTTTCACAATTTACTGTTGAATTTCCTGTGACCTCTGGGTTTCTCAGCAAGTTGATAATTACTTTTACTTTGTTGGGTTCAAAAGGAATTCATACCCACGAACAAATGCAATAAAAGGTAGTTTAAACATAACATTGCTGGATAATTTTTTGGCATTAGCAATCTGATTCATCAGCATAAATTTTACTTTTTATTTTCATAGCAGTACTTGCATGTTTGGTTTTTAGAATTCAGATTAAAATGTCCACACAATGTTGGATTCCTCAAAGTTTTATATTCTACGTTAAGTATTTTAAAGGACAAATACAATTCGCTTTTGATCTTCTTCTCAAGCCTACCTCTGGCGAACAGATTGGAGAAGTCGGTCTCGGTGCGTCTGAAACGCGCGTCTCCGCCGATGTTATCGCAGGACAGCAGGTTCTTGGCTGTGCGCTCCTTGAGGGAACTCACAATCCTGGTCCTCTCCTCCAGACTGTTGTTCTTCTGCAAAAATCCTAAACGTTTACAAGAAGAAGAGGAGTCCGCAGTGTGATTACACTTCCCATACATGTTGAGAACTGCAGCTTTTTCCTTTCTTTTTTTTTTTTTTTTTTAAAAACAAGGCCCACTAATAATTCTCCTCTCCCATTTCTGACTTTTATCTCCGCTCTCTGTCTCTTTTTCCGGGAATCTACGCTTCCACTTTCTCTCTCTCTCTTTGTATGAGTAAAGGGTCCCATCCTGCTCAGGGAGTCCTATTTATGGGCGGAGGGCCCCGTGGGAGGTTGAGCCCGGTGACATCAGTATCAAACTCCAGCCAAGCAAAAACATATCGCTGTCATGTAGCGGCTGTAAATTCGTATTAAAGCTCCGGCGACAGTGCACACTTCAGTGGGGAGCAAACAGCACACGTAGCCGATAACAACACAGCACACATTTGATAATACACGTGAATTCACCAGTAATGCCTGCTGGGGAGAATATAGTCAACAAGTAAACAGAAATCTCATCTGAAATTTGCGGAACACGCTCCTTTTGAGACATTATACCTACTGTTTCCCCTCTGATATTAATCCAACCAGAACCCAGTCTTGTTTTTCCCCCTTTGTGTTTTGTAGCTTTATGAACCAGTGTAATTAAATGGCCTTAATGAAACCAGCAGAATGTGTCGGTCAAAAATACCAGAAAATTGTACTGCGCACTGGTGCATGACATTCACCATTATGGTAGATGTCAGCCCGTCTTTGGTTGGTGCACTACGAGACTGAAATAGACTCTCAAAGTGGAAATCGGAAAATCCATCCTGCATAATTCCCTCTTTAATTTCATCAGCTCCAACTCAGGGATAAATTGATGCTTTTGGCAGTTGATGCTCCTGGCATTTTTTTCATTTTGGTTAAATTGCCGACATCAGGTGTGATGGTAATTTAATAAAGCTAAATAATAGCCTATTGGCTAATCTAAATGTTTAATCCTTGTTTGGATGGTATTTCAAAATCCTGTTCGTCCAGAAATCCGTTTCCATTGAGCTGCGAGTAAAATGATGCAGGCCATGTGTAGCCTGCCGTCATGCTTGGGTGGAAACCATAGATGTTTGATCTCTCCCTGACAATTTATTTTTGGCATAATTTATTTATAAAAAAATGCGAACTTACCACATATCTTCATTCCCAATTTTCTAGTACATCCATGAGCAACTCCACACCAAGCATCATAGCCTGAAAATATATTTTAAAAAACAATTAGAGGGCCTCACAGAAGCCTAAAGAGAGAGAGAAAATCCAATTTCAGATTACATTTTTATCTTGAACAATTTAATGTTGAAAATAAATGGAGAGACGTATGAGGTCGAGTGATGTGGCATGCTGAAACAAAAATAGCCAGCATGGGTGTCTTGGGATTATTTTAACATTAAACCGCACTCCCCGGGCCCCTGGATCTGGATTAGCCCATTTCCACTGTGTGTCACCGTTCATGACCTATAGGCAAGGGCTTAAAATTAATTAGGCGTTTGGATCCATGCCAGCCTAAAGATCCAATTGAGTGAAAAGATGCTGGT
Source organism: Macquaria ambigua (assembly GCA_008360985.2). Classification (NCBI taxonomy): domain Eukaryota; kingdom Metazoa; phylum Chordata; class Actinopteri; order Centrarchiformes; family Percichthyidae; genus Macquaria; species Macquaria ambigua. The sequence continues at coordinate 353,180 of VMKM01000049.1, forward strand.
TAAAATGCGAGCATCAGTAGACATGAGGCGGCTGGCCAGTGACAGATAGAGAATTACTGCGTTATCAAGGGCTTCCAGCCAGAGAGGGGATGGGGCATCTTGAATGGGAAGCATAGACGAAATCCTCAAAAGCAGCAATTTAGGGGAGGAGGGGTGGGAGTGGGAGGAGGAGGAGGAGGAGGATGGGAGGGCAGTCCCATTCCCACATCCCAATTTAACCCCTTGCTTTGGATCATTAGATAAATCATTGGCCTGCGCAGCTCATTGGACGCACCTTAACTCAGTCCTCACAATGATTTTCTCCAAGCCAGGGGAAATGGGATGGGCAACAAAGAGACAACTAAACAAAAAAAAAAGAAGAAGAAAAGGAACAAGAGCAGATGTGCTGACACATAGACTAGCATTCAGACTTCAGACCAGACTATACATTTATAGAGGTGCAGCTTGAAGTCTACTGTAGCTGCAGGCAATTTCTGCATGGGCCTCACATAATCTAACCACTGCTTTTCATCAGACACACATCAGCAGACAATGCAAAGCCATTCCGATATTAAAATCAAATATTGGAGAGAAGAAATAGTTCATGTTTACACTGTACAGAAATGTAAGAGCATAAGGTTTTATTTTTAAAAGCTAAAATTCACCAATATCCTTTATTTGTTGTGTCAGGAGCTACACCTGTAACATGGTTTCAGACCTATGTTCATGGGGAGAATCAGGCTTATTTTTCGCTACCAGCTGACAATGAAAGGACTGTGGTGACTGTATGGTTTCTGCAGTGCCCCTTCTCGAAGGCTACAATGCTTAAGTGTGCCATTAGGGGCAATTTAATATGGTTGAATTAACAGCCACTTCAGGGGCAATTTTCATTTTTCCATGCATGCACTTTCTTCAGCCGGAGCACATTTAGCCAAACCACTGAAAAAAACAAAAAACAAATAAAAAATAAAACAAAAGAACATGAATGCATCAACACAGCACCCCTAATAATAACAATAATAGCCTAAAAATAATAATTTGTCTTTTTTTGCAAATAAATATTCAAATATTCTAAATATTTTTAGCCTTTCTGATAAGATGTTCCGGTGCTGCAGCCTCGGGCTGGTTTTCCAGGCTAATTGTCTTCAGTAATGTTAGCAGAGGACACCAGCTTCTGACAGCAGCATTCGTCTGTCACGCAGAAGCCGGGAGGTCCGTATGCTGAATGAAATGCAGCGGTGATTTGTGGCGAAGGAAGCCTTCTCAAATGGCAGCGGATTTTTCTTTTTCTTCCCCTCTCTCTCCCTCGATGAAAATGATTAATGGCATTGCCCACAAAGTAAATAGCACACGTGAAATAGCGTTTTATCTGTGGTGGACCTACTTGAGCCCGGTGGTCGTAAATTTGTCGAGTTGGGATCCGGTTCGCCGCCAGAGGAGGAGGGTGCAGACGCCGCCATCACTCCCGAGACCTGGTGCCAAGTCCTCACCTCAAAAAGCCTGGTCACTTTTTTTTCTTTCCTTTAATGCCCCCAAAATCTCTCTTTATACTATGAAATATGAAAAGTAAGGCTCGCTGGCGGGGAAAGAGAGACAGCCACAGGATGTACAGTATTTTAAATATGCGCCTCTTGCTGTTTAACACTGAAAGAGATGCTCAAGTTGGCTACACAGACCTGTAGACGACAGGGGCACAGTCTGTCTTACAAGTTGGGATTCAATTATACGGCAAAAGAAAAATAATGACAGTTCAGTTATAAGATAAATCCTCCTGCACCTACTTTAACCATCTGACAGGAGCACATTATTTCAGCACCTTGATCCTGCTCAGGATGGATGGTCAACAGCCGCCACACAGCTTCAGGTTCCTCATCATAAATAGCACATCACCCCTAATTGTTCTAGCTAAGGCTGTGAAACACACAGCTGTCAGATCATCACAATTTGGCACACATATTGAATATCTAGAGGTAAGGCCATGTGCAAAAAAATAAATAAATGCATATAAAAGCCTACAAATTCATTTTTGCTTTATCAAATTTATAATATGGCCTGTATCTGTATCAGCAGCTTTGGCTTCACAAACTTGCATTACAAATATCAGTTCAAGGTGATTATTGCACCGTGATGCAGGTTACCCACAGAAAGGGACGACGTGCACCCCTCTTTCCAAACCACCAACCGGTTATTAAAGGCTAAATGAGAACAACAAACAGTTTCTACACACATGCAATCCACACACAAACTACAGGCCAATCTTTGTCTCTTAAACCTATTATTCTGCAGGGAGTAAACCTTATAAAAACACCTGTTAGAGCATCTCCAACGACAATAAAGAAGAGTTCGTTTAGTTTAGACTTGTTATCCCCCACCAGAAATGAATAAAGCCACTTACTGTGATTATGTGGGTCCAAGTGAACAGGTGCAGTCCAACAAAAAAAAAAAAAAGAAGACAGAAGTGAATTTACCACCAAATTAAGTCCTGAAGGAGAGACTGCTGCGCTTTGGTACACTCCAAGAAGCAGAGGAAGAAAAAACAGACCTGAGCTTCAGTTCTCCGCTAGATCCCACACAAGGTGACCTTGCTTTTGTTTAAGTAGGTTTGATGTGCTGACATTTAAAGCAAGCCTTGTCTGTTTATTGTCATTGCGCACGAATGAGTCACGGCGAGTATACTACCTCCGCCGGTGCTGCATATTTGTGGAGCAAGACCCGTCTGCAGGCTGTCTGCACGTTTGATTCTGAACGGTGCCGCTTTTGGCCCCTGAAGTGGCACTTTTTTTTTTTTTGAAAGTGTTGATAGTCTTCGTATCTATATAGGTCTGGCTTAAATCCTGCTCACGGACATGGACTTGAAGTTTGATGCTATGAGCAACACATTACGTGAGGAGGGCTCAGGATCGAAGAGGGGAGGGGGCAGACATCGCTGGTTTTGTTCTTGTGGAAAAAAACAAGAGCACAACAGTAAAGAAAGCGCCACACGCACCAGCCTAAATACTCCTTTAATTGCTTTTATTTATTTATTTCTCCCCCTCCAATCCCAGGAATGATTTTGCCATCTCTGCATTATAGAATCGAAATCAATAAAACGTCTGCAGATGATCTTAACGCTACTTGTCATTACATCTACAATATGCACCTGTCATAAACATCATAAACATCTTATTTTCCCACTTTTCGCGCAGACAGGATGGGGTATGAATAGAGAGGAGATGTAACCTATACGACATCATGACACACTGAAAAGGACGAAAAACCCCAAATCCACAAGGTGGCAGTGAGAAACCAAGAATGACTCCTGCAGGAGGCAGAGCACACAAACGGGCCACTCCAGAAATACTTCAGGAAGCTAATTATACACCGACCCATTAATCTGGAGCACGTCACCATCATACATGACTGCAGGGACATGAGGACACACACACACACACACACACACACACACACACACAAGACAGCCAATCACAAGCAATCACCCATAAGTCTCAGGGAGATTTGTTATCTCTTATATCATGGATCTGATTTAAGGTCATTTTTATCATGATGTGACACTGTTGATATAAAACTGAACATTACATATAAAGACAGCATTTGAAGTGTTTTCAGCACTGGGCAGCTCCACAGCCTGCTCATGCTTTTAAAGGCTGCTGTCCAGACCCGACTTCTCTACCGACTCTCAGGGCTGGTTCAGGGGCAACATTGAGCTTCGGGCCCCCCTTGACTTCCTGGTTCCTCCCTCAAGGGGCCCCCAGAATTGCTGTGTGTCTTATAGGATTTGGTCATTTGACTAAACATATATTTATTTAGGAATATTTTATATTTTATAAACACAAATAAGTAATAAAGACTAGATTAAAAGCAGGGCTCCTCTAGAAGATAGAACTAGTTCAAATGCAGGACCTGCCTTAAAGGGTACGTTCACATTTTTTCAAGTCTATTTTAAAGCAATACTCACATGCACATTATGTACTTTGAAAGAGTCATCAGCTGCTGCAATTGTTCCTCCTGTCCATACTGGCCTTGAAGAGATCCCTTCCTAACATAAAGGTTCAGCCTTTTTAGTATGAAAATCCCTTTTTGTTTCACTGCAGCTTAGCACAGGAACATCAGTGGAAACACAAAGAGGGAATTTCATACTAAAAAGACCCACTTGATTTGGCTAACTCAAGACTGGTGAAGACTCATTTTAGCCTCAGCTGAACTTAATAATGCATCTTTACACAGAATGAGGATTTTGTCCCCTGTCTCCATCTCCTCACTGGAATCACGTCAGGAAGGGATCTTTTCTGGACAGGAGAAATAATTACAGTGACCAATATCTCTTTCAACAAGCACATGGGCATGTGAGTCTTGTATTAAAATAGACTTGGGAAAGAAAAAAACCTATCCTTTAAGGCCCTTCTCGTATATTGTGCTTAAGCAAATTTGCAATTAATCAAATTACCACAGACTAATTGTCACACAGTGAACCTGGGGTTTCGGGGCTTCTGAGGGTCAAAGTTGCCCACTTTGCCTGTTTGATAGTCCAGCTTTGTGTACAATCAATACTCCTCACAACAAATGCATTGCTCCTTGTCACACATCTATTGGATACCTGTCCTCTGCCAATATGTGTCATGAGGTCTCTGTAAAAAAATAAATAAATAAAAAAGGCCACCATGCAGTGGCAATGACAAGGCGAAAAGGTTTTTCTGTTTTTTTGTTTTTCAGCTGCAAAGGAGTGGCATAACAAAAAAAAAACAATACAACAAAAGATGTAAAAACCAAAGAGTAAAAGGGGTGGGGTTGTCTTTCACCAGCAGCTGCATGAAACTGTCCACAAGATGGGGCATAATCCAAATGTAGAGAGTGAGAAAGAGAGAGTGGGGGGTTCAGGGAGACAGACTATTCCTGTATATGTGTTTGTGACAGTGATTATTTTCATTGCAATCTCTGAGATAAATCTGACTTCAAGTCCAGCTGTCTGAATTGCCAGAGACTGAAAATAAGAAATATGAAAACTCCTTGAGAGAATGAACATTGCCTGGTCCTGTTCTTGTTTCTCTCTGAGCCTGCAGCTCCCTCGACTGTCACACGGTGTCCCACTGGTGTCTCCCTCATCTTGTAAACTTTTCATCTTTTCACCCCTCTCTCATCTCTAGAAGCACCCATGCACAAATCTGGCTTTATGAGTCTGCCTTGAATAAATAGTCCCACAACAATGCAAGTCATTATGTTTAAAAATAAAGAGGTAAATAAAGTACTTCATGTAGCAATTTACAAAAATTAATTGCGAGTTTGATAAAAGTTATATTCCAAAAATGAGTCTATAGACAACTATTCTAAATCTCAGCCTTGAGCAAACAGACACCTGCTGAGAGAAGACGCATGCTGGTGACGCTCGACTCTTAACCCAGAGCTCAGCACTGAGGATTAAGGATAAAATGCGCTGTGTGAAAAGCCCTGTTTGATCTTGTTAAAGCAGGTGACGCTATGATAACATCAGCAGCCAAAATCTGGGACCGTTTCAGGGCCGTAACCAGAATTTTAGAAGAGCTGGGGCCACGAGTCCCCTTCCTCCACTTTCCCAACACCAGAAAGAAAGTTTTTAAAATTTCTTATGGATTCTCTCTTAAATTTCATTTATTCAATTAACTGTTTAATTGGTGCACTTTACAATACAGTAAGGGAACCAAAATACTAAGGAATGAGTGAGGAACAAATCAGGAACAAGATAATAATTGATGAACAGCTAACAAATAGTTCCTGAATAACTCAGAGGACTATAAAACAGATAATGAGTTCACTGAAAACAGACTATATTGATTTATTTAACAGTACTTGTACTTTACTTAAGTATTTCCATTTTATTCTACTTTATTCTTCTACTCCACTACATTTCAGAGGAAAATATTGTACTTTTTACTCCACTACATCTATTTGACAGCTTTAGTTACTAGTTACTGTTCAGATTAAAACCAGGGATTTAAACCAGTGGTTTCAAACCTTTTTGGCTTTTGACCCCTTTACAAAAAACAGTGTCTAGTTGAGGCACCTCGTCATGTTTCAGATGTCTATGAGACATTTCCCCTCTAAACTTCTCACATGGCTTCATTTAATCATCTGGTTTAAGGCTCCAAGAAGTAAAACTCTCCTGTATTTCACAAAGAGGCAAAAGTCTGAAAAATGAATCAGAATTTATGTATCAGAACTTCGTTTTTATTTCTTTCCTCTCCCATTAATCATCTCACGACCCCTCAGATTTAGCTTGTGATCCTTAGGAGGGACCTGACCCCTAGGTTGGGAACCACTGGACTAAACTACCTACATGTATATAAAGTAGTTCAACGTAGCTACACCTCGACCAGCTACAACAATAAAATGCTGCTGACACACTGATGCATCAGTATTAATAATGTAATTTATTCTATCACTCACAGGGGGCAGATTTTCTGCAAAACATGCACTCTTACTCTTAATACTTGAAGTACATTTATAATGCTTCTGTACCTAGGATTTTAAATGCAGGACCTTTACTTGTAATTGAGTATTTTGTGTGGTATTGGTACTTTTACCTAGATAAAGGATCTGAATACTTCCACCACTGTTATTCATAGATATCTGTAGATTGACATTAGTGAGTCATTCCTGATTACCTCTGAATCACCTGCACAAACAAGCGCAAAACATGACAACTCATTCATTTCTAATTACCGGTAGCTACTATTTTTGTGCCCCATCACGTAAACTGGTGTTTAAACTCACTACTTCAAATCAATCATTGTACTGTCCTCCACACAAACCATGTGCTTTGACAGTCAGTGAAACACCTTTCTTTCACTAACTTCACAGGCATATGGACTTTAATCTTTGCATTTAGGAAAGGTTGAAACTGAAAACACAAACAAATGCATCCCAGTGAATTTGTAATAACATAAGTTAGATAACATTAAACAGCCAACTTTAATACTTTTTTTAAACTAAAATACTCATCTAGAAAATAAGGTGTGATGAAAATAAACCAGTACATACAGACAGGCTACCACAGGACAGAGGATGGCAGCAGGAACAGATGGATTGTAGACAAACATCCAGGTGAGTCTGAACGGCTGTGCCTGTGACTCTGAACACCTACTTCCTGCAGACGTCACATGACAGGGTCACGTGATGATGGTGAGAGAAATTATAAGGCTTTGCCACTAGAAGGTGCAGAAAACAAGCTGTAATGTAAACAACACCAAACTGGAACAGGACAATCGTGTGCTGTTTGTGGTTTTGTCATTAAAGAACTTATTGTGAATCCAACCAGTAAAAACTCAGTAGTTTGTTAGTTTTATAGGATGATGTTAAACTTTACCTGAGGGGACACAAATCATAAGTGATGTTAATGTAACTAAGTTCATTCATTCAAGTACTTTAATTAAATATAATTTAGCTGTACTCATACTTTACAGATTTCCATTTCCTGCTACTTTATACGAAGCAAATATTGTGCTTTTTACTCCATTACATTTATTTGACAGCTATAGATACTAGTTACTTTACATTTTATATACAAACCGTGTCATCGGCTCATAAAATATGATACATTGCTTTTGATTAAACTAGTCGACAGTATGTCAAATACCAGGATTGTTAAAATTATCTCAAACTGGACCAGATGTAACATTAAAATATGCATATGCATATATGCATATGAACCTGAGAACGTCCACGGCTGCAATAATTGTTTTTATCCTGTTATCTGGAGATCACAGGTCTTGTTATCTTGGGAAAACAACTTCTTGTTTTCTTAAGATAACAATACATTTTTCCCGTTATCATGAAAAAACAGCTTTATTACTCCGAGATAATTAACTCTCAATCTCAAGTTAACAAGATTGAAAACTATATTGCAGCCACGGTCGTTCTCGGCCTCGCCTCAGAATGAATTGATATATTTTGAGTCTTAAAATAGTGGAATCAGCACATAAAATACCACCATATGCAAGTTTTTAAAGGAATAGTTCGACATTTTGGGAAATATCTGTACGGTAAATATGTACCTGAAGCCAGCAGCAGCCAGGTAGCTTAGCTTATACTAACTGGGACATTGTTTTTTGTACTGATTAAAGAAACAAGTTATAACATGTTTATTAGTGAGCTTTAGAAGTGCTGGTAGGGGGGTTTGTTACCTTGGGACAGAGCCAGGCTAGCTGTTTCCCCCTGTTTCCAGTCTTTGTGCTAAGCTAAGCTGCTGGCTGTAGCTTCATATTTAACATACAGACATGAGAGTGGTATTGATCTTCTCATCTAACTTTTCATGTTATTGTAGAGAGAAGGACATGGACATATAAGAGGCTATTATAATACATGAATAAATGTACCTTTTTTTAAAAACATGGATGTTTGAGGTTTACAGAAGAAGACGTTTTGAATAAGGTTTAGGCTCAAAGAGCGTGAAGGACGGCGTGTAAACAAGGTTGGATCCTGAACACTCAAGAGGATAAAAACACGTCCACAGGGCGCAGCTGGTTCAAGCACTTGCACTGCGTTGTATAAGTGGGCGTACACTGTGACGCTATGTAAATGCTTATCTGCATCTAAACATATTTATGTATTCAATAAAGAGATGGAAATCAGTTACGAAGAAAAATAACATGTTTTAATTACATTTTAATCACTGTGCGCTGATGTATAAAACATGGAGCCCATTGTGAGACTGATGACCTCTTACACATAAATCTCCATTCAAGAGTCACCATTTTAATCACAACTGGCATGAAATTTCCTCTTTATCACAACACTTTTATACGTCTAGATATAACAAGTCAAAGTTAGGATCTAATTTAACAAATTTTCATGGTTTAAATACCCAATACCCCCTTTTTTCTTTAAAAACCAATTAAAATATGCAAAAGTACAATCCTTTAATTTTCTCATAAAAATGTAAATGACTCAAAATGGCTAGTTACAATCACAGGAATTATTTAACAATGGAAAATAAATCTTCACGTCTCCATGAAATTATAAAGCAAAGACATCTCTGTCTAAGTTAAAGTAACACAAGTACATTAAATAAACTGAGGAACAACAGGGATCTGCTGTTGTGCTTTGCAGATGGGATGAGATGCAGTGAGGTCATCGTTCTACAAAACCAGGTTTATTGTCTTTGACTGAATGAGTCTGTTGTGTTGTCCTAAACGGGTCTCCTGTGAGACATGAAAACCCCCGATCACCTTCTCACAGCTAGAGACACTTAAAGCTCTTACACATAGTCCACTTTAAAGAGTCTCTGTATAGCAGTTGCTGGTGCCAGGAAGCAGCGACCTATTTATTCCTGCACAGGTAAGTCCAGGGTAGAGGTGGAAATTATGAATCACTTTGCTGATTCAAAAAAGATTCGTAGTCACTGACTATGTCGTTTGTTTGCGTTTATCTAAGCCACATGAACGCGTCATTGTTCATAACGGTGATGCAGTAACTGTCTTTAGTTCAGTAGCAACATGTCCTCCAAATTAAACAACAAAATATATGGTTTGTCCATGCCCTCTAGAGCGACACATAGACCGTTTTCTGATCTGATGCCCCTCTCGCCAGTACGACATAATTTGTCTGTGCCTTCCAAAACCGTTACAAACCATTGAAAAATAAATTAGTTTTATGATGTGACAACACTGTCGTTAAGGTTTGGTTAGGTTTTGGCACAAAAATGTCTTGGTTAGGTTTAGGGAAAGATCGTGGTTTGGGTTCAAAGGAGTACTTTGTTAAGGTCAGAGGAACAATGTGGTTTGGTTAAAATGCTTCGTCGTCATGGTAACAATAATAAACACTCTAAGGTTAAGGTTCGGGAACAATCAGTCCTGAATCATTCAGAGTTATCACCATTTCACATAGCCTTTATTATGGAAGTAACATACTGTGTATCACAGCTGAGCTGACAACGGTGCTCTCAGTCACCAGTAAGTGGAGCTCCACTGCTAAAAGCTACAGATTCAGTCAGTGGTAGTGGTGATTCAGTGTAGTCAGTTCAGTTTGATTCTGTGTTAAAGATTTGTTCATACATGTACTGAACATCTCTTGTCCAGGGCCTGGTAGAGAGCCAGTTTCCCTATTAAAATGTCCCTTTTTGGGTCAACACAACAAAACACTTCCACCAAGCAGGAAGGTTTAACAAGCTGCTTCAGGTTTGTTACAAAACCACCAGGACTCCAACAATAGACCTGGTCTTGGCTATTTGATATGAGTCACAGCACAGAGTTATAAAACAAAGCAAACCTCAAATCTTTAAGTGATGTGCTAGAAACTGAGCTACTATGTACTACTGGCACAGTTTAGAAGCAAAATTGGCTGAATATTATATTAAGTCCATTATAACCAAATGTATTATCACTCCATGAGTGAATTCAACAAATATAACTGAGATCAAATGTTGTTCTTCACTAAGCCTGTCTATCATGTATCAGCGTGTAAACATCTGCACCAGGGTTTTATTACTGGCTACGTGACTTAAAATCACAAATTAGTATTCGGTGCTACTTGTGCTCATGATTTTGCCTTTTGGTTCTCATTTTAGACTCGTATTTGCCAAAACTAACAGATATGAAACCAAATGTATACCCTCTGCCATTTCTCATCTAAACTCTTTGAGGAAAAGGTGACATGAGCACATAAACACATTCAAGACCCAAATTCTAAATATTTCTGTAGATTTTACATTTGTATTCATAATTCAACTTCTAGTCAGCTTTATGTCACATCACATCGCACTTCCAGAGATGAATTAGCCATTTTATCACTGCTGGTGTTTTTACACATTGCCTCCCTGTCTGCTGATTTAGCAGACAAGCCTATGACACCTGAAAAGGCAAAAATATTTGTCTTTCCTTGTAAGCGTTTCATTTTCCACAACGGGAAGACTCTGATCTTAACATGATGTTTCACCTACAGCGTCATATTTTACTTAAAGGCCCTAAAAACCTATTTTGTCAATCAGCTTACTGTGAGCTATAGAGTCCCATGAACACAACATTTTTACATACAGTTTTTGTTTTGGCATTACTTTCTGTAATTTGTTTTTTTGTTGTTGTTGTTTGTGCTTGTCTCGTTTGTAAAAAGGTGATGTCACTTATTTCTTGTGCACCAATCAGAGTTTAGCAATATTTGAATAAACATCTGATGACAGTCATGAGGTTGACTGCTTCTGCTTTCCACACTGTCAATTAAATCTGGTCAAACCACGTCCACACGGTCTGGATTAAGCAGATTAGATGAGGTTTTTACTGTTAACCTCTTAATAAACAATACCTAACATTTTTTTTTTAAATTGTTCTTTTCTGAACTTTAACTTTGATTGTTGCACATTTAGTTATGAATATTCTTAAGATTTACTACTGAAATACTTCAGATTTGAAACCGTGTTTTCAGTGGCTTTAAAGGCACAGAAGCATTGACAAGAGCACAAAGATGTTTCTCAGACAGTCCAGCTTCAGCTCACATATTTAATAATTATTTATCTAAATGTGCAGACGGACGTTTTTCACTTACCACACTAAATGTAACACCAGCTGCAAAATTTCAGGCAGTACATTCAGTAACTATCCTCCATAGAGTGCAACAGCACTGTTGACATCAGGGATCTGATTCATGCCACTGCTTGTCAGTCATGTTATTTTGAACAGCCTCTGCAGAGCCAATGCAGTGAAGCAGGATCATGTCTGATGAAAGAGTCTGTCCCATTGCTGACTGAACCTGATCCCCATAGCTCACGGGACTCCAATATGATTCTTAAACATTAAATATTTGAAAATGATTTCTTTTCTAAACCAGAAGTGTAATAAACATCTTAACTCTTCTTTCAGTTCTTTTAATAAATTGTCTATAACACAGTATAATGTAGTCATAAGCAGATATAAGGGCGTTTTAAGGTGTTTATTACTGCATTACTGTAACTTCTCCCTTGAATCATCCATCCAAACAAATCTCAGTGTGTTAAAAGCATTTGTTAAATCATTCACAGACAGGTTTAAAACGGTTTGATTGATGTGTTTAAAACTCATGCAGACATGTTGAGCCTGAAACTTCATTCTTGTCTTTGGAAATAGTCGTTTACTTACTTATTAGATTGCTTCCTGAGCTTTGAGCTGCATCCTGTGATCTTCATCAGTGGATGGTGTTTGGAAAGTTGTCATGGAGAGAGAAAAAGTATTTTTAAATTAAAATATGAAGACATATCTTATATGATTATGTGTTACGTTTTATATTTTATCGTTTGGGCTGTTTTAACCCAGTGTAAGTGTTATTGATTTATATTACTGTTGGGTTATTTAACCAAACTAGTTATTTAACCAAACTAACAAGCTCAAGCTTTACCCTGAAACGGTCATAAATGTATTGTTAGTTGTACAAAGTTAAGTGCATATGACATTCAAAAGTGCAAAGGATACACATATTATATTAACAATCAGTCACAAATAGTGACGTATAAAGAGTAAGAGTAGATCATAACTGTTCACAACCATACCGTATTTGACTTTGGGTAAATAACCCAACAATAATATTAGAAAATAACACTAATACTGGGTCAAAACACCTAACTGTCTTGGGTGGTTTTTCTTAACCCATTATTACGCTGGCACCATACTGACCCACTGATTTGTAGTGTGTATAAACCAGTTATATAGATGCTTTACAGGAGTTATAGTTGTTGACATTATCATAAACACTTAAAAATGTATATCTGCTTACAACAACATTATAGTGTGTTTTCAATCATTTATTAACTGGTTATATACTGATTATAAATATACATATATATAAGGGGGGTTGAAAAAAGTGTAACCCTGAAGGAAGAATGTGATAATTAGGAACAAGCATTTAATCTGCAATAATGCTTATGCTAATAATATTAATGCTTTCCTTTCTATCAGACAGTAGAGACTAAATCGATTTAAATCCTACATGGACAGGCATTTGTAATATGAATGTCTCAAGTTCTTAAATCTTTCATTCATTTTTAGAAAATAAACTTAAACCACAACATATCATGTCCTTTCTATGAACAATTAAGCATTATGGCCTCCTACAGCGTTAAAGAATGGTGACTCCGTCTTGGACAATGAAGCCGAATCAGAGCCGAACAATGCCTTTGTTCAGAGCCAGTCTGGTGCGTTCAACATCCTTATAGGATTTTAAATTCAGGTTGAAGTCATTTTCGGAGTGAGCAGGTTCAAATCCTGTATTTTGAAGTATGTTTACATTTGGATGTTAAATTGCATCTTAAAGTCATTTGGTTGCACCTTTAAGTCACCAGACGAAATGAGTTGTATCAGGATAATTAAGTAAACTAAAGTGGATTTCAAAAACTTTCTGGTTGATACTGCGGCACTCTCTACCACCATACAACAAGGAAACAAAAACTAACTATATCTGCACTGTTAGATAATGTTGATTTATAAGAGTAATAATAAAACCTGAGCAATACAATGGACTCAAACATGTTGAACCTTCCAGGACAGAGTGTACAACAACACGTAAGATGCAAAATAATGGAAAAAACATCTTTCTCTGAATACAAATGTAATTGTCTTTCTCTCCAGTAATCGGTTACATTTGTCAGAATAATATTTGTCTGCTCTGATGAACCACTGAGGCATCTTACAAAAGGGGGCACTGTTGAGGCAGAAAACTGACAGTTCAAAACGTCAATGAATGGCAGCGGTTGTTCTCTTCATACTGACATTTTCAGTGATCCCTCATAAGACAGACAGGACAACAGTGTCTCTGCTGGCAGGCAGCAATGCTACTCTCTGCATAACTGAGTTACTGGATTGGATGTTTGGATCATTGTTGAGATTTATTAGATACCAAAGAGTTAAATGGAAGAAGTTGCTTTAAGGTTAGAAAATCAATGTATTTTTTCCCCCTAGAAGGTCACTTTAAATCCCCCCAGTCACCATTGGAAAATCTGGGTGGAGGAAGTCAACATAAAACACTGATCAGTTCACTGCACTTTGAGTGAGGCACTGCTGTGGTGGAGCAGTGATCAATATTACATGACACTTAATGTAGGTGTTGGTATGTCACAAGTGTGCAATCTGCCCTACAATTGCAGTTATTTCCCCAGTCTGTTGGTCAAAAAACTGGACTGTCGTAAGCTGTCCATTAAGGCTCTGAGTAACTCAGTCAGACAGATAAGACATTAAAGTTGCTGCACATCCTGAGTGTAACATGAATCCAGTGGTATTCCAGCTAAAAGGCAAAGTGTTTCTCTGTTAATGGGTCTCATCTCAGCCTACGGTGTCACTGCAAAGTCCTCAGAGGTAAATGTAAAACGCAAAAACTGTGGCACAAAATAAATACGCCACATCTATTAGAGTGCATTAACAAATTAGGGCATTCCTGCATTTGATTCTAATGGAAGAAAGATTAACATCAGCTGTGAAGAAAATGTGTGTTATTCTCCAAACAACTTAATGTAAAATTTTTATTTTATTTATTTTGAGGGTTGTTTGCATTTTTATCCATGAAAAGGAGCATTTTTTTAGTAGAACGTCTCACCTCATAATTTACTGAAGTTAATGCCTCCATACTGAAAAGGTAGAGTTAAATTATGTTTCAGAATATTAGCACCTGTATGAACCTTTGAAGCGCTCAGGTTTTAAGTCAGATTTTACTCGGTTGGCGGTCAGATTTCAGGGCTCGCACTTTTTATTTCTCTTTAACATTGTATTGTACATTTTTAGACAGTGTGTGTACATGTCCAATTATTTGTACGAATATTTTCAAATACAGTCCCGACCAACTCAACTTCTGTCACCTCCTCGCTGCTTAAATATTGCTTCGCTTATGTTAAAGGTCAAACAACATCAGCAATAGAGTAGCAGGGCAAAAAATTGATTTTTCTTTTTCGTCTTCAGTATAGCCAAAGTAATATTAAACATTGTTCTATTTTGGGTGAATGTCTCCTTTTCAACAGCTGGAAATTAAATATTAGCACACTTTTTCCTTCAAGTCCTCAGATCACTTTAAGTTTTAACTTTACTAAACAAAATAGTTGGAAATGAATAACTGGGTTGACAACAGTAACTCTGACAACAATTCACAAGGCACACTAATCCAGGTAATACTGAATCTATATCATCGGCCATATGACTGAGGGATATTAAATGAATTATGCTGAGTTGAGGAAAATGTTATAATCTTTATTCTCACACAGTATTTGGGTCATGTCAACAATAGCAGATCTTTCAAGAGCATGCTTAAAAACACCCCATATGGAGCAAAAAACTGACACTTTCATTCAACAAAAGCTATTAAATATAATTTACAGGGGAGTGAAATCTTCCACCGAAGACATTGATCAAAACACAAGTTGAAAACTTGTCTTCTTGATATGATATAGACAGTGAATTCAAACTCATGAGCTATAACTTCTCCATGGTCCCAAATTAACTTATGAAACTTTATATACAAAAATGTGCTACACAGACCAGCAATGTTAGAAACTATTGTCAGGATGTAAGAAATCAACCACCAAAATAAACAAAATACCCTATAAAAATGCAGCTCACTGTGTACTTTAACTAATGTAGGACTGACTGTATTGCACTAGTGATTTCTACTGTTTAAAATGACTACAAGGTGTGTTACAACATATTCCTCGTGTCCTCCCTTTTGACGTGGTCAAGTGTCTTGTCGTGGCACTTGCTTTTTTTGTTCTGGTGAGTTTTGACATGTTTTGCCAAGTGGTCACTCCTCATGAACCTCTTGCAGCAGTCCGGGCAAACAAAGCGCTTCTCCCCCGTGTGAGTCCTCAGGTGTCTCTGCAGCTCATCCGACCTGGTGAAACTCTTGCCACAGAACAGCCAGTTGCACACAAACGGCCGCTCTCCAGAGTGCCACCTCAGGTGCGCTTTGAGGTGAGAAGTTTTCCCATAAACTTTCCCGCAACCCGGTATGTGACAAATGTGTTGTTTCTTCTTCCCAGGCTCGTCGCTGGACGTGGAGGACTGGCAGTTCGGACACCTGCACCTCCTGCACCGCCTCGCAGTTGCGAGAGGGGACTTTGTGTGCAGCAGAGCCGCGATTTGCGTCTGATATTGCGCAAAGTCCGTATGTCCCAGAACCAAGCCCCTCTGCAGCTGGAAGCGATGGGGGCCAAGGGAGGAAGTGTGGGTGACATGATTCCCCTGCTGGAGGCTCCACCACGGAATATCCTCTCCAGGGTTTGGGGACAACTGTCTCTGCTGCTGGTGCACAAGGCCGGAGGGTCCCGTGACAAAACTTGGCATTGCGGGCGGAATGGGAGTTGGGGCTGCGTAACTGACAGCGGGGACGTAGGTGGGAGGGCAGGTGGACTGCAGAGACTGCATGGAGCAAGGTAACATCTTCACAGGGGAGAAGTCATAGGGGTACGAGGGGTCCGCCGGAGGGGTGAGGGGCAGTTCGTGGTGCGAGCTGAAGGAGCTCTGGATGTGCGCAGACAGCTGGGGCTTGGAGGATAGTCCGAAAGTAGCGTTGCTGGCCAGGCTACTCTGAGGAGTCCCCTCGTTAGTCCACGGGTGAAATAAACGCGAAGGGGAGCCCAGAGTTGGGTCGTAAGGGACCTGGAGGAAATCTGTGGGGTTTGATCCGTGATGATGCCCGATCCGGTTACAAGTGGCAGCCAGGAGAGCCAGCGGAGAGTGCTTACAGTTCTCTGGAGAAGAGTTAGGAGTGCGATCCTGGATAACCGAGACACACATTTTCTATATTACAATCATTATCTAACACACTTTATGAGGTAAAAAAAAACCCACATAGGTTATGAGCAATGAGAACAAATAATGAGCAATGAGAACATTTTAATATTCAACCAAAAGATGAAATGGTTTGTCTAAATAGTTTGAATTTCGTCTGCTCTAAATCGATCCTGTAGCCTGAATCGTGATGATGTGACATAAAAGTTGGCGTTATGTTGCAGCAGGAGTCGTTAACGCGCAAAACAATTAGCGTTAGTAATTAAATTATATTACATTGGACTATCAAAGTAGCACGACTTCTATCTTCAGTATATATAAGAGACTCGAAACCCAAACGTAAATCAACTCGGATGGGTAAGTTTACAAGTTATTAAAGTCGTATAAAGTAAAGAGAAACTTGCGCACAAACCTGAAGAAAAGCCTGGAGTGTTTCATTCCGCAGTACAGCCACTGCTGCCATGGTAAACGTCCTCCTCCCTCTCGATGAAAACAAATAAAAAATAACAGCTCTAATTTAGATAAATATGTGCATTCGCAGTAAAATATCGTGTCGAGCAGGTCTTCACTCTCCGGTGCTTCCTCTCTCCGAGATATCCTCGGTCTATCTGAAGAGTGAGGGATCACTTCTTAGAATTTGATAAGGACTTTGGTGGGCCGCCAGCCAGTCAGAAATAAGATTTATTACTTTGAAGTTTGCCGCTGCCCAATCATCAAAGAATAGCGGCTCTTTGAGAGGGGAAAGCAAATCCTTTGAATCCACAAAGCTCCTATGGTGTGTTTGTTGGTCTGGATAAAGGAGCTGATTATTAGGGGGGATGGGAAGGGAGGAGATAAAGGCGGGACAATTAATGAAGTAATCACTATGTGGGAAATGTATATACACAAATAATTGGATTTTCTTGATCAAAGACCCCCATGCCGCCTGGAGACCCTGGTATTGGATGCTGTAGTCATCTGATCCTCTTTTTGTAATTAAGGATTTGTAGCAGAACCCTATGTGACAATGTGACATTGTTATCTCTGGAGATCTCCAAGAGCGTTGCCTTGACTGTTTGATGGAGGAAAGAGACCAAATCAAGTGACTCAACACAAAGTTCTCATCTCTGAAGAATCTGCGTCTCTTTTACATTTCTAATTTGAATTAAATTTTCTTTGTTGTTCCTTTGAACTACAACACGGGCATTAAACACTTAATTATGCCCTCTCTGAATTATTTAAATACTTCTTTCTCCTTCGCTCATTTCAATCATTTGTTTTATCAGAACCATACTCCTGATTTAGATTTTTTTTTCACCCCTCTTTGTTGAGCATCAAAATGTAAGCTTTTAGAGCCTTAGGGTAAATTCCCAGCAGCTAATTCAAATTATAACATGTTACTGAACATGACACAAAAGGGAAAACTCTGTTTTAAATCAGGTGACAAAAGCAGCACTTGAAATAGTGATGTCTCAATTATGTTTCCTTATAAACGTGTCATGTCAATATGTCTGGGGAGGACGTTCACATTCAGAAAAGGCACAGGATCTCATGCACCTAAGCATCCAATTTAAACAGAGGTATTAAGGGAACTTTAACACAAAACTGGCATATAATATCATATTTTGTCCCTTTTTGTTTCAGAAAATTTAATGAAGGCAAAAGTATTCAGTTTTCATAAGATAATATCCAAACTTTTGTGGCAGAGCAGTCGAAATGAAAGTTGTAGTTTTCTATATCAACTCTCTGATCTTTATCTGGCTTCCCTGCAGAAACAATCACTGTCCTCTCAACTAGTTTGGAGCGGCAGATTTTGAATTAGATCTGTTCCTTTGAAGGGATTAATGTTCCCAGTCCTCTCCCACGGCTTTACACACAGTCATGAGGGAAAGGGGGAGTCCTGCTGGGCTGCGCTGGAGCCATGTTAAACTACAAAACTGGCTACAGGAGTGGTGTAGTCACACTGTTGACTGATAAAAAACTAGTGGAGATTAACCTTGTTTACATCAAGTTATGGTGACAAAGTTTATTGTATAGAGTTCATAAAAATATGCAGAAAACAGGAAGGTCACTGCTTTGAATCCTGAGCCACGTCGTATGAAATCTGTCGTTTACACAAGAGTGTGTGTGTGTACCTTTGTAGAATTTCTTTAATAAGTTACACCTGTTGGAAATCATCTTACAGAAGTCACATTATAAATCAATTATAAGCAACTAAGAAGAACAACTGTAGGGTTGCCAAGTTGTGAAAAATCCTTTTTGCTGTTGTTTATCCTCCTCCAGCATAACAAGACAATGTGCATTGTCATGTTTTTAATTCATCAGTAAGATGTATTTGTGTAAAAATACTTCATTAAGGACTTATTGACATACTGCAGACTTGATGGTTTATTGGAAAGTGAGAAACCCATGAGTATGTATTAATGTTATACCAACATTTATAACTAAATTATTACCAAACAGAAAGGATAAACACCAGCCAAAGGGATTTTTCACAACCTGGCAACCCAAAACGTGTTCTCATTTGGAAATTATTTATTAACCATTTATAAAGCCATTAGTTACTACTTGTGAATTGTACTTTATTAGTGTACATGTATTCACTTTGTGCATTTTGGTATTAAAGGGGTTTGACACAAAGGAGCTCAAAACAGGTGAAAAGAGAATCATAAAATGGCAGAATGGTTTATAGATCAGTAAGAACAAGTTTTAGGTTGCCAAGTTGTGAAAGATTTCTTCGGCTGGTGTTTATCCTTTCTATTTGAGTAATAATTCAGTTATAAATGTTGGTAAAATATTAATAAATACTCCCGGGATTGTGATTTCTACCAAGTATTCAAGTCTGTGGTATGTTAATAAGTCATTAATAAAGTTTTTTCTTTACACAAATCCATCTTACTCATGAATTAAAAAGATAAAAAGCATCATGCTGGAAGAGGATAAACAACAGCAACCACTTGGCAACCCCAAAGTTGCTCTTAGTGATGGCTTATAACTGTTTTATAAAGCATTAGCAAATGATTATTAACCATTTATAAAGCTGTTAGTCACTACTTCTACACAATTTATAAAGAATGCCCTATTAGAAAGTGGTACCAAAATATTTGACCCAGAATTTGAGTTCAAAACAGTTGAAAAGAGAATTATAAAATGACCGAATGCTGTAAACTCAGTTAACCAGCTGTTACCAGCTGAATTACTGACCAGCTCAGACATCACAGCAGAAATTTTTTTACAGTCTACTCCAAAAGTTTGCGTTTGTGCAGAAAAGTGCTGTCAGTTAGTGTTTGCTTCCAGGTTTAAATGTCAGATAAATGTCGAGTGTTGTAATCTGCTCTCTCATGTCAAACCAGACAACTGTTAAAATAAAGGGAGAATCCACCCTAAAACAGAATTAACATTTTTTTCTACATCCTGAACAGCTGCAATGATTTGTGGACATTAAAATAGCAGACATTAATTCTGATTTGGGGTGGATTTTCACATAAATCAGCTTACATGTGAGCTGTCATGCTATGCAAAGGCAAATTTCAGCCATATGTGACACCTGCATGAATTTTGCGAACCATCAGCATTACAAAATTATTGATATCTTCCTTTGAGATACTCGGTTCAGCCCTAAATGCGAGTTCTTACATTTTAATGCATCTCAATGGGACTCCAGCTGAGGAATGGATTTGGCTGAGCAGGACTTTGATATAGTTTGTAAGAAATTCATGACTGTGTGCTTGACACAATGTTCAGTCCCTGAGGTAATTTACTTGCTCCAAACCTTTACCGTCTTATGGCCATGCCTCAAGTTTTACAGGGTCACCTCAGCAGTGGTTTGACTAAAAGAAAATGTTCCTGCGGCATTTGGAGGGAAAATTAACTTGGAGGAACCCCCACTGCAATAGTTTTCTGGTTGTATACTCAAAGGTTTGAACATGGAATCAGTCTGTACCATCCATGTATTTCATACTGTACTTTAAAGCATAAAGCAGAGAGTCGATCGACAGGGATACCGTTAAGAGGTGGAGACGTGTATGAAGCTGCATTTAGGCATTAGCAGAATATCTGAATATATATCAGAAGCAGGTATTTTTCTACTTATGTAAAACTCAGAGAAGTCAGTTTCCTGGGATCTGTGTTTTTGGCTCATGTTCCTATTTTGATCCGCAATCTGAATTTCCTGAGTTTAAAACAAAAAGAAACATTTTCTAAAAGTTCAACAGGTGACTGTCATTCCTGTAAGGGTGACCCGAGGCAAAACGGCCTCATTAACGGACTCATTAATCATCTATTGGCATTACTTTTTAACTTATAACATGAAAATGATTAAGGAATGCTGTGTTATAACCCTACTGTGCATTGTCCCAATAGACGTTGTTGTTTAGATCATTGCAATAACAGACAGTATGAGCCCATGGCAATCACCATAATGCCATTGTGGTGAGTAAATTATATTTTATCTATTTACCATAACTTTTGCATAAGATGTGAAAAGGACCATCAATTACCAGTGAACACCAGAAGAAATACACCAACAGTCAATAGTCAGTAGTTAAACACATTTATTTGACTCATATAAAACGGCAGCTTACTAGAAATAAATAAAAATTTACAATACATATCAAGTGTGATGCTGAGTTTGTTTTGGTTCACGTCCAGTTCAAAGTTGAAGAAGGCAATCTGCAGAAGAGAGAGAAAAACTGCATTGACAATCCCCATCATGCAGCACACTCAAAGTACTTTTCACTATCATTGTTCAGTTTTCAATTCATATCATTTTATTTGAATGATTTACTACTTGTTGTATTGACCGCAAATGGATCAGAGAAAGTGGAGCTGCGTGTGATCGTGACATTTTGAGCATTTTGAGATAACTGACAGTGAGGACTGTGGATTTGACAGAGTCAGGGGGCAATGCCACAACACGAACCCTTTTTAACTTTCCATATTCTCTGGACAGTTGGAGAGAAAACAGGTTCCACATCTGTCTAATACGAGAGATATCAGAGACTTGGGCATGAGGGTGGGGTGCGGGGTGAGGTGGGGGTGGGGGGGGGGTGCATGTGTGAGAGTGAGTTTGAGTGTGGGAGAGAGAGAGAGAGAGGGAGAGGGGTAGAGACGCTCGAGGCTACTGGGTACTTGAGCCGCTATAATGGTGTCTCGTATGAGAAAACATCTGTGAATTTCCTCAGTGATCTACAACAAAGTATAACTCAGAGCAGTCACTCAGAAGACCTTTGAAGTTGCTGTCTGACAGAAAGCTGCCATTGTTCGCAGCCCCCAACACACAGAAACTCCAACTTTGGTCTCACTAATTTTCCCTGCAATGCGATACAACTCTTTTTTCCTCTCTCTCTCTCTCTGTTCCGAGCCTATGAAGCTGGGGATCTCTGCATATTCAAGAGCAAAGAGCAAAGCCGTGGCAATGTGCAGGGTTGGCCCGGGGTCACGTAAGGCGGGACAGGTCATTTTACCTTCTCTCAGCCCACCCTGGATGCGTTAATCCAGCCCTAAAGAGGGAAACTCTCCCCCCTCTATGATGATGTACAAGGTTACAGCCTGCAATGCTCTCGCAGGAAATATTATAATAAAAAGATCTCATCTCCAATCATCATATATACTGTGATGCATGAAGAAAATGATCCTCAGATATTCAGATGTTGTCAGATTTTAAGAGCAGGTGGTTTAGGTTTTTATTATACTTACATTTCTAAATATTCTTTCACTCTAGTGACCACTTGGTGTTAGTGCTCCAGAGCACTTGAGCAAGGCTACGAGCCGCTACATGCTTCTACGCAATGATGTAATTCTTGGAAATTTGAAATATTGTCACCTATGAATGCTTAAACTGTACACAACAACTTGTTGGTTCTTAGCTCCTTCAAAACATGGAAGCAGGAGGAAATAACCCAGGACTGCAAATATTTGCAAAATGCTATTTTTTGATACTTTTAACATCAATTTGTTCAGATTTGTAACTTTCTTTTAACATTACAACAAGCCTCCATGCTGTCCTGAGCTAAAACATCTATATAAATGTGTTAATTTTAGTAAATATCTAAAGAAAACTGTTTAGAAGAGAAAAGTTACTTTTGAAGCAATAAAAACATAAGAGAGTGAAATAAACTGTTGGCAGAAATTGACCTTTATCTTAACACTATATGTAAAATACAGGAAGGAAGTGACTATATATATACTGTATGTGCCTATAAGATGTAACCCATTACATTTTTCAGTGTTTCAGTATTGTGTTGCACATGTCAACCCACTCATTTAGCTTCAAATTATCAATAAAAATAAAGCAGGTGATCTTAAGGAACATGTAAAGAAAATACTGTAATTACACTCTGTAATACAACAGTGGGGGGTCAGCTACACAAATAAGAGAGATCTAGGAGCTGTTGGACAGATTTTAAAACACTGATACCGGGCACTTCTTTATTCTGACCTCAATCAAAAGGTCATTTGGTTGAACACCAGGTGATACGTCCCCGCTCCTCCTGGCAGTGGCAAAAAGACAAGCTTTCTGTTATGCATCCCAAACTGAAACAAGGCCGTGGTAATTCTCACACTGTTACCCGTCCAGCGTTTATTCAATGGCAGCTGGTCCCACCATCTGGGAAAGCAGCACCGGGGCAAAACAAAACAGGTTACACCTTTGGCCATGCCAAGTCTGCTAGTGCCCCACTCCGTCTACAAACTGAGAGAGGCTAATCACAATTTCACGCTCTGATTTGTCAAATCCCACTCCAGCACCGGAGGCACCAAGAAAACTTTTAAGTCAATAAATTTTATGGCGTACAGGATAACAGCTTTTCCATACTGTTTCTATTGTTCTATGTAAGGCTTTTGTAGCGTTATCCCTCTTTACATGGGGAAGCAACTGAATGGTTATATCTTTCTTTTGCAAATGAAAAGGAAGCTGTAATTTTGACCAAAACATTTGGTCACCACCAAGATTAGCAGCCGGGAACAAACTCTTATCTCCTCATGCATGCATTTTATCTTCATGCAAATGTTAACAACAAAACAGTGCATAGAGCGCCCTCAACAAACTGCAGGTGTGAGGAAGCTGAAACAAAAGCCACTGTAACCCTAATGGCATCTCTTGTCATTAAGAGACCTTTGATGTATGTACTCAACAGACTCTTTTATCTCCTCCTTCCTCTATGCCTCTTACTCTCTCTCTCTGTCTCTACCGGCTCAACCAGTTTCTTTATTAATGCCGTCTTTGGGGAATGTTCTTTTGCTCAGAGCCCTCAACTCACATCTGACATCTGGCTGAGGCTCATGTATGTCGCTTTCTTTGGCACCAATCATTAGCCTCACAATGCTAAGTTTTGTAGCTATTTCAGGTGTCTGTTCGCCCCCTGTCCTTGAAGTTGGTGGGAACAAGACCTGGCATTACTTCTTTACTTATAAAACCGTGGTATGCAATCATAATATAGTGTGATATATTCTACTGTGGTGGAAAACTCACACATCTGGATACCAAAAGCACGTATACTGCATTAAAACAGTATTTGAAAAGACTGCACATGAAATACTGGTATTCAAACTCTCACTTTGAACTCAAAGGATATAGAAACAGGACAATGTTGGCCTAATCGTGTTCTCTCTTTGAAGTGAGACATCACTATTAGGTGAAAAGGTAAGTATGCCTCTTTAGAAAATAAAAGCTTTTCATGATTTGTTAAGGCTGCAGCTCGAGCGATTTTCATAAAGGTGGTTTGAAACTTTGGATAACAGTGTTTGGGGCTGCGTTGGATGGAGCTTTAATGAAAGTGCTGCGCATGAAGCAAATAGCTAAAATGGCAAGAATAACACCAGCAGTAACGTTAGCCACATTAAAGGAGTCCTCTCTCGCGCACCAGATGTTGTCAGATTTAATGAGGAAAAACAAGAGGGAGCTGAATTTACGAAGACGTATTAAAGAAAACACAGGTGTCAGGCCTCAAACACTGACTTGACACTGCGTCTGTCCCGCAGCGTCCTGCCTGCAGACCCGTAAGACGACCGGGAGTCCAAGCAAACACAGGAGCTTCAGATCATTAGGTCAGAGCATCTCTCATGAGAGTGACGACAGTATTTCATAACATTTGCCTTTTGCAACACATAATCAGCTAACCAAGGCAATTACGTATACACCTCCGCTCACCTCCTCTCATATGCTAAAGCAGGCAATCAGCCAGGGAGTTAATTTGGCAGAGAAAAAACAGGGGAAGAAACACCCACTCTGAAACCATTTGTCACCACAGTCCAACCTTGTTATTCAAACTAGCGAGCCTATTTGAAATTCCTCTCCGTGGTAAAAACAGGGCCAAAATAATCAAGGGAGCATGATCACACTTAATTGATTCAGTGTACTTTTAAGATGCACTACAGGGTGCTGGGGTGACCTATTTCAGACTGCTCTTCAGAGAAGCCAACTATCCCAGCAAGGGAGTAATGCACAACGAGGATTTTAATTATTGCAGGATCTGTGGCTACGACCGGAGGTGAAATGCTTCTGAACCACATTATAACACTGCCAGTGGTCTGGGGTATTACTCTTTGAGTTAAATATGACAATAAATTGAAAATACTGGGACTTTATTATTGATGCAGCTTAATTATGTGAGCTAATTTGATTGTGGAAACAGCTGATTTCTACTTTGTCTTTTTGTATAAATAGCTGTCCACAGATAATTGGAACCAAATCTTAAACAACCACAGGATTTCTTGACATGACAAAATGACATAAACACACTTTTCAGATATCTATTGCTTTCAAATCTCATTAAATGAGGGCTTCTTTTGTGTGTTATATCTTTTCATAGTCTTGTAGATGCAGTGGTGAAATGTAACTAAGTACATTTACTCAAGTACTGTGCTTAAGTGCACATTTTAGGTACTTTACTTGAGTATTTCCATTTTACGCTACGAAATACTTCTACTTCACTACAATTCAGAGGGAAAAATTGTACTTTTTACTTAACTACATTTATTTAACAGCTGTAGTTACTTGTTCCTTTGCAGACACCTAAACCTATGATGAGTTTATAAAATACAATGGATTGTTACAGATAAAACAATCCAACAGTATATAAATTAAAATTAGCTCCACCTCAACTAAGTGCTAAATAAAATGCTGCTTACACATTAATACATCAGTAATAATAATCCAGTAATGAGTAGATAATAATGTCACAATGACAGGAGCCATTTTCTGTATGAAAATCTGCACTTTAAGTAGATTTTACTGCTAGTACTTACTGCTAACACTTTTACTTAAGTATCTTGTAACATGACTGCAGGACTTTTCCTTGTAATGAGTATTTTACTTTGTTGAATGGCTACTTTTAAAGTAAAGGATCCACCACTGTGTAGAGGTTGTGTTACTACTTCTAGGAGCTGTGTAACATTTAAAACATTTTGTATTAACCATACTACCACTACAAACATTGTGGTTGTTCATCACAACAAACAGCGTAGTTATGGTTGGAAAATGACAGGGGTAAAACCACAGTGTTGTCAAGTGACACAACCGGAAGACTTGAAACCATGTATCATCTTAAATTTCACTTGTATTGTGTTTTAACTACAGATTTTAGGAGGAAGCATCTAAAGAAATGCCTTACTACATATAACCAGCGATGTTTAGACGATGAGTCAGTCCTCAGTGTTTCAACCTGAGTCTGACCCTCACAGTACTCAGCAGTGGGGTTTAATGAACACTTTGGGCCTCTTTAAAGCCACCAGGGTTCCAGTGAACCTGAACCTAAGTGAAGCCGGTCTCGCTATCTAGGCAGAGCTGTAATGTTTTCCCCGCTGAGTATAAGGAGGATGAGATCCTCAGTCATACCACCCTACTCTTCCTATTAAGATCAAAATCTCCTCTCAGGCCCTCGGGTGTCAACAAAGGGAGATGCAGTAAATGATATGCAAATTGAAAAGAAAAAAAAAAAAAGCTCTACAAATCAACTCACCAGCCCTGCATTTCCGACACTTCACATCTTAAAAGAAAATTCCTGTATTTAGGGTGAAACTCAAAGTGAGATCTAGCTCTGCCTGTGTGAGGCTATGTGTGGTGATTCCAGCACTCAGACAGCACAAAGCCCCTCTAACTACAGGCAGCTCGCTGTGGGAGAACTCGTAGAGAGGGTTTCAGAGGGATTTGTCTCTGGATCCGTCTTAGACAATAAGACATAATGCTCAGAAATAGGTAGATGTTTCCAAGTCAGGTTAACACCGCTGAGTTTAGGAACACGCTGCCTGCGAAATGAGGGGCTCCTTAGAGTAAATGTGGAGCAATGCTGAAACGATCATAGATCAGTCAATTGACAGAAAATAATCAATGATCATTTTAATGTTAAGAAACTAACCATTATTGTTGACATTTATTGAGATAAAACACCAAACATTGGCTGGTTAAAGCTTCAAAAATCCAAGGATTTGTTCGCTTTTCTTCAGTTTATATCATTATAAAATTAATATTATGGAATTTTTGATGGTCAAACGCGCGGTCAAAAGAAACTATTTCTTTTGTCTCAGGCATTTCATAGAATGAAGAATCAATCTATAAAATAATTAGTAGATACAATCGTTTATTGCAGCCCTGATATAGAGCTTAAACATCTGACACAACAACATTTAAACTACGAATGGATGCTCAGCATTTTTGTGCTTCATTGTGACTTTGCAAATTGTTTCTTATTAATGAAGCCTCCCCGCCCAGCGCACCACATGATGATGTGTTCTTTGTGTTACGTGTATTGTCATTAATTTATTTATTGATGCAACATCTGTACCATTTCACAGCAGTTTGTAAGCTGAATAATAATTTCTTATTTTGTGCAGAATTGAAGACCCCGAAAAACCCTCTGGAAAAATGATAAACACCATAATAATATTACGCATTTTTGCCACATTGAGAGGCACAATAGCAGCAAGTCAAGTACAGGACTAGAAAGAAGTTGGATAACATACACCAGGAAAATGTCTGGAGCCCCTCGTCTTGCAAAATTTAACATAACCCTAACTATAATCAAGCATTATGGCTATAAAATGTGGTGGCTTACTACACAGAAAATAGAACAATGCTTATAGAAAACACTTTCCGACCACTTTGGATCAACAGCTGAGGGCATCGCCTGTACAGGTCGCTTATTCTGCACTGCTGCTACTTGCTCCACATACCACAGCACATCCAACACTGAGGATGTTCTTTGGAGTGTCTGTCTACATGTCTGGTGCGTCTGTCTTACCGGTTGACATGGTTGTAAGGCTCAGCGCTGACTGACAAGAGAGAGAGAGGCCCGCTAGAAAGGGTGGGAGGGGGGAGCGGTCGCGTACTCTTCCTCAGGGATCGACTCCACAGTTGACAGTAATTTGTAGTACTCATCTTCTCCATCCAGCACTTTGATTTGACTGTGATGGGAAAGAAGGCGAGAAAGTGGTGAGAAGTAACTGGGATACAGAGCAGCCTTTATGTGAAAAACCAGACATTTAGAATAAAAACAATATTTGCAGATACAGCGATGAGGCGCATGCGTTTTCTTAAGCATACTGATCTGAACCAGGATGTAATTTATAGTACAAATACAAGTCAGACCTTCAACAATTAAAATTAGCATGCTGACAAAGCCTTAATATGTAACCCCCTCTCTAATGGCGCAGAGCAACTGCTCATAAAAAGCCTGTTATTTTTGGCTCTCCATTTACATTAAAAGAAAACAACTCCATTTCTGGATTCTCCTATTCCACAAAGGGCCTGCTCTGTTTAGAGTTGCTGTAAGTAGGAAAGCAGTTATTTACCCAAGTTTTCTCGGCTTCCTCTTGCTCCCCTGGTAATCCAGAGTTCTCTGAGGAAAGGGCCAAGAGCACACAGTCAAAAGATGAGCAGAGAGTCATTAATGTTTAATTCAAAGTGATTTTGTGTTGAATGCGAGCAGATGCTGATAATATCAGAAGTCACAGCATAATTTTTTCTGATCAAAGGGCTCAAGTGAGTCTGATGAAGCATGCATCTTGCTCAGCTTTGATAAACCACATCAATTATTCACCGTGAAGGCAGACATCCTGACATGAAAGCAACAGATAAAGAGCATAAGCACATGTTCAAGACAAGAGGCAGAGAAGCGTGGGGGTGGGGCTCCAGGGTCTGGCACAGGTAGGTTTAATTGTATTATCATGTGGAACCAAAGTCAGACAAAGGCCTTTATCGGCACTTTGAACTCACATTTAGTTGGTTGTAGTACAGGCTGTCTTCAGGGCTGTTGAGCAGCTTGGGCTGCTGGCCCCGCCGGCGAGGAGTTCTCTGCTGCAGCTTCATCACTGGACCTGCAACAGAGGAAAAATGAGGGCAGTGATCCAACCAAGCAAAACAACAACAAGCAACCAACATGATCCTGATGGCGATGACAGCAGCAGTAAACAGATTCTGCCCTCGACTTTTTTTTAAAATCTGCACCCTCGTGTGACAAAGTGGCAGAAACATTTTAAATGTATTTTGTTTTAGGTTCAAGATTATGTAATTTCATCGATGAGCTGACTCAATAACAGCTTAACATTACACAAATCCACACATATAAACCACATCTAGTCATATCTCTCCTCACAGGTGCACAGCAGACTACAGCTCAATTAGCTAAGTAGCTACAATGGAAGAGGCAAAGGTGAGACTGTGGCGTGTGGTATTGGATACACTTCTGACTATTCGAGCATTTTCACTTTCCTGTGACCAAAACCCACAAAAAGAGAGGAAAGTAATTCTTGAATGTGTTTACACTGAGGCTCAGGTCAGATCTTGCCATTCTGTCACACTAGAAACAAGTGAAAACTAATGTAGTGTCTACAATATACGCATGAAAGCTGCGACCATCTCGACAAATTATGTTCTTAAAGACAAAAAACACCTCTATGTTTAAGAAGCACCACCCACTGAGATGAATAAGTGGAAAGTTGGTTAAATCATTTGCAAACAGTTACGCTAAGCTAAGATAAGCTAAGCTAACAGGCTGCTGGGTGTTGGTTCATATTTAGCGTACAGAGAGTGCCATCAATCTTCTCATCTAACTCTCAGAAAGAAAGCAAACAAGCGTATTTCTCAAAATGTCGTACTAGTCCTTTAAAGGAGTTCACCTAAATCAAAGATTATATTTTAAAACATTAAAAAAATGATGCCCCTGGTGGTGATTAGCCATGCAGATAGTTTTGGTTTTAATTCTTGAGGTGTATAAGATGTCTGCGTCTGAGATTTTTGCTGCCACACCAATACAATGGAAGTGTGCAGTATTTGATTTGTGGTGATTTGGATGAATTGACTCTTTAAAGTGAAGTGCCAACCATTAGCTGGCCTATAAAAAGTAAATTTCCACCATGCACACTTGGACAAGGACCTGATAAAAACACTGACTCAGCTGAACTACAGGACTCTAGATGTAGATGTTCACCCTCCAACTGAAACCAATGAAACAAATGTGAGCCGCGGCTAATCTGTTAAACAGAGGAAGAAGTCATTTTCACATTCAGATTCCCGCCCATTGAATGACTTCTTCTCAACTCTCTGCTGCTGCCTCTCTTCCAGCAGATGACCAAATCTTTGGCAGCGTAAAGTTGTTTTCCCTGATTGTTCAAAACAGTGTACTGACGAATGAATTATTCATTGCACCACAGAAAGTGAAATGTTATTGACGACTATACTAAAGATGACGAGCTATGTGATAACCTGATTATTCAAACACAAGACAATTATGAAGGCTTGTTACATTCTTCAAGAGCACACTCAGGGTTTCAAAATTTGTAGGTTACAAAAGTGTGTTTTAAAGCCGGGACACCTTTACATGGAAGCATCTATATTTAATGTCAGATAACGTTTCATCTTCTTTGCCTACGTTTCGTGTGAGACAGGACATTTCTTCATCATCTCTTGCTACCTCGGCTTCTCTACCTTGACTAAAGCTGCATTTGCTTTTTCCATCTTAACACTACTTTGTACTCACTTTGAACAGACCTCATCACATCTCAATCCTATACATCAAAGAGCAAGCCCCCCCCTTCATCCCCCCATCTTTCCTCGGCTTTCTTGATGTTATTCAAACCAGCACAGGTTTACTAAAGTCACACTTTGTAAATGCCCAGAAAGTTCCTGTCAGTTCTGAGATATTAGCTAACTTTTACCGTGAATCTTATCTGTCCGTGCCTCAGAGGTGCTAACCGTCCACTGTGTGAATCCTTGTCACCCCTGAGTATTTGAGGATATTTGGATGGATCTCATGTACTGAGGAAAATAGCTGTGAAAAAAGAAAACCCAGCTGTGTGTATTTCTTCCAAACAAGTATCTTGGTTTGGTTGCACCAAAAGTTCTTAGGTTTATATATTACATTCAGATAAATTGTACAATGTTGCTGCTTAGCTTTGTGAAACCTGAAAGAGCTACTGTATCTACATGACGTGTTGTGGTGAAAATAAAATAAACCAGCACAAATAAAATGTTTGCACCTTACATTTTAGTTGAACAATGTCTGTATGTAGGACATTGTTCTGCTAATGATGCAGAAATGGATTTGATAAGCAAATGTTTTATTCCCCTGAAATTGCATCAAAGCACTCAATCACAAATAATGAATCCAAACGTCCTTGAATGAAGTTTCAAAATTGAATCATATTGTACTGTGCATAGTCTGTTTATGTGTTTTCAGCAAACGTATGTTTTGTTTATCTTAAAAAAAACAGCAACTCCACAAATATAAAAAATGAAGTATTTAGTGCAGGCATGACAGTATCCGAGTCCCTGTTTGCTTCAGACCTTCCACTGTAGCTAAAAGACAAGATCTGTTGTCTTGCTTGCTGTCTTAATCCTAACTAACAGTGTCTTAAAAACTGTAGCAAATGAAAGTTAAACCTGGCGACTGTCACTGGTAAATTTACTCTGCTGCAGCCAAACAGCATAAAATAGGTCTTGGCTGTTGCCAGATTAATACACTCTCTGCATGTTGGTGTCTGTACACTTTAGTTAAAAATGGTTTTGTGAAAGAAGAAACACCACCCGTGTCATTTTTAGCCATGCTAGCGGCATCGCTGTAGGGATAGTAATGTCTGCCGATCGGTCCACCATCTTGGTCCAGACTGAAATATCTCAACAACTATTCGATGGATTCCCATTAAATTTGGTACACACGTTCATGTTACCCTCAGGATGAATCTTAATGACTTTGGCGAAATTTTAATTTGTTCAATACTTTGATTTATGATCAAATATCTGCAAAACGAGAAACACTCCCATCAGCTGTGCTTTGTGTTTAGTGATAATTAGAAAATATTAACATGCTAACATTAACTAAGATGGTGAACATGGTAAACATTATACCTGCTAAACATCAGCATGTTAGCATTGTCATTGTGAGCATGTTAGCATGCTGATGACAGCTTTTAGCTCAAAGCAAAGATGTGCAGCATCAGAGCCGCTAGAATGACTGTAGTCTTGTTTTTAAGGAAAGTTTGCTTAGAAATTGACTTTTCTCTGACTGACTGGAGGCAAAAGAAAAAAAAACCCAAAAGAACTCTGTTTCTATTAATGTAGACGCAAGATTGTGGTTGGTACAATCATATTTTGTTTAATACTATGTAGACAACAAATACAAGTCTGTAGTTAAGGTTATAAAAATAACTGCATTTTAAATCACAACTGCAATATTGGTTGAGAAAGTCTCAATTAAATGTTTTCCTAAAATCGCTCAGCTGCTGGATATCTACCACTGCAGATCTGGAGCCCAAAACACGACACACGGGGGTTCAGCATCACTATCCATCCTGACCTGCAGCGATTAGAGCGTGTAGCAGATCAGAGGATGGGTCAGGCCTCCCATCTCTGTGCCTCTGTTTGGGAAATCACTGCCATTTGATCCAGGCCAGCCCCAGAGGAATGCTGCTCCTGCAGATATATTACAGGCAAGGACGCTGCCAAACTGGCTTCTGGCATGGAAACGCAGCTTGGACATGGGCAGGCAGAGCTGGGAAGGGGTCAGGCAGTGGCTCACACCGGGGGTTTGCTAAATGATCGTGGGTAATGTCTGCTGTTTGGGGTGGGGAGGAATAATGGTCGACTGGGAATACAGAGGCAGCGCGGTTCATACAATATTGATTTCTCCGTATCAAAAGAAAGCCAAGCAGAGTTTGCTCTTCATGGTGAGAGACTTACATATTGTACATGTTTGCTTCGTGAGATAAAAAGGGCTGGAATTCTTTTTGAGATAGGTATTTCTTTCATTTTCAAAGAGCAGCAGATGACTCGTATTACATCTCTAAATACCACTTTGAAATCCCTTGAAAATCAGAATGCTTCTCAGAAACAACATAAAAGAGCTGCTAAAAGGGATTTTTAGTGGAATAAATTAGAGATGTATCGATTTACTCCCCAAATCACGTGCTGCAATCACCTGACTTCTCCCAGACCACAGAGAACCACTTGGGCTTTGTTTATTCAGATGGAGGGAGCAGAGGCACCAAAAGGCATGGATTATAAGGAAAAATCATCAGCAGGGGCCTTTGATGTCTAAATGAGGCATGTGCAACCCAGACCCCTCTCTTTACCTCACAACCGCCTCTTCACACACACACACACACGCACGAGTACATAAATCCAGACACATACAAACTTGTGCACACACACACACACATGCATGTGTGCACACTAACACACACATTATTCCTCAGTTGCAAACAAAGACCCCGAACAGATATCTGAAGTTGAAGAGGATTTCCAGAACTTTTCAGGGCTCCTGAGATTTATTACCGCTCTCGTCATTTTGGACATAATACTTAAATAGCAACTCATGTGCTTTAAATTATAAGACAAACTGGTCAAGTCCTGCAGATAATGCAGAAAAAGAGTAGTTCCTGCATCTGTTTTCACTAATGCAAGCAGAGGATGTTGTTACTTGCAACCAATTTTTCACACTGAAATCAATCATCTCCCCTGACAGCAGATTTGGAACTTTGACTCCTAAAGAAATGTTTGAATGACATTAAGCTTTTTCTCTCCTGATCCGTGGGGTGCCTAGAAATTTTATTAGATAAAATATGGTTTATTTAACTATATAAAACTGTATTTTTCCAACAACAATAACAAACTAATAAGGTTTTGTGTTTGGAAAAACTTTGTTAAACTACACCAAATGAGTCAATCCACATGTGTGAAATTACAGAAAACTTGGAGTATCATTTTCCACCTTGATTTTACGTCTGAGGAGATTATTCTGTTGGAATTGTGATGATGAGTAGTTTGGAAGTACATCCTGTTAACTACTCCCACTGACATTAAGAGGATTACGTAGGTAGCGTCAGACAGAGGCAACTCCTTCCGTTAAGTTGAGTCTTTCCTATCCCTTCCAAATCTCTGCTGCCGCTACGTCGAGCCTGTAATTTGCCTAAAACTGAAGGCATCTGGTTGAGACGCTGCGATATGTGGAGACAGACAGATCAATCAAAAGGCCGAGAGACAGCGAGAGGGTGGGAGCGTATTTGTCTAGAGAACATGGAGAGGGTGGATCATTTGTCTGGCAGATGCATGTTGATATGGTGATGCTGCTGCTGCTTTAAAGGTGGTGGTGGTGGTGGTGGGTTGTGGAGCAGCACCTGGTGGCTGCAAACCATGTGGGAGGACATGTGGGAAGACGTTTAAGAGCTGAGGGAGGGAGTGAAATGAGAGGAAAGTGAGATGTACTGGTGAGTGTGGGTTTGACCTCAGTGTGGGTAAAACAGCGTCCATATTTCCAAAGAGCTCTCCCAGCTGCAGCTATAAACCGCAGAGAGAGCTCGGGGCGACAAACAAAATCAATTCTTAGTGACTATACCATGTTATACACTGAGGGGACATAACTATAACCAATAAGTCAACATGAACTTCAAGTATTCTTCGCACCCTTTTCATTTTTCTCCTTTCTCATCCCTTCAAACGACCAGGTTAACTATCTTCCAAGGCGCAGAGGTAATTGGTCTTTCTGTTGTGCCTCCACTTTATCACTGTCTCTCTCTCTTGACATGTATGTTTACCACAACTATAATCTTCAAAAAGCCTGTTAACATAAGTAGCTCAGCTTTCATAAACCATAAAGTCAGCTCTGACTGATCCTCAGCACCATCCTGTTTACCACGCCAAGGAGCATAAGCAGCACTCTGATCATATCTGCTGCTTGCTAGCAAAAGGCTTTCTTTCTGCACACGCCTCTGTGACTCATTTCCAAACATGTTGTATTAATATTCAGGCTCGGGAGACAGGTGACGAAGAGGTGGCATCGTCTTGAGTGTGCAGCTTACATGACTACACTGTGTATGTGTAACTTTTTCACTGACAAAACATGGGAAATCAAAGGTTGGTGCTGCTGAAGACATCTGAGAGTGCCTGGAGTACAAAGTGCTTTAATGCTCTCTTCCAACCATAAAATGCGACACTGCGGGTATGTGGCTAAAGAGTGAGAATAGCTGCCTAGCCTGGTGTAGGATATACAGTTAAACAGACATCTATCCAAATCATCTCGCTCCCTGGTTGGCTTTGTTTCACACATGAAAGAAAAAACGGGGCTGAGCACGTCAACTTGCAACACTAGGCTTTGTTAAATCACTTAGAAAAGACCCAACGTCCGTCAAACACATTGAGAGGATCCAGGTCATGCCCCGGTGTTTTGGCATTAATGGGAGCAGGGTGTAGAGTGTGCGCAAGTGTCTGGAGGGGTGGGGTAATTCAATTTCCATGGCTAATTTTCTGTTTTTCTCCACTGGTGTCCTGAAACACTCCAGGTCAAGCTCCAGCCCGAGAGAACCGTTGCGATCACCAGAGGCGACAGCAGGATGAGACACAGGAAGGAGCCTGGTCTCCAAACATCTGGCAGGGCAAGGCTTCCATGACTCGCTCAACCTCGGGATGAAAAAAAAAAAAAAAGACCCTCAGATCTGCAGGGATCAAAGTGTGCCCTGGGTGCCTGAGCCACCGTGGCCTCCCCTCATCATATTCAAATGGGGTTTCCTGAAAGAAGTCGGAGCCACAAGCAGACCTTGGAACACAAACGAGGCAGGAAGAGGGGCGACGTTGAATACCTGAAAATCTGTGTGCTCTCCTCACAAAATAAGTAAAGCGTTAGTAAAGCCCATGGCGGAAGAGGAAGAGGAATTCTTTTGTCAGGACATTTAAATAGAATATTACTGAACTGTCAGATATGAAATATTATTCATGTCCCCGAGGCTAATTTAGTCAGTATAGAGACCCTTCAATTTACCTAATAACAAAAATAAGTCTGAGAGTGTTTGACTTACTGCAATAAATGATGCCAATGGGATTAACTAGAAAAGTTGCAGGTTGCACTAATTAGTGGTTGCCAACCTGGGGGTCCCCAAGATAACTGATCACTGCAAAAATCTCCTTCTTATCAAGTAATTGTTGCTTGTAACTTGAGTTCCTAAAGTCTTATGTTCTTAAAACATGTGAAACAATTTGCTAGTGTATTGAGAATACTTTTTCAATGTAAATCATTTTGTTTCAAGTATAGTAAGTTTCATTTTTCTTCATTCTAGAGCAGCAACCTGCTTTCTTCTTTCAAGACACCGACACTCATTTCTAGACAGTTCTTGTAATAACAAGTTGATTTCTACTGGAAACTGGTTGAAATTCTCTTTAATTCTAGACAGAAATTACTTAGGAGATTTTTACTTGTTGTGATCAAAGGGATACAAAAGAAAAACACAAAATCAGGTTCATTTTTCTGATGTTTTTTTTTCTACATATTTTTTCTTTTTTTCTTGTCAAAACCGGATACTTTCACCTCTCCATGCCTCTAAAAATCCTTCACATTAAACAGACTGAGCAGCTCATAACTCAGTTCCACATTGGGTGATACAGTACAAAGTACAGCACTGTGCTACGTTTCATGGTTCAGAAGCTCTACTTTTAATGTTAAACAGCAATGCAATCATTTAAATACTGTATATTTGAACAAATGTTAAGCTGAAAGCGATGCTAAACGCAAAGGAATGTGACTTTTACACATCAAATGAAACATCCTACATCCTCATCTTAGGTAGCTTGATTTCAAATTACAAAGAAAGAACAAAAACAAGAAAGTAATTCAGCTGTTATTTCAAAACTCTTTGTTAGAAAATGACTAGAAGCTCCAGTGACGCAGGACAAAACAAAATGCACTCATACTGGCATTCACTGCAACGTCTCCCTCCATAATCACTCTGACATTATAAATTCATCAAACACTGCCTCCCTTCAGCAGCAGTGATGCCTGGGAGCGGGGGTCACCTGTATGCAGCATTACCGAATTAGCCGCTATCTAACCCAGACCTGCTGTGGCGTGCTGACACTAATCCTGGGCCCGTTGGAGAGCCCTGTCTGTGTTACATTATCATGTCTAATCCCCGTAATCTCTCAGCCGTGCCGCTAAACGCTATTTCACCTCCGTCTCTTACCTCATACCCCTCTAATAACATTAATGAAGGGCCGGGCCCCCATTACCCAGGCTACCCCAGTGGTGACGGCCGTAATCGGAGGCCCCCTGCACAGCCACCCACTCAGCCTTCCAGGCAGCAGGAATTAATGTAATTCATCGCCTGGGGCAAAAAGCAAACCAAACATATGTTCAACAAATCAGGGTTTGTGTATTTTCTTGTCACCGTTACTGTGCAGGTCTATTAGAGTCATTGATGAGATCCTTAGTGAAGGGCTCGCCGTGCGGGAGAATGAAAGCTTTGAAGTGCTTGTGCCACTTCGAAAGCCCCCCTACTTGCCATGATACGTTTATGATGAGCTGACCTGGGTTATTAAAATACCGCAGAAATGATCACCCATAATGCTTCTCTCTTTTTCCTGTCAACAAAGAATGGCAGCAGAGGATTGGCTGGGATGAAAGGTTGAAAGGGGGCCCGTATTAAAAATGGCACTTTATCCATTAAAGCAGGATTTCTGCTGTCTCTTTGTGTAATTACCTGCACCCGCCAGCTCTGTGCTCGGGCTTACCTTGTTTACACTGCATGTCTCGCAGTCTAGCTGTCTCCCTGCAAGGCTTCGTTACACTGTCTTCTGCTCTGCCTTTGTCTCTCTTGATGTCTTTCACTTGTCTGTCTTGGCTGTCGAGGCCAACCTTGAAAGAGGAGGCATAAACACACCCAGAAGAGCAAAGTCAATGAAAGCACTGGATAAATAGACACAAGTTGAAGCAAGCCCCGTAATGTTTTTTTTTTTCTTTCAATTTAGTCATGTAGACGCTGTATTCATTTATTTACAATTTACAATTTGGCACTCATATAACTCAAACCCATTAATGTGCTTTGCAATGTTAATCAAATGCTAATGCAATTGCATATCCCCCTTTACTAGCCCTACCTCCTAGCAAACAGCACCACACTGACTTAATTGTGAGGGTAAAAAACAGCTCATACAGACTTCCTCTCATATTTAATTTTATCTTTGAATAAAAGAGCTATAGGAAAGTATTAATCTGCTTAACATTTCTAAGTACATCCTCCAAAGGATTTTGCTTTTTTAATCTTACATATGCTCAGCAGAGTTACTGGCAAAAACTGTACATTTTCCTCATTTCATCCTTTCAACATCAAATGGTGAGCAGCAAAAATTGGATCAGACTTCAAAGACTGTGATGTGCTCCAAGTCACGGAGTGGCTCTTCTATTTCACATATTGAATCCGAGCAGGATATCAAAGTGCTACCAAAGAACCTCAGGTCTTTACTAAAAAAGGGGTCTAACATCTGTAGAAAGAGGAGCGCAAAGACAAATCACCTCAGGGAAGAGCGAGCATTTATTCTCAGCCGTGAATTTCCAGCCTTTTGATTCTCTCGTTCCCGTACCACCCTGTCTTCTCCGCTGAGATGGAGGTTGGAGCAAGAGAACTCTTTTGTCTCAAGGACTCAAAAAATTCCCAAAGAATAATCTGGGTTAAAGCTGCTTTGTAGAGGAGCCGCATTTTACATACACGGCTAAAGTCAGGCATAAGAAAATACTCATTGATATTCTGTTACTTACATTTCCTCTATGTTTGTGATCTGTATGTGCCTCTTTGCTCTTTGGGCTGTTAGACCTGTGAAAGTAAAAAGCATTTTAAACTGAAATGAACATAAACTGTACAACATAGAACAACACATGTTGTAAGTATCTGGTTACTACATAGTAATGCAGAGCTGAGTATGATTTGTCTCCTTGTTTAATGGTAAAAAAAATGCCAGCTCTGGTTTATGATTATGCAATTTGCAGAGAGAGAGACAGAGATATGTTTCTGTGTGTGATCACTCGCTGTTGCATTATTTAAAAAAACAAACACCAAAAGAGACAACATCTGCAAACACAATGCTGCATGCCAGTCGCAGTCATGCCTTGTGTCTAGAAAAACAAAATCTCATCCAGTTTGGACTTGGTGATGCAACTGGAGGCTCTGCTGTTTGGATGCAAACGCCGAATTCATGCGTGGCAGAGAGGAGGGATATCAAAAGGGAAAAGAACAGCATGTAGGTGAGAACATAGATCTTACAGGAGGAAAATGGGCCAGATCATGTCAAAATAAATCTATATGGAGAGATTCCAACACTGATTAAACAGAATTGTTAAGTGGAGGTTTGAAGTTTTTCTCACCAAGGAATATGATTGTAAACACGGAGAGAAAAATCCCAGATGAGGCTCCGCTCGGTTCGAGTATACAACAAGCATAACATTTTCAGATGTGTAAATCTAGTATTTTGGAGTTTGAGTCTTGAGAGAGATGCACAGCGTTGACCAAAAGTCACCCAAGATTTGAACGAGATTTATGTGTGAATTGGTTTAAGATGTGCACGGATAGGCAATGCAACTCTACACACACGTATTTGTCATTATTGTAATTTTCTTGCGTTCTTTTTTAGAGCTACTGAACATTATAAAAATCTCATAACACCCAAAATCATTCAGGAATACTTTTCCTCTGAGATACATTTTATATGTAATCTCAAAACCAACATTAGGGAATTTGTAATAAGTGATATGTGTGAGTTGTGGTGCAGAGAGAAGCTAAACATGCAGCTAAAAGCCACCATCGACACCACATGTCCTGCTGTTCAGTCGGTGGCTGCTCTCCTGCGTAGCACATACTTTCTTAATGACTGGCCTGCCCATATGCTGAATAAACACAAAGTCTTCAGCTCGTACATCTGGAGACCAGTGCAGCGCCCAGCCCCATTTGTGGTCAGACAAGTGTGCTATCTTGGTGGAAAGATATTTATTACATTTATAAAACTGAAAGAGGTGGTGCTTAGGGAGGAGCTTTCTCTTCTGCTTGAAACAACAGTACATTACAGGGCAAGAGGAGCCCATCCAGCGGGGCTTAATATGAGTGACAGGTATGTGAGAGCTCTTGCTCAATAAACCGCCTTTAATGGTGGTCTCATTTTAGGTCATGTTTGAAGCCTATTGTCTGCGCTGTAAGAAGAAACAATAGAGAAATAACAAAAATCAAACAGCAGGAAAATATTCTTTCAATAAGAACAGACCCTGAAGGACAAGAGATGTCAAGGCTCACCCCGTATGCTCCTCCTTGGTGGTCTTTCCTCCAGCCTCAGGGTGACATCTGTGCCTCTGGGGTCTGTGGTCCCGACGCACCCGATGACCCCTGTAAGCTGCACAGGATATGAATGTCAGACATGCTCTCACATGGTCAGAAAACCATTTTCCTCCCTCTGTCATCCATCTAAACAACAAACACATAGTCCACTGAGGCAGTTATCAAATGTAACTATTGCAATTAACACAAGTTACAACGAATTTATCGAAGCACTAAAACAGCCTTGTATTAAAAACACTGCATTTGCTTGGAGGAAGTGAAATGTGTTTAGCATCCGTATAAGGAGTGTAGTGTAGCGGTGGGAAAACATTGTGTGATTATTGAGACATACTGGGCTCAGATGGACGGTAAACGGAGCCTGCTGACTTACTCCGTCAACGGGCTTTGTGTTTTTCTTGTAAAATTATATGCGCAGGAAAAGAAAGCTCAAGTACATTGTTGAGCCATGGTTCTATTTTGCATGGTCTAATCTGATCGATGGTGAGCATGTCCCCCAGGCCCCGCTGAGATCTGAGAAGCCACCAGGCTCATACATTTGAAAGGCATCTGTTTATTTTCAGAATGCAAATGCAGCCCACCTCAAAGGCTATAAGCTGCGGAGAACACACAATGTGAATGTGCTGGAGTGCTCCGCCGGGGGGCTGAGGCCCCACTTATGTCAGGTTCAGGTTCTCCCCCCTCCACCCCCCACCCTGAACCCCCAGCGGCCACACACAAACACATTTCTCTAAAGAGAAAGACAACGGCGACAGAGAGGCTTTCCTCACACCAAAACCATGTTTACCCATTCTGCAGCGTTATTTACAAGGGTTTTAATGGAGGACATTTACACAAGGTGTGCAGGCGACTGAGATGCTCCATGTGCCAGATGAGGGCAGCCCCTTAGGAGAGCTGGGGGAAACAATGCCAAATCTCCTCCCCCTGCCCTCCTCTCTCCTGCCCCTTTTGGCACCCTCCCTTGTCCTCCAGTGAGAGGCTCCAAGGAGGGGGGGTGGGGGGTGGGGGGGGACCCGGGAAGGTTAATGTGCCCACTTTGATCTTCGTCAAGGCACACTGAGTAAGAATTAATTTACATTTCAGATGAAAAGGTTGACAGTATAAAAAGGCATCTTGTTTCTGGTATGTGAGAGCTGTGTAATAGGCCAGGAATTTGAGAGAGGAAGTCGTGAGGAAACAGAAGGGATAAGCCCCTCTCTTGCCTTTACTGGGAAAGAGATGAAAGGAAAAAAGGATCTCAGTATGCACTGTTCTTCTGAAACATGGGGACCAAATGCTGCCCAAACTTTCAAAAGCTTTTCTTTATGCATTATTAATTAATTATTACTGTTTCGTAGGCCACTCATTGAGATCAAAAAGGTGTTTCACAAAGATGTAAGGTTTCCAGGCCTTTATCCCTTTTCCTTTTGAAAATGCATGAAAAAGTGGTGTGTATTTCCACAGGACAGGGGACTACATGAGAAATTCCAGAGGTCCGCGCTTGAATACATGAAGAACTTAACGAAAAACGTAAACATTTCTTTACCTGACTGAATGCGGATCGCTGCCTCTTCCCGCTCCTTTTTTATATGCTTGAGGTTCTGCCGAGCAACATGGCCCCTCCAGGCTGGAGAAAGAGAAAGAGACAGTGTGTGTGTGCAAGAGATTGCTGACCTGCCTCTGTGAAACAAAATAGACTGCACATACTACACAAGATCCCACTTCAAAACACTGCTAAACCAGGTGGCAGAGGGATGGATCCCTTTGAACTCTCTGAGGTCTTATTGTCTGCTCTGAAGCATTGCTCTTAACCCTCGTAGGTCAAGCTGTGGTTATCAAACTCATCTCTTTTATGAAGACTTGCAGGCACATAATAGACTAGAGGTCATTAAGAAACAAGCGGTAAGATTCACATCAAATTTGCACCTGTTTCATCATTACGCGATAAAAGAATACATCAGAAATACCACGCTCATTTGCATTTTTTTGACTTAAGTTTGAATAATTCCTTTCCTCTGTTTACTGTTTAATTAATACCAGTGTACCTGACTGGATGATGATGGCCCCGCGTTTTCTCTTGTCCTTCT
Source organism: Macquaria ambigua (assembly GCA_008360985.2). NCBI lineage: Eukaryota > Metazoa > Chordata > Actinopteri > Centrarchiformes > Percichthyidae > Macquaria > Macquaria ambigua. The sequence goes on from VMKM01000049.1 coordinate 395,472, forward strand.
CTCTTCGGTAACGTCGGGCGCCCAGCCAGCCTTTAGTATAAGCTTGGATCACAACCACCCGAGCTATCACCTCCCTCAGCAGCAGGTTCAGCTGCTCCACATGGTAGTACCTCAGAAAAACCTGGCAGGATGTTTAGCCCAGGTTAGAATATCCCAGTATCTCAGTCCAGATCTCTGTACTGTCGTTTATGAAACAGTTTGGACTGTTTTCTATACATGGTTTTTGGTATATGTTATACTTATTATAGGTAAAATGTATAATACAAACAGATTTCTTTATTGTTTCATTACCTTTGTCGTCCCCAGCACACAGTCTTCCAGTTTGGCCCGCTCCAGTATGGCAACAGCGTTCTCTTTGCTGGTCACAGGCATCTGGTGAGCCCGAAATGCAAGGTAGTAATATCTATGAGAGGAGGCAAAGGGGAAAACAATGAATCATTTTGATCTAATGTAGTTATAGCACTTCAAGAGCAGAGTCGAGTTGTAGCTGATACGGTGTAATTAAGATAGTCATCAAAGATTATATTTGAAAAGAAAAGTTATCTGATCACTGTTTAAGGATTTTCTACTTTTCAAGCGTTTGTTAATGTTATTATTTTTTTTGTCGTTTTCAATTTTTCTGAAACCTTTTTGGTGTTTGCAACAGGAAAGTGATCCGTAAAACACAAAGACACAGTGTCGAGACAAATGCACCACATACACACACTGAACATTTGACCTTGGGTAAAAACATTGCTGAGAACATAAATCCCTTTGGAAGGTCTCCTTAATGTGTCATATTAAGAGGATATTGAGCTGGGGAACATACAATCCCATATTAAGATACAGCCAGTTAGCTTAGCTTAGCATAAAGACTGGAAACAGGGGGAAACAGCCAGCCTAGCTCTGTCCAAAGGTAACAAAATCCACCTACCAGCACCTCTAAAACTCACTAATTAACACGTTATATCTTGTTTGTTTAAAACATATAAAAAATGATCTTCTCATCTTACTCTAAGCAAGAAAGCGAATAAGAGTATTTCCCAAAATATCAAACTATTCCTTTTAATTTTCCTCTACTACTACTTTTGTTACTACTAATTTAGTGTAAACTGTGAAATTTAGGATTACTGGACAAGTGAATAATCCAAAGGTAATCTACAAGTATTCTGATTAGATTCCTCGATTACATAACTGATTACAAACATGGAGCTCTTCGGTAACTGACAACATTTTAAAGTCATTTAACCCAACACTGATCAAGAGGAGAGACTAGAAATCTTAACACCATTTTCCACACAACTGCTGGAAGCATCAGCTGGAAAACCGCCTGTTCAGTCATAGCAGAAAAATGAGCCTGACTGAGACATGAGTCTTCAACAGAGGCCCTTTGTTGGAGCTCTTTTGAATGGATCATCGTCTCTTATTTCAGTGGCCACAGAAGATGCCCATCAGCCCGGGCCTATCAGTGTTCGTCAGCTGCACTGCATGTTTATCGCTCGCATTGTCTGGATCCGTCCACTGATCCTCTTGTTGTAGTTTACAAAATACCAGCATAGGACAAAGTGGCTCTAACTGTTTGCTCAGGGACATCAAGGCTCCAAAACAACTGGTTCATCTCTTGTGTTCTGGCGTTGGTCAAAAAGAAGAACAACAAGAAGAAAAACTTCTTTGAACTCCCCTCCCCGCCTCAGTCTACAGCCTTTCATTCTAATTCCTGTTGATACCTGTTATTTCTTTGATGGTAAATACAAAGCACTACTTGGCAACATCAGACGAGCCTTTGATATGAGAGCACAAATTTAAATCAGTTTTCACTAAAGGTGCAGTTTAGCCGTTCTGGTCTGTCTGTACGACTTCTGCATGGCTCAGGTAGGATGATATGGATTCAACAGCAAGGTTAAAATGTAGTCTGAGGTGATAATGCACCCTCTCATTCACACACACACACACACACACACACACACACACACACACACACACACACTTCAATGCACAGGTGTAAAATCATCGGTCAGGTTTTTGATGGTTTTCCGATAATAAATCAATCATTCTTTAATATTGGGACCAAAACTAGGACATGCAAGAAAAAAAACAAGACTTAATTCAAAGTTTTAGGTCACCAAAATTAAGCACAATTTTTAAAGCTTCCCTAAAACAGTGAGACTAACCAGCCATCTCAAAGCTTTTTTTCTCCTACAGACTACAAGCCCAAGTTAATTAAATCTTAAAGTCTCCACATTAGAGGTGGCTGGAATATTTTTCAAAGGAAAATTCATCAAACATAAGTTTCCTTGCATTTTCCCACAGAGTCATCTAAGTATATGTGCATTTTATATAAGTATGTATATTGTAGGTATACACTTTGTAAATTTGGGGTTGGACGTTTGAACAGCAGTGTGTAGCACTTATTAACAGTTATCATATCCTGTCCCACATTCTTCAAAACAAAAACAACACCCTTACATAAAGCCCCCTAATGATGAAGTCTTGTTTTAATTGTGTTCTAATGTAATACCAATGGGACATGGAGACTACATTTGAGCTTTTCCAGGTCACTGAGTTTAAGAACAAACTCTGAACAGTAAAAGGAAATCCATTAAAATGCATCACCCCTTATAATCACAGTTCCTCCCTGTTTGAATTGTATCCATATTTTCCAGACTGGAGTATCCACCCAGTTAAAAGAGCTGTAGGATTTAGTCTTGCACTATCACTAATGACTGCCAATTAGTCAGCCTCTTGCTCTGCTCAACTTGTACCCCTATCTAATTAAAGAAGCCGTGTTTTTGTGTGATGCAGAGCACGGCTCACTTGTTCTGCACTATCTCTGGGGTTGTGTCGACGCTCAGCATGTGCGCGTGCTGCAGTGTGTAGGTGCTGCCTGTCTTGACACCGCTCATACCTGTTGACAAACTCTTCAAACAGGATGCGGTGGGAGTAGCCTTGACGGCGGATGTTCACTGTCTCCAGGATCCCCGTGTAGCGCAGCTGCACCATCACCCTCTCCTTGCAGAAGCGCAGCGCCTGCCTGTCATCATTGGGTTTGATGCAGCGCACAAAGTGTGGCTGACCCACCACCATCTTAGACAGCAAGTCCATCAGGGAGTACTGCAGACATACAATGAGATAACAATAAAGAGCGGGCAGAGACAAGGCAAGAAAACCAGAGAGCAGTTATCATGTGAATTCACATTATCAAAGTCAGTTATAAAGATTTGCACTTCAACTTCAAGAATCCCACTTTTTCCAGAGATAGATGTGTTTGATAACAGAGTACAAGCTGAATAGTAATGTTCAGTATTAATCAGTCCCATCAGGATCTGGCTGACATTTTTCATTCTCATATAACAGACAGAATTGTGGATTTATTTTGTGTTATTTTGCATAACCAATTGTGGTAATGTTTAAAAATTGCAATTCAAGAAACAACTGTGACTGTTTAAAGCTGCATAAGTTTTTTTTGTTGGGGGAAGCAGAACATATTATATTATACATATCATCGTATTATCACCATATACGTTCTTATGCCGAATGTGCAAACTATTGCTTATTTACAGATCCAGCAGACCAACATTAGCATTCATTCGGAGAAGAGTTTCTGGCCACCTGACACAAGTAAGTCCAATATTCCTTTTAGATCTGTTTTGGTTTCCACCAACTCCTGATGGAAATATCTGTTTCTTTAGCTGCTAAATGCTCCTTGATGTTCACCAGCTAATTGCTAACATTGTCTGTGCACCCCCTTTGGTGCTGGGCAGGTAGCGTCCAGTGGGTTTATCTGAGGTTCTTTCACTGAAAACAGCTGCCTGCTGCGGCTGGAAATGACACTGACGAGTTTGCAGGCTGGAAAACCAAAACAATGAGCTGAAAGATGCTAAAAAGCTCAGTAGAGCAAAGATAATTCTCTGTTGGTTCATCACTACGAGCAACATCATTCACATACACATAGTCATTTGATCTATTGTTAAATGATGATGAAATTACTGTAAATTCTCAAATTAACTCAACAGAGAGACAATGTTTTACTTGATTAGGCTTTTACTTGAGACAGTCCTATTAATTGAGACAGGCCTTAATTTCTAAAGGTATTTTGATCATATTATGGTATGGAGCCTCCCTGTTTTCTGTTCTCACCCTGAGCTCCTGTTTTCTGTGTTATGATATTCTGTTACTGCTATTTGCTGTGAATGCAAACTCATCACATCTTCAGTGTTTCACATTAAAAGCCCTCCAGTGGCTCAGGAAGAATAATAACTTCGGTTCCCTGGACATCTTTTACTGTGAAACATCTATAGGAAGTGTCGAGTTTCATTAAAAGCAAATTAACATTGAGAAAGCAAAGTAGAATTGATGTGAAGTGAGAACAGCATTTCTGTTAATAAGTGAAACTTAGCAACGTGAGTATTGTGTTGTTTCACTGTGTTGTTTCACTGATGGAATTAATGATAAATTTAGATTATGTTGAATTTAATGTGTAGTAAAACCTTTCAATCAGAATATCTTAAGTTTCCAGACGGAATGATTAATGTGGTAAAAATGATTTCTGGAGTTTTCATTGGTTGTGTGTCACTGTGGATTTTAGTTGCTCTACGGTTCTGCTTTAATGTGCATTTTTGTTATCAGGTGTTACAGTAGCTTAGGCAGATACAGTAGGTTAAAGTTAATCAAATTAGTATGAACTACTAACAAGGTAGTTTACAACTCTAAACTAAAATATTTTATAAAGATTATCACATGCGCTGCCAAACTTTAAACATCGCTGTCGGAAGTCCCAACCTGTTTGTGATCTTCTTACAATCAGGTTGAGTTTGAGGTATTTCCATGTCATTTTTAGAGACAAGCAAGACTGTGTGAACACTTCATTTCATACATTTCCTAGAGTGGTACATGCATTAAAATACATTTAAAAAATTAAAATTGAACTGAAATCGGCTTTAAATAGAGACATATGATTCAACCAACACCATCGATGAATTTTGTCTAACAATGTTACAAAAACTAGTCATTTTGTTGGCATTAGCAGAGTTTGGTGCCATTTTCTGCTTTATTTATAAGAGTTCAATTGTTATTTCTGAATTGTTTTGGAACAGTTTGTTTGTGTCAACACAATTATGATTTTAAAATAGAACAGAAGAGTACATAACATGTTCAAACTGTAGAGTTGTTGTCAGACAGTTAAGCAGCATAAAAGAGAAAACACCTACACGGAAATAGGAGGCTACAGTCTGTCTCCTCATGTTGGTGGTTTCTTCTGGGTGACGCATCATCTCCAGGGTGTCCACCTGAACACAAACATTCACAATGAAGACGCTGCATTGATAAACAGGCCAGACTCGGGCCAGGAGCGTCACTGCAAAGGCAGCAGATTCAAATGAGATGCAGTTTATTTGCAACCTAACATCCTCTGTGGGCTCTGTAGAGATAAAGGTATTATTACAGCAGGTCTCCTTCCTCTAAATGGGCCAGTTGGGAATACACAGCTGTATTAACTGTGCCATCTGTATAACATAGCCCCATAAACACTTAAAGCTAACAATCTAGAGAATAACTCTGCACTGCTGTGGGGCATGGGAAAATTGCAGAGCATTCTGAGTAATGAGACTAGCTGTCACCAAGCAGACAGTCATCCCGACGACGACGGATTAACGAGGACACAATATAAGCTTTCTAATGGCCTTCGCAGTTCATGGCTTCATCAAAATTAATGATGCAATAGATATTTTATGGTAAGTCTACGTTGCAAAGTGCATATCTTCATCCTAGTACAGATAAAGAAAGGTACGTCAAACGTTACATGAAGGGAGGAATCGGACGCTTTGACACTTCACACAGAAGTACAAACGGTTATCTGGGACTCACTTCCGCTATTCTAGCAACCGTCACACTACTTTAATCTGGTCGTACTGGTAACTTTTTGTAAGCGTCAGTTTCTGTCAACTTTTCCCCAACTCTGATTGAGAACATGACGGCATACATATTACATCAGTCACACTGAGTTGTTAGTAAGAAGCCTTTTACTTCTTGTTCAAGAATAACTGAGTAGGTGCTTAGGGGAAGTTCAACAAAGTAGAACAGTTTTTCCACAGTTATTCTGGCACATTAAGTATTTCTATAATCTAAAAACAGAGCATTTGTTTACATTAATGCCGCAGAATTGTGGCTGCGTGGAAAAAATAGTTCAAAAGAAATGATTTACATTTTCCAAAGCCAGACTGTGATTGATGTTAGAAGAGTGAAGCTGCACACAGTTCAAAGTTAGTGAAACAGAGTTAAAGTTTCAATTTGGATTACAATGATGATCAGTTGATTTCAGTGGACTGTGATTTAGAAACATATTTAGATTTAGAAACTTACTATTTACAACAGAAGTCTTACCTTCAATAGGTATTTGGGAGACTGAGTGCGGCACATGTCGGCGAATGACATGGAAATAAAGGAAGAGAAGTGCATAGACAAGAAGTGACAAAGCTGAAATTCACCTTTGAGGGGTTTTTCCACTGTAAATCATAATGTGAAGACCATGAAAAAACAATTCCACAATGGACTGGAAAGACATTTTCAGTTTCATATCTTACAGACATTATGATTTGACCAAATGCTTCCCCTTAAATGAAGTAAAACAGACACAGTGAAATGAAACTGTTGGAGTGTGAGTTCAGAAGTGAGAAAGAAACTTTGTGGCTATCTGGTTTGTGCTAAAAGACAGTGTAGTGTGTGTGTGACACCATAAAAAAGGCACTCAAAGAAACTCTGCATGAAGAACCTCAGTATGAACATGATTAATAGACAATATGGATGCAAACAATTTCAGCGTACTTCTTAGTAAGTCCTTTGAGAGTTGCAACATGACGAATTATTGTGGAATATTCATGAAACTATCAGGGCCTCCTATTGAAGTATGTTGATGCAGTTATTTGAGCTTTGTGAGGACCTACTATTTTTTTTACAATACTTTAGTGCCCATTAGCAACAAAACAACAGTAGTTAGTAAGTCAGAAAAACTGCTTTTGTGCCGTAGACACGAAATGCCAGATGGCGATGCTGCATCACCACAAGCAAGACAGCAAACATAACAGGGTAGTCAATTAATGTGGCTATGCTTCACAGCACAAGTTTTTACTGGGTTTCTTATGGTGCAATGCCTGTGAGCAACAAATAAAAAAACATTATGTTCTCAGATGTGATGATTTGTGCTACGGGAGCACAAGCCTCACCTTGGTGCATCCTGAACCGAGCTGCGGTGGCAGAGATCTGGAGGCAGCCGTGACCCGGGCTCTGGACGTGGCCAGATTTCCTGTTCAAAACCAAACCATAAAAAAAACGACACAAAAAGTCATGTCAGGGCTTATTTAAAGCTCAGATAAAGTTTGAACAGCTGTGTGAAATAAAGCGAAGAAATGATTATTGAGAGCGCACTATCAAATGTGGAGACAGAGTAAACACTTTGGGCTGATATTCTTTCTCAACAAAGTGAACTGCTACACTACGATGTTAACAATAGTTTTCATACTGCAGCACAGTATAAAAGACAGTTCAGAAGGAGCCTAAATCTGAGCTGAATCCCATGGACTCAGGAGTGCAGCTGCGTGCACAGCAGTCCAACAGCCCCACACACAGCGGAAAGGATATGAACATAGCATATGCAAGACAGTCTGAACATTTCAAAGTTTCTGCACAAGATGTCCAAATGTTTTCTCTGGCTATATCTTCAGAGGCTAAACTGTGATTAATAGCAGTGAAAGAAGCCTTTGAAGCAGGATTGGTGACATCAAAGTCCTAATCCATGGGTGGCAGGATTTTTATAATGAGTGGGAAGTATCTTAACACATTTCAAAGGGTTTACTCCATGAATAAACAATAGCTGCACAGATGTGCCACACACACCTTTAGAAAAATACGTCTGCAGACACAGGAGGCAGCATTACCCAAGCAGCCGTGTATGGCAAGGAGGAAAACCTTTGTAAGTTTTTTAAGATAAAGCTGAAGTGACAGGCCAACAATTGTTCTAGATTTTCTACTGCACACAGACGAACTTCTAAAATGCAAATATGTAGTCGGCTTCTGCTATATAATTTCAAGACTCACGTCAGTTGTTGAGGACATGGTCTGACAACGAGCCAAAAACATAAAGACTGGATCAGCGCCTGCCTTTCTCAGAGGACTCTGCACTATCAAGGGTGTATTAGAAGCATCAATCAAACACTGCAGAGATCAAAATCAATTTATGATGGATTAATTAACAGACAGACTACTTCTAACTTTAGACAAAGAACGTCCTTCTTGTGCCAAAGGTTTTAAAGTGAGCCAAAGCAATGTGGCGTCTCATGGGACACACACACACACACACACACACACACACACACACACTCACTCACTCTGCTGTAGTCAAAACAAGCCAAAACATATGATGTGAGAGAACTTCAAGAGGACTCAAACAGTCTTTTAAGCTGGTGATGATACTGCTTTTAGCGTTTGACAGTTATCTGCTAATTTTTATTTATTTATCTACTCATTTATTCTGCTATTAATACATTTTCCTTTTGGTAAATAAACTAAATTCAAGATATTCTGTCACATTAAAATATACACTTTTATATTGGTTAATAATGTGCTTGGGAAAAGTATCCACAGGTTCTGAATCTGAACCTAAAAATAGAAGAAAGGAAAGTGTAAAATATGATAACATGGAAATATGAGCAGTTAATTGCTCATTATGAACACATGTTTGTGAGATGGCCTTGTGTTTAGAATCAGAGGGACAGATTTTACAACCTCAAAAGCCCCTTCGGCACAATCTACACCAAAAAAAATACACCCACAAAAAAAACAAGAAAAAAAACAAGTATGATCTTTGAGAACAGGAGCCGTTAAACTGTGTCGGGTATATTACCAGCACACAGGCAGGGAGGGCCCCGCTCCAATTAGCCCAGAGTAAAGCTGGATGGATTAATTGGAGTGGGTCTTGTGCAAATGAAGTGCGCTCTCTCCTCTCCCCATTAGTGCTGCTGGGCCAGATCATCTGAGCACATTTGTCATGATGAATTAGCGGCTGCGAGTGGAACGGGCTCGTGGAGTGTCACTGTGCTTTCACGCCTCTCACTTCCATGACACCATCAAGGGGAGATGAAGGGGCTGCGCCGCGATGAGAGAAACTATGACAGTTGTACCTAAGCCTTGCAAATGGACACTCACTGCTTTCTTCATGCATTCCTTGGCGGGTCGTATTAATTCAGTCTTCTGGCGGGTTTCATATCCCCTCCTGACTAGATGATTAGAGCACGGGTTAATAGTCAGTATCCTCAAAGATTTCTGCCTCCTGAGACATGAAACCAAGGGAACACCTGTGATGTCCGGCCTGAAAGAAGACCTTCTAATTTAGATACAGTAGGGAACTTGTCTAATGATGTGGATTATAATTATTCAAACACAGAGACGAGCAAGAAAAGGGAAGATTTGTTCTTTGACAGTGGATTCAGTTGAAGAAAAAGGCCACATATGTTTTTAGTTACAGCTTGAGGCAGTTCTTACTTTTGTCAGTATTTGTTTCAAATAGACGTGTGATCATAAAATAAAATAAGAATAAGAGAGAAGAAGATTTAATATAAAAGCTTAATGATTAAACGAGGAGACAGCAGGTGAGGGGAATATTTCCCATCAGGTCATTCAGTCTTGAGAAACAGGCGGTGGAGGAGCGTCCCACTGATCGTTTCTGCTTCACGCATGTTGCTCTTGGCATGGACTTCCAGGACAAACACAGAGTGAGGCAAAGCAGTGTGTGGGGAGGGGAGGGGGCAGGAAGAGAAAAAGCCTTCCTTGGCATCTGTGCGTTCACTTTGAAAATTAAGCCCAGCAAGAATCCTGTAGGAAAAAAAAAAGCTCAAGCTGGCAGTTGTATTGGGGTTCTATTGACAAGAATAGTCAATGTGCTTGGGATTAAAAAGCAATCCCGCGTTCAATATGACACCTCCCTACACGCTTTTATGAGTGCCAGTGTGCGCCTTGTACTTCAGAAGCTGTGGATCGAGCTGTCGACACGGGGGACAATCAAAGTTGTAAGAGAGAGCAGCCTTCCCGAGCTGAGTGAGCAGAGGCTTGCTGGATATCTCCGCCGCTCTCCCGCTCTCCCTTTTTGAAAACATGTGATCTAGAAACTCAACTCAGCAACCAAGCAAATGAGATTAAAGCACCCATAACCCCCCGCCACCCTCCATAACCACCACCGTTTATGCCTAGAGATGGCTCCGGGGGCTGTTGATTTAAATGCCATCCACTACTGTCAGAGCAGATCAATCATAAAAAGCATGGTGTAATTGGCTTTTAGTGACACAACACAGTGTTGCATTTATCAAAGGATGTTGTATCATGTGACTTAGGAGAGCTGGCTCCTCGCTATTGATGTGCGGGGCCCTCAAAAATCCCACTGCTGACTCAAAACATTCTCCAATGCGACGATTAGGGGAGAAATTGAACAAAAGTATTACTTGGTGAGTGTCTCTTTTGGTAAGCGAGAGTGTGTGGAAGTCTAGTGAAAGACTGCGGTGTCTGCCCACTGGGATGAAAAAAGGCTTCTACTGGGAGAGAACAAAGAGCCAAATGTGTCATATCGCTGGGAGAAGCCTGTCATTTCTACACAGGAGGATCTCCTAACATGAAGGGAGACGGAGGGAGATGCAGAGGAAGGGAGAACTGCAACTGTGGCTTCATGTGAAGATGTAAAACCAATGTAAATTGTTCGACATACATGGACTTGGACATGTACATATGGACATATACGGGTTGAACTTACAACCCCTTATATCTCACAGGGGAATATTGCTGTATAAGCTTGTTTCGTTAACTCACCCGGTGTAAAAATTGTAAAATATGAACAAGACTTTCCTGAAGGTAGAAATTCACACCAGAAATCTTGTCACTCACAAGAAATGTAAGAGCTCAGGGGAGTTTATGGGCTTATTTTAGGGGTCATTATTATAAGCATTACAGTAAAATGAAACCCTGCTTCAGATAAAAAAGTAAAGGAAGTACTCAGATCCTTTACTTAAGTAAAAGTAGCAATACCACAATATAAAAATGCTCTGATATAAGTAAAAGTCCTGCACCTAAAATCTCACAGAAAAGCATACAAGTATTAGCAGCAAAATGTCAGTGTTATATATTATTATATATGATATTAATGTATTATTATTGCTGATGCATTCCAGTGTAAATTAATGGTGTAGCAGATCATGGTGAAGCTGATTTAACTACTTTATATACTGTTGGGTGATGCATATCTTAAATGCTAATCGCATGTTTTGTATGTAGAATCTTAATCTGCAAAGTAACTAGTAACACTAGTAAGTGTCAGATAAAAGTAGTGGAGTAAAAACTACAATATTTACCTCTGAAATGCAGTGAAGTAGAAGTATAAAGTCGCATAAAAATACTCGAGTAAAGTACAAGGACCTCAAAAAGTACAGTATTTGAGTAAATGTGATTAGTTCTTTTTCACCACTACAAACAAATATACAGTAAAGCCACATCCATTCACCAATTCACAACATTCAGTTTTCCTTCTTAATGAATCACATTAAAGTCATTTTTCATGGCTTTAGGAGGGTTTTTCAAATCACAGATTAACTATCACAAGAACAGCATGAATACATACAAACTCAGGGAGGATTTTTCAGCCTGATAACATTTTCTTTTTCTGAGGCAGTTGGTAAGTTGTCTTTTTACTAAAATAAAAAAAAATAAAAAGATATGTTCCAGGTGTAAAATCTTTGCCACTCCATAAATTCATGCAGCTGTAAATCAGACTTGTAAGTAAAATATATCTTCTTCTACATCTCTACATACATTTATGCCACTGCTTGAGTTAATAATTCAAAATGACAACAAATTGCACCAGTGTAGGTCTTGCTCATATCAGTAATTTATTCTACATGTTGCATACATTATGAAGTGTTAAAGCCCTGGAAAAGATAAATGATGCATATCAATAAGAGGAAAAAATGCAGGAAATATACTTTACGTCTTTACACTCCACTGTCTGTGAACTTTTCACAGGGCACACATCACTCCACACGTCCACCACTTTCATTGTGCTCTGACAAAGGACTGGCAGTCTTGAAGTGCTGTGTGTGCAGATGTGCTGTGCTACAAGCAGCAAGGCCAGGCAGCCCTGCAGCTACACACACACACAGACCCATACTTTGACCGCAGGCTGCCCAGGCCCTGGTAGGCCCTACTGAGCCCAGCCAATTCAAACACTGTGATCCCCCTGATCTGGGAAAGGCCCTGGCTCTGATGAATTTGTCCATGCAAATACATCCCATTTCCTCTGACAAAACACCACCACATGTCCAAGCCTCAAGGACCCACATTCTGCAGGGCTCAAGTGGCCTCACTATTCACCGCCTGGGAGCTTTTTACTTTCTGGGGCCCTCCTAGTTTCCTACTGTTCTCCAAACATGAACTGCTTCGATACTCAGACCATCACATTCTCAATCTGGCGTGTGGAATTAATGAGTAGTGAAATATCACATAAATGTGGACTGTGTGGCTGTTTTAAACTTTGAACGAGAATATAACGTAGAGGTAAAAATTATCTGGTTTAGAGGAATTGTTCCTGTATCACTGCAGTTTGATATGTGTACCGCCAGAAACATTAACATTCACTGCGTGAGTGTGTGTAGTTTGACATCCCAGATGCATTATTTTACTTCCATCATAGTGTCAGGCTGCAGGCCTACGAGGGTGTCCCCTAGTGGTGACACTGTGAGGAGGCGACCCACAGTGTGAAACCACCCTGGTGTAAAACAGATTTCCATCAGATCCCCCCAGATAATGGTAATTTCACAGATAACAGTGAATCTATAATATGGAGTAAAATGCAAATTAAATCCCCCCACAAATTTTACCCTGAAGAATAGATTTATAATTTTCTTATGCTATACTGTATCTCACTTTAAACGGCGCTCCATCTTTTCCAGACTGATAAGCCGGAGCAGAGTGTTTCATAGCTTTTATTTAATGAGATCTAATGCAGTTTCACAAACTGCAATAAGAAAACTGGACCTCCAACTCCAAAGAAATAACAGAGAGAGACTGCGAGCATATTGCAGTCATACTGCCTTTAAATGAACACGCAAAAGAATCTATACAGTTACTGTGAGCTTTAGTGGAGCTTTTTAGGACAAAAAGGCTCAAACTGCACAACACATTAACAGTTTATTTCTGCGACAAATCATCACATTAACCTGACCCAGCAGTCTGAATGGCAGGACAGACAAAAGCGCAGTGGAACAAAAAGGAAATAAAGAAGCTTTTAGACCAAACCGACACTATGTCAGCAGCAGTAAACATTACAGCACATTTTAGTATCTATTCAGTGCCTTTGTGCCCCGAAATGAAGTGTTTCCTGAATTTGTTTTTATAGAGTGTACTCCGCTGAAGCCGTTAATTGCAGAAAGGAAGTGGCTGAAGGCTCCCTTGTGCTCAACCTGCAATTGAAGTTTACAGACACATCACACAGATTTCTACTGGATGGAGTCTCAGCTAAGGTGCCTTTTGTGAATTGAAGCTCCTTTTAATGCCACAGGGACTGAAAGCAGGCATTTACAGGTCCCTAAAAAGGACGTAAATCACATAATGTGGCTTAGCTGAAATAAAGTAGGAAGTGGGAATCTGATAATTTAACACATCTATTAGCATTTCAGCTAAGTCAAGTGACCAGGAGGCCTCAGCCGCGGCTAATGATGAGCACATTACTCTACCTTCATTTAACCAACAGAAAAGAGGTGGGAAGAGTTGCTTTTGTGTTCTCTAAATACTGTTTCTTCATCCCCTGGGTATTTAGAAACCTTATCATAAAAATATCCCACTGCACCCACAATCTGTAGATAGCATTCAGCAGTGGGAAACCAAGAGGGACAGCTTAGTGAAAATAAAAACAGAGCGCCATGCAGAGAGCTGAGCCTCTCAAGAGATAATGGAGACTGCAGATTTATCCGAGCACGGCACACAGAGGCTTGAAATGAAGGGGGACCAGGAGATGCCTGGGAGCCGCGTCTTTAAGAAACCCACTTACCTGAACACTTATGGAAGCAGTAGACACCAGCACAATTCACAGAGTAATACAGTGAGAACCCGGCCTTTGTTAACAATAGTTTGTCTCAAAGAAAAGTTTCCATTTCCATTGTGGTTAGCAGTGGAATAATGTTCCTGTTAGTGGCTGAGATATTCTACAGTGATATATTTTTCATTGAGGCTGATTTCATAGCATACCTGTTTTAGTTAACGGGCTGGAAAACAGCTGCTGCAAAAGTTTGTTCTCCGACGTTCTCAGAACGACAACGATGTCTGCAGGAAGAGTGTCTCTGTTCTTCTCCAAAAATCCATTCACATTGTACATTACCTGTCGAGTAGGACATCAGACAATCACATAAACAGTCTAAACGTTATTCACGTTTTAAGGAGCCAATCTGATTTGTCATTACTACCTCTTGTACAGGGCCTGGCAATATGGCAGAATTTTGTATTATTATTATATTTTTCTGATATCAATGTATATCATGAAATGGCAAATGAGATCAAATTCTAAAAGGATTCAAATGATGTTCAATGCAATAGGCCTTTTTCGCAGAGGACATTTTGACTTGTCACAGCAGATGTAAACAATCCAATTAATGATGGCTGAATTCCATTTAGCTGCTTCTGTTTCAGGGCCCTGGTGTTGTGTATGTTGGCTCACTGTCACACTGTCATGGCTTACTGGGACACTTGAATAGTATAGAGCCATCGTTAATGTTATTAGTAACACCTGTGCTTTTCCCACTATGACAAGTAAAAAAGAAAAAAAAGGCCTATGAGCTGTGTGTAACTGTTATGCATTACATCAGAAAAATTGCTTCACACATGTAATGCTCACATGACTAATTTTGTCATATTTTTAATTACAGTTTGCTTGGAATCATTAATTAAAACAACAGAATTTTGTGAAACAATAACGCGATATGATCATATGGTCACTGAAAGTCGTTAAACATTAACAACTAATTATAGCCCAGCCTAATCTTGGATATTCAAGACATAATTTAAATTTAAGCAGGATATAAATTAATTACTTTATAGAATATGTACTGCTACGTCATCTTCCACAAGTGGCATTTGTGACAGGCATTTTAAAAAACTTTAACTATTGTTAATACACTGCTAAATCTCCACTCTTATCACACCAACAAACAAGGCAGTTGGTTATTTGTTGCACAGATTCAAAGACTCTTACCTTTCCTGCATAATGCTGAATCCCAAAACAAAGCTCCACACGCTTTGGTATCCAGAAGTACTTGCAGCGTAAATTATCCTCAAATTTATCTGTAGGCAAGAAATGAGAAAGCCAAAAAAGTTAAAGATACGAAAAGTAGGTAGGAAAGTGTTAAAGTATATAAACTGTGTGGCAAGAGCTGCTGCTACATTCAAAGAATCAGTGACCTTTGACCCTCTTCTATTCATTTTTCATGATTTTTCTTTGTCTGATGTCTGAGCATGCTGCAGGAGCAGGTCCAGTCTTACCCACTAAGGTCTGGTCAGTGGCCTGAGGGAAGCGGCTCTCCTCGTCCAGCAGGGACAGCAGACCCATGGGCTTCTGCAGGAACATGTCCAGGATGGGCCTGTTGTCCTCGTACTCCACCAGGCTGGCATCGACCCCCTCGCTCTGGTATTCTATCTAATTAGAACCAGTGAATGTAGAACATTCTAGTTAATGATTTCTCTAAATGACCCAATTAAACAATCTGGGCTAAATATGATTTGTGTGTGTGGGAAAAAAAGAGTTTCTAATCAACAAAACCAAACAGCTGCAGCCGGCTGTGTGTGTCTATGGCTGAAGTTTACAGCATAATAGAGTCTTTTACTGAATGCATAAAACAGAACAGCTCTGAACTAACAAATAGAGCCACTTACTTATTCATAATTTATTTCACTTTGCAAATAACCCAGAGTCACATCATATTATTGCATCTATTTAATTTCAGATCAAAAAGTTGTTTTAAATATATATTTTACTAATAAAGTGGAACCAATGGATCTAAACCGTCCTCATGTTTAAGTCATTAACTCAGAATAATCAGTGTCTGTGTACAGCGAGACTGAACACATCCACACCAAATAAAAATCCCTTTTCCACCGAGCACCAGCCCTTCATCAGGGGCTGCTCGCACTTGTTTGTGGAAGAGAAACTTTTCCACAGGCTTAAAGGCCTTATTTTCAATAAGATCACTGCTGTAATTAGTGTGTAAATGGGTAAATGTAGCTTCCAATAACAGTTCTTATCCTGGAGAGTGCTGCAAAATGTAAATGAATGAGCAGGGGGTATTATCAGTTTTTATGTGTGAAATCCTGCCTCAATAAATGATCTTGTTTGTATTTTATTAAGTGTATTCTTCTGTACATGTGTTGCTGTATGCATTAAATGTAAAGCAGATTGAGTTTACTTGTAATAAAAAGGGCTATATAAATAAAATTGCCCTGCCTTACCTTGTTTTTCCTCTTAGAAGGACTGTTGCAAAGTTAACACAGACTGAAAGGCATTATGGCAAAATGGTTCTTGATTAATGTCTATTCATTTCCATCAAGGAAAATAAAGACTTCTTCAGGGTAAACAACTTCATTAAATCAATTAAGAGAGTCATTTGGTGGCGCACAACAGTATAAACATTCCTTTACACATCACAGCCCAGCTAAAAGCAAACTCTTGAGAGCATCTCTGCCCTGATGGATGTGAAAACACACAAAAAATATCAAAATGACTGATTTCCATCACAGTGTTTTGAAGGGAATTTGTTTTGCTCAGTATATCTTATTGCTGAAGAGTGTCGTTTTGTGGATGCATTAATTCCAAGCACATCATTATAGTGTCATCTTAAGCATGATGCATTCACACATACCATCAATAACCTCTCTTTTTATGTC
Source organism: Macquaria ambigua (assembly GCA_008360985.2). Lineage (NCBI taxonomy): Eukaryota > Metazoa > Chordata > Actinopteri > Centrarchiformes > Percichthyidae > Macquaria > Macquaria ambigua. The sequence continues at coordinate 412,407 of VMKM01000049.1, forward strand.
AAAACTCACCTGTTCGAGGGCAAATATGTGCTGGTTGAAGTAAAACTGGATCTGCTCGTTGGCGATGTTGATGCACAATTGTTCAAACGAGTTCTTCTTGAAGTTTTCAAATCCAAAGATGTCCAGGATTCCCACATTCATGCCACTCTCTGCAGCACTTCAAAGGAGGAAAAGGGGACAAACAAACTTATTCTTCTATGTAACGGAACAAGCAAATCCCCAGCAGGCGTATTAATTGATAAAACTTTAATGATAATCCAAGTTCAACCCAAATGCAGAGTCTGGTCTGGACGGCCTACTAGTCTGATGAGAAATCACAAACATCAGCTTTCAGAAAAGTCAGGGCCTCTCAAATGGTTTTATTTCAGTCTCTATTGATTTAACCTTGAGTCATTTTCAATATCTGCACAAACAATACTAATTTCTACAACACAGCATGAAGACTTAACACCCCACATTTCATATTCAGTGCTTGGAGCTGCTACTTTTCACGATCAGTCATTACCCACTGTATGTAGAGGTCACCTTTAGCCGGTGCTACCGGGTTATTAATGGCAATAAGGAAACGGCAAAGATGAGTGGAATGCAGACAGGAACTCTGGCTTTTGTACATCTCTGAGAGACGCCTCCTTGACAGTCGACGCTCATATTTATGAAGGAATTCTTTTGGATCAATGAACAGCCTCTTTGCAGTCTCTCTGAAGTCTTTTTAATCATCTGAACATTATTTTCTCTGCACGCAACTCCGTATAAAAAATTTATTAAAACTTTTTTTTTGCTTGTCTTGTGCTTGCCCATTGATATTCTCCTCTGCATGTTTGCATCTACCTCTACAGACTTCCATAAAGGTCATCAGAGCTTTGCAGAAACTCCGCGCGATCACTCGAGATAATCGAAGAAGAGAGAGTAACAGTGAACGTCCACACAGATGTTCATCACCAGCACGCACTCACCAGATATTCATGTCAGGCTGCAGCAGGGAGTTGATGCGGTTGACTATCCAGCTGAAGAGGCGTCCGTACAAGGCCTTGGACATGGCGTCTCGGACGTCTGTGGCTTTGTCCACGGTGTTAGTGCGGATGATGGTCTCGCCCCTGGTGACCACACACTGGGAGGTCAGCGCCTCCTGGAGTTCCTCAGGGCCGATGCTAAGGAGAGACGCAGCTGAGAGAAAAGACGAGAGAGTTAATCAGTTTGATAATCAAGAGCTCGTCTGCCTTTATCATTAGCATAAAAATAAGCCACAACAATCTTTAACTGTGGATGCCTTAGCTCCTTTACATTTTTTATGTAAATGTAAAGGGGTTCTGTGTTTTTGAATATATTATTGTTTCAACTGCTTATAGAAAAAAAAAGTTCCCCTATGTTCTGGGTAACAAGATATGATTGATTCATTGTTTATTTTGTGTAATGCACAAAAAAAAAAAGAAAAAATGCCACAAAGGCTTATATGACGTCCAATATACTGTTGCCATAGTGAAACAACATGTCACAAAATAACAAACTATTACACAAAATGTAAATTATATCACAACATAAAAGACATAACACAGAGACCTGTGAACGCATTTCTCAGAAAGGTTCCCTTTTTAAAACTCAAGTAATTTAAAAATCATCCGCCCAGAAAGAATCTGCAGAGCGGAGGGCATTTTACTACAGAGTGCAGTCCTTAAATCATCACACAAGGAGGAATAAAACACAAAATAGCCTCCTTTTTTTAATCTCATCTAAATCACACAACAAACTCTTTGCTCTTCAGGGAGACCATTAAACCTACCTGTTTCTTTGGCTAAAAGAAGAGTATCGCTGAGTATTACAACACACACTGCTTAATAATGTACTGTACTGTATCTCACCGTTCTCTAAGGCCTCTGAGTTAGGAACTTCACTCTTATCAGTCTGGTGTTGGGATGTGATGGCAGCAAATTCAATATTGCCGGTGTTCAAAATGGCTGAGAGAATTTTGTAAACAGAGTTGACCTCCTAAAAAAGAGAGAGAGAAAAATAATACAAATATCATAGCACTCAACTGCGACCAAATACTCTAAATACTACATTTGATCGAGTATTAAAGTACCTCTTCAGTAAAGCCGATATTTCGGAAGCACCCCTGAATTGCATCAAACTGCTCCTTGTACAGTTTGCTGGAGACGATATCTTGCATTACTTTGCAGTGCTGACTGTCAATATACCTGCAGATGCACATTATTACTATCAATGTAAAATTTTGTAATGGTAAGGGAAAGAGGGCAGGAATACTACGAACATGTCAAACTGCTGTGCTAACCTGGGAGGCGTCCCGTCTGGTAGCCTGTAAGTCTTCAGCTTGTCTTGGTGGTAAAGCCCAGCGTATATGTAATAAAATATGTGGAAGTTTTTCTCCCCACTGAAAGAAAAACAAACAGAGTAGTCAGAAGTATGACAACGGGAACTCCAGTCAGACCAAGCCTGAGCAACACATACATAGCCTGTTTGATGACCCTCGACTTCTCCAGCAGGTACTCGGATATCTTGGCCCCGATGACCGCTCCAGTGGGTGTGAACTTCATCTCCAGGTATTTGCCGAAGCGGCTGGAGTTGTCATTGATAACTGTGCAGGCGTTTCCGAAGGCCTCTACAAGGGGGTTCACCTGCAGGATCTTCTCACGCAGCGTCCGATTGTTTGCCTGAGAGCAACAACACGTTTCTTTAGTAAACTATGGTATCATTTCGAGATAGTTTAGAGTTTATGCAGTATTCAGCACTAGTATTAACACATTTAACAATGCGAGGATGACCACACTGCTACTATACCTTTCCCAAGAAGGTAAGATGTTGAACAATCAAATGAGCGCTCTCTGTTTTCCCCGCACCGCTCTCCCCACTGATTATGATACACTAAAACAAAGGGAAACAAATCTAGTGAGTAAAACATCAAGCAAAGACTATTTACATTATATTACATGTATGTTTCCTTTATTTAACCAGGTAGAACTCTTGTAAAGAATTAAATCTCTTTTTCAAGACAGACCTGACCACTTGGCAGACACTTTTGTCCAAAGAGCATTCAACCCCCATTGCAAAAAGAGCTAGATGTAATAAAACATTTCAAGACCATTCCTCACAAATATTTTAAAACATTGTTTAATATAATTTTCTTGGAAGATTTTAATCATAATTTTATCAATTTTACGATAGTGGGGTTGGGTGTTTCCACTCATCAAATGTTTTTTCTGAAGAATACCTGGTCTTTGCAGAACGTCATCATGCCTTGGTAGGCTGCATCTGCAGTAGCAAAGATGTGTGGAGGGTTGTCAGCCCGCTTCACACCGTGGTACAGCTTAGAGAACTAGGAGAAGGCACATCCATAAACAAGGCACATTATTTCAGTTTTAAAGATTAAAGAAAAACCCACCTGGATTTATTAAAAGATCCCAGATTTTTGTATTGTTATAATTTTTCAAATCAGATTTTCACCTGTTTTTAATATTTTCAATAAAAACTGACTCATTTCCACACATTTTACAAAATAACAAGACTAAGAGTCTACAGCCATGCTAGAAGCTCTGTGAGGCTGTACTTAGGCACAGCGGTGATTTTACCTGAATGCTAATGACAACATGCTAACATGCTAACAATGACAATGCTAACATGATGTTTAGCAGGTATAATGTTTACCATGTTCACCCTTTAGTTGAGCATGTTAGCACGCTAAAATTAGCTAATTAGCACTAAACACAAACTACAGCCGAGGCTGACGGGAATGTCATTAGTTTTGCAGGTATTTGGTCATAAACCAAAGTATTGGACAAACTGAAATTGTGACCTGATGATCACCAGTTGTTATAGTTCCTGTGGGGCTTGTGAATGTCAGTACCAAATTTCAGTATAATCCATCCAATTGTTCCTAAGACATTTCACTAAAAACAAAGAATGTCAACCTCATGGTGATGCTAGAGAACAAGTCAGGGGATCACCAAAGTCGGTAGAATACATCCTCTGGGGAACATGAATGTCTGTACAAAATGTCATGACAATCCATTAAACAGTTGTTGAGATATTTCAGTCTGGACATTGCTATCCCTAGAGCCATGCATGGCTAAAAACAATAAATGGTTAAATGAGTATTTGTGCTGAAAATTGTAATTTTGACATCAGATTTTATGCCAGATTTTTACATTGTTATTTTTTAAATCCGGTTTTCAACCATTTTTAATATCTGAAATAAACACTGATTAAATTTACTGAAAAACAACAAGCCCTACACATACAGTATAATATATCCACTAAGGCAGGACCAGTGGCATGACTGATCATTCATCATTTCCACTGTGATTGGTAAACCACTGGGAACATTTGTGTGACTGGTCCACAACCAACCTGGGGAGAGTAGAAGCTGAGATTCTGGAAAGGATTGAGAGCGATGAGGATGTCACCAACGTAAGTGTACACCTGCAGCTCATTGTACCTCTTCTGGAGATGGCTGATTATTGTCTCCTGCAGAAAAGAAACACACACACACACACACACACACACACACACACACACACACACACACACACACACACACACACACACACAGCATCAACAAGATTGTACCTTGGACCGATCAATGCATGATGAGATAAACACATTAAATCTTACCTCATCTAAGTACTCCAGGTTTACCAGATCATCATCGGGACAGCTCTCTATTATGAGGGTTTTACGAGTATTGATCCGCTCGTGCCTGTATGAAGCCAAGGACATGATAATGCTTCAGAAAGCTGTAAAGTGACCACCACATGAGAAACAGTACTTTGACTGGCTGGATGTAAGAGCCAGTCACTTCCACGGTTTGTGTAAAGCCCTTAGAGCTCTCCCAGGGGACACATCTCCCATTATCACAGGCTGTAATTGCACTTCATCTGTGTTTTGACCTATCACTCTCCAATGAGCCCCAGCGGGCAGAGGTCAACACAGAGCCAGCTGGATCCACGGGACTGTTGAAAACCTCAGGGGACACCAGGGAGTGTGTGAAAGAGAGCTGTGTCTGCGAGTGCCTACTGCTTTATGTGTCTATATACAGTACATGTGTGTACATATGCAGAGTAGACTCCAATGTACAGTGGACAATCAGCCATTTCTATGAAATTTAAAAGATAAGGTTTGTGATATTCTATACTTGTTTGTCTTATTGTCATCAAATCCCACGAAAAAACCAAAACCAACACTGAACTGATCCTACTAACGTACTTTCTGTGCTTTCATGCTAACATAACCAACGCTCTTTAGTGATCTGGTCTAACTACATTAGCGTAACATTTGTAATTTGAGGTATATTGCGTTACTTTTGTTTTCTGTTTTTATTAAACAGAATTTTAATAAAGTCTCAGGTCAGATATGTTGACCATATTTCATACTACCTCTTTTACGCTTCAATCTAAAACGGGTCATATGTTAACAAGCTTACGTTAGTTTTGACAGTTAGCTCAGCTAGCTATGCAACAGTTACACCTGGCAGCTACAGGGTCTAAATATTTACTAACAACTAATCTCTACATGAGAACTAGTTTGTGTGGTGCAGCCTGTTTTAATTTAGTGAAGTGCAAACCTCAACTTAGAACACATGAGTTTACACTCAACTTAAGAAGAGTTGGTGCAACCGGTTCCTGAGCACCGATTGTGTATTAATCCTCAGCTGAAAATAGTCCACAACAAATGCACTATTTACTCCTCAACATTTGCTAAAAAATACAGTGCCCAGCTGTTCTGTTACTTTAAAAAAATGAAACTACATATTTGTGAGCCATTTTTAAAGTCTCACGTCTTCAGTAGGAACAAATGGGCTTGGGGCTAAGTGCTACAGGGTAGGAAAGTCAGAAAGTAGTGAAAAACAAATTGTTAGTTTTTGGTCTTTTCATGAGATTTGTTGACAATTAAGAAAACGCCAGCCTTGTCCTTGAAATGAAAGCACTTCTGGTTACTTCTCAATCCTCAAAACTGCAAAAACAATAAAATATCTCATTCACAGGATGTATCTATATTCTATTATAATAAATAATCAATCATATGATGAATAAAAATATTCAAGCTTCAGGTTAGGAATTGTTTCCTCCTCTGCCTTTGTATTCATTCTGTATTCTGAATATAATGCAAATGCAACAGCGCAGGAATAAAGTCACATGTTCAATATGCGGTCCCTCTACAGTGAATCCTTGTCATCACGTCCCTTTAGAGAAGGACTTGAGACCTCTAGCCTCTACCTCTCTCCTGCTTTGAAGTAAATCACACTATTCCACCTACGGCAGCTACTTTTAAGTTCTCTATGTCTTTATTCTTATCTGGAGTCATTGTGTGCTGATCTGTGGCATGAGAGACTAAACCAGGCAAGCCCAGTTCTCGCCCTACAAGCTCCTAATCCCATTATCCACTTTCACTGTGGACAGGAATTCGGGATCAGGCTGAGGCACCGACTCTGCACACTCTCGGGAGTAAACAGAGCTGGCACAACATCAAGACTCTCAGTCAAGGGCAGATTCAGCGAACTCCTTTATAATGAAGATTAAGCATTGCCAAAGTCAGTATTTCTCCAGTAAACAACAGGAGACTTTCTGCTCAGTCATTCGCTGCCATAAGAGTGTCTCACATTTTAGGATAAAATCTCATGAAATCACTCTCTCTGTCTCTCTCTATATATCTATATACACATTTATCTTTAAAAAAAACATTAGGAACTTGTATAGTAGCTGCTATTATAACCTGAAAAGAAAACAACCCAAATTAGCTAACTTAAAACTGAGCAAAAAGAAGGCAGCTCAGTTGAAATGTCTCCTATTTTCAGAAGTAAATCAATCTTGAACAGAATATTTACTAAATCATTGGTTTAATCACACGGGTGTGCAAGTGCTTTGTACTAAGGACTCCCCATCAGATGGTTTCCACATCCACTGGCCTAAATGGCATTTATTAATCTAAGGTTAGTCAGCACAATCACTCCTTCTGAATTAGTCACACTCCCCTACCCTAACTTCCCTTTAATCACATACTGTAATGTCCATTACTGGGGCTCATCATCATTTCGGAGTGAAAGAAGATGAGACCCTGCCCCCTACTGGACAGAAAAAATATCACAACTCAGTCAATGCCCATCTGCTGCAACAGAGATCTCCAGTGACAGCACACAAATGAAGCAACCAGCTTAGTCATTGCAGCACATTATTTCTTCTGCGTTTGCAATTTCCGAATGAAAAATCAAGGGACTTACTTGGTTTTGGTTTTGCAGCCCGCCTCTTGCTGCTCCTGGATGAGAGCAGCTAACTGCTGTCGGAGTGCCACATCTTTGCCGTGGGCCTGCTTAATGAAGGGGTGCTCCAGGAGGTGGGTCACAGATGGACGTGCCTCAAAATCCTTTATCAGACACCTTAAAATCACAAAAAATAAAGAGTAACTTTGAACACTTCAGACAAACAAAACCTCCCATATTATCTATCTTTTTTTTTTCAGTCTTCAAATCAGAGTAAATTAAACAGCTGAGGAGAAACTGTGCAATCACCTGAACATTGCAGACAGCTGATTTGTCTGGATCAGTTTTGACAGACACTCACAGCAGCAGGGAGCTCCTTGCAAGTGTTTTAAAGTCTGGGTCACTAATCTGTCGTGCTCTGCCTGAGTACCACATGGTCACTATCACCATGGCCGCCGAGTCCAAACAAGCCCTGCTAGGGCACAGCGGTAAGTCCTATCTGTGATGTGCAGTGTTTGCCAATAGGTGATGGCACTTTGTGATACTGGCCCGCGGCGGCAATTCAGCATCAGTTAGCTGCTGATACAAATGGTTGCAAAATATTGACTGTTAAGCAGCACACACCCAGGAGAACAAGTTCGGCTTTCATTTCTGACAGTTTTGATATACTGTCAGACAAAAACTATGAAATTAGAGGACTTGAAATCCCCACCTGAACTCAACCATGCATCCATCAACAATCCACATTTGTGTTGTTCAATTACTTGTTCAGCTAAAGACTTTCAACGTCTGGATGTGTGTGCGCGTGTGAGCACTACAACACCAACGACTGCAGGCAGAGACAAGATAGGAGAAAAACACCAATCTAATTCCTACCACCTAATCTACACTGAAATTCTGTTTCTTTTATCAGTTTGTTCAGCTCTGAAAGTTAATTCCATGAATTCATTAGCGTCAGGACATTAAGCAGAGGTTGCTGCTATTAGCAAGGCTGTGCTGCCGGGATGCCGAACGGCAGGCCACTTTGTCACAGAAGTCAGCTCTTTGGGACACTGGTGATGGATTTATTATCCTGAAAAACACCCCCCTACACACACACACACACACACACACACACACACACACACACACACACACACACAGACACAGACACAGACACACACACACAGGCCTGGTTGGGCTGAAAAGGCTTCACAAACAGCCTGGAGAGCTTGATAACATTGTCCAGCCTCCCCACATTGAACGCTGCCGGGCTTTGTTTGAGGAGCTTATTTGTGATATGATATCACACAATCCATTAACCCAGATTACAGAGCTGCAATCCAAAAAGAATCCAATGAAAACCTCTGCAATTATAGTTGTAAAAAGTATAAAAACTACCATCACTACAACGTGTGTTGGCTGGTTTAAGGGGTAATATGCCTCGACTCTGTCCTGACCAATCAATAATTGATATGACACAAAAAAAGGCCCTCAAGGCAGATGGTCTGTTTGTTTTTTCAATTACTCCTTTTCAGTTATTCCATTTCATTGAAAACCTTGGACATAAATGTTAGCCAGAAACCATGCCTACACAAATAATTGAATTTTATTTTCTCATTATGGTTCAGACTCACACACCTCTGTGCGGTAGATATTAAGGTTGTATATTCTGAGCAACCATTACAAGCCACCCCTGACATTATTAGCTTTGCACAGTGGAGGAAATGATAAGTTATCTGGGCCTCAGATAGAACTGATAACTCAGGTGAATTAGTTTGTTCCTCTGTGGCAGATTTACACAAATGAAAGTCAATGAACAGAAAGACGAGAGGGTTGATAGAATCTGGCTATAAAATATCAATTTCAATTCCCTCCGTGTTTACATGCACATTCCCGCCTGCTGACGATGTCCTATAGCTAAAGTTCAGCTGTTCCTGATTTAAAAATTGTTATCTCCGTGTATGTTTTACCATTTCATACTGGACAAATGCTATATAAGTTTTTTAAAATTGGCTTATGGCATTTTCAAGAGTAGCTGCTCATACAAATAATACCAAGAGAGTAATATGAATGTTTATCATCTTAAGTCCTGTATACTATATTTTAACAGCAGGTGTTCAACATCACTTTCAGTCACAGATTCAAATGTCTTGCCAACATATTTAACACATGAAACTTTTTAAAAATAGTATAAATTGTGTTACAGGTCAAGAAAACCAGGTTCAGAACTAGAGGCTGATCGATACATCAGCTGATAATATTGTCAATATTGCATCAAACATATTTTGTGTTATCACATATCCCACGTCATTGACCATGGCAACATTGACATATCCGTGTTATTAATAGTGACATACTGTATAGCAATAATGACATGTGGGCATATATGTAAAAAAATAAATTACGTGAAATAAAGTAAATTGCAGCAATAAATGATTTACATTTTACATTTACATGATTTGATGTTAACCTTTCTTATTTCATGTTTAATATACTTTTATTTGTGGTTCATGGTTATTATTTACACTAATTTAAGATTTTTGTTTACGGTGAAATATCCGACCCCAGACATATAGTTTTGGGGGGATAATTTTTTGCATGAGTATACTCACAGGTAGATTCACACCTTGAAATTACCTCATGAACATATGTTGGAAGACCGTATTACATTATGCTGTCAACACAAATGCAGATCTTTCCTCCTACCCATCCCTAAACCAACCCACTCTAACCCCTTCACCTGCACCACCCATCTTATTATTATCATATCATTATTTACTAATCAAAACAAACTCTTAATTAACTAAATTTGAGGAATTCTTACCAATAAAGTCTTTTTATGACTATGTAAAATAAATAAATAAATAAATATTGGCCAACATATCATTATTCTAAAAAATCAGCCTCAGTTCTTCAGAACAGGTCGGGCCCAACATTAAGTGTTGCTGTCTACTGTTTGCTTTCACAACCTGTTTGGAAAATAACTGCTTTTCCAAAAAGTATTGAAAAAGAAAGAGGACAAAGGTTGACAGGTTGAAGTTAGAAGACACTTACTGGCCGATGAAATGGCAAAAACTTCTGCACCATTGCTCTGGATTTCGTAATGTAGGGGAGGGATTTCTGAAACAAAATCAAACGCACAAAAGTCAGCATAATATTTGCATAATACAGTGACTTTATTAAATGCATTCAAATGACATCATGATCATCGCTGAAAATTAAAGCCTTGGAGCTTGTCTCCTGAGTTAGCTGACAAATGATCGCTGGCAGGCAGGGCATGACCGTCAGACTCCTGTGAGAGTTTTTGGTTCGAGGACGAGCTGGTCGGGGTCCAGGTCTGTGGCAGCCACAGAAAAAGTGACAAATTGATAACAGCTCCTCCACTGTCTGGCAGGAAGCATCTGCCATTGGGAGCCAAAAGTTATGGGAGCTAGTTATACCTCTGTCAGCAGCATTTACGGAGGCCATATATAATGAGGCTAACACTTTTCAAGTGCGCACGATGACAGGAGGCAGGTCTGTATGAGGAGCCAAGGCTGGACGGGCCTGAGTACAGTCATCTTCACAGGGAGCTGCCAGACTGACAGCTGGAGGCTGAGCCTTTTGTCACTGTCAGGCAAACAGTGACAGACCTGGTCGAGACATTTATTAACTGCGTTAATTTCTTCACACAACAGTCAGACAAGTAGAATATGAAATCTCAAAGAGTAAAAGGAAAAAAAGGAAAACTGTTTCATTTTGTTTATCACAAACGAACCAGAGGTAGATGCAGCTACACGTTAAACAACAACATATTTGACATTTTTTTTGGAAGGGAGGGGAGGATGTTGGGGTACAAAATCTGTCATTTTCCGCAGCACTAAGTTAGTCGAGTCTTTGATAAGGATTCAGACAGGCAATCCTTTCCAAAGTGCAGATCAAAGCCAGTAACTGACTGCTTCAATGCAACCTCTAATATGAGCCTGAAGACACGTTCTCGCCTTGATGTTGTACCATACTGCTTATACATTACAAAGTCAATATAGCAGCATACTGCTGATAACACTGTCAAGTGCGCTCATTGTGCTTAGCAAATTCAGGCAGTTTTTCTTTCAGTATTTGTGAGAGTGCTGGCTCATATTGTAAACACAAATGGCTTATTCAAATGTAGGTCCAGGCAGAGCTTGTACTGTCAAGACGTTCCTCAGAGTGGATTGAGGCAAAATCACAGAGGTGTCAACAGCACTTGACGGCTGTAACTAAGCCATGAAGGAAGAGAAGACAAAAATCAGGCCAATGCAATATTTGAAAAGGATTCTTCATATGCAGAATATATAATTCCTCCCTTTTCCTTATGATGTAAAGCATTGTTATTTTTTATTCAAGAAATTCTTACACTCTTTCTTACATCTTTCCATACAGCTCTGGAACAAACACTGTAAAGGGTTTGAATCATTACAATAATCATCATCAAGATGTAAAAATCTGTTTCTAAGTCCACTATACCAGACAACACAAAGTCTCTGAAGGTGATTAAATTACCAAAACAACAGGCAGCAATGTTGAGATGTTTCTTTTTAGCAAAGTTATGAAGGATATTTAAAAAAATAAATCAATTAGGAAGTTATGCTGGTGACATTGGGGGAGAATAAGAGGTGGGCAGTGATGTACTTTTTTACAAATAAATCAAAACTGCACTGAAGATTCACAATAACTGTTAAAAGATTCGTATATTTCCTTGGCTGAAAAACATACTGTTAGAAACACAGTGGCCTTTATACAGGCCTTACAGAGAAAGAGTACAAGGGTCCAAAATAAAGTCTTATTCAGCGAATGGACCACTCGCTTAAAATTTCAGCTCATCCATCACTGCAGTCAGAGCACCAGCACTTCTTTGCGCATACATGCATGAACACGGAGAACTACTGCTACATTTATCATGTCTTTGGCTGCCACATCTCTAAATGCTGCAGTCCTGGACGCCACACACAGCAGTGAAATAACAGCATCGAAGACGGAGATGTTAAAGCCTTTACTCATGATTGGAAAATCATCCAACCAGCCAAAGATCTCTTGTCAGGGGTCAAGACTGCACCAGTGTCTGATAATAGGAAACCTGTGACATTAAGGTCTATAGTTACTTCATTCTATACAAATGGACACGCGAGTTATTTTAAATGATGGCTGGTTTTTCGCAGTAACAATGAGCAGTTTGTTGAGAGAAACACTGGCACTGGCTACACACAGTTTCCAAATCAGCATTATTTCTGACATTCTTGTGTGACAGACTGAAAAGTCGACAAGTTATCAATCGTAATCATCCAGAAGTAAAATGTTTCACTGATGTTGATGACTAAAGGATTTCTGAACAATGACTTTGCCAAAGGCTCTCTGAGAAAGGATCCATAAATTCATATAAAGTAAAGGCACACTTATCTTTAACTATTAGCCACGCAAGCAGCATGGATGTAGGGATGGCATTGTCAGTTGGTCACCTCTTTGGTCCTGACCATATACAGTCTATTGTCCTGATTGAAAAATCTAAAAATATTAGATGGATAGCCATGTATAGACATTTAGGGTCCCCAGAGGATGAATCCTATTGATTTTGGTGATCCCCTGACTTTTCCTCTAGCGGCACCATGAGGTTGACATCTGTGGTTTTGAGTGAAATGTCTTGACAATTATTGAATGGATTGTCATGAAATGTGGTACAGATATTCATGAATTGTAATAGGTTGGGGGATTTAACATCTAGCACCATCATTATATGGCAAATGTTAGCATGCTAACACTCTAAGATGGTGAACATGGTAAACACTTCCCGCTAAACATTAGCATGTTAGCATTGTCATTGTGAGCATGTTAGCATGGTGATGTTAGCATTTACCTGAAAGCCTAAGAGCTGCTAGCATGGCTGTAGACTCCTAGTCTTGTCGAAGAATAAAAGATTTTTGGACAACAGTTTTTGTCAGGGTCAAGCAAATGCAAACAAATCTGCAATTAGTCTTAACATTACTATCAACATAGTTCAGCAGTGCATGGATTTAACATATTATTCAACACACAGGGAAGACATAACTTAAGGTCAGTCCGAACTTGATATTTCACCTCTTTAAAGATTTCATTCTGTGTCAGAAATACCAGAAACTGCGGTGATATCCCTCACCCTTGGCTGTTCTGCTCCACAGATTTTAACTCAGGATTTTACAATGAAGAGCTGTCTCTTACAGCACTCTGGTCTGGATTTCTCTCCCCGAGCCTCATGATTTGATTAGCCTTTTTGCTTCTGACAAGCCATCATTTACTTCCGTCTTCCATCTTGCTCGTCTGGTCTCGGCTCAGACAGATTCACGTACTGTTAAATATGTGGCTAATGTCTACAGGGATCTGGACGAATAAACACAACCTTGGACGTCTTTGCCAATTGCCTCTAACCTTTACAAAGCATTTTACACACAATTTGACTTTACATGGGCGCTCCAGGGCTGTACATCATAGACAGCATCGGCGCAAGCAATTAACCTTCCCGCATATTAAATATCACAGACGATCTTTGTCTTGAGTATCTGTAATTAATTTTGCAGTTGATGATTTTACAACTTTACCCCCTGACATGCTCCATTGCCTTCATTCATGGTCACCATGGACATCAAATATCTGTCACACACTAACACTCTCAATTACCTTTAATAACAACAAAGAGCAAATTCACAAAAGACTTGGATTCAACTTAAAAATCAAAACAACAGAAGCTACAAAAAACAGCAGAATGATCTACCTGAGATTAAAACATATGCATGGATCGAGGGTATGTCACAACTCATCAAATATCAGATATTGCTGAAGCACAAACAGACCACGCACCAAGGTGACCCTAATTCATGGAGCTCATCAACGTCCCCTCTAACAGATATCAGAGCTCCTCTTATTGTTTATAGCCTGCTGGAACGAGAATCATTTCCACCTGTGCAGGTTTTCCCGTAGCACAACCATAACTGTGACATAATGGCTATCTGCTGCAAGACCCTGTAGTCAAAGTGGCGATAGCACTGAGTGTTTATTTGGTCCTCACCAGGATCCATTAAATCCTTAGCTTGACAAGAGAGACTGTCCAGCGAAAGCTTACAGCGGTATCGTCAGAAAAAGAAAGAAAGGAAAGAAGAATTACAAACAGCATCACGCACAGGTGAAATAGTACCATGACAGAGGGCTGACTACACGCTGCTTGGACAGAAAATCTATAACACGAACTACAAGTGAGGTGTAATTGTCTTGTACATTGAATATTATCTTGTATATTATATATTTCTTATTTAATATCTAGATGTTTCAGAGAGGAGGAATGATAAGGTGGATGATACACACAAGATTAACTACATGACAGTGAACCCTTTGGCCTGGAAACACGTTACTGTGCACAACTGTAAAATATCAGAATGAAGAAAATACTTATTGCATGTTTTAGTGCTTGTATGGTTTCATAAAACATGTACTACCCAAGGACAATACTTCAGGAAAGGCCCCTCTGGTAATGGTTTGTGACGTATTAAATAGAGAAAATCTACAACTTCGCAATCGTCAAAACGTGTGAAGATGAATCTCTGTGATTCCATCATGAATCACTCTCACCGCCACTAAAGACCCAAAGGTGAAACACATTTCCCTATTTAGAAAGCCATTCATACAGGAGTCATAATTTACACCGCGTTTTCCTCGTGATTTTATTCTGACGTGCTGCAGTGATGGGAAAATATATCTGAGATAAATGACACGTTAACAGAATCATTTCATGCTTCAACACATATTCTGTGATTTATACCACAACCGCCAAGCCTTTAAGGTCCCAATTCACACCAAAAGCGCAAAATATCTATTTTGATTGGAACGGAGACGGGGCAATGTCAGTTAAAGATATACGTCCAATTCTATCAACATCCTAGTTATCCCCAAAGTCAAAGAGTCTTAAAATCTGCAGTAATGAAACAGGATTGGACATTGACAAGGAATGCATGTGTCCCCTCTCATTATGGCTGCTGTTTGATAAGGAAATGTGCTTGCTACTTGACAGAAACCATTCATCCAGTTCCAGGTTTCTCTTTTTAAATTTTTCCCAAACACACAATCCCTAAGCTACTCCACCAACAAGGTGACGTGTTATGAGGTGCACGTCTGAGGAAAAACCTAATTCTGAATTAGCGGCATTCATTTCACTGAGGCGTCCTGCTCCTTGCTCTTGTAATTATTTTAAATTCTGGTTGAATTTGGTGCTGATGAAATGCTGCTGTTAGCGCCATAATTCCTGCCACACAAGCCATCAAATGTTCATCCTCTGGCTTGGCAGGGAGGAGATAACGTTGTGACAGGGAGGAGGTGACAGCCTCATCTCAATGTGAATGGAGCTAATCACCAATGCAAATTGCAATCAGAAGGGCATATCTCTACCTAACTGAGAGATAATTGCGCGATTGTGCTGATAACAAAAGGTCAACCGCGTGTAGCCACTAAGCTCTCAAATGATCATCAGACACACACTGTCTCCAGCAGTGAATATTTATACAGAATGAATCACTGCATTAATTTTAAGCTAACACTACTACATTTTTTGATGGTGAAGATTTAAAACACTGATTATTCAGCAGTTGCTGCATTTCAGATTGGAAACATGAAAATGCAATGGCAACAGAAAACATGGATCAAACCGCAAATATCCAGTTTAACGTATCATTTTCTAAATAAGTCATAGTAAAAATACTATCCATTCATCAAGACAGCCACGGTTATTTTTTTCTTTTCATCACCTTTACTGTCAAATCCAGTTTGCCATTGTCCTCTAACATAATGGAAAGCAGTATTTGAGCGTCCTTGTGCGGGCAGCCTCCAGCTGTGTGGTAGGAGCGCCCTCTAGTGGACTCACCGAGGGATCTTGAAGAGGGCTTTAACTGGATGCATCTCAGCCAGCGGGGGATCTCCGTCTGCCAGCTCGATGGCTGTGATGCCGAGCGACCACACATCACAGCGGGCGTCGTACGAGTAGTCGTACTGCTGTTCACAGGCTATGACCTGGCAATATAACACAACAGTGACCATCTGAGCAACTCATTTAGACTGTTATTGAGTCCTAAAATCCAGTGTTTCTCAAAACACATGAGCAAAATCTGCCAGTGAGGTGAGATTAACTCACTTTTTACCTGAACATTGTGTCAAATTCTTGAAATAAAGCACTTTATTAATATCACCTTAGAGAAATTGAGTAATAATTTAAAGAAAAGGATCATAAAGCTGAATTTTACCTCCTTGTAATAGCACTCTCTTACTTACTGCCTGAAATCTGGCAGAGTTACACACATCTATATTTATGGACTATTTAAACACTGAAAGGTAGGTCAGTTCAGTTGCCGGTGGTAACAGTCAATAATTATAACTGACACCACATTTTACAGCTGAGTTTATTCTAATTGCCCCTGAGGTCCCTTCCTACCAGCCCAATCTCCGCACCTCATTTCTGCCAAGGAGTAAGCCGAGGGGCCACAGACTCCCAGCTATTAACCTTGAGGCGACCTCAAGAGCTGCACCCGTGGAGGGGAATACACAATGACACAGGGGAGAGTCCCGCAGAAATAACTGAGCCACTCTCCCTCTCTCTTTGTGGCACATATAACAGACTTTGCTGATTTAAAATGATCCATTAGGCAATAAAACATGTTAGCTATTTTACTGCTGCATTATTATAGATGAACATGTGTGTGTTAACTGAAGCGTGCACTCTGACCTCAGGAGCCATCCAAAACGGAGTCCCGACTGATGTGTTCCTCCGCAATCGTGCGCTGGTCAGTTGGGCTGAAACACCTAAAAAAGGAAACTAACATTCAATCAGTTCTTAATAATTTAGATTTAGATATACACACGTTTATCAGTGTGAATTTGCTAAGAATAAAAATATAATTTATGATAGAGACTAAATGTTTGAATTAATCAATAAATCCTGGCATATAATTTAGTGTGGCAACCTGCCAAGCAGTAATAATAATGGGCTATAATCATTTCAAATTATGTAGGACAGATTTTTATCAGCATGAGTCCACTTCATCTCTGTGACACAGAGGACACAAACATGCCTAGGGGTGACTCAAAGTCATTTGCCATAGCAGCTTTCTTTTAATATGCAAAGGATCAAATAATGCAATTTAAATGAGCAATAATAGCCTTGGGTTAAGGCTACGGTCAATGAAATAAAAAGATGTTATGGTGAGCAAGGGACTAAAGTGTGGAGCACATAAAATGGTTTATCCTGTGCTTGTGTTCGCCTTCACAAACAATGTTGAGGGATGTGCAGCTGATACTTCCCATAGATCAGTCAAATACCAAAAATGACTCATTTATCTAAAAATGCACTTCAGAGAAAAGATAAAGCTGAGAGACAATTCTCAGACCTTGATTCATTTGTCTCTTTCTAGCAATGCATGAATTGGCTAAATTGCCTCTTTCAAAGACCATTACCAAAGTCAACCAGTTTGACTCCTCCCTCAGTTGTCAGGAGGATGTTGTTGCCTTTGACGTCACGATGGATAATCCGGTTGTTGTGCAAATGCTGAAGACCCTTTTAAGTTAGAGGACAGAAAGCACAAGGTGCTCAGCATGAATCACAATCTTATTATTAGTCATTTGTCATTAGTATAAATTAGAATATGGTGCATCAAAGGTTGAGCAGTACAAACTATGTAAAAGAACTCCCACAGCTGTTCAGAAGGAGAGACATTCATTACCGCCTGTCACACTTCCCGTGCTGAAAATAAATCGTCAGCACGCTCTCTGCGTGTTTGCATCCCACCTCCTCCCCAACATTAGCAGCTTTGCAGCGGGCCATCTTACCAAGAGGGCACTGTATAAGATGTATGAGATAACGGGCTCCTGCAGACGCTGGCCTCGGATGAGCAGGCCTTTGATGAGTTCTGTGACAGAGCCGCCGTTGCACAGCTGGGAGGGAGACAGAGAAACTCCAGTGACTCGTCCATCACTCACCACTCTAGATTATGATTCATGGAGAGAGCTATCCCACACACACAAGCAGAGGAAGCAATGCAGCATCACATGGCAGCATGAGAGCATCAACGTTCATGTAGGTGGGTTGCTTTGACAAACTGGGGACAATTTTAATAGTTTTAAAGGGTTTCACTTAAGCAACCAAGTTTTCATAGTTTTAAATATTTTTGGGCTCACAGACACAAAAATGCAGTATTTGGACAGGAGTGATAAGCAGGAGTTAAAGGTATACTGTGCAGTTCTGTAGTGTGTAAGGATGCAAAGCAAAGATGCATTTGGGAAAACCAGTAAAGTGTGAACCAGGGCCTGCTCTGACACATAGACTGAGACATTAAGAAGATCTCACCTCAAGTACCAGCCAAAGTTGTCCACCTGATAAGTTGTCCGACTTGTAGAACATGCCGAAAAACTTCACCACATTAGGGTGGTTGGACAGGGACCTCAAGATGTTGTATTCTGCCTCGATCTCCTCATCCACATCCTTTAAACAGCAACAGAAAACAGGCAAAGTTGGAACATAGAACTGCCAGAGATGTAGCTTTGCAAATGAGAAGCAAATAACAAGGTGACATGTAATAAAAATAACATTTATGTTGCATTTCATTCTGAAACAAAGCAGAAAACCAAGTAATAGGTTGACTATAATTAGACTCCTAAAGATTGGGTTATAAACTCAGTAACAAAGGAAGGGACGAGACCGGGTGCTAAACTATTTCTGGAAGTGCTTTTCTATCAAAGTAAATCTCAGAGGAAGGGAAGAGCAACAGTCAGAGAGGCAGAATTTCTCTTCCCGGATGTCTGAGTGATAGTGTCAGCAGTCTAATCAGGGAGAGGGATGAGAGAGGAGGCAGCTTCATCTTCATGGCCATCAGGGGAGCATCATGGTGGATAGCACTGCCAGGATGGGGATTGTTCCATTGACACAATCACGGGAATGCCTCACACCAAGCCTCACTAGCACAATACGGTGCCAATGCAGAGGCTACAGCGTCCTTATCACACAGACAAATGAACGGATATACAGAGAGGATACAGCCAATGCAGGACACTTTCTGGCAAGGGTGTGTTAGACTTAACATGACAGGAGGTAAATGAAAAGGGGAGACGTTGATATATATCACTGGAGCTAGTACAAGTACAACTGCATCAAGATGGAGAGAAGGAAAAAGTACTGGCAACTTACTCTGTTTGAATGGCTCACATGCTGAGACAAGACACATAGTTATAAAGAAAAACACAATGGTTTTAGTCTTTGCTTTTTGTCTTCTGTCACAATATTATGAGTTGTTGCAGTCATGAAAAAAACTGTCAAAATGAATGATTGTGGGGTACTCCCTCACCAACAGTAACAATACAAACGTACAGTGGGGAGTGATGTCAGATCATTATCAAATTATCAAATATCAATTATCAAATTAACTACATTTTAATCAGTTTTATTAATTTGAATTTCATATAACATTGATTTATACATGGTAGGTTTGCTAAGCATACATGGTCAGTCATAAAGGGAGCAGAATATTGACAATAAACAAGGTACAAGCTCAATTAAAGCAGTTAAAGGTAAGTAAAGGACACTTATTGAGAACAATCTTGAAGTTACAGAGAGGTGCTAAATGTTACGATTTTAGGTGACTTTTTTAGATGACTTTGCACCAACAAAAAAGTTTTTTTCCAAAAATCTCTGTTGCCTTATAACTGTGAGATAACCAGTGGCAGATCCAGCTAATTTTACACATACAATCATGTCACATGCAGCTAGAAACTACTTATGCAGCTAAATGAGGGAGGCACAACATAGATGCAAAAGTATGAGAATAATGCATTTATATTAAATCTGTGGTTCCCAACCCGGGGGTCAGGACCTTCCAAGGGCTCACAAGATAAACCCAAGCGTTCACAAGTGACAATTAACAAGCTAGTAAAGCAGGACACAACATTAAGAGTCTACTGCCATGCAAGCGACTCTGTAAGGCCGTACTTAGTAAATGCTAACGTCAGCATGCTAACATGCTAATGTTTAGCAGGTATAATGTTTGGCATATTCACCATCTCAGTTTAGTGTGTTAGCATGCTAGCATTTACTAAATAGCACTAAACACAAAGCTCAGCTGAGGCCGATGGAAAAATAATGAACAAATTAATATTTTGACCTGCTGGTGGCGCTAGATGAAAAGTCAGGGGATCACAAAAGTCATTAGTATTCATCCTCTGAGCACCATGCATATCTCATTCCAATAGTTGTTGATATATTTCAGTCTGGATCAAAGTGGTGGACCGACCAACTGATCCCGACATTGCCATCCATAGAGCCATGCCGCTAGCATGGCTAAAAAAAAAACATTGCTACACAGAATTATATAAAAGAAATTTCAGACATTCCTCTAATGTTTGCTTTTTGTCTATGAATTACTGGATATGTTTTCCTACTGGGGCCTCTAAAAATGTATCAAATAAAACAGGGGGGAAACCCATGCAACCCTTGATGACGGGTGGCAAGCAGTCATAGTTTCAATTTAAGGGGCTACAAGCCAAAAAGGTTGGAAACCACTGTATTAAATGACTGAGGGAATAAACTACAGAGTACTACTTTAGATTAATACACTATATAAGGAAGCCCTGGCTGGTTCTGCATCATCCATAGAGTCAGCTCTTCTCCCTCTACAGTTAGGGATAGTTCAAACAGCTTGTGAGGTCTGCAGGGTGATGGTTCTTATGCTGTCAAGCAAAAGCGTAAGATGCAGCTTATCCGAATCAACTTTTCTTTGCACACTGGCTATCAATACTAAGCACAGTGACAGTATATTTCTGCACATGAATCAGTCAGCCTTTACAGATACTGCATCTAGACCCTAATGGCTTACATAACAGACAAGCAACTGAAAATAGACGACACACAGTAGCCACAGTGGTTTTGAATTCTGCAAAGGGTTCCACAGTAAACATACTTTTATCTGACTTACATTGATCGGGTCCAGCACTTTCACTGCTGCCTGACTGCCATCCTTCTTGTTGGTCACTCTGTAGACTTTGCCATACGTTCCTTTACCAATGGTCTCCACTATATCCCAGTTACCTGATGGATCGCCTAGGTTCTCCATGCCAATCATGCTGGATTTATAAGGATACAGTCCATACAGTGACCGCCTAGAGGATAAACACAATCTCAGGTGCAAAATCTTTGGTGGAAAGAAACTTATCAATGACAAAGCTAGAATAAAAAATGAATTCTTGCTTTAAATACTTCAGTAGTGAGCGGAAACTTAATAGAAACTAAGAGAAATGTTAATCTGTTTCTAATACCTAATACTTTATCCTACAAAAAGGAAGCTTCTTGTGAATAACTTAACAGTTGAGCTTCACAGCGGACCAGACAGACTTTTACTCTGACGCAGCAAGACAGAAAAACACACCGTCTCCCAGTTAATGTCACAGAGAAGCAAGTAATTAAAATGAAAAAGTATGAAGTGCGTAGAGCTGTGTATGTACAGTATAGCGCAGATCAGTGCATTTATTCCCAGAGGCCTTTTCATTCAGCTCAGTGAAACGACTACATCCGCCAAGGGAGCCACTTAACAGGTTTAAAAGCAGGAGAAATCAAAGCAAAAACAAAGCAGACACCTGTAGGTGGAGATGACAGTACTCTACTCACATGGCAAGTGTTATTTTCTTCTGACTCATCTGCGCTGAGAAAAATTACAACTAAAGAGTCTCTAGTGATCATAATATAACAACACGATAGCAACAGCAATTGCCTCCTCAAGAGGACGGGCAACAAGTGGCATTTCACAGAGACACTGAATTAGCTCTCTCCACAGGGACCTTGTCACTGCCCACTAAGAAGTGCAATCTCCTCAAGATCAATTGGATTGGACAGAGATTACCTTGACAAGTGCCGTCCTGAATGAGCAGTGAACCGGCACCACACCTACACATAAACTGTTTTGTGAAATGATTATTATGTAAAGTGTTTTATAAAGGTGATTTACATGTGTTCAGCCTATAAAACGGTCAAGAGGACTAATGATTAACAGCGATGCAAAAGCCCGATATAAATCACCCTTTACAAATACAACATGTAAGAGCAATGATGCAGAGCACTGAGTGTCAAAACAGCTGAGACAGAATAACATGATGGATTAGGAACTGATATGCCATGTTGGGATACATGCATCCTATTTTTTTGGCAAATGACACATTTTCCAGATAAACATGATGGAGAGGAATGTTTGTGTATGATCTCACGACTGCTCCACTTGTCATAAACGTGTTATGCATCACGGAGGTTGTGTGACCCTGAGGGAGGGAAAGTCGTTTTTTTTGCTTTGGAGGAGATCAGCAGATTGATGTGAAAAAAACCCTCAGGAGCTGCGGCAACTCACACGTGAGGACAGATTTATGAATTGGTGCGCATGCAGGTTGAGCAACGGCATCCAGGTAGATATTAGATGGATATACCGCTATTCTGTGGAGACGTTCATATATGCAGCACTGATATCCTTCACCGTGCCCTTCAGGGAGCCGCATGCGATAGTAGCACCAGCCAAAGAGCCTTTTGTAATTGTGCGTTTTTATAACACACATTTAAATAGTAATTACACAAGGTAACTACTGAACTTAAGTATGGTTTCATCTTCAGTCTAATAATCCATCATTGATTGTTCCGAAGTTAATTGCCCATCTTAAACTGTCCGTGAATAATGCATCACACCTGCCTTATTAATCAACAAGATCCAAACCTGTTTACTTGCCATTTATAACTGTCGTTCTGTTATGTAACATGTGTCTAACCTGCTCTGCATCTATACCACATCACCAGCCACCTGTTGCCAAGACACCTTCACCAACTTTTGTAATAGACAGCTCATATTCCTCTACGGCAGCTTTTTGTCTCTAATGACGGGCTCCATCAGGTGCCTGCTCTAAAATATCGACCTTTTCCTGCGACTTATAAACAGAAGTTTCAGACTCAGATGTGCAGCTGCAGATCACATGAGACTGATTATTGTTTTTAGTGAATTACTGTTCAGTGCATAATAAATGACAGTGGAAAATGTCTAATGCCACAAAAAAGTGCCACAAAAAAGTACAAGCTGTTAAAGCAAAACTCAACAACAACTAGACTTTAACATCAGATTGTGCATCAGTCATGCATAACTTTAGGTTCCACAGCACAAATAATCTCACCTACCGTTTGATCATCAACCATAAAGAAGACATTTACTTGCTAGCAAGAGTCTGCAACCATCAAACACAAATAACAAATGTGGTCAACTACTCTTCTGCATCTATTCATTATTCAAAATAGTTTTCAAAGACCAATAAAGCTCAGATCATAAAGCCAGAAGTCACACATACCTGTTTCTCTGTAAGTGTTTGTCTCTCCCTCACACCACAACGCTGCAGACTAATTCATGATAATCTATAGGGATTAATAATTCACCAGTAGGCCTAATCTGCAACCTGATCTGCAGCAGTGTTAAATATTCAGGTGGCAGATGTATCCACTCATATCGGTGGCTGATATGAAGCATCTCCGGTTGCACACAGGTTACCAGGAAGTTCATGATAGTTGCTAGGTCACATGACTGCTGTTGGTCTCCCCCTCTCTACATAATGTTCTTTACACATCCAGTTTACAACTTTGTCTTAGTTTCTTATATGCCAGTGACAACAATGTCATGAGCATTTCTGCAGTGCGAGCTATACTGGGTATGTTGTGGCAAAAGGACAATCTGTCCATAAAGTCAAATATAAGTCCAGAACTATGCAGGGAATGTTTGGACTCATTGTAGGGGTTTATAATTGACTCTGGGTCTGGCTTCCTTAACAATACATCTATATCTACAAAACAGAGCCTACATGCTGAGTGACAGTAACCAAAACAAGACATTATTCCACAACATATAAACCACAACAGTGGATGTTGCTGTTGCCAAGAGTTTAAAGCCCCGGGGATCTACTCAAGTGAAAAATAGTCACACCAGCTGGAAAGAGCTTTAATATGGGCATAACCTGCTCCATTAATAGCTCAAATATTCATACATGTTTTAAGGCAGTGGTTCCCAAACTTTTCCTATCATGCCCCCCTTTGTCAAGCCTTCCCACCCCAAACTTGTTACAATACTGGGGGAACTAGCAACAAATGGAGTCAAGTTGAATTTCATTGCAAAAGCATTTTTTCAAACTTTTGTCTAATCCTTGCTCTCTTTTTTTGCTTCTTGTTGATTACTGGATAGTTTTCCTCCACTAGGCCTTTAAAAATAATCTGAAATAGACTATTAGTGTTGGTTATCATCTGTAGACATGTGCAATTAATGCATTTTATCTTATTGTCACAAAGCAAAAAGAAAACCCAAATGCTGTTTTTTGAAATGGACAGGGGACACGTCATTGTTGCTTTAGAACAGGACACCACTGGTCCTAGATGGTGACGTTCAGGTTACCCTTTGTTTATACTGTGTCAGCATACCTGAAAAAGAGACATCGTATCTGGTGTTCAAAATGCTGGCCAGTGTTTCTCTGTGACACAGAATGTGGACTTTATAATATAATATAATATAATAGTAAATGCAGATGCTTCTTGAGCTCAATACTATTCTCCCTCAACATTTGCATTTACGGTGAATCTACATAATTCCAAGTTTCAGTGGTGGTTGGAGGTGTTGACAGCTTTAGATGATGTGAACGGCTGCAGCACAGGGATCATCTTTGTCACCAGAAACAGTGAAAAGTAAAAGTGAGTAATCTAATTTTCTGCTTCCATCAAACTCTCACAATCCCACCCGCTCTGGCAAAGCCTTACGGGAACTCCACTTGGTAAACCCTTTGGTAAGTCTTTGGAGAGAAAAAAAACTCTGAACTATAATCCCATTTAAGGGGATATAAAAAGGCTTTGCAGTAAACCTCCACTAGCCACGAGCCAGGCCGAAGGCGCTGTGCCCTTGTTCTCACCCTGGACGACCAAAGCCTCACACGACCAGAAACAAACACGTTTTTTTCAAGTTTAAAACCCCCTAAGTTTAGCATTGCACCTGCATGATTAATAATCGCCAAGTGACAACTTTGGATACACAAAACATCAACCTAATTAACAAGAAGCCAACATCATTATCAAAATAATCAATCTAAAAACCCGAACCACTGTCAGCAATGAATCTCTGTCATCTAATCACAAAACATCACAGCTGTTTCAGCAGCCACTGTGATATAATGAAGTGCAGTACTGTATGATGCAATTCTCCCGTCTGTGTAAATGCAACAAAACTAACTGACTGTTATAAATTAAAGATGCACAAATTGAATCAGATTCTAAGAATTACGTGTATTTTTTTATTCACTAAAAGTGAGAATTATAACTCCATGTTTCAGTATTTTAAGATTGCTTTGGCTCTGTTTTCACAACATGGTTTCAAAGTGCAAAACTAAACTTAATGCAAAGAGCCAAAATAACTTAAATGATTGCCTCTAAATACAAAATTCTATCCTTACAAAGTGCAAAACACTAAATCACATGCTCAGTCCTCAGAATACAGCCACCTCATATTAGCATAAGCTTCAATGTTTATCACTTAGCATACAGATCACTCAATCATTGCTAATTAAATCACCACCACTGAAATATATTTCAAATGTGAGGCAGCAGTAGTAACAAAAAAAAGGAAAAAGAAATGCAGTTTCTTTCTTTTTGATTACAGTCAAAATGTTGCACTTTGTTGAGTTACAGTAGTGTAAATTGTGGTTTAATATTATATGTTTCCCATTGTAGTTTACTGGATTCGAGATTAATAAACATACAAGTGATTGAAACATTTAATGTCTGATGTCTTGAAAAATAACTAACTTTGTGGTTGATACAGAATAGAATTAAACTTATACAGTGAAATACAATACAAATCATCATTTTGCTTTTATGAATGTAGGATTTTCTGTAAATCAGATGTAATTCATACTCCACACCATTTGATACACTGAAATTACACTTATTTTCTCATTGCTAGTTGTCTTAATGAAACTGCAAACTGTTCTGATGAGTTAGTTAAAGTTTGACAGCATTATTTCATAATCAAAATTTTATTTGAAAATGCAACAATTATTCAAATTCACTGATAAACATACACCATGTTTTGATGCTCTGTTAAACTTAGTATGTGATGTATTATCATACTTGATACAGATGTTCTCATTTTGTGTGCGACCTGAGAAAATTAGGAGTATAACAGAATTTTGAAGATTGAAACTGAACCAAAGCAAAACTGTCATATGTTTGTGACCCTTTAGGCCAACTGTAATTTTGTATAGTCACCCACTCACAGCAATCATCTTCATATTAAGTCTTCCTCAAAAACCTGCAACATTTTTGCTCAACTAATTAATCAATTATGTATTTCACTGTTAATGATCATCTCCACATATGTGTATGATATGATGTATTCTTACCTCTTGAAATATTATTTCTATTTTCAGTTAACTCTTGACTGACTGGTGATGTTTTAAAAATTTTGGAATTGCTAAACAAAGCAGTTTCTGCTGTCTATGAACATCACTGTATGCTCAGTATTTCACAATGTAACACTTATATGTGAAGTGGCACCAGAACTTAAGTTATCCAGAAAAGCTGACAGTGTGGGCTTGTGCATTATCTGCAGGCCTACTGATGAGGAAACGTGAGTCCTACCTTGCCTTTGCTGACTCCGTATTTCCATCTCTAAAATCTGCAAAACAAGGGAAACTGTTTCAGACACCAGCTGATTACTGCAGGCTTGTATCCATCTCTGTGTATGATGATCAACACGGCCAACACTGGAGACAGTTTTACATAAACTTAACGGTATTGGCTTTAACTAACAATTCTTTACGTGCACCTTACCGTCCATAGCAACATATCCGAACTGATTTCCCTGTTTACTCAGTGAAAGGTTTTAATTATTAACAGCAGATACCTGAGCATGCTGTCCTGCAGGCCAGAAGGTCTTAGCTGACCAGTATCACCTCATGCAGCTTTCAATGGTCTATTCATGCTCTCTGGAGCAGCAGTATACATACCTGCACAGGCAGTAAATGAGGAAATGTCCAGCGATGCTCGCCGTAGAATCGCCTATAACTCCAAATCTCTCAGCATGAAACTTGTCGCATAATGTCGGTGGTTTACCCCGAATAAAATTCCTCCGCTGGTCCATACTAGAATGTCTTTCTTGTTGTCTAATTGGCGGAAAAGAGAGGCTTTGTGCGCCGATTGGTGATTAACCAGAGGGCATCCCTTGTTTATGAAACTTCAACCCAATTATCCTCAAAATGCTCACTGATATTCTGAAAAGGGCACAACTTGCGTGCTATTTTATGATAAATTACATCGAGTTTGATTAATAAAGCTGATTTTCTGCAGCATTTTCAGATGCACATGACAAGCTATGAACAAAGTGAATAAGACTGGTGCAACCAACTTACTTACGCTGTTTTAATGATCTCAGTAGTGAGTACTGATGCATCTGGTCAGTTGCAGTTTTAAAATATTTAGCTTCTTTTTCCATAAGCTGCATTCTAGTGCATAAAGTCACATTATTCGATCAAAAGGTCACAGGATTTGTCTGTGGAGGTTATGATCTGAACTGAGACCCCTGGTGGACACAATTTGAGGTGGATGTCTGTATCCACATTTCCTCATTACAACCCTCATCAGTGGATTGAGACAGGAGAAAAGCCTTTATGGAAAGTAATATTTGAGTCAATAGCAGAGGCATGAAATCCTCTTCGAAATTACTTCAATTACACCTGATAGAAATTATTCTTAAGAGGCATGTGTAGATGCAAAATTACAGTATTCTCATTTTTCTGAAAGCACAGAAAGATGAAGGGTTTTGATGTTTGACAAATGTAACTGACAGTGAGAGAATACTTTGACTGAACCAATACAGTATCACTGCCCTCCTATGCTCAAAGACAGACTTTAAAAAACTGGCAACAGAAAACAAAAAAATGACACAAATCAGTGTGTTTATATTTTATTCACATATGTTACATTTTGCATTAAATGTCCAAGTCACACTTTCTGGTCAAACTCAGAAAGTTTGAGTCAGCACCTACAGTAATGTACTGTATTCTCTCTTCATTCATACAGGAGAACACACAAGAGCTTTCAGGTACAATTTACACCCATTACTCATTGGCTATTTGGTTGCGGTCATTTACAAAGTGGGTACTGCAAAATAAAGAAGAGAGGAGAAACTCAGTAAACAGAGAAGCAGCATGCATGAATTCAAGAGGAAGTTTTTTCAAGTGTTAACTTGTTCCTTTTAAGATTCCTCGATGCAGCACGATTTCTGCCCAGCATTTCAAAACCAAACATCATGTCAGCAGTATGCCGTTTATCACTTGAAAAAATTAACATTTATCTTGCAGGCACGACTGGATACATTTCCTCTCTTCCAGAAAAAAAAAAAAAAAGATGATATCAGAAAATTAAGTAGCTAAGACACTTAAATAACAGTGGCTTAAAGGATGTCATGCACAGTGTATAACGGATACTCAAGTCTGATAATCTTGTAATGTTGGAATGCAACTATAAATCACAACTAGATGATGCATGAGTCAAAGGGATAGTCGTCACAACAAATGATCTATACTGCAGTTGGGACTCGACAATCAAAAGCATAAAAAAGGGAAAGACTTTTTTTTGACAGCACAGAAAGATGAAGAGTATTGGCATTTCTTCTCAAAAGTAACTTCCATTTCATTGAGTTTCATATCTTGAGAGGACTTTGACAGAACCAATATAGTGTTTCTGCTCTCATATGGCGTTCAGTTTTGCCAGTGCAGCAGGACACCATGTCTGTGCGATGACATTTACTTTCCTTAAAAATGGATGCTACTTAAATTCTGTATGTTTGACTTCAGGTTTTTGTCGAGCGATGACTATGAAATATAGATTACTCATTGACCGGTTGTAGCTTTAGCTGTTTTAGAGTTGGCATTCGAGTTTCTTCTTCAGAACCAACCAGACAGAAAAAGTGCAGATGGGGCAGGACTACGAGAACTGTAGTGAGCATGATGAGGTGACCGCATACCTCCTTAAACGTTAAAGTAAGTTTAAGTCAACATTCCCAGCCATCTATCATAAACTCAAAGCACAACCTTAGAAAAAAAAATCCTCACAAAAGTTAAAATTACTTACTTGAACAATGAGCAGCAGCATTTATTTAAATATCTAAAATGTATTTTAAACAGCAAAAACAAAAAAAGAAAATTCCTGAGGATGGATTGCAACTAGACCCATAAAAAGAGCCTTTGCTTGTTTGCAAAAAAACTCTAGTGTGTTGATGGGTGGACTTGTCCTGCCTACCATCACGTGTCAGCAGACAATGAGTGCACATTGCAATAACATCGCTACACTCATCAGGAGCTTGAAACTCATGCCAGCACAGCAGAGCACATTTTGATAAATAAAAAGGGATATGCATTAACATCATCATAAATGGTGCAAAAAGTAATCAAACTTTGCAGGGACATTCAGCACTTGATATATATATATATTTATTTTTTAACTCAAATAAATACAACAGGTTTCAAAAGCCTGTTCCAAACAATTGAATTTCTGGCCAAAGTTGTGCTTTTTACTTTGATCTT
Organism: Macquaria ambigua; assembly: GCA_008360985.2. Lineage (NCBI taxonomy): Eukaryota > Metazoa > Chordata > Actinopteri > Centrarchiformes > Percichthyidae > Macquaria > Macquaria ambigua. Next base: position 442,237 of record VMKM01000049.1, read on the forward strand.
ACCGAATTCTGTTTTTCCCTGTTGAAAACCACACAATAAATCACTTAAACACACACACGTGTTAATCTTGAGGCATGATTGTACACCAAACTTCACATAAACCAAGGCTGTGGCAGCAATACCCTCACTGGATGTTTGTGTTTATCACGTTGAAGAAGTCCCAGATATTTTGATCAAGGGAGACACAGAAACCAGAAATAAAAATCTTCTCCGTCATGGGCTGCTGTTTTCAGTGGACTTTGGAAGATCTTAGAGTCCATTATAGTGGGGCCCCCAACGCTTATTGATGTGATCAAAGGTGTGTGAAACCCACTGCTGCTCCAACACTCGATACCTCTCTTCACACAAGAAGAGTGGCTTTCCACGGCTGCAGAAAGGCCAGAGGGAAAAACAAGAGTGTGAGCTGTGTTTGTATTTGTATTTAAAAATGAACAGTGTCCCAATTTCATACGAGATCCTAATTCTAAGAAGGTTTTGAGTATGTTGTTTGTTTGTACTTGAAAACTTAAATGTACTCAAAAAATAATGTATTATGATAACTCATGTTTGTTCTGAGTGTGTTGTTGAACAGTTAAAACAAATTGCTAATTTTGCTTTATCTTTGTGAAGTTTAATCGACAGTGACGTTCAAAAACCCCTTTTTGAAATCTGTCGGGACACAAACTGCATTATTTTGTATTGGTATAAAATGGTAAAGTACATTGATTTCTTCTACACTACCTGCAAAATTAGTATACTATGACAAAAACAGATACATACTGTATACAGTGAGTATGTATAATGGAACTGCGACACAGCACAGGAGTAATAAAATGTTTTAACTGTATAAAGCTCATTGCACAATACCGTGTGGCATTTCTGACGTGTGTGATGTGTCATACCGTAAATCACGGTCCTCCTCTCCGTGGGCATCAAGGTAAACAGACCCCCACAGGCAGAAACGATGTCCACGGATGATGATGATGACTGAGGCATTTATCAGTAGAAAGATGCCTGTAGCTGCGCCACAATGTTGGGAGTGCTACAAGTGACCAAAAATAAATAAATAAATAAATAAATGTAATGATCTGACAGCTGTGTAAATTCAGCTTGCAATTAGGTATAAAATTAGTAATTTTGTTACAAAATAGGAAAGTGGAATTTTTCAAAAAAAGATAATAATATTATGACTGCTTTTGAAGCACTGAGAAACTTACCAAAACACATTCACAGATACCCTGCTGTTTGCAGCACACGCCTTTGAGACAGACGAAGGCGCCACAAACAAGGCAGAGTGCAGGGTCTTTTGGCACCTTTTTGCAGGCAGTGCAGGCCTTCCTGTGATAGTACTGGAAGATGATATTGTAGTTGTCAGGTAGCTGGAGAAGGCGGGGAGCTGCCCACTGAGGATCCTGGACAAGCAAGGTCTTTAGAGGAGAAAAACAGACGTACGTAAAACATACAGTATTCAGGCCATAAAATAAATTGTGCACTACAGTCATTTATACATTTTGACCTAAAACTCTTCCCTGCTCTTCCCGAAACTCTTAGACTCTTGATCATAAAACTTATCAGCTTTAGTTTTCTACAACTATCATCTTCAGTAAAAAGACTGTGACTGCTAACAAACGATAACATTTCTAAAACTCTGAAATATACAATAAGTTGTGCTTCTTGTTTTTATTTTTTTAAATAAGCATAAAAGAGCGAAAAATCTGAATTGCTGTCAGTCTACACAATAAAATAAATTCACTGGGTCTCAACTTTCCTAGTTTTTATGAACGTCCTTCGGCTCTGAGATGTATTAATAAATAATGCCCCGTGTTCAGTATTAGCAACCTAAATTGACATGCAAGACACTCTACGTATCCAAGGTTACTGCAATACTGAATGACGAGGGCATAAGACACATGGCTAGTTGTGCAGTCACTCTCCTCTGAGACACCAACAGCTATGGACCTTGTCAACCAAGGTTGAAACTAATTGTCAAAGTGTCAATAGCACTTGAGTTACAGAAATCGTTTACAGGACATCAAGTTCAAAACACATGGCTTGAATATTTAATTGCTGAGAGAGTATTTAAACTATTTCTTTGAAACTCCAAAGCCAATTAAACCTCAACTTCTCGTTCGACACTATGCTGATATTTTCTGAATTCAAATCCATGCTGCACACTGAAATCCACTGGAAATTAGCTTTAGTTTAGAGGCAGAACTATGGTTTACTGAATGTTGATTTATGTTCACATTCAGCTAATACCTGAATATAAGATCTTCAGCTTAAGATAAGGATTTTTTGGAACTCTCTCACATGTGATTTTACTGGTATATACCTGTTGTCTTTTGCATGAATTAAAAGTAATAAGGCTTCAAATATCAACACAGTGAACCTTATCAAGAACAATAATACATGTCAAAACGATACAAATATTTCATTGCAGCAACACAACTGGCAGGGTTCAAATATATTTAAATAATAAAATCGAAGATTCTGGTCTAGTCTGAAATTCACATACATACCAATGATTGCTCAGCCTGCATCTGAGAGAGCCCTGTGACCTCAGCGCACCACTGTGTCACCAAGTCAAAGCCGCTGACCACCCACTTCAGACATGTGGCACTGTGCACGGTATTGGAGGGCTGAGGGGCCGAAGGTAAGAGCCCCAAACACACAGCCAAGGATGAGAATTCCTCCTCCTCCTGAGAGCACGCAAACAAGAAAAAATGGTGAGGTCACTCCCTTTGTTTTCACCAACACCTGCGATTCATGGGATGTCAAAGGATCTAAACTCTAGTCTACCAATGTGCTCAAACGCCTCGTTTTTCTTGCTTTGAGACATCAATCATGCAGGACAAGGTTTTATGTCGCCATCATGAGAAACCTAACAATAATGTTCACAAGATGAGGAGAAATATTGACCATTCTTGCTGCAAGGATACGAGGGCCGGGGTAGCTTCAGCAGGTAGGATGACATTTATGATAAAACATACCAGGCAGCCAATAAGGTTGTCTCCGTAGAGGTGGTGCTGCAGAAGGCAGGAGAGGCGAAGAAAGGGCAGGCAGAACTGCTGGAGGCTGAACTCGATAGACAGTGGGGACCACACACTGGAGATCAGCTGGAGAGGGAAACAACAGTAACACCTGATCAATAACCAGCCAACAGCTTGCTGATAATACTGTGATGTATATCTCCCCTGGAGATTAGTGGAGATGTTAGACCACTGTCTATCAGGGTAATGGCCAATTCATTGTCGTGAGAAAATGAAAAACGGCAGAACAAAAGAAGGAGAGCACCATCCTGAAGGCAGTTATGTTCTGAAGTGCTAAACAGTCATTTTAGTGGCTCACCATTGATGTTTCTTCAGCGTTCACCTTGTAGACACTCTTGTCCTTAGAGAGCTCACTGATGACATGACTGAGCAGCGCTTCAAAAGATTTCTCAGCATTTGCAGCATTCTGTGGCAGAAAATCAAAATGCAGAATGTCAACGTGTTGACAACATGTAATCAAACATTAAAAGGCCAAGATTTTCACTTTAATCTCTACCCTATAATCTCTTCTGACGATCAACAGACACACACTTCTATTTATTCCCTGTTTGAACTGAATTAAGGGGAGAACATTAAATGATTATTTCAAAGTATTTTTTTCCATGTTGCTGCAGTGCCTCTCGACGCTTATCTATGTCCAGTCTCAAAAAGCCTGTGTCTATTGATAGAAGGATGGAAAAACTCTGGTACACCTGCAAAATTAGGTATTAACATAAACTCCACCCAATAAAGTCATAACAAATGTGGGTCTTCAGCAGTCTAAAGTAGCCCTTCATCGTGGAAGACATGCATAGATTTACTGCCAGAAAGAATGAATCACTAGTCTAACTTCTAAATAAAAACTATCACACAACTTTTCATGTTTTTTAAACTCCATAGACAACAATGAAACATCCTCATTTGGTGGTTGCCCCCATATACAGATAGGTGACAAATTATATAAGTAAAAACCAACATGTGTCTTAGTATGATGCTGGGCCACCATTAGCCTCCAGAACAGCTTCAGTGTAGCCCGCTTCCAGACCTCTGAATTGTTGCCCACATTTTTTCAGTGTTTGTTTTGCTTTGTAGGGATTAAGAATGGGGGCTTCATCTCCCTGTGCCAGTGACATAAAACTAGCCACACCTTTTACAAATAGAGACAGAAAAATGGCCACAAAAATGTCAACAAGCATGAATGAAATTTACACAGATGTAGAGGGTGTTGTAAGCTGACTTACAGAAAAAACAACTCTTAAATCGACATATTTCTTCAATCATCGTGACAGACGTTAATTTAACTGCTCCTGGCAACAGCTACCACAGCTTCTGTACCGACTATAAATGACGTCAGCAGGACGGATGCGTCACTCACTAATGGCACTAATGGTTAGGGGCAAAAGAAAACAAAATAACCTCCTTCCCAACAACTTATTGGTTAACATGAACACAATATCAGGATGAATAATGAAGATAAACAAAATGACAATTCAGTCTGATTATCAGGCCAGCTTTGACGTGCCTTTACATAGATTCTACAAGTCTCTACTGGAGGGATCAACACCATGTCTCCCAAAAGATATTCCCTGATTTGGTGGAGAGCGCCGTCTAACACAAAGTCCAAAATCTCCCATAGGTATACAGTAGAGATCTGTAACTATGAAAGCCACAGTATACGATTCACATGACTTTCATACTCAAACTAAATACTCTTTAGTCACATGTTTGAATGATTTCACACATGGATACCTAGACAATCAAATGATCCTTAACCAAGGACAAAAATAAAATAGTCATGGCATTATCAATCTAGATGCCGCATATCAGACTATATAATGCAGATCAGAATGCTTCACTTGTGCGTCTTCCTTGTCCTCCTCGTAAGAATAAAATGTGCTGTACTGTAGAATATAATGACTTATGCAGAATAAGTAGAGGACAATAATTCTCTCCCTACAATATAATATCTGATAAAAGGTAGAGACATTACTGAATGTGTGTTCTGATAAAAATGCAACTGGTTTGCCTAGTATTTTATATAGAGGAAAAGCTGCAAGCATTTATCAAGCTGAAGGTGGTAGAATATAAAACAGCAGTCTTATCTCGTCTGCTGTCCTTTGTCATAGATTTATAGGGGAGGAATTTCAAGCCAATGGATTTCCTTCCTCTAGGCTCTGAGCTTTGTTCAGACTGCATATTCAAATGCAGCGACTTCAATTTAATTACAATGGTGTTCTACCAAATATGGATGGCGTCCTCATTGCGGATTTGAAATCCATCTTAATGGCAGCTTGTGAATGCCTGCACTACTGTTCATGACAGTGTGGTGGGAAGATACTAATCCACCTCTCCATTATGGATGGAAACACCCTAAAGGGGAGGGTTTCAGCTATTTGTCTTTTGACATTCAAGCCAGCCACTCACTAATACAGATTTAATAGACTGAAGATAGATAGCCAATTAATGCAACACTCTCCAGCAATCACACTTTTCCAGATAATGAAGATCGATATTGTCAACTGTGGAAATCACATAAATGAAACCAGAAAGGGCTCAATTCATCTCAATACTAAGTCATACCCAGTGATTTACTGTTGTTGTAGACTGTTTCTAGGAAACAATCAGAAGATACAACTGGTTCAACAAGCAGGGGAATCAAGTAGACTTTTAACACTCTTTGAAAATGTAGCAGGGTTGAAACTGCACTGAGAGCAGAAAATACAGTGATGGTTCTCCTTTCACAACCATTTCAGCAGTATTTAATGGTTTTGTGCCGTCATGCTGGGCCATTTTCTTTATAATATGATACAATATTTTTTATTAAGTTAAGGCCCATGGAGGCAATCCACACAGAAGCAAAGTAAAACCAACAAATCAGCAACAACAACAAATAAGTACAATCTCTATGACCTTCTCCAGACCATTTCCTGGTCTACATCATTAAAACCTCTGAGCATTACAGTGATGAAAGAAAATGACAAAAGACCTACTGTATGCTTGACACTAGAAAATAAGGGATGGAAGTTTGGTATCAGCATGTCATTATGAATCAGGTCTCGAGCTAACTGAATGCGATTTCCCTTGTACCTTCTTGAGTGCTCCAGATGTGCTCCAGGCCTGCCTTTCTTCTGGGCTGAACTTGGATGAGAGTGCAGCCAGAGCCTGGGCGAACTGCAGGTTGTACAGCATCTTCACCACACAGTTAAAGTGCTCTACGCAGGGAGAGAAGGTGACACGGATTATATCAACCAAGCAGCAACATAAACAGAAGTGGAGAAGCACACTATGCACAGATAAATTATTCAAAGAATTAATTCATAACAATACTTCAATATGTGAGCATATGTTATTTTGAATTAAAAAACAAATCTTCTAGCATAACAAAAAGGCCAGTTCAAGAGGGTTGGCAGCTATTCACAGGGGCATTGTGTTTGGTTTCTCAGTTCTGCATAGAGAGCCTCGCTGAACAGCGTGCAGGATAATTAGCAGAGCGTTTCAGGTGGAAAATGTAGCCTGACGGATATTTAAGTTTGGTTTAAAGAACAACAAAGAGTGCCATTTGTTTTCTTCTACAGAAAAGGGCTGCTGACAGCTCCACTGTCCTGGTGACTGTGACAAGTGTCAGTACACACAATAAAAAGGTAGAACTAAAAAAAGAGGCCATCACTTTAGAGCAATCAAGTGCAAAGGACCCCTCAGGGTCTGATCATGTCTCACCCTTTCGATTTCACAAAAGAAAAGGGAAAACAAGCATCTCTCACCCTGTTGTACAGAAGAAACAAACCTGTAATAAAATAAATAAAATCAATTCTTGCTGTCTTAATGATGCTTTATTTTTGTTTTTAATTAGGTAAACATTATATAGCCTGTAGCAATGATGCGCTACACGCTATAAAACACCCCGACCTTGAGAACATAACAAACAATCCTTAATAAATTCTAAATCATGATTAATAAACGCTAAGGATATCTAACTATAATGTAAACTGTTTCAATCAAAAGCTTCACTTTCCAATAAATCCACTTTTACCATGTTCCAAAAAAAGAAAAAAGGCCCTGCCAGCGGTCAACCTAATTCAGTCATCAATGAAGTGATCTGCTTACTGAGACACTTCTCCCATTAAACATGACTGCAGTGTGTTGGGCCAGGTCTTTAGGTGGCCCTCCACCCTTTTCTAGTGAAGGGCTGAGATGGAGGAGATGTGGCAACAAGACACAAATGAAGGGCACACGAAGGAGGTGCAGCCCCCCCATCACCAGGGTCGTGTCGCTCTGATCCTCACAGCCAAACAACGGCAACAGGAGCACAGATAAGAGATGTGAAATGCTTCTTTCCAGCACTCAGCCCTGATTACTACCGATAATGGGGCTGTCCTTGTGGAGCAGCCACTGAGAGACTCCCTACTCTCTTGTAGTGTCTTGATGCAGACGTGGGAACTGTACCTTTTCGCAGAGGCTGCGGCATCGTTAGCACAAAGATAATCAGGAGGGATGGGACATCTCGAAACAGCATGGGTACCTCAGGTCTGTCTTCATCAAAGCCACTGCAAAACATGCAAAAAAGCTTTTCATTAATCAGAAGGTACTGTGTATAGTTGGTCCCAGGTGAAATACATGTTGTGAAGACTTTAACGGCAAAATACCTTGCTATCATCACATATTTAACTTGATTCTGTTTCTCTCTCTCTCAAATATCACACGAGCATTGTCTCTTTCCATCAATGTCTTCTCATGTGTGAATAAAGCCGTAATTTATGTAAACGTCACCTATGTCTGAATGCAAAAAAGCCATCACTTTAACAGCTTGATGAAGGCAGCAGTGTTACGTATTGCATGTCTGAAAAGGACTTTAAAAGGTATCAGAGCAAAGGTCTTGCTGTGTATATAGTTTTAAATTTGCTTAACAAATACATGGCTTGAAAAGGCCCATTCCTTGTATTCCCCCACCAAACTTCCTTAATGTAGCCCCAGTTAAACATATTCGTATTGTCCATCATCTAAATTTAAATGTCTTCTGTTCTGTTGACAATTCAGCCAGGTTCCAATATCCACTCTACTCTTGAAAGGCCTCGGGGCTTTTGAATGAAAGGAACTGCACTTAAAGAATAATACTTCCCATTACCAAAAGCACTCACCAGTTAATTCCACTATGCATTGGAGGAAAGCCTTACAGGACGGGGCTTTCAGCCCTGCTTAGACCACTGCATACAAACTATACTGTAAAATCTTCCTCTTTGGTTTATCTAATAGAAATAAGGCAAGAGCAATGTTTTGCATCTATGTAGAAACATCTCTCTCTGTCCTATTTAACTAGGCTAGATCAGGTTGACCGCCTAAGGGTGTCAATGACAGTCCTCCCTTGCGAAACCCTAACAAAGTATTTTTAAACACCAAATGGCTCCTCTGAGAAAACTGTATGGCTGTGAGCATTTTCATAGTAACAGGTGTAAAAGCTGTCTTACAACACTAACAGGGAGGAAAGGTTGTTCAAGCTCATCTTGTATTGTTAAGTGCTGCAAGTAGCTTTTTTTTTTAACTCCGTTTTTTCAGACCATCAATCCTGACAACCAAACACATTTGAGCATAAAATAGCATGTTCTGACGTACAGTAGTGATTCAAGACAGAACAAGACAGCATGTGTGGTAGAAACTATGTCTTTTGTATTTTGTTAAATGCGGGTTTCTGTTGAAGCTAGGTGGACAGCTGGGAGCCGAGATGCCGTGCTGGTATGGTGTTGGTGTGGTGCAGTTGTTCTCAGTACAGTGAATTTGACAGGGTCGTTTTGCTCTCTGTGGAGTGCCCGGTAATTTGCCAGATGCAGCAATTACTGGTATCTATGGAAACCACGCACAGTCCCTTTTCTGTTTTTAGCTCCTCTTTGTGTGGAGGAAAAGCTGTTGGGGGCAGGAGGAAATGGTGGCGTTTATAGAGAGGACAAAGTGGCGCTTTGATTGCATGTTTATGTGAGGGAGGAAAAGTATGAGGATAAGTAGAGACCGGGAGGTATGAAGAATGTAGGAGCAGATTTATACATTTACTGCTAGCAGAGGTACTTAAGAGAGAAAGTCACTCACTCTGCCTCTCTGCTTTGTGTAACCTGAGTCAGCTTAGTCCAGGGGTTGTAGGCTGAATCAATGCTGTACAGACGCATGTGCATGGCCAGCACATGGAACAGCTGATCTGAAAGGGGGGAAAAAATACAAAACACATCATTGTTATGTTCCGACAAGGTCTGACAGGAACAAAACCAGCAAGTGTCTGTTTATCTCAGTGTCCATTGTCACACTCCACCAGCAACCAGTGTAGATCAAATGATGAAAGCAGTTGACTTGAACTGACTGCAGGCTAATGGTTTGGCTCAGATAAAACCAGGCCAGGCCAGATGGATACATGGTAGTGCTTGATAGCCTTGAGCAACTCTTTGGTCAGGTCACACCTGTTCGTTGTGAAACTAATGGAACATGAAGAGAGCCCCCCCGCGCGCACACACACAATCTCTCATGTACACACTAGCTTTTAATAGTAGGGCACTTCACAGCCTCAACTGTCTTTGTCTGGAGCAAACCTGTTACAAGTACCAACATTTATGACATTACAGCAAGCCACAACAAGTGTAAAGGCTGGAAGCTGGCCAAATCATTTTAGATGTTAAGTAATATATTCCAAACTAAAGGAATGTCCTTGTCTTTCTTATTAGTCCAGAAATAAATTAACCTACTTATTCTAATTATGAACTCAACCCAAGTCCTCCTAAAACCAGAAATTAAAATTGCATAGTTTAGTTTCATCTTTAGGTGAACCCAACAACCTTCTGTATAACCTAAACATTTTCCAATGAGCAACACTAATCCTATTTGATTTTGTTTTACAGGGAATTATGATGCTGTAATGCAGCAAAGTGCTTCAAATAATCACCTCAGCAATTTGACTTGTTAGAACTATCAATACTTGGAGCAACACTGCCCTCCACAGGTATACAAAGACACAGCACAAAGAAAGCAAAGTGAGTCAGTCCTTCGTTGCATCCTGTTTGTCTTCACTATGGCTTGTTTCCTCTCTTCCCTCACTACCACTCAGGTCTTACCAGGAATTAAACTGGAAGAGGGAAGGAAAGGGAAGGAAGAAAAGTAAATGAGAGAATAGAGGAGAGGTGAATCAGGGCTGTCGTTTTCCTGCCATTGTCATAAAATTGCTAAATGTATACAGATGGAAAAGGCTTATTACAAGCTTCAGGTCCAATCTCTGATCACAGCTGTTTGTCTTGCCAAGTCAGTTTAAAGTGAAATAGCCTATTTTCACGTGTGATGATTAAAAAAAAATCAATGCTGACTGGTGATTGGTGTCATGGCATGTGAAAACATTTTCTAAAAGGTTACGTGATATCGGTCTGCTCTGACATCGTTGCTACAAATCAAACAATAGAGCATGTTATTCTGCTTCCTACACTACTGAGACAACTGTAAGACACTGGGGAACAAAGGAAAACAGGAGATAGTAAAACAAAAGAGAAAGCATTTGTAGAGTAGTGGGAGGTGCCCTGTGTGCCAGAGAGGTTTAAAAGTCCTTAACTATGAGATGAGTCAACACCATGGAGCTCCAACAGGAAATGGCTGTACTCCGCACTTCTTGTCTGGTTTCTAAAATGCCAACACTGCTGTGTATGACCAGCTTAACTGAACAACCTGCCCTCAAGGAGAGACCCCTCACTTTGGTTTAAGATATGAATCATCTGCATTCCACGTGACAACTCATGATAATGTTGATCAGCTCTCATTTTCTTATTGTTGTGATTACAGACTGTAAAACACAGTGTGCTCCTTTGATATTTCTGAGTACCAACATCTTCAATTTGTTGAAAAATACCTATCACTCCTGATAAAGTTTTAAGAACATTCACACCATTGCCATACACTTTTTCACTGAATACAATGATAAAAGTGCATTTTGATGTGTGCTCACTTTTCATGGCAGATATTTGACAATTACATGTGTCCTCTCAGGGTCTGTGATGATACAGTGGTCTACATGTAAAATCACATCAGCCACACAAAAAATGACAGGGGTTATGTGACGCAAACGCAGGTGTCAACACCCACCAAGTACTGCAAGTCTGCACAACTGAGGTCAACATGATTTGCCTTTAAAACTCCCTACACAGTAACAGCCACACAGTCCCCAAGATTAATTCAAATATTTGCAGCAGTTAAATAAACCACGGACATGCTATTTGAAGGCTGGACTCTCTAGAGTTGATTTAGCCCATTTCAAGGGAATTGCAGGCAGCTTGCCTCTGTTGTCCATCATATCCTCATCAGCTGAACAGAAGAAGAGCCTACTGGGAAACAGGCTTAGGAACCCCATGAGCTCTCACAGTTAGCACACGTCTGCCGTTTTCCTTCAAATCCATTTCCCTAAGAAGAACGAACACTAATGTACTGCAACTGAGTAAATTTGGCCGTCAGCACGGCTACATGGTTAATGTAGCTCAAAAATGGCAAACCTCTAGTGTGAAATCTCTTTTCAGCCACTCAAGGATGACAGGCCATTTCACTGCAGCAGCCACAACTTTGACAGAATAATTAAACAAATAGAAAACAGGGTGTAGTCTGCACCACAAACTTAACTCCTTCACCTATACACTTTCTTTTACAATATCCCATCAGTCAACAACGGATTAAAATGAAGATTTTGATCAATAATCAATATAATAAATGCTGACAATGCTGATGTTCAGCTTTTTTTTTGAGGAGGAACTAAGATCACAGTTTTCATCCTCAACTCGACGCATGCCCTTGTCAGCTGTGACACAATCAACTAAAACAGCACTTGACCCATTTGTCTGCTTCATTTACCCTGACTGCTCCCAACAGCTCACCTGGGACAGCATCTATCTTTGCCTGCCATTGCTAATCGACCCTTTGTTTTTTTCTTTTTCTTTTAACAGTTCAGCTGTAACACGGAAGAATGGGTTTGATCTCAAGTCAGACACTTTATTAAACAGAGGCCCATGGGAAATGACGTGCAGCCACCTGCAATAACACACGTCTCTATAATTGTCAACTTGAACAGCAAAATACATCTGACATAGCACCACATTAAACTACAATTTTATTGAAAAAGCACTGAAAACACTGCAGGTCGTTGAAAAGCACAGTTAAACAATTAAAAAAGTCAGCATAAATGAAAGGGACCAAAACATTTTAGTGCAATTTTAACTTTGTGTCCAAGAATTCTTATTGAATTATCCCATAAATGTAGCCAGATCAGGCCACAGGCATTCCCCTGACATAAAATACCAGACTTAACACATTGCATATTAGTGAACTTATAAGATTTAGAGGAGAAATTGTATTGTAAGATACACAAGATAAAAAGGTCTAGGAGTAACTACTCACTGAGACATGAGCGTTTGGCAGCTGCACTGGCCCCTCCAGAGCACAAGTTTCCTCCCCGGTGCACAAGTTCCAACTCAAGGTTGGTCCTGAGGAGACAGAGCCACAACAGTTAGTAGGTAGCAAGTACACATATGAAAAAAAGTGCATATGTAAAATACACATTACACACAGACATACCAACCCTACCACAACTGTCAAGCATAACCCTTTAAAAAGGTATACTATACTTGAAAGTGATCACTTTTAAGTATAGTATACACAGCTTACACTTCATTCATGTGTGGTTTCAGTCCAAATTTGCTGCTTCTAAGATGCACTATGTTCTCAGTATTGCATTGATGGCCAAACACTAGAACTGGGCGATATGGCCAAAAATGTTATCACAAATGTTTTTTTCATATATATCAATAATTATCACGAAAAATGTCAAATGGTTTATTTATTTATTTATTTATTTAAAATGATACTGAAGAATCTCCATAATCAACCACAATTGCTGCTTTTGTACCCCCAGTTCTCTCTGAGGGCTAGCAAGTAAAAAGTTCTTTATCATGTATTGCAGGTTACATGGGATGAGTCACTGATAGAAAAATGATCAATTTTGGGTGCAGTATTCCTTTAGAAAACAGCCATTAAGCAGAGAGTGTGCATGTGTCAGAGAGTGGATGGAGGTGTTGGTATATAAATGGCTGAGTATCATCATATTCAGCTTTTGGTTACGCCTGCCTCTTTTACCAGTTTGATTAGGAAGATGAAAGATGCTGCCTAGTCAAGCCATTTGCCATTTAATGTGCCTGTTTTGCAGCCGCAATTCCGTATCAAGTAAATGACAGCTTTCCAAGACTGATTTTGCACAAGCTGGACCATTAGCATAAAAGCTGCTCCAACCACAGTTCATGCATAATCCCCAATGTGCATTTCCCATGCATATCCAAACACATTTCACTCCTGAATTTTAATTCCCCAATACCAAAACAGTGAAAAAATAAACTAAAACCTCTAACAAAGTATATAGATGGTGAAAACAGATAGGTATTACTAAAATAAGACTGATCTGGGCCCGTTTTCATCCCGCCACTGGCCATTTCCTTCTATGGGCCAGGGAGGTGGGGGCAAATCCTTGGGTTTCCTGGGAGAAAAAGCAATTTCACATAGATAATGCAGCCACGGTGAAGCTCCATCTGGCTTTTGCTGATAAGAGTGCCCCTGTGACAAAGGAATTTTCCACTCCTCAGGCAATTTGCGCTGTTCATTGAACTTCAGAGAGCCAACAGGCACCCAGACACACTCAGGGGATCTTTCTGTTCAGGGTGGAGGGCTGAGGGAACCACAGCACTGGGTGGGCAAAAGGCCTGGATGGTTACGCTCAAGGAAGAGCAGAGTTTTTGGAATGGGAGTAGTGAGAAGTTAGAGACCACAAGGCGAACTGAAAGCCAGTCATTTCTCTGATCTGTGACCAGCTTGATGAGAAGATGCAAATACCTGAGAAAGGACTGTGTTTTGTTTTTTTTTCAAGATTATGTTTCTGGCCTTTTCAGCGGAGGATGGGTGGAGGGGGACATGCGGTTAAGATTCCTGGCCTAAATCAAACTGGGACATCGAAGTTGCACCAAATGTGTCTTAGACCAGTAGCTCACCCCAAGCTGCTCCACGACAATGTAATGTTAAGGAAAGGTGTGAAGGACCACTTAAAAGACCAGCCCTAAAATTCAGTCAGAGAAGGTGAAATAAATCTATACTCAGACAGATTTAATACGTTAACACAGAGCAAGAGTCAATACAATTTTACTGTGGCCTAAAGTGTTCTTGCAACACTTCCAGGACCACTGCAGAAGTATAATGACAAGTATGAAGAAAACAAATCAACTACACCTGAACACATTTGAAAAAAAGCAAAGCAATTTATATATTTGGTGGTGAATTTCAGTTCCATTTCAAGGCGCCTTTCTGGGGTAAAACTAACAAAGTAAGACTGACACTGAGAGACTACACTACTGTCTTTTTGCATAGACAATCATTGTTATTCAGACTGAGGAGCTGGCATTAAGAGAGAAACGAAAGAGCAGGCAGACAGTCAGTGGTGTGTGCATGTGTGTAAAAATGTGTGAGGCAGTGCAGAAAGAGGACCTCCAAGTTTGAGGACTGCACACACAGAGAGATAACCCAATATGACCAAGTCATTGCTCATAACTCTGACAACAGATGCACGCACGTACACATGAACAACAACTTCTGAGGTAGTATTTTGTCAAGATCCTAGAAAAGGAACGGGACAAAGCAAAGGTAAAACTAGGAGCACAAACATCGTTGTTTAATGCCACTTTTTGTTTTAAAGGACATCCAAGGGTCAATATTCAGCCCATCCACACTGCTCGTGGGATGAGCTAGAAGGACACCAAATCACATGTATATGCTTGCGCGTGACCATTTATTTTAATAAACTCATTCGTCCATTTCCAGCCACTTCTCTAGGCCCGGATCACACTGGCAGCAGGCTAAACAAGGTAGCCAAGATGTCTTTCTCCTCAGCTATGAGTACCAGCTTCTTCTGTGGTATCCTGAGGCGTTCTGAGGCCAAATGGGATATAAAATCCTTCCAGCATGTTCTGGGCCTGTCCTAGGGTCATTTCCCAGTTGGATGTTTGTTTGGTTGCTCGTTCAAAAAGCTAAGGTGCAGGACACAACGTGTGTTCATGTTTGTAAGTTAGATGAGAAGGAAACTTTAGCAGGAAAGCTAATGTGGCTCTTGTGTTGTGTAGCAGGCTGCTGTCTGGCTCAGTGTGAAGGCTGACATTACTGCTTTATGCAAGATTTGATTGGCTATATATTCCGGCGAATCATTGCAAAACAAGGGGGCACCATCATGAACCTCAGATATTGAGGTGCTGATTTACATGATCACCGTTAAGGAGGGTTCTATCTAAACTCAGTGTGCCTCTGTCCTCACCTTGCCACGGAGTACATGAAGAGGAAATCATTGTCGGGGGAGCCAGGGTTCTTGCCGTAGTCCATGTATTTCTTCTGGGTTGTATTCTTGATGTCTTTAATGACCAACTCCATCTCTTTGCTCAAGTTGGATTCAGTCTTAAAAAAAATAAGAATACAATAAAGTCAAAATTATTTCTAGAAGCTAACCTAAGCTAAGAAAAACATTTTTACGTGAAATTAAACAACTCAAGATCCGGCACAAGAAGATGAACTCAACTGGAAAACGAGACTGAATTAGATTTATGTCCACAACCTCATTGTAATGTTTATTTACAATAAAGTCAATAATCCAAACAGTTTGTTATCAAACATATCCAATAAATGTACTTGCCTTACTTTCTGTTATTAGCTATCAGCGAGTCACAATTTTCTTTTATTGATATTTCCTTTTCATGTTTTCTACCCCCTCCATAGGCAGTTTAGACTGCAGTTTGGGATAGTTGATACAACGATCTTACAGCATCAATAGTTAAAATGTCCCAACTATTTGACTCACAAAGAGACTGCGGACAGTGTAATACAGTAGCATACAATCATAGGAAACGTCCAATTGTAACTTTTACTGAAGCAGTTTCCAGCTCTTCCTTTCCAAAAACATTTCATGTGTGTAATTTTGTAAACAGAAGACTTAAATTTGCTTGGCTCAACTGTTTTCTTGAGCACATTCTTCAAAAACAACCCACAGGGACACCCCTCCAAATTCAAAAACATCAATTACACATTGCAGATTTTGTTCCACTTTATTTTACAGCTGCAGCACAAAGTTGCTCAAAGTCATCTGAATTCAAACGTCTGCCTTGCACCTTTTACAAACACCTGAAGGTTACGTATGAATCGATATGTATTGTAATGGCTCATCAAATAAAGGATGGTTCCAGTAGATTGCTTTTAGCTGTTAACCCTTTCAATAAAAGTCTCTGCAATTTTATGACCTGCGATACTTTTACTTAATCTGTTTTAAAGTGCAGTGATCCAAATACACCACTAAAGAATGCGGTGAAAAGTGATTATTAGACTGATATGAGGATATCAAGGATATGTCATTTGTACTACTTAGAGCAAAATATGCAAAGACACTGGTTAACGTTTTAACTGTGTTTAATAAAGGCTACAGCAGGTGTAAAGCACTGTCATTATTTAATTTGTAAATATCTGTCATTTGGAAGGAAAATGCTGATCATGAGAATAAATGAAAAATATGACATCCATCCATCCATATAGATCATAGGTTCAGTGACAGAATTGTGCTGCTGGTAGTTGACACTTCAAGGTGGTCAGGTGCTTGATGAAACTGGGGCTTGTCTCTGAATTCACCAACTGAAGAACAGTCTCTCTAAAACAGAACCACCCTGTTTATATCTGCATCAAAGGTCAACGCTCCCTCCAATTTGGAGGAAGCTGATTGTTTGTAGTAATTATAATCAAACGAGTTGACAGCGTGTTTAAAATGCAGCTGTGTAAAACTTACTGGGAAATGGCCAAGTTTCTCCTGAAGATCTTCCACCTCCTTTACAAGCACATACGTCTTCTTGTTTGTGGGTGTGTGCCAGGCACCAGCCTCTGTGCCCCGCCCAGGGCGACAGGGAAGGACACTATTGGCAAACTGTCGACACAGTGGGCACGTAAATTCACCCTTGTCAACAGAGAAACCCTGGAGGACCTGGTCATTCTGAGAAAAAAAAGACACATGAATGGTTACATTTGACCTATACAATCTAAACTAAAAACTTGAAAGAGGCAACTGACACTAGACTTTTTACAAGTAAATGTATATGTAGTACGCAGGATTGCACAATTTCTGAAATTGTCCCCCATAATCTTTAGTCCATACTGCATCTACACAAGGAAAATAAACAGTGGATCTAGGGCTCCGATGGTTTCCATCAATTCATCATTTAGTCTAAGTAATGCTTAAAGAGCTAAAAAGATGCCATTGTTTTGCTGAAATTTTGTCAAATCAAAGGTCAAAATACCACAAATATTAAATTTCTTATAACGCAAAACAGTAAGAAACTTCTCACAATTAAGTAGCTCTAATTAGAAAGTGTTTTGTATATTCACTTGACTAATGACTTAAATCCTTAATCAGCTGTCAAAGTTGTCATTGATTCATTTTCTGTCAAATAACTACTTTAATTAGACAACTAATCATTCCATGAGGTCAAGCTTTCTCTTACCCTCAGAGACTCCATGTATGACTTGTGGCAATCTATATGCAAAGTGTGTCCACAGGTCTGGACGTAGACGCCCCCATCCCAACCTATTGACACAGACTGCAGACAGGAGCTCTGCAGAAGAGAGAAATCACATCAATTAGAGTATGCAAATATGTCTTCAGGCCTTCAACCTCCTGAACCCTTTGTTTATTTGTGGCGCTAAAAAAAAAACATTGATTTTTTTAAGTTTAATTTAACAAAATGCAATAAACATCCTATTGATAAGGTATTTTAAAGCCAGCATCTTTCAATGGACAACTAGACTGCATGAGTCTAGTTTACCATTTATGAGTGAGTCGCCAGCTTTTCATTAGATTATATCCAATTCAACTAGTGTCATCATTTCTGGTTTGGAGTTGTGTTGGAAGCTAATCAATACACAACACTGGCATGAGAAGCAAATGAAAGCAATTTTCAATAAAGCTTTTTATTTTTCGTTTTGAGCGATGACTTTGAATGTTTTTCTGGAAACACTGCCCTTTGGTATTTGCATTTTTATTCCGCTGTTTGTCATACAATGTTGGTCTGCAAAGTGATGTTACGTGACAGGCTGGCCTATAATGTGACTACCACAAGTGTTAAGAAATGTATTCTTTAACAGGGACCATCCAACATCCTACAGTCTCTTAGGGCGTTCAGCAGATGCAGATCCTCACATAGCTGACATGCATATGAATTAAATGTCAAGAAATTCAAACAGACAGGATGAAAGCCTGTTATTAGAGCTGCTAGAGCTGTTATCTAACACACAAAAATCCACATCCCTAATGGTGCTTTAAGTGCTTTCAGCCTTTTTTTTCTCTCCTGTGTAAAGCTGGAAATATTTTCTGAGACACCTACATCTTTGAAGAACCGCTGCAAGAGCGTGAGCCTGACATCATGAGCCACTCCACACGTGTCTGCAGCGTAGATGTGCTCTTCATCACTCGTCGGTAGCTTCTTAGCCTCTTTGCTTTTGCAGCGGTGCCCAAGCACTGGAAGCCGATCACAGAAAGTCAGGGATGAATTATGATGTGATGATGACGAATCTGTCTAACTTACTCAGTATTTACATAAGAAAAGGTCAAGGATTGTGATTGTGATTGTAGTTCACACAGTATTAGGGCTACAAGGGCTGCAACTAATGATTAATTACACTACTGATTAATTACACTACCGATTCATTTGTTGATCATTTTTTGATTAATCATTTAGATTTGAAAATATCAGAAAATAGTGAATAATGTCTATCACAATTTTCCAAATCCTAAAGGTCACTGCTCCAAATTTCAATTTTTTGTCCCACTCACCGTCCAAAACCCCAAAATATTAAATTGACGATGATGTAAAACAGAAAAAAGCAACAAAAAACTGAGCAGCTGAAAACAGAGAATGTTCTGCATTTTTGCCTGATAAATAACTTAAAACATTTAACTCATTACCAACATAGCAATTAATTTTCCATCGATCGATTAATTGATCAATCAACTAATTGTTTTAGCCCTATACAGTATGCTTTACTGGTACCTTTCAGAGGTCTAACTCAGATTTTTATGCTTCTCACAATGACTGACAAATCAGCATTCACGTGGCATTCAACAACAGTGAAATCAAAACAGAAAAATGTACAGCTTTAAATTACATAATTGTTTATGTAATATAATTGTATGCTATTATGGACCCATTGTTGGTCAATGGTGCTAGATTTTACAAGATGTTTTTGACGTTGAGGTCAGAGTCTGCTGAACCGTTTTACAAGGTGACTAATTACTAATCAAACATGCCATTTATTTGGATGACAGTGAGTGATCCTCCTCTGTCCACGAAAAATGGAAAAGGGAATGACCTCTTACAATGATAAGCTCCATGTACAAGTGAGCAGGAATCAACATGAATGATAAATGAGCCAATTAAAACAGCGGTTAACCCACCAATTAAAAAATTAGATTTCCAATATGGTGGATCAAAGGTGCTATGAATAACTGTTTTACTTTAAAAGGCAAGACCTTTTAATTAGGGGGGGATGCTGGGACATGCAGTACCTGAGGATGCTTGGAGGAGAACTACTAGGCCAGTGGGTCTGTCCTCGGTGGAAGGTCCGCTCTGGCCACAGATCACGCAGTCATAAAGAACCTCAGACTCCATCACTTCCGACGCTCCTAGGTCCATGGCTGCCTCAGTGTCGGGGGATTCTAGCATAAAAAAAGTTAAAAATCTTAATATAATTTTACAAAAGTTTCCCCGCAAAAACGTTCAAACTTATACCATAACATAAAATCATATTAACCATGGGATACACTGCAGCAGCTGAAGCCAATAATTACTAAAACCTGGAGAAGATTCCGAGAACTTATCATTCATATTCAATGATCTGTAAGCATTACATTCACCTCTGTGTGAAAGAAAAGCATCCAACTGCGCGAGAAACAAAAACACTTAAGAGGTAATGTGGTCTGAAAGGCTTTCCTTTAGGTAGATCAGAAGTTGAAGTAACAATCCATAATGAGGGGAGGTCACTGACTGCAAGCCATGCTCCCACTCAGGCGGCAAATACCATACTCAGTTACACAACACTACTCCTTTCTAATTTACACTGAAAATTAACAAAAGAACATACTTCTGACTTTGATCTTATGGTGTATTCAATAATTCCTGTGTATTGTTTGCACCATACATCCATATATCAATACTGGGAACATAAATTCACTCTCTGCCACCCCTACTGCATTATTGGCACAGCACTAGAAATTAATTACTGATGTGAAATTAGTTTTAAATGTTAAAAACTGTGTTCGATTTGAGCAGTAAATATCGTGGAGAAATGTCAAGCTGTGTCAGAAATTGATTTATTGCTTTTTGGGAAAATATGTTCTCAGGAGAGGTCACTGTGTTCCCGGGGAAATGAAGGATGCATTAGATGTCAATGCCACAGCTTCAGCCCTGGGCCATCCCAGTACATAGAGCCACCAATGTGTGCGCGCATTCGCACAAACAAACACATATACACGTGCGAAAGGTAAGATGCCAAGGACGCACAAACTGCTGGTGTGCTGCTGTTTTATGCTTTCTACAGCATTAATTTGTGAAGTACTGTATGCACGCAATAGGTTTGTACTTTTTCAAATGTTCCTAAATGCTGGTTAGGTTAATGAGGACACTGAACATCTCCTTGCAGATAGGTTTGGTATAATTTGTTCAGCTTCTGACATATCCGTCCTTGAGATTTCTGCCACGACCCCAATACAATACAGGTGGCTGGAAGTTGGTGTGTGGCACATTGAAAAATATGACATTTAAAAATTAAACCGCAACATCAGTTTCTAGAAAGTGCATTGAGGTTACTCTGAATAAGTGAGCTTTCATAGGGACTATTTCTTCAGTAGAAAGCAGTTACAATGAAAATTGTGAGGTCTGTTGATAATTCTGAGTAACAGGGACACTGATTTGGCAAAGACACACTGCTGATGAAAATTCACCTTCATTTTAATGGGAAGGAGGCAGAAATCTCAGAGAAATATCTCAAAATTTGATACATGCAAGTTTTATAATAATAAAGTATTAATGAACAACAAAAACAGGTTACCTGTCTGCCTCTCTTGGATTAACTCCCTCATCTAAGCTTTATTTTTTCCTTGAGCCACAGCAGTGTCCAGGTAAGATACAAGCTATGCAAAGATTAACATAACAACAGAGGTTCCTACTATTCTAAATATAATTCAAGGTCTTTTAATAAAAGATCGACAGATGTAGGCCAGTGTTATAAGAAGTCCGTGCAGGGGACTCGAGGAGAAATACCTCAATTATGGTATACTTCCTGAAGAAAATAATGCACAATGTTATAATGCAGACAAATTTGAAGATATCTACAAACAGCCTATAATGCATTCAAATGAAATAGTCATCTTCTCAAAGCCAGCAGTGAGCTTGAAGCAAAGTAAAGTTACTGCTCAGCAGGAAGTGTACAGAAAGAGGTCAGAATACAGTCCTGCCAGAATGGTCCGTCTGATTACAGCAGCCATTATTCATTCACTAACCATGCTGTGTCAAGGTGGGCCCTGGGAGTCCAGTCCACTATTAGTGCTTTGATCCTATGTGCCCTCAGCCAGCAGCCACCCATACTCCCACAGGAGCACTCTCCTCTCAATTTCTCCTAACAGGCCTGCAGAGACCACAAGCACGGACTCGGCCCACTGTCACCTTGCCCCAATGAAAAAGGCACAGCAATGATAGGTTTATTTCAGCCAACAGCGCTTTTCTTCAAGGGCTACAGTAGCAAGATGTCCTTCAAACAAAAAGTGTTAATGTGTGTTTTGAGCTTTTATAAGGTCTTGTGCACCTCTGTCAGAACAAACCCAGTTTGATAAGCACATTCTATCAGAGTGGATGTTGCAGCCGTACACAGTACAGCAGTGTCTACTCAGTCCCTGATGAAGACATAAATATCCAGAATAGTGCTCTGTGCAAATTGTGTTTTTAGTCAGTTTTGCTTGATTATACAAAGGAGGGCCCATAGGAGCCGATAATATAAAATACTGCTGAAAACAATTTGTCTGTTTTGCTAAAATTAAACTGATAAGCAAAAACCAAACAAAAGAAAAAATCATATTTAACTAAAACTTCAGACTTGGAAAATGAACACTCTGCCTCACAATGTGTGACTGCCCTAACACAATGCATGTTTTCAAACTCACCGGATTAGAAATAAATGAGAAGTTTAAGTGCACTTATTAAGAACCTCCACCACACACCTCACCTTATGGATGTGATAAGGATGGGGAGTCAGTAACTCAAAAAATACACTCACCTTTCTTGGCTCGCCTGTTTGGCTGTGCCGCATTAAGGTTACAGTAGACTGAATACTGCGCTTTGATTTATAACTATGCTATGTCAGTATGTTAGGACGCCAAGTAAAGATTGTGTTAGCACATGTGCGCCACTGCTGCTGCTTCTCTGCTTCTGCAGAGCATCCTGCCACGATAGGAGGCAAACATTTCCAAACAGACTATTGGGCAGTGGCTGCTGCGAATGACGTGTTAGTAATTTAAAGCTCTAAGACCATAAAACGGAGGCAACAAGTTGGCAAATAAGGTGAGCTGGGCTTTTCTTACCAACATCCATGGCTGTTTCCATGAAACTCTTCTGCCTGGAGGCAAATTCAGCAAGCAGCTTCTGTTGTCTCTCTCGTGCCCTCAAACGTCTGAAAGAAAGAACAAGTGAAATACTATTTGATGAAAATGCAGCAATGCACACAACAACCTAATATTTAACTTGAGTTCAAAACCAAAGGAATATTAATAGTGCGTATGCAACTATAATATAATCAACTACTGAAGTAAGACCTTTTAAAATCATTTTAATTCTACCAGTGAGATTGTATTGAAGGAGTTAAATCATTTCCGTGAGAAAAGATACACTCAGTAAGTGAAAACAGGGATTTCATACACTGACAACAAGCGCTGCTGCTGATAAGCAAACCCTTGCTCCTTTTAAGAACATTTATTGCACTTCCACTTGACAAATGCATTACAGTATCCTGGGAATAAACATGTCTGTTGTGCAGGTCATGTTTCCCCGATCACCAAAAGCATGTGCAACAGATTCTTCCATGTAGCAGGCGTTACTGTTATATACACAGCAGGTGTCTGATTTTAACAAGGCTGTGTTGTTAAAGTTGGAAAGGTTGATTATTAAACTAATATGGTGGGTTGAGCCCCACTCTGCAGACTTACAGGGTGAGAGCTGACTGTAAATTAAGTCCCTAATAAGAGGACATAAACAAATGCTGACAGGAGCGTCACAGCTCAATAATTTCACTGATGGCTTCAGGGATGTCGACAACCAGTATGAGGAATGGGCAGCAGCTTCTCACATCTCATTGCCACTGACCGCACTGCTGCCTGACGGTTGCCTTGGAAACAGCACTAGTTCGTGTGAATGGGAGAGATTCTACCTTTACCTTTGTCTGTGCGGTGAAGCCAACCCCAAAAGCAGGCAATTATTAAATGGTTACAGCCCATTCCATCATCGTTAGAGGAGGGAAATGGGAGACACGGACTAGTGGGTGAATGTGAGGTGAAAAGCCAAAACACACTGAGCCAACGGACCCCATTTTCATGGCTGTGCAAAGATGTACCACAGTTTTAATAGCAACACATATGATAGTTGTGTAGATTAATTTTCTTTCAAAATAAAAAAAGCTGGTAAAAAAAATACTTCCGACATCTTCGCAAATAAATTTTAAAGAATTAGCTTAAAATGAAGCATCATCTGCTGCTGCTTTGGCCACGTATTAGTGGTCTCATACAGAATATTTGTTTGAAGAATTATCACTTGCTTTGATTAACACTATATTTGATTCAAACCTTAAGCATTCAGCACATATATAAAATACAAAAAACAAGTGTGATTGGATACTGTACACACTCATTGTCCTTGCACGCATGACTTAGTGCTTTGAGGTATTGTTGCAATTTCACTGTAATACAATTCTTGTAATGTTCTAAACAAAATGATAGATTATGTCTTGATTATAGATTATAATAATAGAAATTATGATACGACTCCCTTTTAAGATAGCTGTATGGACACAATATTAACGCAGAACTGCACTGCAAAAAGATAATGAGTAAATATGCAGCATGAAGCTGTGTAATTGTTCATCCATAGTGGTAAATATGTTATTTGACAAGTAAAAACTACACGATTATGTTACCTCTCTTCTTTATCCATGGCTTTCTTGTCAGTGGGACTGTTCTTCTTTGGTGGCACAGGAGGACACACCTTCCCACAAATGTCCTGGATGCTACGCTTGATTTGGCAGCTGCGCGTGGCTGCCTTGGTGAGGATGCGCTCAATGGCTGTAATGCCATCTCCATGAGCGTGACGGCTCGTGTCCATATCCTCTAGCCAGGATGCCGACAGAGAGTTCTGCTTGGACGACAACTTCTGGTGGAGCTTGATGAGGAGGGACAGCATGCTCTCCCGGATCTCCAGGATCTCTGTCACCAGCTGAGGGGGGGTGCCTGGCGGGACCCAGCGTGTTGAGGAGCTCTTGGGCCTGACAACCTGGGTGGCTTCAGTGTTGCTGCGGTTGATTATCTCCTGGAACTTCCTCCTGCGCTCCGCTACAAGGCTGAACACCTGAGCTTCACGCAGGTTCTAAGAAAACATAGAAAACACATTTTAACAATATACTTATATACATGAAAGTACATATTTGTTGAACATTTGTATGTGAACATTTGTATTTTGTATGGGTAATCCAACCCCCAAGTCTGGCAGTGTTAATGCCATGCCCTATGATTAAAACTATATTATGGACACACTGTAAACAAATGGTACATAACTAAATGATGTCGCACAAATACAGACATTTTCACAGCACACATCATTTCAAGTATCACACTATATCAGCAATATGCAAATAGATTGAAAAGAGAAAACCCTTCTGACTAACATCCCTTCAAATTCCACTGGCATCTGGGTGCTTTGGCAGATATGTCTTTGAGCACAAACACCACCTCCTAAAATGACATCACTAATAGTCTGATGGACTTTGATGGATTGGAGGGGTGCTTCATTACCATAGTCAGACAGGCACAATACACATAAAAGTCAAATTAAATGTCCATTATAAAATGTCAGCTGATGTTTCATGAATACCTTTGCTGATTGCACTCAGAACAACCATATACCTGGGGAAAATTCAAATCATCCTGATGTTAAAGCACACAAGCCAGCTGAGTGATAGCCATGACCTGACCTGACCTGACGAAAAGGACCTGAGCTGCACTGTTAAATAAACATACATCATATAGCCCAGTCAAGGCAACATCAATCATACTGACATGCTGTTAAAAAGTGTTTACCCAAACCTGCATTACACACGTAATTAGTTTCAGCAGTCAAGAGGGAGGGGAACTGCTGAAGCGCAGCATTATACACGCACCATAACACACAAAGGCAGACGTCCTTTGAAAACAAAACCAAACATGTGCAAAGAAATCCTTTCATAACAAAGATAGACTAGTAGCTGCTAGTGGCATCAAAGCCATCCACCTTTTTATAGAAATGGATATAGATAGCTACCTCTCTCCAATTCCCTGCAAGACGCCTGGAGTTCTGTGGAGCAGGTACAGCAAAATGAACAACAATAATAATGATGATGATATGGAAGAGGAACATGAAGGTACCCAAAAAAAACAAAAAACATGCAAGTTTGTTACACTTAGCATGGAAAAATAATGGTTACCTGGTGTAACCCCAGTTCTATGAGTACGTGCGAGGCCCTCTAACCAATAGCGAAGCCCGTTAGAGGGCGGAGCACGTACGACATAGAAGTCAGGGGAGGGCCAAAATCACAATGATTTATACTCTGGGGACCATGAACGTCTATACCAAATGTAATGTAAGTGAACTACTTTATATGAACAGCTAGCCTGGCTCTGTCCACAATTAACAAAAAACACTTACCAGCACCTCTAAAGCTCACTAATTAACACGTTAGATCTCATTTGTGAAATAATTTGATTATACTACTAAGTGTTGGACTATTTCTTGGCTGGGGGCAGTGACTTCCTGTAGTTTCCACTGGTTCCACCTCATGCTGATGACAAGACCATGTCTTTGGCTGCGCTTCATTTGGCTGTACCAGCATGCCACTTGTTACGAAGTGGCAAGGGTGGATAAACTCAGTTGAATGGAGTGCAGGCGACAAATGAGGCAGTAGGTATGACGTTAAGTCCCTATCAACTGATAATCAAATAGGAGCAGGTGGAGGAGATGTTGTGGCAAACTTTAATTTGATCTTTTCACAGCCTTTAAGTGTCGTTAGAGACACTACAGTACCTTTTCTATTTAGATTCAGCCACAACACGCCGTGTGAAATGTGTGTCTATGAATCTATATTATTTACGATGCTGTTGCTACAAGTGGTATTTTGTTTACTTGCTGCACAGAGCCACCAATTCAAGTCGGCATAAGGAGCATGTACTGTTTTAAGTGCCAACCTGAAGGAGTGGAAACCACGCCTGACCGGCACTGTGCTGGTCCATTGCCCACTGGAGGACAAAAAGACACCGAAACAAAACTGACAACAACGGAGGTCTGGCATGCTCAGCGCTTATAAAGTGCTTCTGGCTAACCTTTAAGCAACCAATTGCCTCATAATAAAATCCTGCAGATACACGGCAACATTGGCATTGAAGTGTGTTTTTGGACACCTGATGAATTCAAGTCCAATAATCATTGGCCTTTCAGCTTAGAACTGCTGAGAAAAATATCTGGGTCTTGAGCATTTAGATGTTCAACTTACTTCCCCTGCCACTAGTTTAATTCACTGTTGTTCTGTGCTGGTAGGAAGCATACGGTCAATAACAAATTAGGAGTCAGTATAGTCACTAGAAGTTTCACTGCCAGTTGTTGTTATTACAGTGACACGGCACTGTAATTAATAGTACTGTAATTCGCCTCGGCCTGTAGCAGAGCAACCTTTTACCTGGCCATAAGAGGAAGCTTCAGTGCTGGTGCTGGGAGGGGCTTCTCTCTTCACTTCAGGAGCTGTCTCAGGAACCCGAACCCTCACAAAGTTGATGACATGGTGCAGGTTAGAGAGGAGGTTGGTGCCAGGGAACCAGCTGTCATGGCAGTGCTCCTCAATGCAAGGCTCCTGGAAGCAGAAGATCCTGTAAGACACTGGTGGACACTAGAGGCCTACACAGTGAGGAGATTGGTTGTAAGTCAAAACACCCGTATCTCACCTCATCCTCCTTGTTGTCTTGAACCTGGTTGTCCAAGCCCAGCTCGATCAGGTACAGCACCATGCACAGCACATGCTCGGACATGTTCTGATGATCCATCCATATCTAGAACATGTCAAACTATTAGTTTACACGGAAGAACAAGTGAAACCTTCAGCTTAGTTTCTTACCATAAAAAAGTGTTTGAATTGTAATGGTACAGACAAATATTATCCCCCTCACTAGTGATACCAACTATGCCAATGTTGTTACAGTTAAACAATTGCTCGCCTGTCGCTTTTGTCTTTTTCTTTTTACATTAAGCCTCATCTACACTATGAGGTCTGTTCATTTTGTGCTGCGCCTTCTGCACTTCGTCAGTCTTGTATTGTACCAATATCTTCTGACATGTCAGCACCAATTAATTGCCAAGTCATATTATGTACGGACCAATTAAATATGGCAAACAGAAGTGCTTCTAATTTAGCTCAAGGAGTAAATTGAGATGCAAGGGCAGCACTGTATTATACCACATGAACGGGCGTTGAAAGGCTCACCTTGTAAAGGAGAGTGAATATCACAATGTGCAGCGTCTTGCAGTGCAACAGCTTGATTAGGCCTTTGTAACACGGATGCAGAGGAGTCCTTTCCTTGTAAGGTGGCCATGGGTTGCCGGCGTGAATGCCAGACTGTTTTAAACTAGGTGGCATCATCATCATCAACAAGAAAGAAAATGTCAACAATAAAGAACAATCAGCAACACACAGAACATAATACTTAACACACCCATAAGGGCGTGTGCCAGCTTACATGCAACAGAAGGTTGAATTTCCACATAAAGCATGACGATGAGAGAAATAAGAGTTTGATGAAGTGACACCTTACGTTGTCCAGAGTAATTCACTGCACAAAAGGTTTTAGTCTATGCAACAGAACAGCTGTTGGTCAGCACATTCGCTCACTCTATTAGTGATGATGGAATCATTGTTATATAAAACCAGGGCAGCCTGACAGGCAATCCATCATATTCAAACAGTGTGAATGAGCAACATGAGGCTGTATCAGACTCTGAAGGTGGCAATGGCAGCTTCAATATGTTTCAAGGAGAAACATGCCTTAGTTTCATCTGGTTTGGAACACCAAAACTGGCTCAGAAGCGTGTGTATGTGTGTATGTGAAAGAAGTACAATTAACTACATCAGTGATCTATCCATACTTTCAATTACAGCTTTACCTAAAAACAAAGGCCTACAATCCCATTATAAAAAGGTTATCTTCCCAACTACTATATCAACCACAGATGCTTTCAGTGAGAGACCCTTTCGCTATAATTAGCATCTTCACACATTCTAGTGACCTTCAAAAAAATGAATCCCAAGGTATCTGCTTCACCTCCACGGACACGTTTGTCTTGACTACAATCAAACAAGAAAGATTTCCTCAATTCTATTACAATTTAGACTGAAATATAGATTTTTCTCGACAGCTATCTAATTGGAACCAACTTGAGCACCTGGTAGACCTGACCTTTCTTATCAGGTCCCTTCATGAGCAAGTGAGAGAGGGGACCCTACGACACTGAACAGAGCATGATGCAGGTTGGTTTTGTCAGGGATGGCTGAACATGAATACTACAAACAAACGAATATAGTACAGTCAAGCAAAATGCAAGACTGATATGTGATTGCAATGATAGAAATGTTTTAATGAAAATAATTATTAAATACCTAAATGATATAAACACTGATAACTTACAATGCCGAGTATCTGTCCATTGCTGACTGGACGTCACGCCGATAGACTGTTCTGAGAACGACCATGATGGGGTCAAACTCCTTCTCCCACACCTCGGCTAGTTGAGAAAAGGGACAGAAATGTTCTGTAACCTCCGGTACAAAGTGACATTGATTCACTTTCCTCTCATTTTCACCTTCTCTATGTAAGTGGTGTAAGCCTGCCCCCAAGTGGTCTGCTGAGGACTAATGACATATCTAATGCTCAAGAATTTCAGCCCATTGAGGCCTCATAATCATCATTTTTACTCATTTCTACCCACAAATTAGAATATTAAGTGTGTGGTCTGAAAAACACTACATTACATGTATTCCCTCTCTGCATGCGGTGGAAGATATCTATTACACAAGTAGGCACTGAGCATAAGTTTGTTTCTATATCAATACAATAAACCTAATGTGAGCAATGCACCAAGGACTACTTCAGAATAAAGATTATGATATGTTGAATATATGTTGTATATACCAGGATATTAAAAATAAACGTTTGTACACACATATTTCATTGTTCCTAGGCACAAATAAATAACTTTTGTTGGATTCATTAATTATTTGTGGTAAGCTCTAGACCATGAACTAGCAAATAAAATACTATACATGTTGAGAAAATAAATGTTTTATTAGGTTTTCAATTCAAGTAGAAACAGCCCAGTGGCACACTGTACCATTTTTAAAATTTTTTTTTCCCTACACATTGCAGTCCTTGTTACTGCTAACACTACTGTTGGCCAGTGGAGGGCAGCAGACAGACAGATCTACCGCTAGATAGGATGTTCACGCTATCCCTCAGATCCAAACCCACAAGGTGTTCAGCATCTCAGTTCAGAAACATTATTGTCTGAGTCCTGTGGCCCTAATAATTAATAATAATACCTGACAGCCATCACATTGTTTTTGGTTTTTATGTTTAAACCAAAAAACTTCCACTTCTGTGACATCCCCCACTGCACTTTTCAAAACGGTTAACAGGTTATTTGTTACAATGGTCTGTTTGTAAATCATGCCTTCAACTTCACCACAAACATCCTACCTTTTGGCGTGTACATGCCCTGTTGCATGGAGCCTCCGGGCTCAAACACTGGTGCTTTGAAGTCAGCCACAGCAGAGAGCATCTCCTCAAAACTACAACTCCCTGGTACAATGCCACTCTTTGGATTGGGATTCTCAGGAATCTAAGAAAACACTCTTAAGGAAAAAGACTGTCATGGATGAATATAGTTGCTCTTTAACATATTAGTTAAATACTGAAGGATACAAGGTCCAACAGCGCGCTGTGTGTACGGTCATTCATACACAACTGTGAGACCATCTCAGACCGAAGGATCTCGTCATCTGTCATTCCTGTTAGTGAGAGGGAGAAGGAGAACGTAAAGACAAACTGACAAAGATTATAGCCCTACATTAAATACCAATTAGCAGAACTCAGAGTGGAGGCTGTGGGGTCCTCATTAGTAGTGTTTGTTGTAGCACCTATGTTTATCTCCAGCATGAACAAAATACTTTAGCAGCAGCACTCCATAAGTGGGGTGTACCTGAAAAAGTCGCTGAGTCTGCTGAGCACTGTCTAACCCAGTGCTTCAACACTTTTGGCTTAGTGCCCCATCCTCTTCAAGGTTTGGTATATGTCATCATGAAATTTGAACACTTTCCTTGGCCAGATATCATAATTTTTCAATGTCTCCCAATGATGCAACAACAATTCAGACAGTGACTGCCCAGTCTCTACCTGTGTAAAATGCCTAAACAAGGTTTCTCTTAAAGGAAAGAACAACAGCACTGCATCATATCTGTTTTAGCACCGTCATGCCACTACATTATGCAAAATATGGTTGCAATACATTTGTTTTGGGACTAGCATTTTGGGATACCACTACCTTATATTTCACTAAACATTCACATACAAAAAAGGTGATGTTGTCACATACTGCTAATTGGTATTTTATTTAATATAATTAACTTATAAGTTGCTGCTAATTATGATTCACTGCATTGATGCCTGAATTACTGGTGGATCAGTCAGAAACTTTGCAAGATTATGTGATGTGACAAAGGAAGAATCTAAAACATAATGACATCATATGCCAAACATAGGAAGACTGCACTAGCTAACACTCACCAACAATGCTCCAAGACACACACCAGGATATAACACCCTGTGGCTTCAAAATGACCACTAAAGTGTATAAACACCTCAGACAGCAAACACATTATGAGCTTTATGGAATGAAATGTACTGTAGGCTTATTTTCTTATACTGTAAGCTGTCTGTTCTTGTCTCACTCCCTGTAGACTGTGTGCATCCTCTGTTGTATCACTTACCCAAATGAATGCGAAGGCTCGTCAATATGACCAGGAAGGTCAGTGCTCCTTCAAGCATCGGCCGCTCCTGCTCAGAGTCTAACACAGCGTTCTGATGCTGAGACGCCATGGTCAACAGGTCAACCACTTTGAACCTGTGTGAGAGAAGACAGTGTATATAATGCTACTAATCTGTGTTGAATTAAAAATTATATTAACGCACGGGTAGGAGTTAGAGCTTACCTCTCAAAAACACTTGAGATAAAGTAGTCAGGATCTAGTCTTGATGCACAAACCTGTAAAATAAATGAATACAAAAACAGACATTCAAAACAAAAAATGAAAATATTGATTATTGTTAAAACAACTACAGTATATGAGCGATACTGATAGTGAGCACTGTGTAATACAGCAATCCAAACCTGGAGCAGATAGATGTCTGGGTCAATCATGGAGTTGCAGAAGTGTGACTGCACGTAGGTCATAGCCTGTCCCTTGATCTGGAGACCATTCCTGACCCACATGTTGCTGTGGATCTCTGACAGGCACGCCTACAGCCATACATAGCAAAGTTTTAGTTAACATGTGGCTACAGACCTGGAGGAGATAATATACATGAACACAAACCCACAAAGCTGTTTATGGGCCTCTAGTGTTATACCTGGATTTGGAGTGGATGCACCATGATCTTCATCAGCATCTCTTGATCAGGCAGGAGGCTGTCCAGGTCCAGGCCTTGGCACTTTACAGCCTGTGAATTTTCAAACAATTCACTTTAAAAACACCTACGAATATACTGCAGAGTCACGTTTTAAGAGAGGAGAGCCTCTGACATACCTTACTGAGGAACATGGCATAGTAGCGGTGCAATGGCAGGTGAAATGTCACTTGATTTGGAGCAGGCTATAAGAGATAAAAGAGCCATTAGAAACAGCGGAGGAGAAAGCTTACTTGTAAATACAGCGGTTTGGCTTTTAAATTTACCTCGTCAATGAAGCCAATGGCATCAAACCAGATCTGCAGGGTCTCCAAGCAGTAGCGTACCACAGTTTTAGTATATTCCTGTGTCTCCTGTTAACAGGCAATTTAACATGTTAAAAATTCATATAGGGTTATACAGTAAGTGCATGCAGCACAGGAAGCTCGAGATGCATGATCCATTAATCGTTCAAGATCATCAGGAATGCACACAGGAGATGTGTGTGAGGGTAGTCTTGAGTGTAAAGACAGGACTTACTTTGACTTTGCAGTGTGTTAAGAGACCCCACATTGGCTGTGCACAGGCCTCGAGCTCTGCTGCAAATGCTGCATAGTATGTCTGGGACTCAAATTCCACATGTTCATTCAACTCCCGCTTATTCAGGTTCATGCCTATCATAGCAGGAAATGGTTTAAAAGGTTAGACAGTCACCACATGTTACATGGCTTCCTATGAGCAATCAATTAAAAAAAAATCTAAAAAAAAAATTCACAAAGAGCGGACCTTGTGTTTTGAAAATTCAGTGTAGATCTCTTTATCCCTAAATATATTTTTTGTATACCAGAATTTAAAGCAGGAGCAGCGCAGTAGACACGCATACAATGTAACAGTGACACTGCACATAAAGCCAGCAAGAGGATACTCAAGCCCACTGCAAGGGTGAGTGTTATTTTTAGGGTCGTGGTAGAGTACACATGGCAAGTAAGCAGCATTAACCACAATTCTAATTTAGTGACAAAGAGTCATTCACCCCACGACTCGCTGTTTCTGTGAGGCATTATTAGGACAGATGAGGTCCGCCTCTGTCTGACTAAGCATACTGTTGGTATATAAAGTCTAAGCGGAAAGCTGCGCAAGCAGGAGCAATCATTTAAATCAAGTGTTGTGTTTGACCTCATGGAGTTTGCATCACAAATGACAGGAGGTATTAAATTGTGGCATTATCAAACCACTACATTGCCATACTCGAATAGATGGGGTACAAGAAAGCAAGTATTAATCAATGACAAACAAATAACAACAGGGTAAGTAATATGCACGCCCAAAGGATGCTATGGGATCCAAGAGCAACACCTGTTTCATGACCATTTGTCTCAGCTGTAAAAATTCTAATCTGAATTATCAAAAGGTAGATATCGAGGTTGAAATGTCTTTGAGCAAGCACACTGAACCCCAAACTCTGCCTGAGAGGCACAGTGAAGTATTTTGTCTTCCTCAGGTAAAAAAAGCGCTATATATACGTGCAGTCGATTTACCATTTAGCTATCAAACTATGACTTACCTTGAAAAAATGACACAAAGCTCATCCATAGCATCAACAATGAATGGTCCTCCAGGAACTTTTTCGCTACACTTTGGTGTGAGAGGATGTTAATAAAGTCACTAACTAATGGCCAGTAGGTGTTGTTCTTCAACAGAGCCTCACTGCAGTTCACCACAACATGGCGACTGTTCTCTTCATCTAAAAGGAAAAAACACAAGAGACAAGGACAACACACAGATGACATTAAGTTAAGGGCATTTTGGCTCATTTTGTATTTAGTTATTTAAAAACAGCACATCAAAAGAAACAAATATGTAGAGAAAGACAATACACTCAACACCTGGCTTCCAATACAGAGTAACAATTTTGTCTGCAGTATTTAAAAAAAAGGACTGCACTCAAAAATTTAAAATTCAAGCTTATTGCACTCAGAGCCTGCACAACAAGAAAAGCCAGAGGGATGAAACATCTGTGCATGTTTTTTCTTCACTGAGAATGATTAAAAATACAAAGGCAAAATTAAGAGCTGCATTTTGCTCTTTTGAAAGCACTCCAGTTTTTCCTTCTTAAAACATTTCACAGGCTTCATGTCCCTGTTTGTGTACTACTAAAAATGAGATAGTGCCGTCCTTATGAACACAGAGTTAATGATGAGCCACCATGATAAAAATAATGACCTCCTGGTATGATGTCATCAATGCCTCATGGCCCAATCCATGACCCTGGATCTTACAATTTGACATTAAAGCAAGATCTTTGAACCTGAATTTCAGTTTGGTAAAGCCACAGTTTCACCTTGCATACTGCCAAAGAAGTTAATGATCAGTCTACAATATCAGATTTTCTGACTAAAAAAAACGAGTCAGAAAATCTCATGCAGTTCACATGTGGTGTGGTGATCCAAACTGAATATCACGTCAGCCACCTGCTTCGTTCTTTACAGAAACTATTTGAAGTGTGATGAGGTGTTTTAAATCAAAATAATTAGAAATCAGACACATATGGACAGCTTACCCTGAAGTTCACTTTTAATAAGGCAACTCTCCATCATGTAGAGGAGGACTGTGACCATGATGTCCAGCAGTTGACACTCCTCTGTCACATGTCGAGCCAGCTCCTCGTTGCTGAACAGCTGCACACTAATATGTACAATGCGGTTGGACATGGTATCCGACTCGTGGCTTTTCATCAGTGTTTTCATGATGAATGCATAATGCTGAACAAATGTTTTTGTAAAAGTGATCTGCCGGACAGGAAGAGAAAAGCCCATAACACAATTAAGGCATACTGTTATGATGATGTCGCTTTTAAGGAGGATTCCATTTGCTTTCAAAACCTAACACATATGACAAGCATCATTTCAGTTACCCGAAAGAAACTGTATTACAACAAAAGACCCTCTAAAAGTGAGAGTAGACGGTTGCATTTTTGTAAATAAATGTTAACATGGAAGAGAAAATACCTTGTAATCTTGATCTGGCAACATGTTTAATAAGAAGGTGACCATCTTCTGAGGAAATTCATATTTTATCGTCCAAAACAGCAACTCCTCCAGAAAGCATTTATGCTTCAGGGATTCAATAATACACGGGTCTGAGGGCAGAAAGGGCACACAATAAGATGGACGGTTCATCTAACATATACTAGTGCATTCCAATTTCTTTACATTTACCTTTGGTACTGCTGCTCAGCTTAACCCTCTTCCTCTGTCCAACAGACTGCCCTGCATCTTGGTCCTCCTGAGAGGAAAAAAACAACAACACAAATTTCAACTAACAGGTCTACAAAATATTTAACAGTAACTGTGGTCAGCTCATAACTTCATATAAAATTAAAAACAGACTAACCTGAGATGTTGAGTGGCAAAAATAAGCAATCAACAACCATTTGGGTAATTGATTAATCATTGTATTATCAAGTAAAAATGTATCGAGTAAAAATCCCAAACATAAACTGAACATCTTTGGATTTTTGGTTGATTATAGACATCTATGTAGGCTCTGGTCACTTGTGATGGGCATTTTGTTTTTACATTTAATAGACAAATTATTCATATATTTATTTAAAAAATGAGTTATTCTATGTGTGATGCTGGCACATACCTCTTTATTAGACTCATCTGGGCTCCCTGGTGCAGTGGTTCCTAAGAACACCAAGGAAAACATTTAGCCACAAGTAGCCATTTGCCGCATCTCAAGCCACTGGACAAACACAAGCAGATGCCCAAGATATCACAGTTTGCAAAACTTACAATTTGTTCAAACAGCACTATTTAACATGGGTTAAAATAAGATGTGATACACTTTCTAATTCCTTCAAAATCATGTATGCAAAGTTTGATTTCTCTAGAAATAAGTGCTGAGGTCTGTCTGGCGATAAACT
The DNA here is from genome assembly GCA_008360985.2 of Macquaria ambigua. NCBI lineage: Eukaryota > Metazoa > Chordata > Actinopteri > Centrarchiformes > Percichthyidae > Macquaria > Macquaria ambigua. The sequence continues at coordinate 478,277 of VMKM01000049.1, forward strand.
TTATTTGTTTATCTTAACCAACTGATATCATACGTGAACATTACCTAGAATAGCTATGATATAGGCAGTTCAAGTACAGTGTGTGTAAAAAGTGTTAAAGAAAGTGGTCAGTGCAAGTTCACAGGACTGTGGTGCTATGGAATAAAGGGCAACTTTGTGCACTTCAGTGCCAATCGTTTGATTGCTTTTTAATTTATTTATTATTTAGAATAATGAGATTATGTTTCACTCTCTGTTTGCTAGCTGCAAAAGAAAAGTCCTTACAACAACTTTCTGGCACCTGCAGGGTTTAAACCCCCCAAAATGCATGCCAATTATCAAGAAAGAACAGAAATAATATGCTTCATATAATGTGTAATTGTTATCTTACCCAACAGGACCATTGCTCCTGCGCCTCCTTCAGCACCACCTGTGACATCAGCAGTAGCACCTTGGGCTTTCTCCTCCACAGACACCAGACCTGAATTCTTCAAGGCTGACAAATACTTGTCATAGTTCTTTTTAGCATACAAATTCTCCTCTTGGCCTGCAATCAGAAATAGCAACAATTGTTGTCATGTCAACACCTCAGGATGAAGAAAACTTTATCATAATTTGAAGTAAAGGACACCTGGATTAAGTACTCTGCTACATAATGTGACTTAGATGAAACTGCAGATCAAAAGGTTTTCCTCTTTCCACTTCTTTATATTTAAACAGTGAAAGTTCTACATTTAAGTATATGCATTTATTTTTAAATTCAAGAAAATGTCCATAGGTGCTTAAATAAATCAAGCAGAATCTGTCTTTTCCTCGTGAGAAGTAACTGTAATGCATTGGCAACAGACGACAATAATGAAAAAACACACTAACATTACTGCAATCATTTAAAAAGTATTGCCTAAAAACAAAAAAGAAACCAAAACAAATATGTAGTATGGAAATGCTTAATAATTATCAACCTATGTTGGTCTAACAGAAACTCTAGTGTAGATATTTACCCATGCTCAACTCCTTGAATGTTTGCTGATTGGTCAAGATCGTTGTCAGGACAGTCCTCATTGCTCCTCCCATCTTTGTGAGCTCCTCCAAGAAGGAGATCTGAGGCTCCAGCTGCTGCAGGACTTTCTGTAGATCTCGCTCAACTGAGGTGTCTGGTAAAGCAAGATAAGAGATATAAGCCATCAGACTCAGTACATTGTGAACGTAATTCTGGATGTAAACAGTTGTATAACACTGGTATCCGGCTTGCACGGCAGATCCTGTTTTGCACTTTATATGCAACAGGAGATCCATACATATATAAAATGTCAAATAATATGGAGAATATTGAATACTTTTGATACTAGGTTACTGAAAGACACAGCTACATTTAAAGTAAGGTTTCATATTACAGCTTTTGTTTAAGATGGTCAGTGGGTCAAAGTATATTATCTCACACCTTTGTAAAGAGAATATTGTTGTCATGAGTGTTTTCACCTGGCTCAATGTATCCATCTCTCAGATACTGTATGATACACAGGATAAAGCGAGGAAGAACCATCTCTGACATCAAGAGAAGGTCTCGAGGTATTGAGGGAACATTCTCCCCTGTTCTCAACCGATGCTGTCTGCAAAACCTGTCAGACCAAAAAAACAAATGTTGAATCTTAAATGACTGGAGGTAGCAGGTGACACCAGTGTAATTCGGGTAGAGGCCTCATAATGGTCCTGACTCCTGCCAAACCGGGAAGATTTGGTTACATCAAGGAAAAGAGTTCAACTCTTTTCCTTGATGTAACCAAATCTTGAAGATGGTTGGGATTAGGTGAGCATTCCAGGGTAAGAATCCATGAGGTAATTTTTATCTCTGTCCATAGCAACTCACAAACTACAACGTCTCTTGCTCAGATTCCTCACAACTGTATTTGAATGAGACGAATCAGTCAGCAGTGAAGTCACTTTAAATAAAAGCACCAAAACTTTACTGTTAAGCAGCCACTGCCATTCTCTGACCTGCTAATATAGCTGCTCATATAGCTGCTCACATAGCTGCTCAACACTGACAAAATCTGATATAACAATATTTTGTTACTCAAGATAATATCAAAACTGTGACAATAATTTGTATAATAGTGTAATAAGTTTTGACAATACTGTATCTAAACTATGAATGTACATTACGTTTTCTGAGAGGAAAAACTACCATCATGAATGGTCATCACTTAACTGTAATTCAGGCTTTAACAGCAGTAAAAGAGGACACGTTTACATCACGATAATCTAGCTCCCAGGCCATATCTAAGCAGTCATATTGGTAATATATAGAAACCTCCAGCTACAGCTGCTGGTATGAGAATTATTGTTATGGTTAGCAAGGCTGGCTAATCCTCTGAGAAGAGCTGCTTAGTCGAGGGTTTCCTATTAATAAATGACAGGAGCATCGTAATATTCAAAACTGTTGCTGACTGGCAGTTATTCGTAAGCATATCTCAGACAGAATTATCTGGAAGCTGACACCAACTACGCAGATAAGAAAATTGTATTAGCTATGTTAGCTTCCCACCAAGACCTGTCAGAAATGGATAACCCGTTAGTTAGCATAGCCAGCTTAGCTAGCAGCTAGCTTGGACTTACCCACTGTCTCGCATGACATTACTGTCTCCACAGTCACAGGCCCCACCAGCCTGGCTCCTGAACATGTTGAAATCATGGCCCGTGTGGTCTCCGTTATTGAAACACTCAGCACACAGTGACATGCACGGGGAGATGCCACAGGTTCGGCATCGATATGCCACGAAATTAGCCGTCCAAACTAAGCCGCACAGAGTCGCGTTGTCATAGGACCGGACCGTTTTGCAGAACTCCTCGAAACCTTCGCCTCCTGCAATTAGACATTTACACCAGTCAAGAGCTTCTGTGTCCGCCGCTGGTTTTTCGGGATTTAGTACAGCGTCAAGCAGCTCTTGAAGTTGTCGGACCCCGGAGATATTGTCAGTCCGATTTAAGTCTGCCTTCAAGTGGACGGCAGTGGCTTTCTTGTCCCGGCGCAGCAGCGACGCCGCCATCATGCACTCTGGCTTGTTGTCCACAAATTTATTTTTGTTGTCTTGTTTCCATGTTCTCGCGCTTTCTCGCGATACGGCTCGTTACGTCGTTGTTGGCTGAAACATTTCCAAATGTAATTTACACCCAGTGTGCAATGAAAATGAATCTAATTTAAGTATTTGATCTAATTAAGTCTTGTATAAATGTTTTATCTAGCAGCCTCTAAGGCGTCTTCCTAGTTTAAGCAGCTCAGTTCAGTCATACGTGCTGTTTGTTTTCTTGTTTCTAGGTAACTGAAAGCTTCGTTAGTCGTTTGGAACCGTCCCTCTGTCATAAAAGATAAAGCATTATCTTAGTGCACCCATGCAACACAGTGCTTTGCAGAGAGGGCCATAGCATGAATATGTATAGCATTTAGTAGGTCACTTATCAATTAAATTGCCGAATTAAATAATCCCCTTTGTTACACTTTTATAAGATACTATTTCATATTGTACATAACTTTAAATTCACGTTTTTATTAACTATTATATAATTTATTATATTTATTACTTATTGATTTGACTTTTTTCCTTATCTTCTAAGATTCTTGTGTAAAACTTTGCATACAATAAATTAATTTCATAAAACAGACAAAAATGCAAGGAGGAACTACTATCCGGCGTTCCGGGGTCAAAGTCGGATTGTTTTGGTTGATGCGCACCCTCTTGCGGAAGTTGTCTACAACTATGCTCAAAAATATAGCGATTTTAGCTGAAGAATAATCGTTTGAAATAATATATCGGAGTTGTAGCACAGGGGGCACACGGGTTTGGGAGTAATCAGTCGCTAGTAATGAAGCTAAAAGAGTTAGAGAGTTGCCTACAGCAAGTAGACGTATTTGAAGAGCCAAAAATCCTTCTTGAGCAATATCCAACCAGTCCTCATATTGCTGGTGAGGTGACAACGTGTTATCATAGGAGAGTTAGTTGATAACCGACATTGTTCTCATTAACTTTCTGCTTTTTCTCCCGCAGCATGCATGCTATATACAATCCAGAGTACGTTTGATGACATTGAGGGTAAACTAGTGGCTGATCTGGGATGTGGCTGTGGGGTCCTCAGCATTGGGGCTGCGATGCTTGGTGCAGGGTGAGAGCATCTGACCATCCTCATATTGTCTTCGATCATGTCAACACATTTCGGATAACATATGTACTTTTCAATCAGCTTCATTCCTCATTCCCTTCTCTCTCCTCTTCAGTTTGTGCGTCGGCTTCGACATTGACAACGACGCACTGGACATATTCAGAAGAAATGCAGAGGAATTTGAGATTTCCAACGTGGATCTGGTCCAGTGTGACCTGTGCTCTCTGGAGGCAGAGGTGTATGCCAAAAAGTTTGACACTGTAATAATGAATCCACCATTTGGGACAAAACACAACACAGGTGAGTGCACAGTTTAAAGGACCACTACTCCAGTGATTTAGTATTGTGCTTCTGTAAAGTTGGGGGACTTCCAAAAGACAGATTTAAAAAAAATCCAGCACAGGCCAAGATTTCCTGGCTTTTAGTTCCATTGTATGGGTCAAGATACAAAAACTCTGGGTCCTACAATCCCCATAATGCAGCTCAACAGGCCCTCCCTGTCTTGTTAACACCCAAGTCTCAAGCCCAATCCTAAATTACTCTGACATCATAAGGGGTTATTTTCCTCATACTTGAGGCCACGTTCAGGTCATATGGAATGGATGGTAGAGATGGGGAAGATGTTTTCCACTTTAGACAATTGCTTGATTGCAGAACATGACTAAAAAAGCTTTCAACCACATCTCATGGTCTCCCTCAGTGGATATGATTTGCATAGTTCATTTGGGTTAAATTACTTTGTACTTAATATATGGCATACTATCCATTCAATTTGGGTTTACTTACATTTGACAAAGAACTCCAAATTAGTTTTTGTTCTCAGGCATTTCTGTATTATCTAGTTCAAAGTAGAATGTATCAGCTTTCTGAAAAAGTAGTTTCCCTGTCGTAATCACAATCCTTTTTTTGACATTGACATAAACAGTATTTATAAGTCAGAAACTGGTAATTATGGCAACTCCCATATGACATGAACGTGGCATTAGAAAGCTCTCTCCAAAGCCGTGAGACATTGAACAAGTTTTCACAGGCTGAGTATTTCTCCTTGCGACATGTATACAAATCAGTTGAGTACCCCTTTAACTGAGTGCAGCACTATCGAGTTACATGTAGTTTTACATTTGTTTTTATTCTTTATTCAAGGCATGGACATGAAGTTCCTACAGGCCGCTTTAACAATGGCAAAGACAGCAGTGTATTCACTTCATAAAACATCAACACGAGAGGTAAGTTCAGCATCCATACCACTCACATTTACAGCACTGTGGTTTTAGACAGCTTTTTAGATAAGTCCAAGTGAGATCACCAGTCTTTATTAGGAAACAGTTATTAGTAAAAACAGTGATTTTACATAGCTGTAACCATATTCTTTCAATGAAAAAGTTCAAAACTCAAGTTCTCATTTTTATGAGTGTTACTTAAGTTTCATGTCTACATCTCTGGTATGAAGACTGAAATGCTTGACATGCAATTCCTCATCTGATTACAGCACATACAAAAGAAGGCTAATGACTGGGGAGTGAAGGTGGAAGTAATAGCAGGTGAGGATAATACAGTACATCTTCTCTCTACAACTAAAATATTCAAACACTGACTACATACTCTCTTTACAGAACTAAGGTATGACTTGCCAGCATCTTACAAGTTCCACAAAAAGAAATCGGTAAGTGAATATACTGTCACACTAGTCTCAGTCAATACGTTTTCCAGCATGTGTCAAACACATTCAAACTGATTTTGATTCATTTTTATAAAGGTTTTATTTGCTATTCACATATGCAAACTTAAAAAAAATAGCAAAGCAGATGTTCTCATCAGTCAATGTAGGAAATCTACAAGGAAAAAAAAACAACGGCACAGATTCTTGATGTCACACAGGTCTTACAAACCCAACTCAGTGTTCAGGTGAAATTAAATTACTGTCAAGGGGCAGATTTATGTCAAATATGATAAAATCAAAAACATCTTAAGAGAAACATAGGTACACAAACAATGTGAGAGGCACAATATACTGGGACTTAAAAGGCTGAAAACTGACACCAAGCTTTGCAAATTCTTCTCTAGGTTGACATCCAGGTGGACTTCATAAGATTCTCCAAAGCCTGACGCTGTCACTGGAATGGATTTAAGTTGCCTCTGTGTTTTCTGTTTATAATAAATGTTTTCAAAAAAGACAAATTCTGGGTGTGACCTTGTGACTAAGATCCGTTTTCAGTTTTGGCAACTTTCGCTGCAGGACCATCAGCCTCTTCTAGTTCTCTCTTTGGGGCTGCAGGTGCTATAGGAAAGAACAAAGTAGATATATGATATGATTAATGCATCAAATCAAACCAAACCGTCAAACCAAATTTTGAAGCTCTGAAAGATGCTGAACTTACCACCATCATCATCATCATCATCATCATCATCACTATCAAATTTCGTCTTTTTGCCCCTGTACTGAGTTCTGCCTTGATCTCTGCCACCTCTTCCCCTTCGGCCTCCTCTTCCTCTGCCACCCGATCTCCCTCTGCCACCTTTAAGACAGACAAGATACATCAGTACTAAATCATAAATACAGTAAATGAATCATTGATGATCCAAAATAGTTTATTGAAGATTTACAAATCATTTTAGATCAGCTGCTAGTTTGAAAATAGTACTTACCTCTGCCTTTGGACCTGCTGTAGGATTCTTGTTGAGCTTCGATTATCTTCTTCAGTTCTTCTTTCTCCTCGTCTCCTTCAAGCACCTGCCATGTAACACTGTTGTTCTTGATTTTCAATTCCTCTCCTTTTGCCTCTTTGGCCTTATCGAATGCTTCCTTTGCGTTCCCGTCGAAAAGGAGTGTGCCCTTGTGGAAAGTAAAAATACATCATTTTAACCGCATCACATCTCTTTACCCTGAGTGTTGAGACTTGAGTGGTGGAGAGTTTACTTACCTCTTTGGCTCCTCTTGTAAAATCAACCCACTTGATCTTTCCATGCCCAGAGAACAATTCATGAAAGTCCTCTCTTGAAACATCTTCAAGCTCTCCTGAAAACTTCAACAAGCAACCTGTCTGTTCATCCAAAAGCAGACCCTGCAACACAAATTAAAGTATTATTACTGTGACCAGAACACATCCCAGTGAGAGAACATAAGCTTGTAAGCACTTAGGGGGATCTTACCATTTCTTTCTCTTCTGCATGTTTCTGCTGTTGTTCCTTCTCCCTGAATAATATTTTTGGGAGGAGGAAGGTCAGTAATTTTTCACAAAACGTACAGTACGTTTTTAGGACACAAAAGGTATTGCTTGTGTACTCACTGTTTAGCTTTTGCTTTTGTCTCTGCTTTGTAATGTTTTCTCTCTTCTGCTTTCTTTGCATGGTAGTCTTCTCTGAAAGCAGAAGAGCAATGAGAGGATTATTATATACAGTAATATTTTAAAGGTTTGTATGGAAAACATAATTTGTCCACTGTAGATCAATCTGAAACCAAGAAGCAGTACAACTTACCTTGATAACACAAGCATCTCATTGTCTTTGAATGACTTTATGTCTGAACGTTCAAGGAACTGCTTAGCTGACTCTTCTGTGTCAAAACAGATAAACACTGATCCCTGTAAAGAAATGAATTTACGTCATTTATATAATCAACCCAAATTAATTGAGAAACAATACAATTGGAGTTGTTAGATAATATATTTTATATACCTTGAACTGCCTTTGCAGGTTTCTCCTCATCTGAATGTTTTCTATGGCGCCTTTTCCATTCAGCCACTCCTGAATCTCATCCAGGGTAGTTTCGAGAGGAAAACCTTTCTAGATGAGAAAAGATGATATTAGAATGTGGGATGACATGCAGATGTTCGCTAGGAAAATATTTGCGGGGAGACAAAAAAATACACCTCGTCTATAGTTTTATATAATGAAAATATACACTCACTTGTCAGTTTTTTTAGGTACACCTAGCTAAAACTAATGCAGTCTATTGCAGTAAATCCTACCTTCATGAAGGTTATAATGTTCAGTTTTTGTTAAAACTGTTTTGAGAGACGCGTTGATTCAACTGTATGGTCATTTTGGAGGATGTAGTGCTGGTGTTTCTATTATTTTATCCACCCCATTATATCAATGAGGGTAGGCTAAATGACACAAAACCCTTCTGTGTTCAAAAGATCCACAAACTACACCCTCTAAAGTGATCATAAAGTTGAATAAACACCTCTCTAAAACAGCTCCAACAGAAACTGAACATTATAACCTTCATAAAGGGAGGATTTACTGCAGGACTGTTGTATTAGGCTGCATTACTTTTAGCTAGGTGTACCTAATAAACTGGCAACTGAGTGTAAGTGACATAACATGAATTCTGAATTAGTGTGCAAGCTATTTAAAAACTTACAATGTACACAGATTTGTGTTTAAGAGCGTCTTTGTATTCATCATTCAGTTCGGGTAAGGGCTTGTTTGGAGACCTCCTGACTTTAGTCTTGTCTTCGCTGATTTCCAAGAGGCCAGTGTTTGATTTCTGGACAGCTGCAATGATGACGCTGCTTTCTTCAGTTAAAGATTTCAGTCTGGGAAGAGAATATAGATGTTTCAACAAATACTCTGAACTCGAAGATCCTGCTGTAAGAGAAGAGCATGTGTAAATACTAATGATCTACAGGAGCATGCATTCTTCATCCCACTGCAGTGACGCAGTATAAAGCTGGAGACACTGCATAGCATCTAAAGTCTTCCTTTTCAATGAGGGTCTCTGAATTGTCTCAGCCAGAATGGATGTTACGGGTCACCACAATCACTCATAGCTGGGATTTTCCTGATATCTACAGGGCTCAATTTTTAAGGGTAAATGAAAAAAACAAATAAAAACAAACAAATCACACAGGCAACTGAATTTCAACTGCACTCCTCTTTCAAGTAATTAGGCTTGATTATAAAGTAAAAGTGCTGACTCACACTGACTGCTGTCTACATAAAATTCCAAATATACAGACTTTAACCAGTTGGATTTTGACGAGTTGTCAATAGGATGGTCTCTGAGTCGAATGGCCCTACATGCATACCTCTTCAGCTAAATGGATGGTAACAAGTTCACTTCATCGACAGGGTGAGGTCATGTGCTAATCTTGCCCTGCTTGTCATGAGTCATACAATGGATCCACAAACTGATTAGTCATCACTGTCTTTCTCTTCTTGCTCAGTCACGTAACTTCCAGTTTTGCTCTTCTCCAATCAGCTAATTGAAACATTTTCCACCTCACCGTTCCTTGGCGAACATTGCTTTTAGTTGATTACTGCCCCATCTTGTTATTGAAGCTTCAGCATCTGATTCAGTCACGTTGTGCTGGTGAAACCCCAGTCAGTGATGTCAAAGTAAATATTTCCTAATCAGCTGTTAAAAGCACACACGCACACAGGTGCATTCAATACAGTTCTGCAACAGCCTTTGAGATGTTTACAATCATTTGTTGAGTGTTTTAGGGGTAAAGCCCACATTGCTGCGAGATATGACATGTTTTGGTCAGTGACAACCACTGTTGTTTTCTACAATAATAATAATAATAATAATAATAATAATAATAATAATAAAAATTAATACACTGTTACTACACTACACTGTCTAGTGTAGATTACTTTTAGGACTCGGTGATCTCACACACTCCCTTGAGGTTGAAAATTGTGGTGAGAATAGCCGAGAGCCACCCAAGCGATGCAATAACAGCAGAGGGAGTGCAGGTAAACACTAACATTACCTACAGGCACATATAGAGCCAGTCCCTGTTATTTGCTGGAGTCATCTGCCTCATTTTAAGATCCTCCTGCTAATGTATGTCTCAGCATGCACACGACAGCTCCAACCTCTAGATGATGGTTAAACATGGGACTAGATGGGCACTGAAGCAGAGGCTGTAAATTTCCTCTTGAATAACTGGATTTCTGTGCTCATATTTCAGGTGTCATACTGAACAGACAGTTCAGTGTTAGAACACCACAGCAGTTAAGGCAATTAAGGCAAGTGATTATGATGAACCAGGCCTAACATTATTTGGTTTGTGTGTTGTATAGGATGCCTAATATAAGCAACAAAATAATAAACTCCAAGCTTTGCAAAAATAAAAAAACTGGAACTCTGCTGTATTCTCTATCAAAGTGAAAAGGGAATTTTGATTTATGTGTTTAAAGACACATTGCCCGATTTTATTATAGCACCCCAAAATTTCCTCCCAGGTAACACTAAACTGTGTTGCGCTTAGGCAAAGGTCAGGTATTAGTGAATGAATGACTGAAATATACATAAAATGTGAGTATCCAACAGCAGTTAAACAGACAATACGATAAAGATAAGTATAACAAACCTGTTGAATTTAAGCATCGTCTCCAAAGTCACCCAGCCATCATCAAGTTGCAGTTGTTCTTTGAGAAACTTGTCTCTCGGAAGATTGTGATCCCCAAAGTAGTACTAGAGGTGGGAATGACAGACATTTTTAGAGCTGAATATAACTGAGTTTAACAAAATACAAATGTAAATTTTAAAATCAGAATTACCTCTATTTGTCGTGCCACTTTCTTCTCAATTGGAGACATCTCTTTATTTTCTGCCATGATTGATCTGTGTAGAAAACAGCAACCTTTACAATTAGGAAAATATTACTTTGATGACTATGACATATGTACATTTAATAATAATATTTTAATAACCACTTCAGAAATCATTAGTTGTCTTCTTAATACATTTATATATACACATGGTAAACATAAAATAACCCACATTAGTTAGTTAGTCAATTGATTCTCTTCAGTACTGGTGTGTTGTCCACAGTTCTTGATCTTTTTGGTATCCTGCCAGGTATTTGTTGAAGGTTTAAAAATCATAAAAACTGGCCATTCTCGGGTCTTTAGATTATTCGGTGTAACCTAGACTAGAAAAAGCCTTTGTTGAGGAGTTTTTCCAATTGTAAATTTTCAAGATTGTGCGCACAGCAACTTAAATTCCATTAACTTCCATTGTATTGGGGAAGACTCAGCTGTGTGGATATTTTCAAAATTTCTGCAGGTCCAGATACCCCAGGGGTTTTTATCTTTATTGATTTGTTGGGATTTGAGTGAGCCAGCCTTTTATAGCAATCTAGTGAGTTCTGAAACCTTCCTTGACACATGCAGCAACAGCAGCTGTTGTCTGGGGTGAACTGAGTGTAATATTCTGTAATGAGTCAATTTATAATTTGTTACAGTTTAATAGCAAGAAACAAATCCCAAAACATTAGGCAGCTGGTTATATATCTTGAATAGCTTGACCCAGTAAATGAAATCTAAAAAAGTCAGTCAAGACTGACTAAATATGCACATAATTGGCATAAACAGGAAACCGTTTCAATTCATCCTGTCATGCTGTTGTTGCTGCTAGCTTGATAGCTAACCTGCTAGCATAGCTTTGCTTACACGCCGCAGCTGTACACCGGCCACGCTGTGTCCGTACACTAAAAGCCAAGGCACCCAGCTTATTGAGTCAAGCTACGTTAACAGTACATGTTTTATTCAGTGTGATATTTAGTTAGCCATTAATTACTTTAGTGCGTCACGTTAAATGTGTCATTTACACTCTGCGTAACTCCATTCTAGCAAAAGCATGCTATTCAAACATGCTAGACGAGAATGTCTACTCTGTCCTTTTGTAAACCTGCAGAATATTTTCAAGGTAATATTTTTTTAAAAACACAAAAACACTTTTACACCACGTTGAAAAGTTATACTTACGGTACGTTGAGTCGCCGCTAGCACCAGTTTTAGCTGCTCAAACTAAAAGTCCTCACTTTTCTGCTCGCACGTTGTAGAACTGCGTGCTACGGAGTCCACCCAGGGCCAAAAAGAGGTCGTCTCAGCGCTAACGCCACTGTGGCTTTCAGCAGCTACAGTATCTACATGAGATCATCTGTGTGATGGAGGACACAGCCCCAGGGTGTCGCTGTGACTCGATGTAACTGCAGCACAGCAGTGAGACTGTAGTGAGAGTGCCAAAAAATTAGCTGTCACTTATGATTTAGCTATTGTTTAATTTTACAAATAACTCACATTTATGTTATTTATTTTTCTTTTTTAAATGTATTTTTTAATGTATTTTCTTTTTTCTTTTTATTTATTTGTGTGTGTGTCTTTTCACAGGTTTATAGGTGAAATTTTGGTAGATTGATTTGCCCCTTTAAAAGGAGAGGTTACTGCAGCGTCAGCAGTTTTGTCAGTCCATTAGCTGAAAATAAATTCAACAAAATGATCAAACATGAGGTGACTCTTTTGCTGTTTTCACTAATGGGAGTACCGTCTTTTTTCTGAATTTGTTTTGGAGAAACAAACACATTGCAGTTCTCTTTTTGAGGCACAGCACCCAACTTAAATTCAGTGCAGAACAAACGCACCTGTTTTCTCTTATTTACTGTTTTTTCTCAATTAATATTTTGTAATATTACATTTGTAACATGTTTTTACACTTTTGAATCCTTCCATCATAGTTTTTTTAACTTATTTATATATTGTTTTTATTTTATTCTTTTAAAATCATACTGATGTCTTTTGATATTGCCTTGTTTCTCTTATATCTTGTCTTAATTACTTTTTAAGTCTAATGTAAAGCACTTTTAATTGCCTTGTTGTTGAAAGTTTCTTTACAAATAAATTTGCCTTTCCTTTACACTACAAGCAATATCAATAAGCTCTAAATCCCAAACTCTAAATAAAAGCTGACAGTCTATACTCTAAATATATAACCAAACATAAATCTCAGTGTGACTCTTTACGTAAAATGTGATTAAACTTATAGTCCAATGTACCTTATATGGAACTCACTGATTAATTCAGGCAGAAATCACATCATAAGGGTAGTGATTTATTTAATCAAGTAAGGTGGTACAGATCTATTAAAAAAAGAAAAAGATTATTTGAACTTTCCTAGTGCATCTGTAGTATGAGGTGGATTCGGTGTATATGTAAAGTGCATCTGAATAATACTCAAATACGGTCATCTGCTTTCTATTTTCAGTCTTTTCTTTGAATCTATTAAAACTGAAATACCCAAAAGTAAACTAAAATGCTACAGTAATTGTGAAGCCCCTGAGTTTTATGTGAAATGCTTGTTCTTCAGTATATTCACAGTTTGGCAAATGTGTAGCTCTCTAAAGGCAGTTATATCCAGTGCAAAACATGAGCTAACTTGACATCCTGTGTGATAGTGCACCTGACATTTGAACACTTGATTCATTTGGCACAAAATGACAACATTTGTGATAAGGGTTTGACACTAAACACTGAAAACACAAACACATCCATGTGATCTGGCTGGGCTGGGAAGAGTCCCCACAATCTCCCAAGAGTCCAGCTGGGGGTCGTATTTCTCAATGCTCTGCAGATAAGTCCCTTTTGAGTAGGAGTACCCCCCTGTTACATAAATACAACCATTTATTACCGCTGCCCCACACTCCATCCTCCTCTCCTTCATCACTGATATTGGCCTCCATTCGTCTCCCTCTATGTCGTAGCAGTCTGCAATAGTCGTCTGTCCTCCCACCAAATACAGCTTGTTGTGGAGAGACACAGAACACAGCCCGTACTCTGAAAACAGAGGATTTCAAATCAAAACACAGTATTCATCTTTTTTTTTTATTCCTGTCTCTTCTTCTTTTTCTCGTACCTGGGTGGGGAGTTATTGTAAGGATACTCCACTCATTGACATCTGAACTGTAGACTTGGGTTTTTTCATAGGTGCAGTTTCCTCTGTACCCATAGTGACCTCCTGTCACATAGATTTTATCTCCCATTACACAGGCAGTGGCGTTTCCTACACCTTCAAAGGAAACAGAGGTTATATATAGATATCATTTGATCAATCACTTACGTCTATAAATGTTAATGACTGCATTTATTGATTTTTTGACCATTTGGGGGTAGCACAACAAGTTAAACAACTTATGTACTTTTAATCTCAAATGCAGGACTTTACTTGTAGCAGTATTTTTACACAGTGGTATTTTTACTTTTACTTAAGTAAAGGAGCTGAGTACTTCTTCCATCACTGTTAAAAGCTCCTGAACAGCTACTAAACTGACCCTGTAGAGAGATTGTTTACTCAACATGAATCTATTATTTCGTCTTCCTCTTCAGTTCATCGATGCATATATCACTTCATATTTTTCTTACCTTGGATCATTTTGGCCACAGGGTACCATTTCTTTTTCAAAGGATCATAAAATTCTGTCTCTTGCTGTGGAGCTCCTCCTCTGTAGCCTCCGATGGCATAAATGCAGCCATGCAAAGCCACAGAGCAATGGTAGTATCTAGCTGTGATCATGGGGCAACCCTCGGTCCATTCATCATAGTCACAGTTATAAACTGAAACTGTGTCCAGAGCCTCAACAGTGTTTGTCCTGTAACCACCGGTCACATAGATATTTGCTCCAAGCAAACTGACGCTGTAGCTCTCTCTTGCATGGTCAGGCATGTCTTTTCCTTGCACCCAGGTGTTGCTGATAGGATCCCATATGTGAACTTCACAAAGAGGGTGCCAGTAGTATCCACCGATGACGTACATGCTGGAGGACATTTTCCTGCTTGCAGACATCTCCTTGCCATTGGACCTTAAAGCCTGAACGATCATAGATTTAAATTTCCCTTCGTTGCTCAGCAAGCATTGTTGGTGCACCTCTAAAGTAGCCTTGAAGTAAACCTCATCCAGGTCCAGATGGATGGAGTGCAGCAACTCTGCAGCATAATGAACACGACTATCCAAGTCATGCGTTACCCATCTGGCTACAGCATCTATCAACACCTCATCCCTCTGCACAGTGAGGTTCTGAGCAGCCAGAACCGATCTCATCTTCTCATGATCCAGCTCTAGGAACTCCTCCTGCTGAATGAGCTCCGTGAACCGGCTCAGCATCACTCTGCGGGCCTCCCTCTCCAGACCGGGACACAGGTGCAGCTCTGCAAAAGCGTGCATCCCCAGACAGTTGTCCACATCCAGGAGGCGAATGAGAAACTCCTCACACGCTTGCTTCACGGATATGAACTGCAGCAGGTCCGCGGCCTCCAGCAGGCTCTGCACGTTGCTCTCGGTGATGCACACCTGGGCTGTGTACACATAGTTCACCAGAGCACCCAGAACCCCGCAGTCTACCCCGGTGAGTTTGATGACGCTGTTCGACCTCTCCCTCATGTCAGCTGTGAACATGACTTTGAAATAGGAGCTGCGGGCTGACAGCAGCGCCTTGTGGCAGTGAAACACCTGTCCGGACTCGCCACATTGCAGAGCCACGTCGGTAAACAGGCCGCTGATGTAGAAATGCCTGAGAGCATCCAGGAGCTCTGCTGGGTGGTCACCATCACAGAAGTCGTGTGTGTAGATGTCAGCTTGCTTATGTGACATGGTATCTGGAGAACATAACATGAAAATATGTCCAATTACACAACCTGCTGTATAGAAAAACAAAGCAAAATCGTGGTCTCACGTTCCCATTTAAAATTAACTGCAGTATTACGACGCAAATGTCTCTTTATTTGCCCTTTAATGCATAAACAGAAGGCTACACTCCAGCCAGATAAACTATAGGCTTACCTCTCATATATTTCCATGAGTAACCCGTGCTGTTCACGCTCGGCTGTGTCCTCTCTTTGAACGCTCCTCTCCAAAACACATGAAACCTCAATTTAGCTCCTGCAGGACGGTCGCAGGCAGCTCTATCCTATTTTGGTATTTGTGTGTGTAGCGGCCATCCCCCCTTCTCCTCCTCCTCCTCCTCCTCCCCTGCAGAAAGCCTCCACCAGCAGGTCCTTGACAAAACCAAGCGACCATTGAAAGGAATCACCCAACACCGCTATTTTCTCTCGGAGCCTAAATATAACCCTCCATGCACAGTCTCGTGATGCGCTCATGGACGGCGCATTAGTGTACACCCAACAGGCAGGAGAAGCATCACTCGCAGAATACAAATCTTATACAAATGATCATCGCCTTCAGTACAGCACAATAAGAAGCCACTGCACTCTTCACTATTCATGCCACCCCCCATTCTTGTCGTTGCCATGGCATTTTGAACCCAGTTCCAGTGTGACCAAGGCTTTGCCTAATCCTAACAAGGATTAACAGCACAGTGCACAATATTCATTCCTGCACAAGATCTCACAGATATGACTACATGATGCTGGGTTGTACTCGTTATACAGAACATTTGTATGAAATCCACAGTCTTGAAATACTGTTAAGGACAGTCATATTGAAGAATGGGTTTCAGAGGGGTACATTTCTATAGTGTTTTACAAATGGTTTATGCTGGTGGTCTATGCTGCATTAGGTCTTACATACTGTTGGGCAGTGGTGGAAGAAGTACTCAGATATTTTACTTAACTAAAAGTGGCAATACCACAGCGTAAAAATGCTCTGTTACAAGTAAAAGTCCTGCTTTCTTACTTAATCTTAAAAGCACAGAAGTATTAGCATCAACTATATATTTAAAGTACTAATTATGCAGAATGGCCCATTTCAGAATATATTACTGGATTATATTTATTGATGCATTAATGTGTAACATCACTAATGTTGCATCTTGTAAAGGTGGAGCTAATTTCAATGACTTTATATACTGCTGGGTAGCTTCATCCATAATAATGCCTCCTAGTTTATTAGTTGATTTATATTTTGTAATAATAATCTGAATCTGCAAAGTAACTAAAGTTATCAAATAATATCAAAATGCAAATAAAAAAGTAGCCCTACAATATTGGCTTCAAATGTAGTGGCGTAGAAGTATAAAGTAACATAAAATGGAAATACTCAAGTACCTCATTATTGTACTTATGTACAGTACTTGAGTAAATGTACTTAGTTACATTCCATCACTGCTGCTGGGTAGGTTTACTGGACTGGCATCATATTTTAGGAGCTTGTTTCAGGCACAGTAACCAGTTATCATTTACACTGAGATATTATGTACCCCTATACAATATAATGGGATCAAATGCTATAAACTATTGCCTAACAAATAACCATAGAGTTGATATAAATCCCCTCTGACACAAGAACAGGTCGTTTTAAATTTAACAAGAGTTATATTGCAGGGCTGCTGTATTGGTTTGCATTAAAAATGTTCTCACACTGTTTTTAGTAAGTGTACTTTATTTTACATCTCTGCCTTAAAAGGTCAAACAACAAACTGAACAGCACACGATACAAACATTTCATTTAATTTTCCTTAAACAAAGTGCATGTAAAGCATCTAAACACTGGAATGTTATCAAAATGCAAATATTAAACTGAAAGTGTTCAACTTCTAAACAAGTTGTTAGTTGTAAACGTTAAGACCAAGACGGCTCAATTATGTTAGACACTCTTGAGAATGTAGAGATTTTCAGATAGCGTTGCTGCTGTAATTTAAATGCTGAGCTGTGCTGCGTCCTTAACCAAAGGCTTCAAGGCACTGAGGTCTCGCAGGGAAGAGGACACCCCCACATAATACCACAGATCCCCGGTGCGGTCTGCAGGAGCACTGAAGGACTCAATCTCCACTCCCTCTGTGGCCAGCAGTCCTAAACAAAGAACAAAGAGCAATCAAAAAAAGAGGTGCAATTATAAATTAGAAAAAAAAACACTGCAATTTAGTCCTTAAAAGTCATAACTCATACCACCTTTCATCCAAGTGGAAAAAAAAAAAATCTGGTCTATAGTTTTTGCCTTGCCGACAGCAATGAGTGCTTTATTTTGAATTATCTCCCCTTCAGTTGCTTTAAAGTTAGATACATTTTGTCCAACATCATATACAATACACTGTGTCTGCCTGTTTCACTGCTTCAATGATGCTATATTCAATCTTTGAGGAGGCTGATAGGCTGTACACCGATCAGCCATAACATTATGACCACTGACAGGTGAAGTGAAGAACATTGATTATCTCGTTACATTGGCACCTGTCAGTGGGTGGGATATATTAGGCAGCAAGTGAACATTTTGTCTTCGAAGTTGATGTGTTGGAAGCAGGAAAAATGGGCAGGCGTAAGGATGTGAGCGACTTTGACAAGGGCCAAATAGTGATGGCTAGACGACTGGGTTAGAGTATCTCCAAAACTGCAGCTCTTGTGGGGTGTTCCCGGTCTGCAGTGATCAGTACCTACCAAAAGTGGTCCAAGGAAGGAAAACCGGTGAACCAGCGACAGGGTCATGCACAGCCAAGGCTCATTGATGCGCGTGGGGAGCGAAGGCTGGCCTGTGTGGTCCAATCCAACAGAAGAGCTCCTGTAGCTCAAACTGCTGAAAAAGTTAATGCTGGTTCTGATAGAAAGGTGTCAGAACACACAGTGTATCGCGGTTTGTTGAGTATGGGGCTGCGAAGCCGCAGACCGGTCAGGGTGCCCATGCTGACCCCTGTCCACCGCCGAAAGCACCTACAATGGGCACGTGAGCATCAGAACTGGACCACGGAGCAATGGAATGAATCACGTTTTCTTTTACATCATGTGGATGGCCGGGTGCGTGTGCGTCGCTTACCTGGGGAAGACATGGCACCAGGATG
Organism: Macquaria ambigua; assembly: GCA_008360985.2. Taxonomy (NCBI): domain Eukaryota; kingdom Metazoa; phylum Chordata; class Actinopteri; order Centrarchiformes; family Percichthyidae; genus Macquaria; species Macquaria ambigua. The sequence goes on from VMKM01000049.1 coordinate 496,927, forward strand.
CACTATGGGAAGAAGGCAAGCCGGCGGAGCCAGGGTGATGCTTTGGGCAATGTTCTGCTGGGAAACCTTGGGTCCTGCCATTCATGTGGATGTTACTTTGACACGTACCACCTACCTAAACACTGTTGCAGACCAAGTAGACCCCTTCATGGAAACGGTATTCCCTAATGGCAGTGGCCTCTTTCAGCAGGATAATGCGCCCTGCCACACTGCAAAAATGGTTCAGGAATGGTTTGAGGAACACGACAACGAGTTCAAGGTGTTGACTTGGCCTCCAAATTCCCCAGATCTCAATCCAATCGAGCATCTGTGGGATGTGCTGGTCAAACAAGTCCGATTCATGGAGGCCCCACCTCACAACTTACAGGATCTGCTGCTAACATCTTGGTGCCAGATACCACAGCACACCTTCAGAGGTCTAGTGGAGTCCATGTCTCGACAGGTCAGGGCTGTTTTGGCGGCAAAAGGGGGACCTACACAATATTAGGCAGGTGGTCATAATGTTATGGCTGATCGGTGTATATCGCCAGGAATAATGTGTGTTGTAATATTTACTCCATTAAAAAGACTTTTATTCAAGTTTTGAAGAAATTCTTTGAAAAATATCTTGTCAAAACCAAAATTAAGGACATATATGCATCTTAAACAAAAGTATGGGTCTAAATTGCATATTACATCTCACTTATCTAGAAACCAAAGACTTTAGTTGCACAGTTGAGAACAGGTATTCCTCCTCTGGCCACTGAGGTTGGCAGATTCAGAAATACACAGGAGGAAAACAGAAGGATTTAGCTGTGTGAGTCCCATTTCCTTTTGTACTGCACATACTGTAATGATTCAAGAGTATCAATTTTCCATGAAATGGCTTGACAAATATTCCGGTGTACAGAAGATCAGAAATAGGAATGGTTCAATTTTGATGCTAACTTTGTCTCAAAAGCCTGGAAAATAATTATTAATAAGTATTCTGATTTCTCCAGTATTATACTGAAGTGGTCCATGACACAATGTGTGAGGGATTTCTGCTAGTTTCTCTGTGTAAAACTTTGAGGCTTGAAAGAGGACTCGACTCTCTAATTTTGGCTATGAAGGTTGATGTGTTAGTTCTGTATTTTATATATTTTACATAGCTGAAACTTTGTACCATCAGTTGACATGTCACAAACCTGTTTGATCCACCCAGTGTGTGTTCATACAGAGACAAACTAGTTGTAGCTGTCAGTTATGGCCTTATTCTAACAACGTCAGTGTTATAGCAGTGATTTTCCCCTAAACATTACTGGATAATTGCATAATTTTTGAGTATCTTACCAGCCACTGAGGATAGCAGCTGAGGATCTGCGGAGGCCTTGAAGAACAGCAGATTTCCAGTGAGAGAGACCGGCTGTCTGAACGCACTGTCGCCAAGCTCCAGTAGGACTGGCACGCCACCTTGAACTGAACCGCTGGCTTTGTAGCTGCAGCCATTGGCCACGATCTCCACCTTACACACCCCGCTGGCAGCCCCGTCAGACGCACAGTGGGTGTGGTTTACCTGAAGAGTCAGTTCACATGTATGAAAAGATTGTGTTCTAAAAAAAAGACACATACTCGTTATTGTCATGCGGCATTTGCCAGAATGAGTTGATGTCGTACCGTGAGCCCAGACTCGTTGGCTAGGCTCAGCACATTGACGAGGTTCGGGCAGCAGCCAGATCCATGATTCAGGAGTCCAACCAGTACTGATGAAGTCATGTAACCAGTGGAGGACTTCATGCAATCCCCTGGTTTGAAGAAAACAGTACATAGTGTTAACTGCCACTACTAGCAGGTGAAACATTTAAAGAAAATTTGTTGATTTTAGAAAAACTTAACTTATGTACAGCTGTCTGGCTTCTATCAAATACAGTGCCTGTTTCACAATCATACCACCAGAGGGAGAAAAAAACCCCACCATTACAATATTGTCTCCCTATGATATGACCCGCCTTCTTCAAGGTTACACAAACTGGTTAGACCAGTAGTTTACCTTGAGTAGTGATCTGAATATGACTTGGTGGTTTCTTAGAAGCGGTGAATGATTGCAGCACAGCACCGACAGCTTCACCCAGTTTGATCAGTTGGTGAGATTCCTGGGAGAACGTGCTGGCCAAGACCTGCGCGTTCACCTACAAAAAAGGAGATGATGTGGAATCAAGAGTGCTTTTGTGAACTGAATGGGATCACACAGATGCTCCAAATCTCACCATCTCTGGCTGACTCAATATTGATATGTCCTTATCATTTTAATGGAAGACTGAGCTGCGTCCCCCCAGATTGTCTGTGTTAACACCAAACACAATTAAGCATTTTGAGTCCCATAACACAGCCATGATGGTAGCCCTTTCTCATATCTTAATTCCTTCAGTGTCAGCCTCCATCCACCGGCTTCCAGTAGACATTTTCATGTCAAATTTGTTTTGTTCTTTTTATATTTAATATTTCCTCATGATGATGCACTTAGTCTACTTTCAGACTTTGAGTTCAGAGAGATTATAGATCCAAATCAGACTCAGTCAAGTTCAATGTAGTTCCAAGTGTATACATGTTTTCATCGAAAGTGATACTGTTGGGACTTGTCTGATCTCTCCTGACTGCTTACTTATAACTATGGTGCCTTATTGCTAGAAATGTCATGGACATAAATTCTAACAATCCATTTTTACTTCAAATCAAAAATTACTGGAAAAAACTAGCTTTTCCAACATTGTACGATCTTTTATAAATGTCAAAATATTACAAAAATATGGCAAACTAAGTGCATCAAACTGCAAGTATTTTATGCATTTAGTTTTTGCTTTGCATTTTAAGTGTGGAATGGCGAGATGTCATGCTGACACAGAACTGAGCTCATTTTACATGCTGTACAAAATAATACAAATAAATTCCACCAAACCTGCTTGTGTTGCCATTAAAGTAAAAGTGAAGTTAAGTGAAGCTTTGGCTCCAAATGTGAGTGTCAATGTCAGATGCAGTACCTACTGCATCTTGAGGTTCCGTTATATACCTTGGGTTTAGAATTTATGCTACAGTTTTAACATTTTTACACATGTGGATCCTTTTACTTGTCATATGGAGGACTAGTCAGGCAGTGAAAACAGTTGTATAATGTTCTCTGTGGCAGATGTGGGCATTAACCAGGCATGAAGGGTCTAATAAAAGATGCTATCCAGTTGCATTAGTGGAAGTGTAAGATTCACTGTTTTTGGAGTTTTACCCATTTTAGGGACTGGAGATCAGAATATCTCGGGCCCTGCTGCACTGATTTTGATCACTGTTTTTAATCTTTTCCCAACTTTATGGAAGTGCAGAAATCACTGGAGTGGACTGCTGAGAAGTAATTTGTTTGAAAAGGTATAAGAACACTGAGTAGAACTTACTGCTCCAACCAGCTTCTTGCCCTTCACCATGTCCACGATCTGCAGAGCGATGTCCTCCCCACAACGAGCCTGAGCCTCCTTCGTACTGGCTCCCAGGTGAGGACAGCTGATGACATTAGGATGGTCAACCAATGAACGGTCCTTAGGAGGCTCCTGCGGTCAAACATTAACACAAAATAATAAGAAAAAATAAATAAAATCTCTTTTTGTCAATATTAATGAGTGATTACAGACACAACTTGAAAATCAAACTGCTATAGTTACATAGAGTAACTTGTAAGCAGTTAACAAAAATAGAGTTCTTGCCTCAACAAAGACATCAAGCCCTGCGCCTCCACACTGTCCGGACTCCAAAGCTCTGAGGAGAGCGGCCTCGTCGATGATGCCCCCTCGTGCACAGTTCACAACTTTCACTCCTTTCTTGCATTTAGCAAACGTTTCATCATTAAGCAGACCTTGAGCAAAAGAAGAAAAAAAAAAACAATTGAAGAAGAAATTCCACAATATATAAGTACAATTTATAATAGCAATATAATCAGGAGAACCTCAGTAAAACTCACCAACAGTAGAGGGCATTAGGGGAGTGTGGACAGTAATGTAGTCACACTGGGGCCAAAGCTGCTCCAGAGACATCTGCTCCACCCCCCAGCTGGCTGTCACCTCAGGAGGAGTGATTGGATCATAGCCGATTGTCTAAGAAGAGACAGAGCGAAAAAGCTTATCTTGCTATGTAAATATTAAAAGTACAATTTATTACTGATGATGAAATGAGAGCATGTGATGTCTTGTCACATATAATCTGGTTACTTACCTTCATGCCAAATGACTGCATTCTTGAGGCGACTTCCTTTCCAATTCTTCCAAGTCCAACTATTCCAAGTACCTTTCCATACAGCTCTGCACCCATGAACTGTAAAATCAGAAACAAAACAATGACCCCGTCTACGAGATCCAAACCTGCACGGATCCATGCGTCACATCTGATTAGTGATGACCGGCTGAACAATGGGGCCGACCATGCAGCAGTAATGGCTTTGTGTGCCAACTGCAAAACAGTCCTTCAAACAGCACAGGGGGGGGCAAACTAAAAAAAAAAAATCTCTGCTTACCTTTTTGCGATCCCAGTTCCCTTGTTTCATCGACATCGCAGCTTGAGGCACATATCTGGAAACAGAACAGCAGTTGCAGTACTCCATTGCAATTAAACAAAGAAAAAAAGAAAAGCATGTTGACAATTGTTTTTAAAAACATGACTCATCTTGCCTTGAGAGGCTCATCAGCAGGGCACATGTCAGCTCAGCGGCACTGATGGTGTTACCGCTTGGCGTGCTGGAGAAAACAGCATACAGTTAATCGCCAGTACGCTATATTGGAACCTAATTTGTGCATAGACTGGAGACTTACTTCATGACAATAATACCCTTTTTGGTGGCGGCATCAACATCCACATTGTCCACACCAGTCCCAGCTCTCCCAATGATTTTGAGATTACTGGCATTGATAACATCAGCTGTTACCTTGGTTGCTGATCTAACCACAAGGCCATCGTAGTCCTAAAATGGTGAGAAAAGGACACAGTTGATCTAATGGTAAGGCTAGATTACCAACTGTACAAGGTGGCAAGTTGCCTTGTCGGTGTCGGGGTTAAAAAAGGGGCCCACAGCTCACTTCTGCCCCAGGGCCTAACAGTGATCCAGCCCTGAATCTACTGTGAAACACTACAATGTATTCAGTCTGCATGAGAACAGTTCAGTTGCAACAACCCATTGTTTCTAATCTGACAAATCTAAATTTGTACAAAAGACAAATATTTGTTCATGTTCTATGCACAGCCTCTGCATTAACCTGATAAAAGCTGCAGTTATGTGGCACTCAAGAGAGAAATTGATGGGAGAGCCGGCAAAGTGAGGGATGAGTTGCATCAGCTTCCAAGGGGGCGGTACTAACTTAACAATCAATTTTCTCACCTCAGCCCTACAAATACGTGTCGAGCTCAGAGGAAAGGCGTGAGTAAAATAGCCGAAAATCAAAGTGCGCACACCTTACATTAAAGTTTGTATGAAAAAAAAAACCCACATGCGCTACCTGTCTTTTGCCTTTTAAAATACTTTCCCCGTGACTTGAGCAGCGGCAAATCACGCGAGCTTTTCAAAATGATGCTAGCTAAAGCGACTAAACTTTTTAACATGATTGGAAAACATGTCGCGTAGGAAACAAACCACACTCGGTGCATGTGAAGGCAATTATGCAATACACCGTGCCAACCTTACCTTAATCTCCGCCATTAATTCATCCTTCTTCATATTCTGTTTTTCGGTGACTCGGATGCCATTTTCCTCCAGAATCGTCTTGCAGCGAGGGTCAACACTTTCACTGATTAAAACAGTCTTGATGGAGATCGGGGCCATCTTGGGGTTTTTTCTCCGGGTGGCTGGTTGGTGGGCAACTGGTGCTAGAAGTCTAGTGCCTTCGTGAAGTGATGGCCACGGGGAGGGTTTTTTTTTTCCCTCTGTTGGTTTTGAATGGTTATCTCGGATTTAAGACAGCCCCCTTTCAAAATAAAACCCGCCTCTCGTGCGTCTCCTGCTATGACGTAACACACAGGAGGCCATCCACACAGGAGATCAATTTGATGTGTTTATCAGGTCATCAGCAGGGTTGAAATGTGTATTCAGAGTTTTTACTTTAGTAAACATAGCAATATCACAAGTAGCCTACTGTTCACTGCAAGTACAAGTCCTGCAGTGAAAAGTACTCATTATGCAAAGAGTCGCCCATGTCAGTGTTATAGTATTGTTTACTATAATAATGGGTTATTATTACTGATGCATTAACATGGGGAGCTAATTATAATGACTTTATATGTAGTTTACGGATAGCAGTACCAGTGGTGGAATGTAACTAAGTACATTTACTCAAGTGAGCTAGCTAAGGTACTTAATTTGAGTATTTCAATTTTACTCCACCACTATTTGTCTGGCAGCTTTTCAGAGAACCATGTATCTCCAAATCTGGTGCTTTTGAATTGTTTTTATAAACTGAAGGATGAAGTGTTCCTTTATGGGTTGAGGAAATTCTCCTACTTTTTAAGTTAAATAAACTATTTAAAAAACAACCCTTGGATTAACTGGAAAATGCTGCGTCACAAACCTGAAAACAGGGCTGTTTTTCTGAGCTTGTGAAAAGCTGACTCTTTAGAGATAAATGGTTCTCACAGAACAACTTCGCTACAAACATAATGATGAATTTATAGAATATGATACACTGCTGTAGATTAAACTACCCAACAGGATATAGTTAAAATGAGTTCAACCTTAAACATCTTGAACAGTAAAATGCAACATACACATGAATGCACCAGTAATATTAATCCAGAAACATCATATATAATAATAAAACACTGACAGCGACCATTTCTCTGCAGAATGATACTTTTACTTTGATACTTTAAGTACATTCTGCTGATAATAGCCTAATTTACTTTACTTAAGTAAAGGATCTGCATACTTCTTTCACCACTGAGCAATGCATCATACTTTAATAACTAATCATATGTTTAGTATATAAATAGTGACTATAGCTGTCATATAAATGTAGTTGAGTAAAAAGTACTATATTTATCACTGAAATGCAATGGAATAGAAGTATTGACAAGCATAAAATGAAAATACTTAAGTAAAGTCAAGTACATATGACAAAAAAAAACAAACCATAACCTGTAATTAATTTAAGATTATAAGGTTTAATTTAAGGTTATAAGGACACTATACAAAGGTAATGTTATGGTGATGTGTAGGGGTGATGTGATCACCATTAACTCCCATGCTGTAAGATCATATGAATCTACTGAAATGAAATATAATATAGGTGTTTTTGTTGAAATAATTTGAATCCTTTAAGGAATATCAATCTTGTTCATATCTTCCTTCATTTAGCAGTAGATCAGGTCAGGCGAGTTCATTTTTTCAGTCTTAATTTAACAGACGCTGTTCATCACCTGACTCATTAGGCTGCACATGACAGCCCTCTTATCTTGGTGTCAGCTCAGTGATTTGACATGACTATCACAGTCTTGCTATTATATCTGCTTTTAACACTAGATTTGATTTTAAAACCAATGTCATTTGTTTGTAAACAGAATCCATAAGTGTCCATACAGTATATCTGTGTCAGTCAGCTGCGATGGGCTGTTTCCCTGCCTCCATTACCCATCAGTATGAACCTAGAGGAGTTCTGCTATTCTGCTATGAACCAGAATTTTTGTCATGTCACTTAGATCACATACTTTTTTTCCTGTAACACAACCCGGCTCAGAGTTATATGCAACAAAAAAAGCACAAAACTTAAATAATGAAGGTCTTTAAACTGAATTTGGACACTCTTCAGGACACTTCTCAAATCAACTAATAAAGCTGGATCTTAAGGACTTCATCATGTCAGTTGATACTGTACTTTAGTGGTGCACATTACTAGACACATTTCAATCAAATTTAATTGGACACACAGTGAGAATGGAGAGTACGGAGACCCAGGTTTCTGATACTGGATTCAGTATTGTGCTCCAAAAAGTAATCTCGTGAGTTCATGATGCAGTTTCCAGATTCAATGCGCCCGGTGCCTGAAGCAGCAAAGCAACCCTAAAACATTGCTTTTCCTCCTCCATGTTTGACTGTTGGGATGCCGTTCTTTTCTTCGTGTTGTTTTCTGTAAACAAACACAGAGAAAAAATAAATCTGATTTAGTCTGATCTATTCACAGAAGGATTTTGGCTTGGACCCAGTCTGGCTTCCGAATGCCTCCCTCTCAGCAGTGGGATCCTCTGTGACACCACAGAGCCCCTTTTGAGTGAATTAGTGACTGATGGTGCAAAGTTGAAACTGTCTCAAGGGTAGCTTTAATATGTTTGGCAGTTGATGGCAGCTCTTTCCACTGCGCCCATGTCCAGGGAGGTTGGCTCCAGTGCCACAGGCCTTCTTGTCATAGCAGGAAAAGCACAGGTGTTACTACTAACATTAACGATGGCTCTGTTCTATTCAATTTTATTATTTACACCTGTGATTTTCCTACTTCCTCCTGGAAAAAGGCTTATGGCGGACACAAGAACGAAAGAATGGATTTGCAGTCGTGGGATTGCCCATGCAGGATAAGAATAAGCTGTTCTCAATTTAAATTAGTTGAATTATACTTATATTACAGACACCTGCAACTCGACACAGCTTAATTAGGCTTCAAATATATAATATCAATATTTTTCAGTAAGAGATGTATTATTATGTATTATTTGAAAAAAGAGCCAACATTTTTGGCCAGGACTGTATATAGATGGGAGTAAAATCAGATTTATATGATTTTATGTGATCATGTAAGGTGTGTGGTGTTACGTTCAAACAGGAATAACTTTATGGACACACAGCGCCACCTGCCGTCCATCAGCGGTAAGGCTTCCGATTGGCTCAAGCGTTGCCTGGATACAACGCAACAAATGCTGACCCACAGCAGCTGGATGTAACGTGGAAAGAGTTAACGCTACAGTAAAGGTTTTCTTTGTCAACTGTTTTATTTGGCAGTAGTATTTTTGTTTTTTTAATTACTAGGTAATATATCGAATACAAATGGCATCGGTGGTTCAGTACGGCCGTCGAAGAGGCTCCAGTAAGAGAGGTGAGAGCTAAAGACAGTTAAAATTACTGAAGGTAAGCTAGCTAGCTGTTATGGTTATGTTAACAGACAAGTAAGTATTTGACGTTAACAGCAGTCTTTTTTGAAATCCTGTAAACAGAATTCAGGACAATAAAAGATGATGCATAATTACTATGCATCCATCCAATGTCATGCCCAAGAGCAAACCTGTACCTCTTTCAAAAGAAAACAACTTCCTGTACAGTGGTATATTTGATAAGCGGGAGTTTTTCATTCATTTATATTTTTCATATCCATTCTCATGTCCATAGCCAGCTGGATTTTAGAGCCAAAATCCCCCAGTGCCCCTCATTTTATTAAATAATTTAAGTGTTCACAATCCCAAAATATAATTCTGGTGGAGAGTAAAAGAAATATCAGAATTAGTCTTTACAATTCAGAGCATTTTTTTATTTACAGTTTTACAGTGAAGAAAAAAAAAACATTATACAACACAAACAATAAAATGATAAGACAGCACATCATTTGGCAGCAGTACAGTAACACAATTAAACACAATCTGATTATCCTTATTAGTTATCATAGAAAAGAAGCGTCAAAAGGCAAATCCTTACTTAATCCCATATCTTTCAGGGACCATAAATAACACGTAACATATCTGCTACTCCATTCCATGTGTAAGTTGTTTCCCAGAAACAATACAGAGGACGTCAGGACATCACCTTAGTGTGCTCAATGGTAGCTACGGCCCTGCTCATATAAACACAACAACGTTTGTTTGGCACACAGCAACTATTATCCCTTCCATCATGGAAAAAATAAATATACATACCATAACATTCTGGAGAAAAGCATTTATTACTTGTCTGTATAGTCCTCAACTACCCAAATGATACAAAGTGATGGTGCATATTTTCAGTCACCTTAAATACACTGTGTGTTCTAGATGTAGTGTTCGACTTACAGGAGGTCTTCATAGGGCAATTTCCTCCTTTTTTTTAATAGTGTCTTCAGCTGAGGAAGCCAGCAGGATGATCCAGCCACCAGACCTCCGACAAGTCACTGTCTTAACCAAGGCTGAATGGCTGAGGATTCAAGATGAACTGAACCGGGTTAATAAAGACAAGGAGAGTATAAGAGAGGCAGCTAAACAGAGAGAGGCCCTGCACTTGCAATCAAAAGAGGCGGTGAAACTGTGGTCCAATACCATCGCTGTAAGTTTCCTGTATGGGTTTTTTCTCATATTTAATTCTTGCAAGGTTGCAAAAAGCACAATATTCTGCAGCAAAGCGAAAGGTTAACACAGTGTATGTTTACATTTATCAAAGGGTCAAAGGCAAAAAAAGCTCGAGGCAAAGCAGATTCGGGAGCAGATTGAGGAGGAGAAAAGGAAACTGACTGATACAGAAGAGGCCAAATATCAGGAGCAGAAGCGGAAAGAGGCCATTGAAAAAGCCAAGACTCAGCTGTATTATCAAACCGACCGCGTTAAAGGATTACATGTTAGTAACGCTCGAGAATTACTGTGTCACGTTTGACTACATGTCGATGTTTTGGGGATAACGAATGGTTGTTACTACTCCCACAGCGTGCACTCTTGCTGACAGAGGTGCTGAAGGAGAGGGAGGCTCAGATTGAACTGAAGCACAGAATCAAGAGTGCCTCTAAAGATGTGGACAAAGAATTCATGGATATGGTGAAGACCAGAGAGGACGAAGCCTTGAGACAGGAGCAGGAGAAAGCACTTCAGAAAAAGCTTGAGACAAAGGCTGTTGCAGAGGACCTGAAAAACCAGTAAGTCTCCCATCAGACCCGACAACCAGCTGTAAACATGCTGCAGATGCACCATTTGTCAGGGTCTTCAAAGAATTATAGATACCTAACTATTTCAAAGATGTGCATTACTGTTGTATTTTGTCTACTGTATGCATTTATCCTATTTTGTAAGTGGAGTGATGGTGCTACAGCAAAGTATAATAGTGCAGCTCAACTGCTCAACCGAAGAAGGCTTGAGTAAAAATATTTAGTTTAACGTGAGAGTACGATTCCTTTTCTTTAGGATCAAGGAAAATGAGCTAGTGAGAGAGCGAGAGAAGATAGAGAACAAGAAGGATGGAGAGGAAACCCAACGCCTTTATGAGCTCTATCAGTGGGGGCAAAGAATGGAGAAAGAAAGACAAGCAAAGCAGAAGAGAAACCTCATGCAAGCTCACCTGGTAGGGTCTTAGCAGCACAGGTTACATCTAGTATTTGTATCCTTATTTTATAACACATAGGGTTTACTATTGTATACTCTGTATTTACAGGAACATCTCACCAATAGGGACCTCATAAGAGCCACAGATGCACAAAAACAGGAGGCCGAAGAGGAGCAAAGGAAACTTTTTCTCTCCGCAAAACAAAAAATGATGAAGTTACGGAAAGACAAAGAAAGAGAACTGTTTGGGTGAGACCCAGCAAAACAATAAATATCATAGCACAAAAGGATCAACCTGGTCCTAGCATCTCTAACATACAGTGACAATGGATCCCTGTTTCTTTCTTCAGAGAGGCCCAGATGCGCAGAGAGACGATCATGAACAAACTGACGGTCACACAGCGGGAGCAAACTGTCAGTGAGGAGCAGAGGATCGCAAAGGCTGTTGCTGAGCAGGATGCAAAGCAGGCGCAACAGCAGTGGGAGGAGGAGAAGAAGAGGGCTGCTATGTTGGAGTCGATCCGTGCACACAGAGAATTCATGGTAACATCTGATGTCCTGCAAAATAAGCCAGTGATATCAAAAGTCTTCTTGTTCATTTATGTGGGGTTGCAACCTGTGGGTTAAAAAAAATGTGTAGATTTTAATTCTTTTATAGCTGCAGTGAAATTCTGGTTTCAGCTGAGATTGAAAAGGGAGTCCAGCTGCAGCTTACAAAATGTTATCACACAAACTGTCTTTCATCAGAAACAAGAAAAGGAGCAGAGGGACAAAATGGCAAAACAGAACACCCGAGATGCATTTCAAGCCAAGAAAGAGGCTGACAGAATATTTTCTGAGAAACAACAACTGAAGGCTCAGAAGATCAAAGGAGATGGAAGAAAATTACAAGACTTCCATGCCACACAAATGGTAACGTTGAAACTATCTCCACCACATCATTACAAAAATGTAATCTGAAAGAAAACTTGTTTGACATTTATCTTTCAAATATAGGCTGAAAAAAGTGACAGGCATCAGCAACAGAGGAGAGAAGAACACGAGTTTGAAACGAAGAACGCAGAGCTCACTGCTGGAGAGGATCACCAGTTTCAACAGTATTCGCAGCAAATCATCAAGGCGGCGGCGGAGGCTCAACGAAATGTGTTTCCACTTTGCAAAACTGCAAGGGAAGGGATAGGAGGAGGGCTTGGTACCGTTTCTAGTGCAGTCAGGCCTAGCTACCTCGTTCAGGATTGTACTGGTGCTCAAATGCCCAAATATGTCTCTGGTGCCACCAAGAACATTAAAAACCTTCACGAGGCTGTAGATATTCAAGAAGCAAAGAGGAGACTTGGATTTACATGGTAATAGGTCACTCCAGTTTGGTTCCAACATTGTTCCCCTAAATTTACAGCCTTCTGGCAAAGGCTGTCTGAAATCACTCCCTCATTCACTGCTCCTTATATAATACACTCAATAGTTTGCTCTATTGTGAATAGTAAATTAGGATCTTGGACATTTATGAATTGTCATTATTTTGCGTCATCACTTGCAGGTGCAGCGCCCTGCGACTCACTTTTATAAAATATGACGCATTGCATTGTAGGATTAAAATAGTGTCCATGGGGCGTCCAGGTGGCCTAGTGTTTAAAGCAATTACCTAAACTGCAACATCCCCGGTTCAGGTGCAGCCAGGGACCTGTCATTGCATTTTGTTCCCATATCTCCCCCTCATTTCCTGTCATCTCACTTATAAAGGCATAAAATTGCCCCAAATATACTTTTCAAACATATAGTCTCCATGCCATGGACATTTTTGAGGGCACTGTATAGTGCAACATTTTCACACTTATAGCACACCGTACAATATATGGTAAATAGGGAGTGATTTTGGACACAAAAACATCAGCAGGGATGTTCTACAAAGTGTTCATTATGTACACGATGTACAGTAATGTGCTTTAATGTTCTCCAAACATTATCTAGATGTTTTAGTCAGAATGCTCTAGTTTATTACAAACTTTTATGTTCCACACATTCTGTAGAGAAACATTGTGAGAACGTTACAGACAGAATTGTTTGAAATTAATCGCACAACAAAATGTTCTGTGAACATTGTATATCAACCACCCCACGCAGAGAAGATGACTCGGATGACACTGAACCGAGCGATTTATCACCACTGCAGTTAATTGAACCTGACGCTGGATGACAAAATGTTAACAGTACAGTGTAAATTTCCTGTAATAATGATATCACTGTTGATTACTTTAATTTTGGATGCTAATAATGTTTGGGCCTCCAATAGTGTTTGTGACAGCATTTACAGAATATTAAAACAACTGGATTAAAATCAAAGTTGAGCCTTTTATTTCATTCTACACTGCAGTCGAGTTCTTAAAACCAACTTGCACAGAACACAATTTATACAAATTGATTTTATGTTGTACTTACAGCATGAGTGATTTTTTTTCCATTCAAAAAACAAACCAGAGATATCTCAACACTGGTTAACAAATAGGATTACAGTAAAAGGTCATGGATGTACAAAAACAAGTCATGGATGTACACATTTCATTACAGGGATAAGCATGCAAGAGATGATGAGTGCTCTCTTCCAGATCGTTGTAGTAAAAATAACTTGACAAGTAAACATCGGTCTTTATCCCCTAAAGCAACTGCGTTAAATAACATTAAAACAAATTTCAGGAGAAAATGTCCTCGGGGTGAAAAAGACACTAAAAAGGATCTCTGTTGCTGTAAAATCTTGAGTCTGTTTTTTTAGTCTGAAATTGTAACTATTGTAAAGCCTAAATATAATTTACCAAAGAATTCAAAAAACAAAAAAACAAAAAACAAAAACAGCCCACAAACTGACTTCCTCTGGTCTCGAACAATGAAAAAAAAAAACCTGGTACTTTTACACTTGCTGATAACGCAGTACACACAGTAGGTGAGTTTCGTTTTCAGTCAGAATCCTTTTTTCTAAAACTGGTCACAATGCAGCTTCAGCTACCCATCAACAGTGTAATGCACTTAATGGGGGACAAATCCACAACTTCCATTCAGTGCCAAAAAGGTCCATATTCCAGCCAAAGCTCACATGATGCTGCAGTCTGTAATTGCAAGTTTAAGTCACAGTTCTTTATGGTTTTGGGAATTAGCTTTGGTTGAACTGTGGAGTTGGTTATTTTGGACTGAATGAGGAATGTGAATAAGTCCCTCTCTGGATGGAAAGCTGGTGCTGCATACTACGTGTGTAGTTGGTATAAAATATGGACAGACTTCAAAACTCCCAATCTGTTCCTTTAGGATATCAGTCGCTGTCGGAGCTTGAGCCAGAGCTCGATTTATTCCTCTTGCTGTCGTTTCTGTCTTTGCCTTTTGTACTATCTGGTCTTGGTTTGGCCGGGCTTCTTCGGTCTTTGGATTTGGACGTACTTTTTGCTCGGCTCCGTTTTAAATCTGGGCTCTTTTGACTCTTCCTTTTCTCGTCTCTCTCACTCTCAGAGCTACTGCTACGCCTTCGCCTTTGGTTGGCAGCTTCTCTGTCTTTGTCCTTTCTATGAGACGACCCATCTTTGCTGTGGTCCCTCTTGTTGCTCTTGCTTCTGGAGCGCCTGCTTCTGTGCAAGTCTCTAGGCCTATTTCTGTCTGGACTTCTTGTTCGGTGTTCCTTATCCCTGGATGTTCCTCGCCTCTTATTCTCCCTTTCACTGTTTCCTCGTCTTTCCTGACTCCTGCTACGTTCTCTGCCCCTCTCTCTGTCTTTTTCTCGTTTTTCTTCTTTGTCTTTTGATGCTGCAGGTCTGCTCCTATCCCTGTTCCTGCTGCTTGATCTGGGCCCATCTTTTGTGGTTGCTCTTTCCTTGCTTTGTGACTTTGTCCTAGTCCTCTCCCCATTTCTTCCTTTGGTATCCTCTTTATGCTTTTTATCGGACTCATGACCCTTATTTCTATCTTTATTGTGATCAGATTCTGACTCCTTTTCTTTCTTATTAGTATTTCGGTCTTTGCTCCTTGAGAGACCTCTTCTGTCATCACTTTTGTGCTTGTGAGCCTTCTCTCTGCTTTTTGACCTCCTACTCTTTTCTCTGCTTTTACTGCGACTTTCAGATTTATCCCTTTTCTTTGCCTTGTGTTTGCTAAGCTTCTCATCCTTCTCAACAGCGTCCTCTTCTTTGCTTTTGGATCTATGTGACCGAGTTTTCTTGTCTTTTTTACCCTCAGCTGTGTGTTCATGCTTTGCGTTGGACGTCCGTCTCTCTCTTCTCGGAGCTTTAGCGGCCTCATCCATGGCCTCATTCATGTCACCTCTGTAAAACAGTGCAGAGTAAATGTCACCAACAGAGCATGACAACTTTATGTCAAACATTTCATCACTGAAATGTTTTATTCACATACTTATTTTTTAGTGTTTTATATTGTATATTTGTGAATTGTAAATTGCTTTTATTGTTTCGGAAACTGCAGTGTAGAGCCCAAAACAAATTTCCCCAGGGTGACATAAAGGTATATTCTATTCTATTCTGCCTACTCACACAGGAAAGCTTCAGATATGAAATGATGTAGCCGTCCACAATGACTCGCGTTTCAATTCCACTTGCATTCGTTACTGCGACCCAAAATGTCTTTTTAGACTCCAAGTCTTTTTTTCCCCCCACTTAAGTGTGCAAGTACATAATTGTGTTTTTGGCTGTGAGCAAAACAGATCAGACTGCCTAGAAACAGTGCATTTACATACTCTTTAATGAGTCAAAGTGAGGCTATCTTACCGGTCACCCTTGATCCAGCGCTCTCCAGTGACTGGTCTCATCCTCTGACGGTGCATCTCCTGACGCCAATGTGGAGGGGTTTCACTGCGCCGAAAACGATCTCTGGACCTTGAACGAGACCGTGACGGAGTCCGATACCGCTGGATGGGAGAAATGAAAAGCCACTTACTTCTGTTGTATCTAAACAGATTGGAAACAACACTGGTCAAGACAGAAATCTTACATGACATTAAAAGGTTTATAAATGGTGAAATTAAATGTTATGTGTCCCTACCTTATAAAAGCAACTTTACATTATTCAGTTAGTAGACCCAGAATGAATTGTGATAAAGTAGACAACATTTTTGAAGAGTTCTTCTCATTGGTGCAGTGCACCTACCCTTGGACCCCTGCCTTTTATCTTCCTCCCGGATCGTGTCATCACCAGTCTTCTGTGATGTGCTGACTGAGAATTAAATGTTATGCCAGCACTAGAGAAAGAAAAAAAAAAAAAAAAAAAAAACAAGGCATGAAAATTAAGAGACAGTGGCATTATGTGTGGATGTCTGTCATGATGTGCTGTTTGTCAAGCAGACTAACCTCTCTCTTGGCCTTTCCTCTTTATTTCGCGGATCCTTTTCAGGCTCCTCTTTTGACTTCTGGACCGCCTGGGGACTCCTTCTCATGAGGAATCGATTCTCTGGGATGGGTGGAATTTCTTCCGGACGTACAGTAGATATAACCAACTCTTCTTGTTCTTTCTCTTCAGCACTTTCAGCCTCTGACCTAGGAAAGCATTGCAGCTTAGAATAAAGACACTAGGTACTCTTTACACTGCAGATAGTGAAAATGTGAAAATGAATTAGGTACTTTTTCTTTTCCTTCTTCTTCTGCTTCTTTTTTAGCTTTTTTGCCTTCTTTTTCCTCTTCTTAGATTCTTTCTCCGATTCTTCAGAATCAGAGGAGGATGCTGATGAGCTCGCAGAGTCGCTGGAGCTACTGCTGGAACTGGAAGAAGCTCGTTCTTTCTTTTTTTCATCTTTCTTTGCTGCAAACATTTAAGAGTCTGTTAGAAGCACTGCTTTATAAAATCTAAAAAACTGCATCCGCTCAGACAACAGTGGCAGACATATCACAAGTTGAAGTTTGAAACTTATTTTGAAAGTACGGAAAAGGCTTCACACAAACAAACCTTTAGATTTAGGGATGAGCTCTCCACAGTTCAAAACTTTCACGTCAGCATATGGTCTGCTATTAGGATCGGTTTTCTGGCTCTCCATGGTTTGAACAACCTCTTGGCCAGAAATCACATGACCGAAAACCACATGGACACTGAGAAAAAACAGTGGTGTCTAGGTCAAGCAAAACATATTGTGTATGTTGTGCACTATGCAATCAACCAATCAGAGTTCCAGATGCAATCAAGCAGCACTTACCCATCCAGATGTGGTGAGGGTTTTGTTGTTCTGAAGTGTCACAGCAGGCCATTCAAGAAAAAAAGGCATATAATTATTTGTATGAGTTAAGGATGTCAGAATGAACTAATAATACATCTGATATATAATCTATATAGGAATAGACATAGTGCTTACATGAAAAACTGTGATCCATTTGTATCTTTGCCCCTATTGGCCATAGACAGCAGGTACTCCTTGTTGTGTTTAACAGCAAAGCTTTCATCTGGGGGAAAAGGATAAGATTGTACTGCCATCTTGAAGCCAACGTCGGTTTGGATAACAACTGACAGCTCTGACAGCGACCTCTTTACCTTCAAAAAAGCCTCCATAGATGGATTCGCCTCCTCTTCCATTACCTACGATGTCAGAGAAAGAATAAAACATAAGCAAGGGGGCTGCTACAGGAAAGAGATTTATGACGTTATAAAACTTGATTGCGGGTTATTCAAATAGATTTAATTAAGTTAATGGTCTGCTTTGTTGATGCTTTCATTATTAGATGCTGACACCATCTGCATTCTGCATATGTAGCTGGTGAAAACTGAAAAGCTTTGTGATGCTATTAACAGAGACTTGCAGTCAGTAGCTACATCCTCGCCATCTTTAAATGGGCCGTATTTGGACTGAAACCACAGGTCTACATCGTTCACAACCTTCAGCCTTGATTAACTCACCTTCACTGAAGTCTCCTCCTTGAATCATGAAGTCTTTTACAATTCGATGGAACAGACATCCTTTGTAGTGCAGGGGTTTCTGAGTTCCTTTACCAATGCCCTTCTCACCTGAATGAAACCACAGTACATATCAATATCAAACTGTGCCATGAAGTAAAAGGTTTTCTGGTATATTTTTGTGGAGAAAATTCAATATTCACCTGTGCAGAGGCATCTGAAGTTTTCACAAGTTTTGGGACAGATGTCTGAAAACAATTCCACCACAACTCTGCCGACTGAGAGGAAAGCGCATTGTTACTTTGTTAGTTTATCATGATGTGAAATTACCTACAGTTGTCAGTTAAATGGGTGCATCTGGCTAAAACTAATGCAGTCTAATACAACATCCTTGCAAGATATCCAACTGGACCCTATTTATAATAACCATTTTTGTATACAACAATACAATCCAGAATGACCTTAAAGTTGAATCAGCACCTCTCCACAACAGTTTAACATTCATTAAAGTAATATTTATTGCAGGATTGTCGTATTAGACTGCATTACTTTTAGCTATAATTACCCAATAAACTGAGTGAATGCGTCAGTCATTAGCCAGAGAGTTGAGGTTTCTTTCTTACCGAGCACATTACTGATTCCAATGTCAAGGAAGCACCGAGTGCGCTGAACCTTGATCCCCATGATCACCTCTACTGATCAAACACCTGAAGGTGAGAAACACAGATAACACAAATATTAGTGACAATTTAGCTATTGATAACTTGTCAGTAGTAGGATGTAAATTAACAGCCGGAGTTAGCTAGAAAACCCTGCACACCTACCGGGTCTGACCAGCTGACCGATTTCTTTAAATGCTACTGAAAACCAAAATGCAAAATACATCATGAATGTGTTGACTTCAAATAATTGCGGATCACTTACAAAATATCAAATAAACAGCATAAACGTTACTGACTCAGTTAACACTGCGACGACACCTGAATTATAAGCAAAATTAGGCTAGCTAATGTTCGTTTGTTTTTGACTCGCTAGCTACCGTTAGCTAACAAGGAACGCCTTTGAAGTCTCACTTGACCTGTGGAGCTGAGTGCAAAGATAATTATTTTGTGTTTACCCATCACAAATGCCCCAACTCACACAAACTGGATTCTATCGCTATGGTTTCACTTAAGCACACGGTCGACTGACGTTAGGCCTGGTGTTAGCATTAGCAAGTTCACCTAGCCTCAGCCAGACAACATGTAGAGGGATTCGTTCTTATAACGTCTACCATTCAATTTCGATATGTTAACTACACACATATATCGCTAAGACATGGTTAATGCGAAATAACAGCACCTGGAAACCCAAGGATATCACTCCATACAGCGAACAGTTCTCACAAACGACGAAAATTAAGTTTCATTCAGTGTTGAGCTCAGTGTTTTCTAAAGATGGCGCGGCGGGGACGTCAATGTATTTCGAGAATCGTGCGCCAGTCAAAGCGCGTAGCTGGGAAAGCCAATGAGTAATATGCCCCGAGATAGACCTGTCAGGTACAATTTTCTCTCTGGCTGCTTTAATCACCTACATCACTCATTTAGAAACAGGGCCCTGTGAAGTTGATTTATATTTTCTATGTGTTTACACTAGGAAAACACATTATCGAATCCCTCAGAACATCTGGTTGCTCGCTCAAGGACGCTCTCGCCATCCACAGCATGCATAAACTGCTGCCTGAAAGGCATAACGCAGGGTATTAAATTCCTATCACGTTCCTTGTGTCACGGGCTACGGAAGTGAAACATTAAAGCACACGTTAGGTAATTTTGACTTTGAATGAGCGATATTAATGACAGTATTCTATTTGTGTTAAATATATATACAGTTTGAATCTCTATAATCTGCCGAAATCTAGCTAAGAATCCAGCTAGCAGGGCTAATCTGGGGTTGTCTGTCATTTTGGGTGATTGTTTCTCCATCCACGTGAATAACGTGTTAGCAAACTGAACTTAGCTACTGGTAGCTCACTTCAGTATAGTGGTGCACTAAAGGAAAGTCATATGAAATCTCCGAATGGGGCTGTTTGCGAGATGAACTCGTCTGAACCTGAGGTCAGCGTGTCACACTGGGCTAACTTCACTGTCATGCAAGTGTTCTTTGTGCATACAATTAAACTTATTACCAAACATAATTTAAGACATTGTGATACAGGTTGAAATAATTTGTTAATTTTGTGTTTTATTTTTCTTCAGTTGACACATGCCCCTAAAGGAGCACCTAACATCTACTACCTCCAGGCTGTAGTTTTGTGGATGTGATCTCAGCTGGCTGAGCCTGCCTGTTGGTTTGACATTGAGGTGGACAGTGGACACTGTGTTGATACAATGAAGACCCCAGTGCATACCTAATTTGAGCCAAGGTCTGCGGTGATGTTACGGGTCCGGTGTGTGAACTCCTTTTTTCGGAGGCTCCTTCACGGGGGGACAGTGAACCGAGACCAGGTTCTGGAGCAACTGCGGGTTTGCTCTGCAGAAGACCAGGTGTTTGATGTGGTGGGCAAGAACAAGGCCAAGCTCACAGCGAGCCATGTCAGCTGGGCTGTGGGGATG
This sequence comes from Macquaria ambigua, assembly GCA_008360985.2. Taxonomy (NCBI): domain Eukaryota; kingdom Metazoa; phylum Chordata; class Actinopteri; order Centrarchiformes; family Percichthyidae; genus Macquaria; species Macquaria ambigua. The sequence goes on from VMKM01000049.1 coordinate 517,620, forward strand.
CTGTGGCACTTTCAGAAAGAGAAACCTCAAATGCTCAGGACTGTCAAGCTCCTCAAGAGCCACCCGCAGTTCTTGACTCTCCGGGTTTTGGCGGAGAACAAAATTGCTCTTATGGATGATTTTATGTTGATCGACATGCTTTACAGTTTCCTCAGGTACATTAGACACAACCAGATTAAGTTTTACACATTTGAATTATTAAATACTAACAATATCACTGTATTATTGTCCATCGTTTAGGTTGAATGTGGATCCACATGACTCTCTTGTTCAGCAGTTGGTTTCAGAGGCATGGCTCAGAATAGACAGGTATGATTGCATTACATTGTTTTTTTATCAGTTTATTTTGAGTGAGATGTATGGCTGCAATTAACTACCATTTTCATTATTTATTTATCTGGCAATTATTTTTTCAGTTAATCAAGTAATTGTAAAGTCTGTAAAATGCCTAAAAAATAGTAGGTGACACCCTCAACTGTCTTGTTCCAACCAACAGTCCTAAACCCATAAATATATATACAATGATATAAAACAGAGAAAAGCTGCATATCTCCACATTAGAGAAGCTGAAACCAGCAAATGTTTGGCCATTTTTGCTTGATTTTTTTTCTGTCGATTGATTTTAAGGATTAATCGTCTAAATGTTTCAGCACTAATGAGATGTTACACAAATTTGGATTTTTGCAGATTTCCAATGGCATCCCTATCCAAGTTCGCCATCTGTCTAAGTGATCAGCACCTTCAACACAGTCCTCTAATGGGCCGCATCGCCAGTATTGTGGATCACAGGTTGTCGTCTATTGATGATGCCAGGTTGGTCACATGGGAAATAAATTGTGACTCAACAGCTAAAAGGTTTAATATTGTAACAGTTAATCAAACAGCACTTACAGCTTACTGTAGATCTTACTGAGTGCCTGTCATATGAAAAGAACATGTGTCTCTACAACAGTCATAAGACAGATATTGATCAAATACCTTCAAATATAAGTACCTCATATTGTGTGTTTACTCTCTGGCCATGTTTTCCCAGGATCCTAACTACACTGATGATAAGCGTGTCGTCCATGGTGTCTCCCCGGCTTCGGGATGCTCTCATTAGCAGGGCAGACCATCTCCTGGACACCATGGATCCCTCAAATTATAACAACCCGCGGAGAGTGGTGCAGTTTCTGCGCAACATCAAGTACAGTCACCGGCCTCTGCTGGAGAAGTGCAACGAGATCCTCTTGTGCAACATTCCCAGGCTGGACGCAGAAAACATTAGCATCATCATGGGGCTGTATCAGTCCCTGCAGTTCAACAACTGTGACTTCAGGCTGGCTGTTAAACAAAGACTAACAGAGCTGGTTGATTTAAGCACCGATCCTTTCTCCTTCACTAAACTGTTTGTCGCCCTGGCTCCGATGGCCAGTCAGGAGATCAGAGAAAGGTTCGTATCATTACGAGTGGAGTCAATCTAACCCTTTACAGCAATTCTTGAGTCTCACAGGTCTCCAATGTGGTTTCATCCCTCTCAGGTTGGAGAACACTGCCCTCCTGTTGGCGGATGAGCTGAACGCACAGCAGGCTCTGGCTGTAGCTGAAGCTCTAGAAGAGACTGAGAGCAGGAATCTTAGCTTACTGAACAAGTGAGTTCATATCTCTGCCATATAGCACCTGCATGGCCTAAGAAGTGGAGCCAGTGTATCGGCCATTATCAACTGGAGATATGCAGATATATCAGGATTACCATACATGTCAGCTCAAAAGTAATAAGAAATTGCAGTACAGGATTGACAAAAGCATTTTTGAGGTAGAGATTGAACATTCATTCTTGACCTTGGAAACGGACCCATTTAGGAGCTCTTGTGGTGCTTTCGATCGTGTCACATGATCTTCCTCAGCAGATGTAGTTGCCCAGTTGTCATGGGATTGTAGATGTACACATTTCTGAGCACTTTAAGGACTTCTCGTCCATGTTGTCTTAAATGTTGAGACTGAAAATTCATTCTTGATCTTGAAAACAGCAGTTGACAAAATCTCACCACAAGGTCCATTCATTTAAAAACTGTCTTCATTACATAGTTTGACAAGTTTGATTTGTCAATTGTAAAATCTCTCACTTATATCTTGCTCACAATTCTTTAAAAATCTAATTTAAGGGATCATTATCATAATGTTGTTTTTATTTAGTGTGTTATGTAAAAAGACAAATCACCGTTATATTGAAATATATAATAGTTATTTTGTATTATTACTAAATTATTTTCCAGAATTGCATCAGTAATCCAAAGGAACCTTCATGTCTACAAGCCAGTGGAGGTGGCCAGAATCACCCAAGCCCTTTTCCTGTTGCAATACCAGAACCCCGAACTCTTCACCAAACTAAGAAACATTTTGGTCAAGTAAGTGTTAATTTGAGCTAAGGAGTCAATTTTGCTTCACACTTTGATTGAATAAAATGTCGACTGATGACACTTTTATCCCGCAGATTTTTGCAGCGCAGTGTCTTCCCCTACGAAGTGACCATGCTGACTCGTGTTCTGTCCATGCTGCCCTGCCCACGACTTGACGAGGGCGTGATCTCACGGGTGGATGCAGTGGTGACCCAGTGCAATCTCAATGACCTCAACACCATTTCTTTTGCCGTTGCCAAGTGGGTGCGTAACGATCCCTCCTACCGCCACAACACTCCCAGCAAGTACGTCCGTCTGCTGCAGACCCTGAACCGCTGCGGGCACGAGAGGCTGCAGACGGCTGACCGGCTGGACTTGGTGCTGGAGGAGCTCAAGTACATTTCGGGAGAGTGGTTTGAGGAAATGCTGGTCGAAGAGACGATGGTCACACTGCAGAGGATGATGGACCAAATAAATTGGACCAATGTGCCTGAGTTGGCCCTCTTCTTAACCAGGATAAATCACATCTGCCCTCCCCTGATGGACCGCATCGCCAGTGTGGCCATTAAAGACATTGACAAGGTGCTCTAAGAGACATCACAGAATGTTAAGCCTGGAATAACTAAACATATATTAACTGTACTTCTCCTGTATCATTTTTAAGATTCACTACTCGGCAACATACGCCACCCTGCTACCCTTCTCTGTCCTGAATTATGATCCTGCACAAGCGGACGAGTTGTACGATGTTTGTATTAAGCGCGTCACTCCTCATATCAGTAAGTGAATCAGTTTACACATTTAGTTTTCTTATTTTTAGCTTACAGTAACACCTTTCTCTTTGTTTGTAGGCTCCTTTGACCCTCATCTGCTAGTTCTCCTGGCGTACTCTTTGGCTGTGGCTGACTGTTTTCCCGAGGAACTAGTCAGAGAAATCTTCAGTATAGACTTTCTGGGAAAGCTGGATGCCCAACTAGAAAGTACGCCCCCACTTTGCTTTGCAGTTGTGTTTAAAATATAATTGTTAATAAGCATCAGTTGCAAAATATTCATCTGGAGATGTAAACACTTCACGCGTGTTCAATAGGACTAATGTAACTGTTCTCCTTACTTCTTACAGCTCTACCTGATGCCCTCAACATGCGGACCAGACTGCGCCTCATGGAGCTCAATCGCGCCGTGTGTCTCGAGTGTCCTGAGTTCCAGGTGCCGTGGTTTCATGAGCGCTACTGCCAGCAGCTGCAAAAGAAAGGTACAAAGATGCACCGAGAAATGATTGTCTGGTTTAGCTGGGTTTTAAAAAAAATGGAATTCAAATAAATCTATACTATCAATTGGCTGTCAACATGTTTTTCAGGGAATAGCACTGTCAGTCCTGCGCAACAGCAAATCCACAAAATGCTGGGTGAAGTTCTTGGTGGCATTAACTGTGTTCGAGTAGCAGTTGTCACTCCGTATCATTACACCGTAGGTGAGTAATATTGGGTAATTTTCCATCTCAGCATTAAACACTGATTTGATGATATTTTATTGCACCTTTTCTATTCTACTCTGAAAAAGGAAAAAAGAAGCTCATACGTGTATCAAGTCAATTTATATGTATGAATTTAAATGTCTAACTCCTAAACACAGGAAACACAGGCTTGAATTCGGCCATCGTATGGGCTTCAAAATAAATGAATGGGAAACGGGAGTGAATGTTCGTAGGACAGAAGTGTAACATGACCACGTTTGACCTTTTCAGACTTTGAATGCATACTGGACAAACGCCTGCAGCCGCTGCCCTACAGCGAGCCTAGCACGCTGCAGATCTCAGACAGAGGAAAGGTTCACTGGGGGACAAGCTCACTGGAAAACACCAGGGATGAGCTGCCACCTGGAGCTCAGCGGTAAGGGATATATCTGAAAACAGCCTGAGTATTAGGTGAATAATTAGACCACTCTGAAATGAAATATGTTATCTGTTTTTATGTATCGCTCAGAGTTGCTGTGGACTTTCTTGATTCAAAGTCCTTCTGCAAGAATTCTCACCACATGAAAGGTGAAGCTCTGATGAGAAAAAGACACCTGGAAATTCTGGGATATTGTGTGGTTCAGGTGAGAAAACATAATTTAAGATTGCATGTGGTATCGCACGTCTCTTACATCATATTAAATAGCAGTGATATTGCAAAAGACACTCAGACAGTGAAATAATGTGTGTTTTACAGATCCCTCACTTTGAATGGAACTCTATGGAGCTCTCAACACAGGATGCCTGGAAGGAATATCTAAAGAAGAAAATATTTAGAGAGGTTTCTTCTTGAAGGCCTTATTTATTCAATAATGAAAGTAATGTTACATTCAATACTGAGCTTTGAGTTTGGTTTTGAGAATTTTCAGGCTGAACGACTCAACAGTTTTAAAAACATTGTTAATATACATCAAGTGCTCCTTATTTTTAGTCAGTGAGCATAAAGTTGACATGAATCTACCTCATTCATGTTAAGTGACATTGTGTATTATGTGCTTTTGTATGAAAATTTGTATTTTAAATAAAATGTAAAGCTTGTCAGTGTTGCTCAACAAACTAAATGAATTTGTATGTTTTAGATCATTTATTACAACTGAAGATTAAGGGTTATTGGACACTTTTGTCTATCATGCATTGTGTTTGCAAATAAATAACAGCTGTGAAGTCAATATGGTGAGCCTCGGCAGGTTTAAAATGACCAGAGCATCATCTGATACATCTCTCCTCTCTTGGTTAGTATTGTATACCAATTCACACAAACCTTTAAACAGGGATTGTAGAGCTGTTAAACACGAACATTTCCCGAAGACTACATTTTATCCCCTGTCATTTGGACCTCTGCCACAGTGTGGCTTAAATGTGTGACATAAGACATTATTCATAAAATTAATAGGTCCTTTAGTAGTCCTTTTAATCCAATCTGCTGTGATTAGTTACTTTTCTCAATCAATAACAGTATGGTCTAAAATTTGTTATGAACACGGCACAATATTTCTGGTCTTGAATAATGTCCATATTTTATGGGCTGTGTTAAAACAAAATAAACTTAAGTGTCAAATAGACAAAGTGAGTGTGAGAGATAAGATCTGAATACATGTAATTGACTGGAAGAGGAACATTTCCAGATTAACGGAAACATTCATTTCTATGCAAACCTCAAATACTCATTTAATGGGTGGGAGTGGGGTGGTGGGAAGGCCACAACAAGTGATGTGTTTTAGAAGATCAGAATCAACAATAATGTCTGGTCTAAACAACAGTGACTGTTCAAGTTTAGACACTAATGACTTCAGCCAAGAATTCAGAGAGAATTGGCTGAGAAATCAGCCAATTAAAACCATATATTTTATTAAAACACTCACAGAACAGGCAAAGGGGACATGTGTCTGATATGTTAAAATATTAAATGACAACAATGAGCCACTACATAATATTCTTGCCTACAGCAGTAAAGTGAAAGTCCCTTGTTTGTCCCCGGACTGTTACAGTTTGGGCATTCTGGCTGCATTCAGACGCATGGACACACAGGAGGCTCCTGCTGCATAACGCATCTCTTTAATCATGCCAGTCCACTGTTTCTTGTCATCTTCATACCTGGTAAGACAGTTCAAACATGTTACTATAATACACTGTAAGAAGACACATATATTCTAAAATATAATGCAACAAAATCAGCACATACTGCCAAATGTCAATGATTTCACTGGGTGCACACTCCTTGTCCTCGTTCTCCATCATGGCGAAGCCTCCTACAGCGTACAACAGCCCTCCACAGCTGACCAGGTTGACTGAACTCCTCTCCTGGGGAAACTCTGTGAAGGGCGACCACCTGCAACAAGGTGCAAGGTGTTTTTTTCTTGTCCCTCAAAATCTCAACAAGAGTTCCTTGACTTTTTATTTTCGATATGGATTTAAAGCAGTGGTTCCTAACCTGGGGGTTGGGACCCCACAAGGGGTCACAAGACAATTAAAGCAATAAGAAAGAAAACATTAACTTAACTTTTAACCCACATAACTTTTAAACAAATTATGCTTAATATTCTTTTTTCTTTCCTTCTTCTCTTCTGGATGCTTTCTCCTCTTTAAGACTCCAAAAAGTAATCTGAGGATTGCAAACCATTCTTGGCTTAATTTATACTGTGTATCTGTTAAACAAATTACGCTTTTTATGCATATGCATTTTTTCTAAATGGTGCTCATTTTTCTTTTCTTTTTTTTCTGGAAAAATCCTTCAAATGAAGCCTGAGGATGAAAAACCACTATTTGGTTTAACTGCGACGAGGGGTCGCAAACCGAAAAGCTAATTTAAAGCATCCAAATATAGAAAAAAGCTGCAACATTTTATGATTATTTCACTTAAACTCATTTGAACATGGTTAAGTTATATTTAAAATTGAAATTGGCATATAATAACTTACAACCTGAACCTATATACCACCCTATGAGCCTATTATTTGTATTGCAGCATGATTTGTGCTTTCAACAAAGAAAAGTATAAACAAAAAACCAGCCATGATCAACACTTTGAGGGGCCTTATTATAATAACAGAAGCACTCACTTGTTGGTTCCAAAGTCATAGGTTTCACATGCAGCTGTGAGGCCTTCTTCATTGACTCCCCCAGCGACAACAATCTTCCCCTTGTGGATGACTGCGGCAAACATCGATCTGGGCGTCTTCATGGAAGCCACCTCCCTCCACTCTGACCTCTTGTGGTTGTATGCAAACATCTTATTGGTTGCTTTACTTTACCAGTGAGACAAAATGATTCCCAACAAGGGTTAATGTCATGTGAAAATCATATTTTAACTTTATGTATAAAATGTTTTGGCGTTGCAGTCTTACTTGTCGTCTGTTTTCCCTCCAATACAGTACACCAGCCCGTTCTCTGACACTACACAGTGGCCGTGGATTTTCAAGGGCAACTTTTTTGTTTCAGTCCACTTCATTTTTCTAAAAAAGGGCAGATAAAGTAACAGAGAATGTGCTCAACAGTAAATACACATCAGTGCTTTAAATAAGAAAAATCTACTGAATGAGCATATATGCAAATGGTTGGTGTACTGAACTTACTCGGTGTCGTAGCACAGAACGCTGTCATGAGACTCATTGGACTGTAAATCTTTTCCTGCCACAACAAAGATGAGATTTTCAAATTCCCCTGTAGCAAACAAACACCTGGGGGAGGGCATGGGTGGCAGAGCAATCCATTCAGCAGTGAGACTGTCCAACTGCAAGACACATTTTAAGATTGTTTTTAAAAAACAAAATGAGGGAAATACTTTGGATGTGTTCAGTACATCTGCAATGTAAATGAAATGTTGATACCTGGTAGAAGTAACACTGCAAAGGGTTTTCTTTGTCCTCTTCATCTACAAACAGTCCTCCCAACACATACAGATTGTTCTTTGATGTCAGACTGACGTGGTTTCGGGGGATCTGCTCTGCCATTGCAGCAAGAAAACATTCATTCTCCTCTGCGTCGTAGGCCACGGCAGCAGTGTCATTGATCATCAGAACCATGTCTTTGGCATACATGCCGTATCTGCGGTTATCGTTCAGATAGCCGGGCAACTTCCCCTCCTCTCCCTCCTCATCATCTTGTCCCCTTTTCCTCTCGGGCAGCTTCCCTGCGAAGGCTTCCTTTATGACTTTGATTTTTTTGAGAAGCTCAGGGTCAGTCTTAATGAGGTCATCCTTCTCCACCTTTTCCTTGAAGTACTTCTCCGGGAGTAAACGGAAACGAATGAACTCAAAGGCCTCTTCTAAGGATTTCATGCGCTTCTCTTTGTCTTTCCTGATCCACCTCATGAGGGTCTCAAACACTGTCTCCTCTTTTTCTACATTCAATGTATCCGCTCCAATAATGGCAAAAAGTTCATGTGGAGCAAGCTCTAGGAAATCCTCATCTGTGGCTATGGTCTCAAACCGATCTGCAATGTAATTTCGAGCTGCCATTGCCAGTCTGGCACAGTTCAGCATCAGTCCCAGCCTGTAGATGGCAAGGCAGTTTTTCTTTGACAGCTTCTTCTGGAGATAATTCACACAAACCGTGAACACTGAGGGGACCTGGAAGCGATTGGCAATGGCCAGAATATCCTGCACATTGTTGTCATTGATGTCAATCTCTGCTGAGTACATGTAATTTACAATCGCCTCCATAACATCGGGATCCAGGTTCTCCAGAACAACCTCCTTTTTGTCAACCTCCTTGCCGTCCACTGAGAAGTACAGCTCCCGGAAATAAGGACTGCAGGCTGCCAGAATGAGCCGATGGCAGGGGATGCTTCTGTCTCCAATCTTTAGGACACAGTCAATCAACTTGTTCTCATTCAGAAGCTCTTTGAGTCCATCCTGCAGCAAAGTGGTCTGAAACAGACGGAGATCTTCCCTCAAGCCTTGGGGATCCATTCTTTCAGGACAGGAAGTGGATGGAAGTGGGGCAGTTCACGGCAGACTGTCCTAGCTGGTGAAGACAGAGAACTATAGGCAGCCAGGTCTGAAGCCACTTCAATATAACCGTGCCCCTCTAAATATAGCCAACCACCCCATCCATGAAGAATTCAGGTTGGCCAAATCGGAGAGCTCACACAGCTGTCATAGAGTAAAAACAAGCCTTGTGGAGCCTTGTCACCCTAGCAGTTAATAACAACATTGTTGTATGGCCACGCAGAAATAACCTATGATCTTCTCATTTCTTTCTCTTGTCTATCAAATTGGGTGAATATATAAAGTTTTACAAGAAAAACAAACAACAACAAACAAACATTTTAAAACACAAAACACTTCACACAATGGCAGGACTATTTGTTCCAGTACTCTATGTGTTCACAGATATGGTTGGCATTTACTACGGTCATGTGTGTTCTAGGGACATCTACAAGTAGAGTGAATCACAATTCACTGATAGTAATGACCACTTCAGTATTTGTGTTTGACACAAGCACAGGGGAGTTATCTAACAAGCAGACAGGGTCAGTGAACAGCTGCTGCCACAGGTGGTGACAGTTTGTCCTCTTTTTAGATTTTTAAAATACTTTAGTGTCTTGTGCAGTTATGCATTTAGCTGGAGATCATTGTGTTCTTTCCACATACAAATGAGTTGTAAATGAAATACAGTACAAACCTACTGCATTAATGTTATTGAAAGGTTAAAAAATGCACTTCCCAATATCTATTTAAATACATTTATTAACTTTAAACAATACAAACTGCATTATATTTCATATGAAAAAGTATCTATGCATAAACTGTACAACTTTCAACCTGACCTATAAATAAATATACCATTGCCTATAATCACAATATGTACATAGAGTACATGTTTCATGTTATTTCAGCCCATGACTTCCCACAGTCCTTGAAGTGTGAAGCCATCCTTCAGCTTTTCAATGGCGAGGCCCAGCTCCTCAGAGAAAACTGGCTCACGGTCTTGTTGCTTTGGAAAAGCCCAAAAGATGTTATAACACAACATAATATACAACATATTTTACAGTTATAGCTGGTGATAAAATTAATTGCAAAACTTTTACCTTATTTCCATCAGCAAAGTAAGCCTGTGGGCAAGCAACACACACAATCATACATTTAATCAAAATAACTGGGACATGTTGTCTGTAATAATAGGTTATTGTTGTCTGATGAGCACTACTCCGTACAAACATGAGCACTAGGCAACATAAATTCATGTTTGTTCATTATGCTGAAGGGCATTACCTAACAGCTATTCTGAGAGTCTGAAAACTAAACCACTGACTCCCAGAGGAGAGATGAGTGTACGGGTGGCACACTCACAGTGAAAGCATCAGTCTGCTCATCAGGCTCAATTTCCACGTCATCAGGAGGCTGTTCCACTGTGAGTTCTTCCAACGGCTGGGGCTGAAATCAGTGTTAGGACAAACAGCGCTATGACAACAAGATCAGCTGAGCTGCTGAAAAAGCAAGCTACAATGGAGTATTCAAAACATTTATGGGAATGTATATTTTAAAAGAAATCAGCTGTTAAAATGACACAGTCATTCAAAAATAGACATGTAGAGTATTTTAAAGTTGGTTTGCTTCCAGTTTCAACAGTTTATACTTTCTGGCATGTTTTAATGTTATACTATTGAGGTGTTGATTCTTATATTGTGCACAGATGCCTACCTTTTCTTCCATTTCATAGTCCACTCCAAAGATGGGATTGGCAGAGTACACCTTATGCAATGAGTTGATTTCCTTAAGTGCGTCTTGAAGCTTATCCACAGGGTCAATCTTAAACCCAAGCACGTAGCCACCACTCTAAAAACAAAAGGACAGAGTATATTTGTGTATTACAAGTAACGAAAGCAGAGAAGGGACTCCTATTACTAGTACAGTATATAATCATTATATTGTGATCAGTTCAGGTGAATGTGACTCAAACTGCAGAGAAAAGCAGGTTACCTGCCGTGAACTCTCTATCACCAAAGCCAGGCCAAACTTTGAGTCTCTTATTCTGATAGACCACTTTGGGGGAAAAAAAAGATAAAAAATTAAAATAAAATACATACACAATCTCAAACTGAAAGAGAAACAATACATGAGCAAAAGGTACAAACATACAGGGTTCACGTCTAACTGAGGTGCTCCTGAGCACACAATAGATGTGTGTATGTTTGTTATGACATTATGTGAACAGGGCTGGTACATAACAATTTTGGGGACAAGCCCAAGTTATGAATGCTACTATCTACATTACAGTGTCTGGACACACTTATTAGTTGCCATTGAAATTTTGTAAAATTTGTGAGAACAACTTTCAAAACATTTTGAGCCACAAATTAGCAAGAAAAAGGAGAATCCAGTTCATTAGAGTCAATCAAAAAGGAAAATATATTTGCAATACAGAATTGTATGCGCATTTTGCTCAAGTGAGGACTGGATAGGTAAGGTTATTTAGTGTATTGTACTTACAATCTGAAGGTAAGGGATGCTGACATTGAAGCTCTCGTTCATATTGGCGTGCCACACAATCCGAACATTGGTGATAAAGAAGGTTCCAAGGTTACCCTAAAAGAAAGAAAACCAACATCAGTCGAAAATGAAATCAGTTCCTCATATTACAAATGCACAACTGAAGAAAATCAGACACATTTCAAGCAGCAGTACCTGATCACTGGATAAATTCCAAACTCCATTAATTTTATCATACACTTGCTCCCGGGGCAAGAGTCTTAGCTGCTTGTTTTGAATGAGAGCGGCTCGCAATTTCAGGTCCCTGTACATTTTAGATGTCTCATAGGCCCTGTAACAAAACAAAACATTTTAAAATATCTTGTAGGACATACATTTTATGGAGAGAATTGAACATTCCCTCAGTGTTGTTTTACCTGTGTACAGCAATGACAGAAGTAAAGAGCCGTGGGCTTCCTGGAACCACATTTGTGAAAATGAACTCAAATCTTGTGTTGTTGGACTTGGTCAAGATGTAGAGTGCTTCAGTTTGGCCTCTCAATTTCTGGAAAAGAGCATTCAATTCATAAATTAGCACATTTACCTGTCTTTATCACATTTATCATGCACTTCATTTATATATATATATATATATATATATATATATATATATATATATATATATATATATATATATATTTGTCAACTTTAAAAAGTGATTAACTTGTGAATAACACGACTCAAATATATTTATATATATTTAACACAAACTTTGAGGCAATCAACTTGAAATAATGAGATAATAATAAAATAATTAATAGTAATAAAGGTTTACTTACTGAGTTAGCTGTCCTTGTTGTGATGTTAATGATGGAGTTGTAACCCACAGCTGGAAGAAATAACAGATTTGCATTTAGGTTGGCTAGATTTGCATGTACTTTCAAAGGTGAGCACTTAAAGTAAAGTCAGACCTTAAGACACAAACTACACTCAGATCTGTGATATGATTTCTGATAATGGTTAGTGTCTTATTCTGTTTCTCAGTGTGTTTTCATTATTATCTTAAAGCACTCAATATTACTTGTAGTGCTCATTCATTAAAACACTTTAAAATAAACTTGATTCAACATACGTAATGACATGAAGACATGAGCTTCATCTCACCTAATGGTAAAGGCCTTTTTTCTATTGGATTATTCTGAAAATGATGACCATAGTCACTCACAAAATCTTTAGATTTAGTTGCAATTTAAGCAAATATGAAAACTTACTGGAGTATGCACAGGAAAGTCATTAATCCCACAATAAGAATTGTTTAAATCCTTGAAGATGTCCATATAATAAATAATAGGTAATTTAATGCCATGCCTTTCCAAGAGAGGGCAGAAACATTCAGCAGATGGGCTGCTGGTGGAGACAGAATCAAACAATCCAATAAATAAATGCATTTAACCATGCAGGTGTACTCACACAAATTGACTCTTGGCAGGGCCAAAGAATGCCAAATGATTCTCAGGTTTGTTACTAACAGTCGTCCTGCAAAGAAAGTGGACATTATCAGTTATTAGGTGACTAGCCACACACAGGTTGCCCAGATAGTTTTAACCTCCAAGATAGTTAGCTACCTCGATCTCCGTTGTTTCCTTTCGTGTCTTCTATGGAGTCCAGACAGTCTATTAGTGCTTCTCCTGGACGAGTTTTCATCTGTCTGTGTGATTGACATATTGATCAGTGATAGATGGAGCGCTGAGGTTAAATTTAGACAAGTGTATCACAGCTGTTTTACAGCACTTAGCTAGCAGTTAGTCTACGACATCTCAAACGTGACATAAAGCTACCGTAAAACGTTTTTTTCACGACAGAATATAAAGCTAAACACAATTATCGGGAAAACCTTGTGTCTTAGAACTGGCAGCAGGTGAGGTGAATTAGCTACTTTATCTGACGTTACCTTTGGTTAGCCGATAAGCGTAGCTGAGCTAACTAGCTTGTACGATGGTGAAATAATACCAAACGATTTCAGTGAGGTAACGTTAACTTACTGTGCTGTTATGTCGAATCTAACGTCTCTGTCTTCCCAGAGAGCATCTAGAACAGATGCCATGACTGCAGGTTATAACTCCCTCGGGTTAGTTTAGTAACGTTTACTAGCTAGGTTACCTACCGTTGGTTTACTAGCTAGCTAAATGTTAACGGGCTAATCTGAAAAAGCCTCTCTAGCGTCATAATCACCGTGGCAACAGACGGCAAGCCAAGGGGACAAGACTGTGGACCTGTTCACAATATCAAAAGTTGTGGCAAAAATGTCAGTACATTTGAATATTGCCAAGAATTCTGAATAGACCTTTCAGTATAAGCCAGTAGCCTACTGTGTGTCACTAATCTCTCAAATGTTTCCCTGTTTCTGGTTGCCATATAGCTCAAATACACGTTTTTGTGGGGGCATTTGCTTTGTGAAACATCTGTCCTTCAAGTAAATGTGTGCTATGAAACTGTATGACTAACTATTGTATGTAGTCATGCAAACTATTAAACCCCAATGGGACTTTATTAAAGGCAGGTGTGCCTTTAAGATTAGACACACTTGATTATTATCATGCATATGGGGAAAAATGTGCTTTACATTAGAAAGAAAAGAAAAATAAACTTCGTTTTAAAGTTAGATTTAGGTAATTTTTTGAGATTATTTTATTTCGAATTCTATTTATTCTGAATTTCCAATAACATTGCTTGAGATTTAACAAAAAAGTTAAATAGTGTCCAAAAACTTTTGATAGCAGTGAAAAGCTATCAATATTTAACACCAATTAACGCCACTAATCGGCTGTATTGTCTAATTTCTATATAATAAGCTTAATAAACACACACAAAAAGGCAACCACCATTATTTTATATTTTATTATTAAAACATACAAATCATTTACTCAGATATACACACACTGCCCAAATAGACAGGTCTTTAATGAATGGATTGCAGAAAGCCTCAATCTTCATCACAAGCTGACATTTGCAGTAGACCTCTGAAAGCAGTACCCAGACAGAAATGACCCTCTATTACAGCTGCCAGTTATAACTCGAATAGACACATTGTAATAACAAACAGAACGCACACAAAAGGATGTGTTTCAGCAAATCATATCAAAACAAGGTAAACACACATCTTATTATTGATGTCTTTCTAGAAATATATTCACTGTTTGTAAAGCATGTGGCTCATAGAGGTATAGAGGTAAGAATGATTTACAGGTTCATTTTAATTAATTATAATTAATTGTAATAAAATTTTTAATTTTAAAGCCAGGACCGGCAAGTCCCTAATTAAGGATTTCTTCTGGCGTATCGAGCACAATACAGTTTCACTGAGGTAATAAAGTCTGTGTTTGTTAATCTTAATTAAGTCAGTCAGTCGTTCATTGTGGTTGAAACAGTAACATGTCAGCAGTTTTTTCAGGATTTGATTAAATTGGTCACTGTTTAGCACTGTTTTGCTGTTTGATCAAATGCATTTGTGTGTGAGGACAAAGGTGTTAGAAAAGTGCATAAAATTTTCTGAACACAACTGACAGAATGCATCATTAAAATAACAAATCAGCAGATTGTAGAGTAGTAAAGTCCACTTTCTGATGGCTTATTCTCCTTTCATCCTGCTGGGGGACAAGACAGTACAATATTCAGACGAGAAAAATAAAAAGAGAATGTAAACATTTGCCGTTAAAAATCTACAAAAGTTACCTGTTCTGAATAGAACACAAATCGTCTTGCATTCATCTTCTGTTTCGAAACGGTTGTCATTTCCACCGCAGCCTCCGTACCAAAACTGTGCACAGGAATTTGCCTGCTTGTCATAGTACCAGTGGATGCTATAGTTTCGGCAGGTGCCTTGGTCCAAGCTGAGGTTACAGCGGGGATCAAGAAGAGGGGCCTCTGAAGAAGAAATGGTGTGTGAAATGCACGTTTTCCAAAGAATAGTTATGTACTCAATGAGAATAGGCCTTTTTCACACCAGATACTTTGACTTGTAGGAAAAGCACAGGTGTTGTAGTAAGTCGTGACAGTGAGCCAGCATGCACAACACCAGGACCATGAAACTAAAGCAGCTGAATGCAATGCAGCCATCATTCATTTTATTATTTAAACCTTTGATTTTCCTACTGTGACATGTCAAAATGTCCTCTGTGAAAAAGGCCTGTTGAGCAGGAGTACAGTACTCACCTTCAGGCAGGACTGGACTCACCACAGGCTGCAAGTGAATAGAGTTTAGAGATGAAAATGTTGCAGATGAGGATGAAGACGTAGACGATGATGAAGATGATAAGACCGCCTCTCTGGAGATGGAGCTTTCTCTCACAGGCGATGTTTTGTTAACTACAGCCACAGTATTGCCGCCCCGCGCATGGGCTCTCAAGTCTAAATCTTCACCGTCATCATCTTCCACCACCTAGAGTAAGACGACAACATGTCAGTATTGTGATGAATTCTGTAAAATCAGTAAAGAAAATTACAACAGTATAGTTTAATAAAAACAATACAGAATGACTTCTAAGCAAAGACCTGAACAGGGAGAGGATCAGCACTGATGGGCAGCGTGAAAGTGTCTCCACGGCCTCGGCTGTTGGTGCGTCTCTGACTTTGGATATCCTCTTGGTAATTGTAACCATTCCTATTGTTCCCATATCCATTGTTTCCATGAGCGTAACCATTATTGCCATAGCCATTATATCCATTGGTGTTCTCTCCATGTCCATTGTTTCCATTAACACCATGCCCGTGCCCATTGTTACCGTTCCAGTGTCCATTTGTAATGTGATTGTAAATAAGGGCGCCATTTTCATCTTCACAGAACTGGTTGACGAGTTTAGACTCCAGTGCTGAAAAGAGAAATGAAGAAATCAGTTAACTATAGGCACTTTACAACCTCTCAGCTGAAAGCAATTGTAGCTATATATTTTTTAATGAACCCACTGCTGAAGGCATGATATTTACAACGTCTGACTGTGATTATCACCTGGTAGAGTATTGAAGTCATCAATAAGGTACATGTGTTCACTGTCTGGGTCAGAGGCAATGAGGTTGAGCTCTCGCAGGAACTCAGCCTGCGTAGGATCAGAAGAATTGACAATCCCCAGGGCATACATCTCAATGTTTGCAGCATGAGCTTCCCTCACAGCTATGTCAAGTTTGACAGGCTCTCGTTTGTCAGTTTGACCGTCAGTGATGACGATGGCTACTTTTCTGACTCCAGGCCGAGCGCTGAAGAAAGCCTCCTGAGTCGCCTTTCTGATGGCGGTGCCAGTGTAGGTGCCCTCACCCATATACAGCATTTTTCTGATTGCCTGCTTAACGTCCTGTTTGCTCATGTAGCTAGCCAAGTTGAACTCCAAATGGACATCCAGACTGTAGAGGACCAGCCCGATTCTGGTGGCGTTGCGTCCAACTGTGGTCCGGTCCACCAGCCTGGTGACAAAGTCCTTGATGATTTCAAAGTTCTCGGGGCCGACGCTCTCTGAGCTGTCGATGACGAACACAAGCTCCATTGGCCTTTCTTTGCACTTGATGCCACATCCTTACAATGAAATGAAAGCAATGAAATAACATCACTACTTGACTACTGTCCTATACTCTGCTTTACCTAATGATAGTTTTAAAGCTACACTAACAATGAATCAATTAACTATGTGTAATGTGAAAGGTGTCGCTCACAGTGATGAACCCACAGAGAATTATCATCTGACTCTGCAGCTCCCCTCAGCTCTATAGTGTCTTTTAGCATCTTTCAGCTCATTGTTTTCATTTTATGGATCGCAACTTTACAGTTTTGGTTCACTCTCACCGCTCTCATAGCCTCGTTTCCAGACACAGCAGGCAGCTGTTTTCAGTGGAAAAAGCTCTAAAAACCCACTATACACCTGCCCTCACCAAACAGCAGAGTTAAAAGGAGAGCGAATATTGGACTTACATTTGTCAGGTGGACACAAACATGAATCCAAGTGAATGCTAATGTTGCTCCATGTCTGCTGGATGTGTAAATGGGAAACTATTTGCTGACATGTTCGCAATATCCATTTTATAAAGGTGATAATATGTGGTTAATAGTTATTACTGCCCCCAAGTGCCCAAAATAAATCAATTATCTCTTCTATAAAAAGCTGTAGCTTATATAAAATGGTGTCAGACTCTCAATAAATAAATAAATAAAGCACCTTTCATACTTTGTCACACTTTGGCTCTACATTCATGCCACTTGTCAGTTAAAAGATATATCAGTCCTCATTGCACATTATACATTGGCACATGCTTTGCCTTTAGATACCAGCTACTTATTAACGGTTACACCAATAAACTAGACTTGGCTTGTAGTCTTACCACAGATTTCTTTGATCAGCTTAATAATGTCCTCTCTCTGAAAAATATGAGAACATTTACGTTCTTACAAAATCACTATAATGTATTGAATGTTCGAACATTAGTTGAATTGATGAACTTACTGTGAGGCCTGGTTCTCCTTTTGCTCCTGGCCTCCCCTGGGACATGAGAAAAGTTAAAAACAATATCACTTTTTCCATAGCGTGTTATTGAAAATAGTCACATACACTAAACTATTCTAGATTATGAGAGGTACAGTATCTAGTCTAGCAGAGGTATTGTAACACTTATTTCTCAGTTTAGATAGCTAATTTTAACTTGAATTAAAAAGCCACCCAAGAAAACGTGCTCCACAGAGTAACTTTAAGGGTCACTCACATGCTAATTATTAGCAG
Organism: Macquaria ambigua; assembly: GCA_008360985.2. Taxonomy (NCBI): domain Eukaryota; kingdom Metazoa; phylum Chordata; class Actinopteri; order Centrarchiformes; family Percichthyidae; genus Macquaria; species Macquaria ambigua. The sequence continues at coordinate 535,681 of VMKM01000049.1, forward strand.
TTTTTCCTATGGTTAATCTCATTTGTCCAGGTAGTACGATGTCAAGTCAAAAAGATATCATCAATTCCGAGCTTTTGTATGAGTGATGAAACATCTTAAGCTCCACAACTACAGGCCAGTGCGTATCTTCATTGAGACTTGGCAGCTTGATTATTTGTTTGAGTTAATGGAGAACAAGATCTATTTTGCTTACCCCTTCACCAGGGACTCCGGGATCTCCCAAGTCTCCTTTTGTCCCTTTCATTCCCCTCTCACCCTGTAATCCACGATCACCCTGTAACAAGGGAAGAGTAATTCATCAGTCAGAGACCAGTTCATCAGATATTGATCAAATGTTCAAAAGATATGTGTAAATACATCACCTTAGCTCCAGGAAATCCATCTCCTTGAGGCCCTCTAGGCCCAGTCATACCTTGAGATCCTGGCTCACCCTGAAATTAGATTTTAGTTTTACTGAAACCACACTCTCGGTAGATCATAAATTATTGTTATGTTTTATCCTGCAGCTGGTTTGTCAGGCAGGTCTATTGAGTAACATGTCAGCACCAATTAAGTACATCGCTTCTCTCTTACTCACTGTGAACAACATAGTACAAATGTGAATTAATCCTGATTTTGAAGAACCTGGTAAGTGCTTGAAAGTAAAACAGTGGTAACATTTACCTTTGGGCCTTGAATACCCTCTCCTGGAGGTCCAGTTGGACCAGGAGGTCCTGACCTCCCAACATTACCCTTCAAACAAATGTTTAAAAGTAATCAGACCACTGGTTCATGAAAAAAACAACCTTCAAATGTACGTATAGTAAATAATCATAGTACAACTTCTAACCTCGTGTATAGTCAAAGGTTTAATTTGTGTAGTTATTATTAGCTATGATTCAGTTTTGAATACTAATTATAAATAGATTAAGATGTTAATCTTTCTTACAGGTGGTCCTTGTAAACCCTCTCCAGGTGGGCCGGGCAAACCTGGCAATCCTCTAAAGCCAATGTCACCCTGAAACAGACATGAAATTATCAAATGCACTGAGCATCCCCATACATACACACACATGCAAAAACAAACAAACAAACAAACCAAAAAACATGTAGACACAAACCTTTGGACCAGGAATTCCTATTCCTTCTAGGCCTGGCTCGCCTGGTAAGCCTGGCATTCCTGGGGGACCCTAAAATAAGCACATAAATTAGTTTGGATCATGCCGACTTGCACAGGATTTTAGTATTTTAGTATGTGCTAAATGTTGATAATACAAACCACAGGGCCGGGGATGCCTTCGCCTTTTGGACCAAGTGGACCTGGTAAACCCAGATGACCACGATCACCCTGATTAAACAAAATTTAGTGATGAAGACCAACAACATGCTGATTAGAACAATATGGTTAATAAATTACAAAATTACATTGTTTACCTTTGGACCAGGTAATCCATGACCTGTTTCCCCAACAGGACCAGGGGGACCAGCAGGGCCTGCATCACCCTGGAGACAATAAAGTTATAGCGATGAATAGATGCAACAATTCTTTGATGCACTGCATCACATCAGACTCTATCTGGCAGTTCTTCTGGCTGCCTGCTACTTGTCTACCTCGGCGCCAAGATCTGTGACAGTTTGATGATACGTCTTTATTTATTTACCTTTGGACCTGATATGGACCGTCCTGGCAGCCCTGGCATGCCCTGCTGGCCTGGTATCCCACGTTCACCCTGAAAGGTGAGAGTTGGCAAGAGACTTAAGAGCCAGTTCAGGCTTCAACAATACTTGTGCTGCCAACAACCTGCAGAGGACTTGTTTTTTTGGCTCTATTCAAAGGTTCTTCAACAGCAAGGTAGACATCATAGAATAAACTGAAAGAGGCTGCTTAAACTACTTCATCACGGAAGCCATCACACCACAATAAAATACTTGTTCCGTTAATTCTTACTTTTGGCCCAGAAGGTCCAGAGATCCCAGGAGGCCCATGCAACCCACGGATGCCCCTCAGACCCTGGTCACCCTGGGAGGGATTACAGCACACATCATCTGATTAACATTTGTTGTCATATAAAATCTGAACTACACAAGGATATATAATCTAAAGCATACCTTCTCCCCTTGAGTGCCAATTCCTTGTGCTCCCTCAGGACCTCTTAAACCAGGTAAACCAGGCTCCCCCTAAGAGAGGAAAGGTAGACGAGACATAGAAACAATCCTTTTTTAAACCCTCAGCTGCGACAAATCATTCTGGAAACAAAGGAAAGGAAAGTAGAGTTCAGATACGACTGGGAAATTGGAATATGAATTGGAGATTTTCTAAAGAGTTGCCATAATGTATTTTACCTTCTGCCCTGGAGCTCCATCCTCTCCTGGAAGACCATGCAGGCCACCGGCACCAACTGATCCAGGCTCTCCCTGCAACAATAGAATAGTATTATTTGATGTTTTGATGGATTCAGTACATTGGCACTCACATATAGACCATAACTAAATTGACTTGTTTGGTTTAGGACATGTGTTGTCTTACCTTTGGACCAGGCTCACCAATGCCTCTCTCTCCTGGAGCTCCCTGCTCTCCTGGTAAACCTTGGTCTCCCTAGAAACAGAAATAGCATGAGGACATAGGTCATTATAAAAAAATATAACAAACCTGTGAGTTCTGGACTTGTTTGGCATGTTGTTTGTCTATTTTATTGTTTGGCTGCACATTTAAATTTTGATATTGCACAATATATAAATGTTATATCCTGTTTACAATAACAAATCTGATGTTATATCCATATTATATTATATATGATAATGAAATCAGCAATATTACAACTTTAGAAACCACCCTTAATACTTAAAAACCTTACCCAATACACAGTTGATTTGCAGTAGCTGCGTAACTCCAGTTTCTGTCCTTTCTCTTTCATATTTAATAAGAAACTTGATTGAATGATCGATATATAGAAAATCTCCCTGCTTCACAATTAAGTGAGAGGACAGTATTGAATTGTAATGCTAGATTGACCTGGGATCAAATACAGAACCTTGTCTGTATGAGGTGCTCTCTTTGGCCATACAAACACATGCAATCTTGCATTTTGTAGGTGTGTTAACAAACCTTAGCTCCAGGTAAACCCTCTCCTGGAAGTCCTCTGACTCCTGGTGGACCTCTTGGACCCTCGACTCCCTGAGCAGTAATAAAGATCAGAGGGATTTCAGTGTCCAATGTCCTACTACTCTATGTGACGTTGTCAAAATATAGATGAAGACATTTTGCCGACCTTCTCTCCCTGTATGCCCGCTCCTGTCGGTCCAGTTGGCCCTGTAAGACCTGGAGGCCCCAATTCACCCTAGAAGTAAACCACCATTGTCAGTTTAATACATAAGTGTCAGTTCTCAGTGACACCCTTGACTACATGTGTGCATATGTTAGATATATAATCAATATCTAGCAACAAAACAAAGCCACCAACATAGTGCAGATCGTCACCAAGTTCTAATTATCTTCCCAGTTTGACATTATTTTCACTATAAACACTGTACTGAGTAGACGACAGAATAGTAATATAAGGCTAAGTGTGCCGCCAGAAGAAAGATCGTACAGACAAACAAAGCACACAACTGAATGATCTTGATGTTATGGGTTAAGTTTCTTCTTAATACATTAGCGTCCCAGCTTTAGTTCTGTTTGCCTGCTTCCTAATGATCTCTGCCTGTGTTTTTGGACTTGTTTACCTTCACTGACTACTTACCTGTTGCTGACCTTGTTTATGAACAAAGACCAAGTGAACTGCCTCTTTACCTTACCTGTTCTGCCTCTGCATCCTGCATTTGGGTCCTCAATACAAATTATACCAGCAACTTTTCTCACTTTAGTCAGTCCAGTGTTCCAAGAAACCATCTTGAAGCCTACAGGACATTAGGGCTCCCTTATGGATTTCATTAGAGCCTTTGTTGTCTAGACCTGAGTGTTTGCAGTATATTCTCTTTTTATAGATGATAAATTTATAACCCACCCTTTCTCCTTTGATTCCTGCACCCTGCTGTCCCCTTGGCCCCCTCGGTCCAGGGAGCCCCCGATCCCCCTGTGGAACAAAACCAGGTCATCTCTGTCAGTTACATCACAGCCACTTGCCATTGGGTCACAGCCAAGTCTGCATTGTTCTCAGTGAAGAGAGTATGGAAGGAGAGCATGTTGGCTCCTGTTACCCTCTTGTGATTGATAATAAAATGATCCTACACACAAGGAATGGAGCAGTTATTTACTGTCTTCATGGCACTTCTTGACTACATGATTTTTTTTAACCTTTTCCAGTGCCAGTGAATTATGAAGTGAAGAGGTTGCTGATGGGAGCAACATCCAACAGTAATGAAAAGCAGGCATGCAGACCTGATCGTACTAACTTTGTGTGTGTTTGTGTGTGCGAAGAAGAGAGGGTTTGATCACTCCTGACAGAAGCACTCTGATCCCTTTTTACAAGAGGTAGACGTCAGCAGAGGAGTAAAATCTATAACAGCTAGGAAGTCTGGCACAGGTCAAACAGATGTGTAGTTGCTCGAGGACATTTCGAGTGTTCATTTCCCAGGAGCTTTCTTTAACAAATAAAGGTTGTACTTACATTTCTTTACAGAGAATCCTCAACAACCACATAAATATGCTCCTCCCATTGTCAATTTTACCCACAAGTTCTGTCTTGTGAGGGAGTGAGGGTGCTCTTACTTGGGTATTATAAATTAATCTCACTTCTTTGTGGTTAGGTTTTAGACATGCTGCTTTCAATAATAACCTCCAGGCATAGTTTATACTGTAAGCCATATACCATTGCACCCAGTCTTGCATATCTTGTCAAATCCTTGGTTGAATCCCAGCTACCTCTTTTTGAATGGGGTATTTGCAGAGTGTATTATAAAACACATGTCCCATAGTGCAGCATGTTGCAGCACGGGAGGAAAAATACAGATTTTACAGGCTTAACACATCCACAGAGTGAGTAGTAACGCTCGAGTGAACACCTGAGTTGTGAGTCAGTGAGTTGGAACAGAGTGAGATCTGGTTTTGACAGATGCAGGCCATGAACTGCAGAATGGCCCAGATATTCAATGTGCTTTTTTGTTAGTGTATTTTTGGGTCTGAAAATACACACCTTAGAGAGTGTTAGAGTGCAGCAACTTCTGGTTCTTCAGACAGTTACTGACTACTTTAATTGAATTGTCTTAATTAAGCTTAAATTGTTTTTCCAGCAGCATTGTGCATGAGATGTATGCAGTTCCACATATAACACCTGAGCAGCTTCAATGGGGGTTAAGTGCTTTTGCTGCAGAGCACCTTGACAGAGTAACTGATGCAGGGGATAGTGGGGTCTTCTATATTTTAATGGATATCTGTCTCCTCTATTTGATTTAGATGTCCATCCTGGCTAGTGTCCCTGGAAACCACAGTTGACAAGCTCTGTTCAAATGTATATGTGTTCATACATAGTGAATCATCTAGACATGTTGCTGCAAAACCCTGTACAATAGATGACACATTTTTGACAAATTTCATAACAAATCAAGACAGTTCTCTGAAACATTTATCAATATTTTTGAATCATTTAGGCATTACTTGATGATCAACATCTGTAACTCATATGTTATCAAAGTGTTCAGACTTAAATTTTCATGAAGAATATTTTCTGTCTCTTGCTGGTCTAGAAGAGAACGTTAGCAAAGCATTGTGGTATGTTCTAGTTTTGACTTCGACAATATTACTATTGTTTTGATGAGTTCTCTGATTATAGATAAATAATACCTTTGGTCCAGGAAACCCCTCGCCATGGGGTCCTTTTTCCCCTTGAACACCTTGTGGTCCTTGAGGTCCCTGTAAACAAAGCCAGAGAGTCCAATATGTGACCCAAACAGTGCTCAGGTCAGAGTACCTTTATGTGCTTTCTCAACAGATCACATTTTCCACTGCAACAAATATGGACATCACAGCCACAAAAACATTCAACATTTTGCCATAGCACAGACTCTGTTGCTTCTTCACTCACAGGAAGGCCGGGTTCACCCACTCCAAGAGGACCAGGAGGACCTGGTCGGCCCTGGAATCCCATGTCACCCTGCAGATTTATATAGTAACTTTAATAAGAGAAACCCAAAGAAATGCAGATACCAAATAACTAATAGTACAAGAAGATATTTAGAGGATAATCCATAAAATCATTTACTTTTGGTCCAGGAAGTCCAATACCAGTTTCCCCCTGAATCCCTGGAGGGCCAGCTGGGCCGCGTTCACCCTGTGATCACAAACATAATAACACTTAACACCAGTGTACATTGGAGCTTAAATTATGTATCAATATAGCAAAAGGACATGAGTCCTGAACCATTAATTAAGTGTCTTTGTCTTTCATTTACTGTGTAAAAACAGTATGTTGCACCACTGAAAGGTTCTACCTAACTTAAAACTAAATGTGATTGTATACACACACGTAGATAAGTTGCTCCTTTGAAGCTGAAAATAATGCTGTAATTCCTTTAGCTGTGTAAATGGGATAGTGGGCGAGATATTTGATCTCTTCCTGCAGGCTAGGACAAATAAGAGCTAAACTTGAGCTCCAGTAATGTCTCAAAATTCAAGAAACCCCAAACAAAGGTGTCTCAAAAAAACCCTTGGAAGCTCTTTGCTACATTAAAGTCTGGATTAAGAGTTATCATTCATCATCATCCTCATTTGATTGTGAGGACTATGGGGTGAGAGGCACACAATATGTGAATAGGGCACATATTTAATTATACTACATAGGGACCACCAGGAGTCCTGTTAATCTTCCTACATGGCCTCACATGGCGAGACACTGAGCATAATCTGACTTTCCATGTATGTTTTTAACTGCAGGACTTGTTAGAGAACCTGACGATGCTGTAGGCACTTCCTACGTAGTCTATATTTAGAAACAGGATACAAGCCATTATGAGAACCTGTAGTGAGGTTTTTTGCTGATGGTTCATCCCTATGCCAGTGAATAACAGTAATGATGGGGAAGACTTTGGCTCTATGCCAAATGTTCACACAGGGGTCTATTACCAGACAAACAGGCCTCTGTGCTGCACGGTAAAGACCGGGGTGTTGAGCTCCAACCTCTTGTTTAAATGAATCATAAAAGGAAATGTAAAGGTCACAGCAGATGTGCACAGTGAGGTAAGTAAAAGTCGTTCAAAAGGGGCTGACCTTCTTTCCCTGAGGGCCCTCTGGTCCAATGTCTCCATGTGGTCCTGGTAACCCCTGAGCAGAAGCAACATACAGCCATTAATAAAGAAATATCAGGAAACATTTGCATATGTGTGTGTGCATGTGTGTCAATCTGTACGGATAGGAGGAAATGTTTGACATGATGTGGTGATTTCTGCAGCTATTTTCAGTTGTATAAAGATGCGTTTCATCTAGTTTAAGAGTTCACACCGAGTATTCCTAGCACATACAGCAGACCAATTGGTATTTCTAATAATACACAACTATGCAAATCTAGAATGTCATACTAGCCTTCAAATACACCTGAGTGCCCCTGTCTTTTAAGTTAAAAACATCTCTCGTCTCTCTTTTGTCTGCAAAACAATATAAAGTGTTAACTGTCAAACACGAATTGCATATTTTACTATTAAAATATTACTGACCTGCAGACCTCTAAGTCCTCTTGTTCCAACTGAACCCTCAGGACCCTGAACCACATAGGGAAGAGAAATACCATGAGACCAAACGCAGTATGTATATGTATATATTCAAGTAGGAATTATCCAACTGAAAACATAATATTCAGTATGTGTAGCGTCAACAGTGCTGTTGTACCCTGTCTCCTTTGATTCCTGGAGTGCCACACTCACCCCTCTCACCCTGTGTAGACATTACAGGAAAGTATTGCACAGGCTTGAATTGTTTCCAACAAAATAAAATGTTATCACTGACATTCATTTAAATCACCTACCTTCTCTCCTTTGTAACCCGGTTTTCCCTGCAAATAAAATGAATGGGATGTTATGTGCGAACAAACTACAGAGACAGTAATGAATATTTTCTTAATTTTGGTCATGAACAGTGGCATTTACCTCAGCACCCTCTCGCCCGGGTAGACCACTTAGTCCTGCTTCACCCTGGTGTCACAGAAAGTTCACTGACTCAAATGAATAAGACTTTATCCAAGCTACTGTAAAATAAATACCTTAACACAGAATAAACAGTCTGAAATTGCAGGCATAAACAACAACATTACTGGACTAATAACACATTTTAAAATAAATACGTATAAGCCTATAAGCCTGAAACACAACATGAATCTGAGATAAATAATGAGTCAATGTTGAATAAATTAGCTGTTTATGATTATTCATAATTTATCAATCATATCCTAATAATTTCTAACATATTAGTATTTTGTGACAATTCAACATAAACAACAAATGCTTAAAATACAAAAAGTTATACAAGCACAGTACAAAGAAGCACAAGCAATAAAATGGACAGAATATAAGAAGTCGTGTAGTCAGAATAACATTTGTGTAGACACAAACGCAAAGGTAAAAAGATTACTTTAAAAATGCCATTAGAAGGGGTGTGAGGGTAAACTATAAAACTGACGTGCAGCAATGGCATATGCTCAATCACTGAGGTGTGGAGGTGGAGTAGGGGTGGAGGTGGTCTGAAATATAAATGGGTGCCACAATGTACAGTGCTTAAAAACAAATGAAAGGACCTTAAATCTATTCTAAATTTGATTGGTAGCCAGTGAAGGAAAGCTAATACAGGCTGCTATGGCTGACTGACTCACACATAAATTGTGTACAACAGCCAAGATGTAAAGAAATAAAATTTTAATTTTGAAATAGCACTTAGGTTATCAAGGGAAGATACAGCAACATATCGTCAGTGTGACAGTGATAAGTGTTTTTTAAAAATAGAGCCCAGTGGGAGCAAATAAAGAGAATAAAATAGGGCCTAAAATTGAACCTTGTGGTACTCCACAGGAGATGGGTGTAGAGAAAGAAGAAAAGTTACGAGTGATAACAGAAACAGTTTAACAGTATAAGTAAGAGGCAAACAACTGCAAAACATAAACTTAAATGTTATTTGTAATAACAGACAGTAATGTCAGTTAGGTGCATTACACGAGTGTCTGAGTTTGTTTTTAGTATAAATCTGAAGACATCTTATTTTGTGCATTATAGAGCGTGTTTCTTGGGTCCATCCTAATACTTACCCATTGAACAGATCACTTTCCTTTTGGACTTGAATAAATGATGTATTGATACAGATGATAGTTTCTTTACAAATATTCAACTAATTTCATTACTAAAAATGTACACATCTGTCAAAAATTATTAGTATATAAATGATAATCATAGATAATAATTAACCAGTCATACATTCCATATGAACCACTGTTAACTATGGGCTTATAAACATTTTTTACCAAATAATTTACAATTTACAGATATTGAATGACCAAGTTCAGGAAGCCTGACTACTTTTTTTCAAAATTGAAACACAGAATTTAGGTGTAGAGCACTCAGGAAGTATTATGTAACTAACTCCTGAAAGAGCCCGCCAGCTAAGAAACTGATACTTCATATGTCCGTCAAAAAGCACGCACCTTATGCCCTTTAAGCCCTGGGGCTCCATCATCTCCGGGGCGACCTTTTTTCCCCTGGAGAATGAAACAAAGTCAGGGTTAAGATTTGATTCATTTCCATTGACATTTTGCTCTCTTCTTGGTGTGCACTAAAATCTGTTTTTTCCCTCTAGACAGGCATTGTTTGAGAAAGACAGGGGGGGAAAGGGTAGCTGATGTCTGAATGTGTGTTATATATGTGCTTATGGATGTGAGGGCTGTATGACAGCTGAAGACATAGGTGGGCATGAGGTGTCTTGTCCACAGGGCCAGGGGTCCTTGTCTTGAGCTGCACCTGGACCACATGTGTCAGTTTCTATCCACCAGAAATCGCTAGTTTGTGACCATTAAACTAATGAGAGCAATTATGAGAGCCTCTTAGTCTGAGTGTAAGAATTTGAAGAATCTCTCTGAGGAGAAAGCACCTGGTTAATGGCCATGCAGCTGTCTGTCAGCAACTGATTATCTGCCAAGTCTCTGGAAAGCTTGACATTACCTGAGCTGTCTATTATCTGAGGAGGGGAGGGGCTTGAGTGGAAGTTTGCATGAGTGAAAATGTGTGAGCGAGTGGGATCATCTTCTTCTAGCATCACACAGAAATGATGTGTAATATCTGGCGGCCCATGCTGTGGACCCTCTATCCCTGCGTAGCTGACCGTGGCAGTAGGGGTTGTGTATGAGATTTATGGTGGCTAAAGGTCCAGTTTTATAGGGAGTCGAGCTTTAAATGTGCTTCTGGTTTCCATGGGGGACATCTTATGTTACATGAGAAATGCACAATAACTGGCTGAGACTGGGTACACAGAGTCGCAACAAGCATATTTCTCTGGGAATAATAGGCCACACAGTATCTCCCTGTTGCCATAGATTTGCTTTTAGAATGTGGGACAAGACCACCTATATCCACCCACGTACTCTTCTTGTACAAATGCCTGCAAGCTATACAGAGGGGGAAAAAGCAAGTAATTATCCTGATTGTTCAAAACTGCACAATTACCATTCCTAAAATACCAGGATCATGTTAGATTTCTCAGCGTAAGATTTCAGGAATCCTTCCTTCTGACAAACCGACTTGTGACACTTCAAAGGAAACTGCTCTTTGGTTTGGGGATATTTGGAAAAGTTTGAGGCTAAATACTCACCGCAGCCCCGCTTGGCCCCCTCTCTCCTTTCTCACAAGCACATCTCTGAGCCAGAGGGCACTTCAAGAAAAAAAAGAGACATGTTTGCTAAGCTGTCATGTAATTCTATACAGTGAAAGTGGGCACCTTCACCTAATTACACATTATCCAATGTCAAAAGATTCTGTATATGAGTTGTCTAATTGTAATAATACTTACTCCTTCATCAGCCAAGCCGGTCTGCAAAGAAAACAAAAGCTGATTAATATCTGATTAATTTGAATTAGCAATATTGTAGTCCCTCATGAGATTTTCTTGGTGATGCAGATTTGTTATGCTCATTTGATGTAGCACAATGAATGCCTATAAAACTTCATACAAACAGTTTTGGGGAAACCAAAGGTGTAGGTGCTTAAAAGTGAAAGAAGCAAAACAGATAAAGACAAATAACATTCCTTAATACTCCGATGTTAAGAACAACTTCCTAAGTTCTTTAAGAATAATGAGTTACAGCCAGTGACAGAGGAGTCACAGTGTAATAAATAAATGTCTAAATGCAAGTCATGTGTTACTGTAACAAGAATATCACTGTTAAAAGGAATGTAATGTGAGGTTGTGAGACAAAGAAAATCCCAGGGGATATGCTCATGCAGATGTCAAGCAGTATTTCTCTAAAGCCGTGTAAAAACCTTATTATCCAGAGTTGTCATAGACGTTCTTTCATTTGTTTCTCCAGAGCATTGCCATCATTCCATCTCTATACAAATACCTGAACAAGCCTGTCCATGTGTCAACTCTGAATAGATGCTCATTCAAAGCAAACACACTTTTCTTTACTTCTCAGTGTTGTCTGCTGAAAGACAAGGTATTATACTCACAATCTCAGTGACGATTTTTTCAACAATGTCTTCGTCCTGCAAATTATGGAGGAAGCTGGAGGCCGGGGAGCTGGCGAGTAGACGGAGTTGGGCTACATTGGCTGGCTCGTTGGCGGCCCAGGTGATGCCCAAAGTGAAGAATTTGATGCCCTGGTTCTTGGCATCAGCAACAGCAGAGAAAATGTCAGGGTTCCTCGGGTGGGAAATACCATCTGTAAGCAGCACGGCTACTTTGATGCTGCCATGGCTGGATTCCTCCAGGTAGATCTTGGTCATGTTGGTGATGGCGTAGGTGGTGTAGGTGCCGTGCCCGATGTAGATGATGGGAGCTATACGGGTCTTGAAGTCCTCTGTGCCCCTCCAGTCTCTGAAGGTTTGCTCTGTTATAACATGGCTGCTGTACTGCAGCAGAGCCACCCTCAAGCTCAAGCTGCGGCTGGTCTGCAGCCGTGCCGCTTGGAGTCTGTCCACCACGTTCATAGCAAACTGCTTCTCCTGCTCATGATTGTCCTTTGCACTCTCAGAGCTGTCCAACAGGAAGGAGAGCTCCAAGCTACAGTCCTCATTTTGGATGGCTGTGTGCACACAGAACAGGATGAAGGACTTTCTATTGGCAATACAACATGCTTCACAAGTGTTATTCCTTTCAGTGTCTGACTAATAATACAGTGACTGACAAGTGACTGACTACATTTTAATTTAACTTCATGTCAAAATGGTGCATTCTTTTCTTACAAATCTATGTCTTTACACAGAGGACAAAAACTGCAGACTAGTACAATCAGAGTAAGACATGAACAAGTTCAGGTTTATCATTTTTTGGTATAAAACTGTAGCAACATGATGATGAATGTCCTGCACCAAAAAGACTGTTCTTGGTATGAGAATAAAAATATTTTCATTCATTGTAATTCTCATTCATTTTCTTACCTTGTCCGTCATGAATATTTGCAGCCAGAGGTTTGGCCCTGGATTTCTTGTTAGTTTTCCTCTCTTCATAAAAGTCTTGGGCCCAGACACTGGTCAGTGCTGTGACCAGCAGCACCGACATGAAGGAAGGGAACATCCTAGTCCCAACTATGGAGAAAAATAGAAACAACAATTCAGAATCGATCAAAGTTACTGTCCATGAAACTAGTTTCTGCATCAAATCAGAGTGGAACAGTTTGTGCATCCATACATTTTATCTGCTAAGTTTAAAAACATTTCTGAAAACAGTTTGAGATTAAACATCAGACTGCATTGCTGAATATTATTTTGTTTTGAAAGTGGAATATATCCTTCAAATAATTGAGCAATTGTCTTCACATCGACTCACAGTCCAACCTCCTTTGGAAATGCAGCAATTTCTAGTATTTCAGTATCCTGTTTTGAGTGCAGCCCAAAATGCAGACTTGGAGGAAAAGGTAGCAGGAGCAGCAGAGGACCGGAGTGCACAGTGACATCCAGTTAGCTCACTGATTGTGCAGAAGCAGGAGTGTCAGTCATTCTATGGAGCAGAGAGTGAGAAACCCTGAGATGCTCACTCCCCTTTATAAGGAGGCACTGACAGACCAGATCCCATGGAGACTTGCCAGGACTCTTGCTCTGCCCTCAGGGCAGGGGAAGGCTGCTGGGATATATGAAGCAATGTTGTGTGTGTTTGCAGAAATTTGTATTTCAGTCTCTACAAGTACAATCAAATGTAGATGTATATGTTTACTGGTGGGTAACTCATTTTTGAATATGACAGAATTATAGTTATCATGTACTGTAATTGCATGTTAGTGAATTTGTCAAACTTTGTCTTGATTTTATTGAAAAGTTACAGAACATTTTCATCTGACAGTTGATATATCAGGACTCCTGATTTGAGGATAAAATGTCTGTGATGGTGTATTAGACTGAGTTTTGTGAGGTGAGCCTTAGATAATATTGGTTTAAAGCAGTTTGTTTCAACCATAGCGAGCAGGAATAAGTGGGATGGTTATACATACAATCTGAGAATTTGGCATAGAGTCAGCTGCATCTCCATGTTTAAAAATCGGTTAATTAATCAGTAAAGCTCACAGAAAACTACAATAAAGTTATATCAGAATAAAATAGCACTTTAGTCAAAATTGCAACAATAAAACAGGGTTAAATGCGTTTTTTAAGAGGTGATATAAAAAGTGGCATTGGTACCAGCATGAATTCCACAGGTAGGGGTTTTTAAGGTTTAGAGGCCCTAATGGCAAAGGCCTGGTCACCTTTGGTCTGTGCCCTGGACTTTGGAATGACCATAACAGCCCTGCCTGAGGAAAAAGGGTTAAAAGGTCTGAGATTTTCTAAATGAATTATAAAATTACCAGCACTGGCAACTAGTGTAGAAATACTCAAAAAGGGAAAATTAGATTCCGTTCTGTTTTACTTAAGACAACAACACCAATCGATGAAAATGAACTTTAATCAAAATGTATTGCAGTTGGCAAAGGACAAAAGCTCTACAACATCCAGAGAGAAGTATGAGCAATGCATATGAACTCCCTTTTTAGATTAGAAACAGATAGGAAACATCTCAGAAGTACGTAACAGTAACCTCAGACAATGAGTATGTGCTGTTATTGCGATATATCTAAAATATAAATATTGTTGGCTATTGTGATTTGTTTCCTTTAATTATACTTTTATGAAAAGGGGCTGCAACCAGTAGGTGACTGACATGCAATATATCTCTCAGAAAATAAATAACTGGAAGCTGAAGGTGGTACTTCACCTTTGCGACCCATAAAGATGGCCGTCTGACCATTCACTACAGATGACCTTTCAGCGTACTCCTCCTGGTGTGGTTTCTGGTCCTGTGCAGACTGGCTGAGGATTTGTTGAGCTTTCTGCCTGCTGTGCTTAAGGTGAAGAAGCTTTGTATTGCAAAGCTCCAGGCAAGAAGTCATTAGAGGAGACTTTCTGACACAAAGGAATGTGGCACTGAATGATGGAAATCCACCCCGTCACGTTGCCCTATGTTGAATGACAACCATTCATAGTGTTCCTGTATGCTGCAGCAACTTTTATAAGTTGTGAAAACGATTGTAAGTTCAGGTTGTCTTTCATATAAGTCCATCACTGACTGAATGCTTTTGTTTATTACGTTTGTGACTACAGGTGATTACACAAGCTTAGAACTGTTTTAACATTTTAAACCTGTGATAAAACATCACATCACTGTACTGAAGAGACAATAACTGTGACAGTATTAAAAGGCCATATACAAGGAAGTGGGAAAAGATCTTGCAGATAAACAAATTTAATCAAAATTATATACTTTTACACTAACTGATAAAGAGCATTTTTGGCAGGGAATTGCTCTACTTTCTTCTCTTTCACACACAGGCTATTAAATTGTAGTGTTTATTTAATTGTTGGGTTCAGCTAAATAATCAGAAATCATTTTGTAAATGTAGACGAGGATTAGAGTAGTTTAAAGAAACGAATGGAAATGTTTGTCGAATGAGTGTTGTGGAAATGGATAAAAAAGGACAGGTTTTCTGTGAATAGGTTTGTTCAGGCTGGAAAAGTTTTAAAAAATAAAGTCTGTTTGTTATGTACTATATTAGCAGAAGTAGTAACCTGAAATTTCTTGAGTTTTAATTATGGCAAATAATTATTAGCAGTGAAGGCTGAATTGTATCACATAAAACACTGTAGGTCATGATTCTGTGCTGTTCTGTGAAGATACACTATTTTACACTTTTTGAATGTACAATTGTCATATGAAGTCTGGTCATTAGATTATGAAAATGATGCCATATGAGCAGTTGTGTGACAATATTACAAATACTCCAACAGGAGGAAGGGCTTATAAAACACAAGAACTGCTAACTCTGGCCCTCTGTAACAGAAGGGTATAGACAGGTGTGCAATCCACATGTTGTATGTTAAATGATTAAACAAAATGTTTAAAGAAATACAACAGCCTCCTACATTGGCCTTATTTTCATTCAGAAAAGCGGTAATTTGAGTGATATAAGGATGGTTTTACCTAACACATTCATGATAATGTAAATCTTTCTTGAAATAAAAGAACCAGATATCAGGGAAATCCTACCAGACGGGTTTGTGCTGCCCTCTTTCGGTAAGCGAGGGGATAAAAACACGACCGACCACGCATGGACAGGCTTGTTGGGTTTAGCAGTACATGATCGCCTGTACAGTAGCTGGTGCGTGTGTGTGCCTTCACCTTCAGCCATCTTAACCATGTTGGGTGCTGTGGGACGGTGCTGCAGCGGGGCTCTGCAGGCTTTGAAGCCTGGGATCAACTCTCTGAAGACAATCAGTGGGAGACATGCGGCGCTTTCTTCGAGTGAGTTAACACACTTTTTAATGGACCGACTGTCAGCATTGTATGTCCTTTGGCTTGTCTTTAAACGGGTGCATGCTCAGTGGGTCAGGCCTCATTGATCATTAAGTGTCTCCATTCATTTGCGATCAGTAGGGATTTTTTATTTAATTAAAGCAGCTACAATAAGAAATAAGCAGTTATTTGGTCACATTGTTACTTAAGTCAGACATTGTAGCTCCAGTCATGTCTTGGTTCACTGTCTCTAGTCAATGACCTTTCCAAGTAACTCAGTACAAGTCAATGTTTCACTCACTGCCTGTTTGAACTTTCAGGCTGTGAGTTTTAGTGGCAACAACATATGGACAATGCTATCCTGAAGCACCAAAATGTGGAAATATATTTTAAGTTTGCTTATTTGTGTTTTTAATTTATGTATTGCTATATTATTTATTGATTTAATATATCACATGCATACGATAATCCTTGTTTGTTCTCTGTAAGATGTTTTGATTTCTCAGATCTAGTTGTCATATGTAAATTCACTTTCAGTATGTTGCCATTAATGGCATTGTCCTTTTCCTGTCATTGCCCTTTCAGGCAGGGGTTACGCTGCCCCAGCTGCTCAGGCAGCACTTGGCAATGGGCGCATAGTGGCTGTGATTGGTGCTGTGGTGGATGTCCAGTTTGATGAAGGCCTGCCTCCTATTCTCAATGCACTGGAGGTGGCTGGCCGTGAGAGCAGGCTGGTGCTTGAGGTGGCACAGCATCTGGGTGAGTGAGTCGAACTGATACTGGGGTCGAAACATTGCTCAGCAAGTCAGTGTTTGGATGTCTGTTATGGAATTTAAACTGTGTCTTCTTTACTGTCTCTCCTCATGTGTTTCTTCAGGTGAAAACACAGTCAGGACGATCGCCATGGATGGCACAGAGGGTCTGGTCCGCGGTCAGAAGGTTCTGGACACCGGAGCCCCCATCAGGATCCCTGTGGGCCCCGAGACCTTGGGCAGGATCATGAATGTCATTGGAGAACCCATTGATGAGAGAGGTCCAATTACCACCAAACAGTAAGTATTTAGGAGATGATTATAATGCTGGAGTTATTCTTTGTTTTTGTCAACAAATCCCATGAAAAGACCAAAATCAACAAGTCTGTCTCTCAGTACTCCTTGACTTCCCAACCTTGTCTGTAGCAGCTGCAAGCCTATGTGTTCCTACTGGGGACATACATTTGTAAACATGCAAATACTGTATAGTTTCACTTTTAATTCACTTTTTAGTAATTATCTAAAACAGCTGGGGGACTGTAGCTTTTAGTAAACATCACTCAAACATTCATAGGATTTGTTGACAATTAAGAAATAAGCTTTATCCTTTAAACAGCCTATTTAAAAATAATGCTTTATTATCTTGCAGAACTGCTCCTATTCACGCTGAAGCCCCTGAGTTCACAGACATGAGTGTGGAGCAGGAAATCCTGGTCACTGGCATCAAAGTGGTAGATCTGCTGGCACCCTACGCAAAGGGCGGAAAGATTGGTTGGTGGATTATCTGACACACTAGATTTTTTTTTTTCTTTTGTCTGCACTCACACTTTCATACATGCATATCATGATAATTGATTATTGTGCATGTTGTACTCCTTCAGGTCTGTTTGGCGGTGCTGGCGTTGGCAAGACTGTGTTGATCATGGAGCTGATCAACAATGTGGCCAAGGCTCATGGTGGCTACTCTGTGTTTGCTGGAGTGGGAGAGCGAACCCGTGAGGGAAACGACTTGTACCATGAAATGATTGAGTCTGGTGTCATTAACCTGAAGGACACCACCTCAAAGGTGACACTCTGAATGAGTTAGCTTTAGTTGTTAAACACACAATTTAGCTTTTCTCACTCTGATACTTTAGCACAAATATCAGTTTTGATGGATTTATGTAGATCTCTACAGTGTAAACTCATGGTCAACTCCCTGGTTGATTCTCGTCCTCAGGTAGCGCTGGTGTACGGTCAAATGAACGAGCCCCCAGGTGCCCGTGCCAGAGTTGCTCTTACCGGTCTGACTGTTGCCGAATATTTCCGTGATCAGGAGGGACAGGACGTGCTTCTCTTTATTGACAACATCTTTAGGTTCACCCAGGCCGGATCAGAGGTACGCAAAGCCAAATAGATTTTTCATTAGTTGCAGATGTCATCAACAAAATAGTGCTTTTTACGCATACATGTCTTGCGTCTGAATATTTGTGTCCTTGTCCATCAGGTGTCTGCCCTGTTGGGTCGTATCCCCTCTGCTGTGGGTTACCAGCCTACCTTGGCTACTGACATGGGGACAATGCAGGAGAGAATTACCACCACCAAGAAGGGCTCCATCACCTCAGTACAAGTGAGACGGCACAAGGCGCTAATCACGTCAGCACTTTTTCACGATTATTCATACTAAAATGGCTCATTTCGTTACAGGCTATCTATGTGCCTGCTGATGACTTGACTGACCCTGCTCCTGCCACAACCTTTGCTCACTTGGATGCAACAACTGTGCTGTCCCGTGCTATTGCTGAGCTTGGTATCTATCCTGCTGTGGACCCTCTGGATTCCACCTCCCGCATCATGGACCCCAACATTGTTGGGGCTGAACACTACGATGTTGCTCGTGGTGTGCAGAAGATTCTTCAGGCAAGCCTTATGTTGGATGCTAACTAATTAAGAATGGCTGTCAACAATATCCGCAATCCAAAAGCTAACACAACCTGTTTTTAACTTTTTTTTTTAGGACTACAAATCATTGCAGGACATCATTGCCATCCTGGGTATGGATGAATTGTCTGAGGAAGATAAGCTGACTGTAGCTCGTGCTCGTAAGATCCAGCGTTTCTTGTCGCAGCCCTTCCAGGTAGCAGAGGTCTTTACTGGCCACATGGGAAAGCTGGTGCCTCTCAAGGAAACAATCAAAGGCTTCCAGAGCATTCTAGGAGGTAGAGTGCTGCACCGAAGTCAAAACATTTTTAAATGTGATTAACTTAATGGTAACGGTTATTCTTTTCTCTCTTTAAGGCGAATATGATGCCCTGCCAGAGCAAGCTTTCTACATGGTGGGTCCCATTGAAGAAGTAGTCCAAAAGGCTGAGAAACTGGCAGAGGAGCATTCTTAAGTGATTTTGTCTGAAGGGTTTTATGAGATAAACATTTGTACAGTATAATTTCTATTTGAGAAACTTCTTACATGGCATGCTAAGTATGTTGTGTTGTGGTTCCATTTCTCTGGAAAGGTGAAGATTAAATAAAAAGTGACATTGTGATACATACATTTTTTTGTCATGGTTTGTCCTTTTTTCATTGTTAGCAGTGAGTGAACATTTTTGGTGAAAATGATTTGTTTTAATGAAACCATTGGTAAGAAAACAAAACACTTAAATGATGCTTAAGTTTAGCCTATCAGGTGGCGAAGTTTCTTATTTAACTCCCTTTCTTTTACAAGGAGGTTGGTGCTGTGTTCCTTGAAGGCTTCAAAATCCTGTAAAATAATGACAGAAGAAAATATGTTGAGCATGTTCTCAGACTCATACAGGCCACTGTCAATTACGCTTCAATACTGCAGATTCCGACAAACCTTTTCGAACTTCCCATATTTTATCGTGGATTCATCAAGAGCAGACTGGAGAGACTTCACTTTCACGTCTGCATTAACAGCTTCTGCTTCCTGTTCAAACCTGAGGCAAAGTCAGGGACAGTTATAGACAGGGACAATACTTGTTATCCCTAAGGATTTTTCTGAAAGCAGTAGTGTGTTGTTGATGCACAATTTACCTGTCCTCTGCTTTGGCCCGGGCTTTTTTCTCTCCTTTCCATTTTGTCTCCAGCTGCTGGATTTCCTCTTGTTTCTCCTGTATTAAAGACCAATTTGTGTGTATATGAAGTGATTGGTTGGTCTGTGCAGAGCTGTGATTTCAGTGAGGAGAACAAATACTCTTTTCAATCACCTGTATTACTTTCCCTCTTTCCATAGACAGATGCAATAATTTGTCCTTCTCTTTGGTGAGGCCTGTGATGCTTTCTCTCATGTTGATTTCCTTCAAAGCATGCTCTTCTTCAGCCTTTTGTAGCTTCAGCTTAAGGTCTGATCGTGGAGAGAAGGACACAAGTTTACAAGTGCTTGCATTTTGTAGCACTTCAGAGCATGATAAAACGTTGACCACCCACCTTTGCACATCTCTACAGCCTCTCTTTGCTGTTGCTGAGCAGCATGCAATTTATTAAGTAGCGATGCCTCCTTGGCTTGATGCTGAGTTGCTTGTTCCAGGAGTTTTGACTGGCATCCAGCTAATTTCTCCCTTAAACATAGATACATAAATACAGCAAATGTATTCAATTTAGAATAACAGAAAAACAGCAAATCCTCATTTTAAAAGCTGAAACCTGGGAAATTACTTATGATATGAAAATATTAGCAAAATTGCTGTGGATTAATTTTCTGTCTGTCGACCAACAGATAGATCTTTCAGCAGTATTAATAGCAGACATTGATTCTTCTTACCGATATTCATTTTCCTTATTTGTGTGTTTCTCTGTCAGCTGTTTGATGTCTTGCATCAGTTTTTGAACAAACACTTCTTTATCTTGTAATTTTTGGGAGAAAAGCGTTTCATTTTCTGACTGTAGCTGTTTGTTTTCCAGCTTTAACTGGGCATTCTGATTTTTGTACTCGTCCATGAAAGCAATAATGGCTTGATTGTTGGCAGCTAAATCCATAAATCTCTTCTCTAATAGCTCCGCTTTCTTTCTTTCGCCGTCCAGTTCTTTGTGACAGTCTGTTACTCGGCCCTCCAGCTCCGTATTTATTTTTTGCAGGGCTTGACAGCGAAGAAGCAGCTCATCTGCTCTCTGTTTCAGTATGCAGATCAGACTTGACTGTTCATCTATCCTGGACCGCAGCATCCCTGTCTCTGTTGTACCCTCTAGAGAAAGGCTTTGAAGTTTCTCCAGTGCCTTCTGAATACTGTCCATATGCTGGGAACAAGGGGAAAAAACTGTTACAACTTTTCTTGTATTTGTTTTTTGTAATTTCATGTTACTTATCAGGTGACATACCCGCCAATACCAATATATCTACAATAAGCTAATATCGACTAGAATATTGTTCCGGTTGATTCATTGATTGGGCTTTAGTTTGGACAGTCAGAGTGACATAACCTCAATGGTAGTCACCATTTCTATAGGTGCCCACCCCCCTCAAAAATCAAATAAATCAAAAACATACATAACATATTGGCATCACAGAAACATGTTAGCATTAACTGTTCAAAAGAGGTAGCAACACAGTCCAATTCAACTGTAAACACAGTGGAGGTGGAAGTGGTGGAACAACAATTTGGATACTTTACAGCACCAATACCACAATGTAAAAATAATTTAAGTAAAAGTAATTTTAAAGTTTAACTAGTCATTTAACTACTTTTCTTTTCTACTTTATACACAGTTGGTTAGTTTTATTTTAAGTAATACATTATATATTAATGTTATAAGCTCATATTTTGTATATAAAATATTGTCAAATAAATGTAGCAGAGTAGAAAGTACAATATTTCCCAGAAATGTAGTGGAGTATTTGTATAAAGTAGAATGAAATAGTAATACTTACTGAAGTGAAGTACAATTAACTGACTTATGCTAACTGTTAACAGTTACCTCAGAAACTGAGGTTAAGTACAGAACTGGAGTAGCCTACATTAAGATACTAATTTATTTCAACCACTTAACATAACCAGTGTAACGTTAAGTTACACATACAAGAACAAACAAACACAAAACATCTCTATAAATAAGATACTCGTAGAGGAAAGTAGTAAGATTCACACACATCAGACCTAGCATACTGGATAACAGGTGGGCAGAATATTAAGTTTAGCGTAGACGTGTCTGAAGACTTCGTGTGCGCGAGACAGTTTGCTGAACAGTTAATGGTTGTTAGCTTACTTTACCGTTTTGTAGCTCTATTTTACCTATTAACATATAGCTAATTTAGCTCTATGGGACACGTTTTTCAGCAAGTTCCAAGTTTATTTTAAGACTTGAAAAATCACTGTAATATCACTCGTATGTGATAGTTGCGCAAGTAATATAATTTGACATTAAATCTGAAGTGTATTCAGGAGACAGCAAACTAGCAAGTTAGCTAAACTAGCTAGTTACTATTAGTTTAGCCTAACGTATGAACACTCGCCAACGGAGGAACCCACCGACTTATCGCTGTCATCGGCAACTTTTACATACCTCCTTCGTGTTACCCTCCACCTTCATAACGTTTTCGGCGTTTTTCTGTGGAGTTGCCATTATGAGTAAAAAAAAAAATCCCGGTTTTACATAGACAAACGCTTCATTTTTTTCATCAAGACTCGGTTCCACATTTCGTAGAAAGCATCTCCAAGTTTCAGTTGCTCGGTCGCTAATAGCAACCATCTTTGAGCTGCACTCTCCTCTGATTTAGTAGCAGCGACAGGTGAAATGCTGGTGCCCTGCTCGGCCACATGATGGAGGTGTTGGGCTTCTGATCAGCCACTAGCACTGTGAAGTTATAGACCATTTAAATACAGTATGTATTGTATGGTATGGTATGGACCATCTCAAGAATTCATGGTGGAAGAAGCAGTAGTTTTTTTTTCATGTTTGTGTTTTTTATGTTAATTTTTCACTTTCACTTTCACAGTTGTAGTAACTTAATTTTATGTGGTAATTGTTTTTTTTTCATTTTTCCTTTTGAGACCTTAACGTTAATTGTTTTATTCATAAGTCACTTGTGAAATACTTAGGGAAATATTGATTGTACCATTGTGTCCCTAAAATGAATATAGCCTATGGCAACGCAAGACAGTTTTCACCTCTTTTTGCACTTGTGTAGTAGCCTATGT
The DNA here is from genome assembly GCA_008360985.2 of Macquaria ambigua. Taxonomy (NCBI): domain Eukaryota; kingdom Metazoa; phylum Chordata; class Actinopteri; order Centrarchiformes; family Percichthyidae; genus Macquaria; species Macquaria ambigua. The sequence goes on from VMKM01000049.1 coordinate 558,480, forward strand.
AAAATACTCTTACAATGAATTTTGTCGTATATCAGGCTTGGTGTGGGGCAGTGTGTGTAAAACATGCAGCAAGGGTCTGGTCGGACTCGAACAGCAACATTGGGATTACGTGACTCGTCTGGGCCTTCAGGACAACCTAATTTAAAGCTTTTCGTAGTTTTATATTTTAATTACTCCTATCAGCATTTTCCTCTCAAGCGCCCGTAGCACCCTCTTAATTCCCAAGTGCGGAGCAAATAAACAGTGATGATAGCCCGCTGTGAGTGAAAAATCACTGGCACTCGGGACAAGTCGGACCTGCATGGCATTATGCAGATTCCAGGGCTAGAGGGATTTATCCGGAGGGCCGAGGCTGGCTTGGGGGAGCGGCTGTCCTGGCCTTTGTGCACGCCCCTTTTCATCAACTAGCGGGCCAAGAAAGACAGACAGAAGAAAGCAACAGCATCCCAGCCCCAGTCCCTACAGCTCCTCCATCTGCACAGCGGAGCTGGACGGACCAGCCAGGATGTGGAGAGCACTGCTACTTAAACTCTTTCTCGTCTTCCTATGCTGTGTTAGATGGTGCCACTCTGAAGGTAAGTAGTGTGATTTTTTTTCCTTCTACATTTTTTCCTCCCGTTCACACAGGTTGCCAGCTGAATGATTCATTGAGGACCTGCAGAGTTGCTGTGCTACTGGTGATTCACCCAGTGCACTTGTTGCTCATCAAAACAAACCAGTTATTGTGCAGGGAAACTGAAGTTGAATTGTTGTTGAATTAAAATGCTTCTGTATTTTTTTTTAAGCACAGACAAATAAAGTATCCATCCAATGAGTAACAGTTCAAGTTGTGATGGTAATCAAAGAGGATAAATCAACTAAACACATGGAAATAACCTTGTTGATGATTCAAAAAGCTGCTGTTATAATGGAACTACGCAATCTCCTCCAGTAATTTTGATGTGCCCACTAGGTAAAGTAATTCTGGCTCTAGAGCTAAATGTTTTACCACATAGTATTACTTTAAAGGTTGAGCACAAAGCCTTCCTCAGACAGATTGGAAGTTCTCTTGAGGAACTTTTGCCTGAGCTTTACTGTTGCTAGGTAACAGAAAAGAGCATGTGACTTACAGACAATCTGTTAGGACTGAGAGCTACTGGTACAAATCTCATTCAGTGGAGCAGATTTTACGCTGCGAACCAATGATTCAAACTTGATTCCAACTCGAGGAAGAACTCTATTTTCTAATGTAAGACAGAGACAGAGAGAAAATGCTCACTGCTCTTTATACATGACAGTCTTGTGTTTGTCTCTTGTGTTTGTAGCCCAGCTAGATCCTACTTCTCAAATTGTAATCTGCTTTCTTTTTGCTCAACCCTTAGTATGTAAGCTCCTTAGTGTGAATCAAGCAACTAATTACACTGCAGCTGCTGCAGAATGGAGCCATTTCTACACAAGGAGCAGTTTGGAGTTGAGAAAAAAACTGTACCAAGAGTAAGGTCATGGCTACAGCTTTCTTATTTATTTATTAGGAAATATCCTGGACCTATTTTCCTATATTTCTTCACTGGCTAACAGACACACAACAATAGAAAAGGTGGACTGTCCATGCCAAAAAGACAATACAACAGTGTTGACACAGACAAAAATTCAGTCGCAGTACTTGTAGCTGAAATTTGCTAATGGCAACTGAGGTGCACAAAATGATGACTTGACTAAAACCGCAGACTCTCAGTAGACTTTGTCAGCATGTTCACGGTGATCATTAGCTTGGATTTGTTGTGATTAACAGACAGTGATGTAGACTGCTTGAGAAAAGTTGAAGCTGAATTTTGAGTATGAAGCGCGTCCTGAAGGCTATCTGATGGTGTGTGAATCAGAGTGAAAGATGTGTCACTTAATAATATACTCAGAAAGAATTAGTAATGGTTTATTTATGTTGTTTTACTATGAGGGGACACGGTACTTTCTCTAATCTCTGCTTGATCCTCCACAAAGATCCTTTAGTTTGATAATTGTTTCTTCCATGACCTTCTGTAACACATTATCCAGCCCTCTGGCTTGATACGGCTGCAGAATGCTTACACTGGCATTAATAGCTAATGTGACGGTCTGAGGGGATTTCATGGTGTTGGTTTGTTAACCATCCCCTGCCATTTTTGCTGTTCCACACATGTTTTGTCTATAAATTGAGCTGTTTTCCCATTAATCATTGGCCAGTGAAATCTTAATAAGCTATTAAGTGCATAGTAAGAACTTTAATGGTGTTGCAAATTAAGTTTTTATTTCATAAGAGGAATATGAAACAGAATAATGAAAACATTTTGAGTCTGTAATGACATTGTTAAAAATGTCTTCTGTTGTGTTCAAACTTTTCAAGACACACAAACCTGGCCAGCACGTGCATGTTAAACCGGCTTCTTTCCGGTGTAGGAGCCTAAATCCTTGTGCAACAGTTACACTGCGTTAGAAGCAGGAACACATTTGGCACAAATCGAGATCAAATCCTTTCTTTTCCTGCAGCGCCCTCAGTCTAGGTTGAGGATGGAGTTTAACCTCCAATAAAACAGTTGGTGAGCTGTGACTCACTGTACAAAAATGAGTTGTCCAGTGGCTGTGTCATTGCATTGCGACAACTTAATTTATGGTTCTTTTCACTCATGCTTTTCTTAAGGCATGTACCAAAAATCATGTTGAGTATTCCTCTATTCTAACCAGACCAAGGTTTTATTCCTCACTCCATTTATTCATTCCTTTTTCTCCAATGCCACTGCCAAAGCCCCTTGGTTTTTCGCTGTTTTGTGTGTAGCAGTAAGAGCCAAAGTCACTTGTTTGGCAATTGACTGCATTCTGCTGCATTGATTTCCATATGAAATAGGCAGCAGCACTTCGCTCTGACAGCATGGACGGGTCCAGCGTTTCATGTTGCCAGCAGCCGTTTTCTCCACATTTCTCCACATACATTCAGTGAGTGCAGAGGGCTGGGCCAAAACAAGACGGCATTGATGAAAGCTTGAAGACATCTTTCAGGCACCCCACGTGACAAGAAAGAGATGTTTCAGTGCCAGTGGACAGGTGTTTTCTTAATGGGTGGCCGTGAGAGGGGAGCTTATGTTCCACTTTTGTCTTACCTTATCGCAGGAAGTAAGCCTTATTGTACTCTGCTTTCTGCTGTCCATCTCCAAAGTGGCTTTTTTAGGGTGACACTTCCAGTTATGAGTTTGCATCCCTGCTGGCACCTCTTTTGTGCCATTGTAATTTCACAGTGGGGTTTAAGGCGTTTGGGGGGCTTCATTCTAATGAAAATTCCTCTCCTGCTCCTCTTTGTTGGGCAATAGTAGGGCGTCCTTATCTTCCTGCATGGATAGTGCGGTGCTGTCACCTGCTGTGGGTTTAAGTTGCTAATTAGAAAAGACAAGGCTAGAAAGAAGGGAAAGGAAAACATTACATTTCACAGAAACACTCAACTAAAAAACTCAGATTAAACATGCACCATTTACCCTGGCCTTTACCTTCTCTAATATTGATTGACATAGTGAAATTGCGACTTTGTCAGGATGAAGACATAGAAATTGGAGGATTAAGGAAAAGTTACAAAGAAGACGTTCTTTTCAGAATGTAAGAAGAACCCTCACACGAGATAGTGCCGTTGAAAGGTTCAGCTTCAGTGTATCTGTCACCTTTCCCAGAAGTAATACTGTCAGGAAACACTGGCTGCATTTGAAAGCCTCCAGCAGATTGGTTTCTCCTTGGCATACGTGGTTTTAAGTTGTCAACCTAGGTCTGAATGTATGGCAACTATAAACATCTTGATCTTTTCCAAAGCAGATTGGGATAGTGTTATTTCATTTAATTGTTATGCAAATTCTTGCCATTTTATTTTATTGTTACATATTTGTTCAGTTTAAAAAGACAATTCTCTTTCTGTTTTTGAAACTTTGTGGTCCTGTACAGATAATAGTGTTGTCTGGACATTCAATAAATGTACTGAATGCACCCTTCATTGTTGAGGGAAGTATTTTTAAATAGAAAATATTTTATTTTTGTTCAATACAGTGCATCTCTTAGCCATTCGTATACTGTATGCAACACTTATCCCTGCTGCCATGCTATAGATGATGCTGAAACCTCTGGGATCACTGTCTTGCAACAAAGACTCTATTTGAGCAGATTGTGAGCAATTTTATCATTAGTAAACTGAGCAGAAAAGAAGGTTTGCCTCTTGGATAGCTACTGAAGGAGTTAAATATGCAACTTGTTTTGCTGGGTTGGTCGTAAAGCACTTTGGTGGTTTGCTGGCTAATTAATCTGAGACAAGAATTCTTGATCGGAGCGTATGCAAGGCTTTTAGTGCAGTAGCACAGGCAGTGACCCCACAACTGTTGTGGAACGTGATACATCTTTAAACGAGAACATTGCATAAAGTAGATGATAAACCTCTGACTCTAAATACAATCAACGTCTCCTTCACACAGCATTTGTAGGCAGTTCATTTTTAGTAGTTTACCTTATTTTTTTTTTTGCTCAGGTAAATGCACATGTTGACATGAGAGTTTTTTTTTTCACAGCTTGCCTCTATAATTCCTTATAACTTGTAACTTCAAGCCATTATAGTGGGATAGTAGAGCTATAGCTATGGGGTACTGCAGCATTGGATTTTAAATAAGTAACCCCAATATGAAGAATGTTTCCAAAATGCTGGATAAGACAGGACGAAGATAGACCACCAACCCCAAGCATGCACCACCAATCACAACCTCAGAGCTCTTCTCCCGAAGAATTTGGGTTGAAATGGTTGCGGTACCACCCAGTACCACTATTTATTCCAATTACATTTCAGACCGGACAGGAGCAGCATGTACCATAAATCAGGCTGTCAGAGAGACAATCAGAATTGCACATTCCTATTTGGACGGGTCTGATGGAGTGCTCTGCCACTGAACTATGCTGCCTGAATCAATCTCTCCTGGAAAACGTCAGGGAAGGTAGAGTGGTGTTACCTTATCTCTACAGATGCCACTCAGTGAGAACATCAAAAGGAGGCTCGGGATGAGTGCGGTGAAGGTTGTGTAACCGTCAGGGGGGATGGCTGGCACGCTTGTCTCCAAGCCTTGTCAATGCTGTTAACAACATGCTCCATCAGTGGAAGGCATCTCTACACCCATACGCCATGTTTTTATTAAATATAGAGTATTTGAGAATTGATCAGTTATCTTTTTTGTGACCATATTTTTTTATAGCTTTTTTCCCCTTGCCCCAAGGACAGGACAGGATGACAAGTTTTGGACAAAATTAAATAATAATAATGTAATCAACATTAAAATGGCAAAATCATTGATGGAAAACAATAACTGTGGATTAAAGTTATAATAGCATGTAATAAAAAGAAATGAAAATCAAGCACTGAATTATGTACAATTTTAATTGTGTGTAGGATGTGAGTTGGGGCAGTTCCGCTGTGGGACAGGCCGATGTATACCAGGTGACTGGCACTGTGATGGCACATCAGACTGTGTGGATGACTCTGATGAACACGACTGCCGTGAGTTACTCATTATATCACACTGTAGGCCAACATAGCACCTGAGAGGACTGGGATATTTAGTATAATGCTTGTTGGATGTGAGTGTCATTCCAACCTGAATTACAGCAGTGGTGGAAGAAGTACTCAGATCCTCTACTTAAAGTCCTGCTTTCAAAAGTTTACTTAAAAAAACAAAAAAATATTATAGAAAATATGTAAATAATATATAAAATATTATCTGCAAAATATACTTTAAGTATCAAAAGTAGAAGTACTCCTCTTTAGTTTTATCTATAACAGTGCATCCATCATATTTTACAAATTGATGTTTTGTATGTAAAATTTTGCAAAGTAACTAGTAACTTTAGTGCTGTAAAATTTAGTTGAGTATAAAGTACAATATTTCCCTCATGAATTTAGTGAAGCAGGAGTATATAGTAGCATAAAATGAAAACACACAAGTAAGGTACAAGTAACTCAAAATTTTACTAAAGTACTGTACTTGAGCAAATGTACATAGTAACTTTCCACCACTGGATTACAGTCAACTGTTGTAAATAATGAAATGCTCTGTGTGTATTCCCACAGCTCAGGTAACATGTGATGACAGTCATTTCCAGTGTTTGAGTGACGGCGAGTGTATCCCTGATGTGTGGGTGTGTGACGATGAGGAGGACTGTGAGGATAGCTCAGATGAGAGGCAACACTGCCGTAAGTACATTTTACATTATTAGCAATTCTTCAGGGGAGCTTATAAATGTTTTACTATTCCGACTGCCTTTCAGATGAGTTGAGACTGAACCCCCTGAACCCTTATACTTAAATATATTTTTCATCACATATATATTTAGGATCTGCTTGGTCCAGTGCTTCATTGAAACTACTGTATATCACACTTATTTGAACTGAATTATTCAATTCTGGGATGTAATTCTTATGGCTGCACCATTACATTGAATGAAATATTCCTGATGTGTGGTGTAGGTATGTGGGTTTGAACAGTAAGATCTTTAAGATGAATCCGCCAAAGGGTCTGTGGGACTGAGGAAGTTAAGGAATTAGATGAGTGTTCAGTACCAATATATACAGTACAAGTAGATAAAATTGTAAGTGCATATAAGAACTATGTCAATAAAACCTTTCTATGTGCTGCGAAGTCACTCTCCAATCTGTTCCCAGCTGGAAGGACGTGCACCAGTGGCCAGTTCAGCTGTAGTAACGGAGCATGCATCCCAGGAGAATACCGGTGTGACCGTCTGGCGGACTGCTCAGATGGGTCTGATGAGAGAGACTGCCGTAAGTCTTCTCCAGGGTGGTTTCCTTTTTTTTAAGTTTTATCTCAGGCTCCTGTGGCATTTTAATCAATTTGTTAAGATTAAGAGGCTCGCTGACTGACAGAATGGGCCACAATATGCTTCTTGTTGTCAGAGGTTGATTGCAGATTCCTTGGTGGATTAGTCAAGCTGAAGTTCAGCTGCTATGCCATTATTGTGCCGACATGGTAGACTCACAGCACTACACACTGTGGTAATCTCACAATTGCATAAAGAATGCTGTGGCGACTGCTGTTGTTATGGTGGTGACGTTAAATTTAAGTCTCCATTCGCCGAGGTTTTCACCTTTTAAAAGCTAAAAAGAACACAGTTGTCAGGCTGATTTGAATGCAAAGCATTGTCCTGATGATGATCTAATCTTTCAGATTACCCCGAGTGTACACAGCTGAGGTGTGCTAATGGGGCCTGCTATAACCGGACCCAGCGATGTGACCACATACTTGACTGCCGTGATGGATCTGATGAGGCAAATTGCAGTAAGAAGCTAATTCTTATCAGAGTCACTTTTAGTGATAAACGGTTCAAGTGGAAGTCATTGTTGAGCCTTCCAAAAAATGCAACCAAAAAATCATCACCAAATAGATCTTTTTTGTCTTTTTCTGTTGTGTTTTCTTTAGCACAGCACTGCAATGCGGGCCTGTTCCCGTGTCATAATGGGCTGTGTGTTCCTCAACGCTACGTCTGTGACCATGACGATGACTGTGGAGACCGAAGTGATGAGCTAAACTGCAGTATGTAGCCTCTGTCTTTCCAAACCCCACTGTTTGTCTTATGAATCTTCTCTTCACCCAGATAGATGTACTTGTAACTTGGTCTCTGAACTTTTCCGTGTATTAATAGTCTCCACTTCACTTGCAGCATATCCTACGTGTAGAGGGAACTACTTCACCTGCCCCAGTGGCCGCTGTATCCACCAAATCTGGCTTTGTGATGGAGAGGATGACTGTGAGGACAATGCAGACGAAAAAGGCTGTGGTATGGATACAATAGTTGGAAAACAGTTTTCATAAATCGAGTTAATTTTTACTGTTAGGACCAGAAGCGTTAGACATTTGGCTGGTTAAGAAACACTAGAATGTGTACCAACCCGAGCTCTCTGTGTGAACCTGATTCATCTCCAGTCTCCATGGTTGGTTTGGGCTAGCAAGACGCTATGCCTGTGCTCCTTTAAGTGTGTTACTCAAATGCCTCTTTGTGGCACAGCATCGCGGAGCCCCCCAAAGGGCTTTAGAATTCCTCCACACGGCTGTGAAGAGTGTGTGTTTTTAGAGGATGGGCTGCAGAAGCCCTCTGAGCCCCCATGTGACCCCCTCAAAGCTCCACTCCCCTGCATCGATTTAAAGTGACAGTAATTTCCCTGACAATAAAGTCCTAGTCACAATTTTCTTAAGATCAACACCATATTCCTGTCCTTAATGCACACCTCACACACTGGATATCCTTTAGTCTAACACATGTATAACTCTCTGCTGTCCTGTTTTCTGATTTTGTTTTCTCTTTCCTATGTGCAAGCCTGCACAAAGATGATGAATTTGTTTTGTCTGCAGGCAATGTACCGCAGGAGTGCTACCCAGGAGAATGGCCCTGTCGATCCTCTGGCCTGTGTATCCCCATGGATCAGCTGTGTGATGGGACGGCTCACTGTCCCGAGGGAGAGGATGAAACTAACACCACTGCTGGGCGCAACTGCAGTTAGTACCAACACAACTAGTGTCAAGTACACATTAGGACATCTAATATCACAGAAACTGTGCTACTGAAATATAGTCATTCACTAATCGTGTTTCTGTGTTGGTCAGGTATCTGGAGATGTGCCTCTCTGAGCTGTGAGCATCGTTGTCATGCTTCCCCTGACGGAGGAACCTGTTCTTGTCCTTCTGGATACATTGTCAGCAGCAACAATAGTCGCTCATGTATAGGTATATATCCTTCACTGACTTTATATCACCCTTGTAATATGTAATAGAAAGTATCTACTATGGCTCAGTAAATGAGATTAGCAGTAGCTAGTGCTGGAAACCTTTTCATACTTAACAACAGAACTCCTCAATCACAGCATACCAGAAGTACACAGAAAAGGTCTTACCCAAATAAGACCTTAATTTGGTGCATGTAAACACTGACACTCAATTCGTATTCTGGCCAGAGCCTAATCAACTAAAAAATCGTATGCAAGATCTAGAAGTGCACATAGAATCTGCTGTTTTTGTTTGGACTCAAGAGTACAGCACACAAACTGTTAGCTGAATTTAAACGAAATGAAGGGAAAGATGGGAAAGTTTTGTTGATTCGCACTTCATTACAGCGTTATGTTGTCTTACGAATGTGTTAAAAGTGCAATTTGACTCAAACAAAACAAATCCGTGTTTAATCCTCATCTGCTGTGATTTTGATATCATGCTGAAGACTTTGACGACTGTTCGATGTGGGGCGTGTGTGACCAGCTGTGTGAGGACCGCATAGGCTCCCATCGCTGCAGCTGTCGAGAGGGCTACATGCTAGAGCAGCACAGATACTGCAGAGCTAATGTCTCAAGTGAGTGTCATTTCCTCTCTGTTTGAAGACAATCTGTCTTACATACAGTATGCTCAGATTTTGAATGTGTGAATGATCCATCCAAATGAGGACCATTAGCATAGCCCCCTTTCCTGTTTGCCAACCACTGTGGCTGCTTTACTGAGCGTCTGCACTTCTTTCTGGTGCATTGTTGCGTACTGAACGTTGTTTTAGTTAGTCTCTTGCCTTTGTGGAACCTAGAAAGAGTGTTGACTGAGAGGCTGACCTCTCTGCCTTTAGCTTTAGTGAAAAGAGTGTGTAATGATAGTGGCTAGAAAGTACTCTACCTTCATTAGGCTGAGACATTCTGTAAATTTCCACTGATATTTTAGTTGAGCATGCATACTACAAAACTGATTTCTGTTTTGATTCCAACCTGACTTAATGCTGTGTTTTTTAACTTGTTGTATTTTATTTCCTCTGCAGCTGGAGTCCCTTCTTTGATATATTCTAACGGCAGAGACCTGCTAATAGGTGACATCCATGGAAACAATCTGCGCACTTTGGTTCACTCACAGAACAGAGGGGTTGCAGTGGGAGTCGACTTCCATTATAATCTCCATAGGATCTTCTGGACAGATACCATTCAGAATAAGGTGTTTTTTTTTCAACCAATTCCCATATCCAATGTTATTTGTACCTATTTACTACAATGTTTGTCTTAGAACATGAAATATTTTGTTATGCTGGGGTAAGAGTTTACAGGGAGTAGACCAGTTTCTTGTTTGAGGAAATACTTGAGTTAGACTGGAGCTGGCCAGGATGGGATTCTTTCAGTTATCCTTTAAAATATCAGCAATGTTGATACTATAATAGTAGGATAGCTGTTGGCTCCGTTGCGGCTGGGTCATAATGAAGGGAAGTAGATGTGGAATGGAATCCAAATGGCCTAATCTTGAAACCTGTCTGATAGGCTGGTATGATGTTCACATACCAGGGTGCAATCTTTGTAACTCGATCTTGTTCGAAGTAATCATGCTGTATTTGTTTTCAGTGGCACCGTCCATCTATATGCATTCTTTGGCCAGCTAAAAAGTCTTTGTTCTGCCTATGCTTTGGCTCCTCAGTGGTTTGAACTGCAGCCACTGGGCTGAAAGGCTAGGACATATCTGTGACTGGGCATCTGTGTATATCAGCCACCTCCATGGCAGCATGTCAGATTAAAAGTAGGGAAAGCACAAACAGGGCATGTGAATGCAACCAGAAAGGTTAAACTAACAGGCTATTTCCACATCTTCAGTTTCTCTTTAAACAGGTCAGTTGAAAATCCTGCTTTTTAGACGTCTGGATCTTGTTTCCAAAGAAGCAGGACTGCTAAGAGCAGCACCCCCCCTAACCAGCTGCATAGTGCCAAGGCTTCCAGTCTGAGAAACCTGTGCCATCATACAATCAGTAGAGTGGCAGGTTCAGAAAACCACTTTACAGGCTTTACAGAAATGTAACAAGACAGAATCATCAGACAAGCAAACAAATAATCTTTCTCTCTCTTTGCCTTTTCTGCTTCCTAAAATGTGTTTCTTATTGTTACCTCTACATTCGTGCCTGTGACAGCTGTTGACTGCCATAGACTGCTCTTAAATCATCCACTTTCAGGAGGGGTAAAGAATAGGTTCATAATTCTTTCAAGTCTATCTTAAAACAACACTCACATGCCCATATGTACAGTGCAATAGTTTTGTTCGCTGTAATTGTTTCTCCGTTTCATACTGGCTACAAAGTGATCCCCTCTTAAAGCAATTTCAATTTAAGTGGGGGACAAAATCCAAGCTCTATGTTCTGTTTAGAAATGGATTCTAAAGGTCTGCAGTCTTTTTAGTCCAAAATTCCCTCATTGCGTTACTGTGTCTTTGCAGTACAATTTAGAAAGATGCCCACTTGATTTCTCCAACTCACACTGCAGAAGCCTAAAACCTTCTAAAGCTAAACTTGAGAAGTATTTTTTTACTCAGAACAAAGACTGTGGATTTTGTCTGCCATCACTTACATCGATTTCTCTTTGTGGCCAGTATGGACAGGGGGAACAATTTCATTGACCAGTAACACTTTCAATGTACCTACAGGCATGTGAGTATTGTATTAAGATACACTTGAAAAATGTGAACTTATCCTTTAATATCTTCCCTTTATTCCTGGAAGCAGTGACCACCTAAGGGCTAATTTCCTGTCAACAATGGCGTCTTTTGTGTACAGGTGTTTTCTGTGGATATGGACGGTTCCAACATGCAGGTGGTTTTAAATGTATCGGTTGACTACCCTGAGAACTTGGCGGTGGATTGGGTGAACAATAAACTGTATGTGGTGGAGGCCAGCGTCAACAGGATTGACATGGTGGACTTTGATGGAAGTAACCGGGTCACACTCATCACTGAAAACCTCGGAAACCCTAGAGGACTGGCAGTGGACCCCACTGTCGGGTAAGCACATCTTCCAGTTTCAATTTATTCATCTAACCACCCATTCCCAAACCCCACATACAGTATCTGTCGTGCTCCATTGGCGTGGAATAATGGGGGGTGTGTGTGAGATTAGCAAAATGCCCTGGGTGGATTAGTGAGGAGCAATGTAAGTGATGACCCTCATTGTAATCCAATAGTATAGTTCAAGGGGGGAGGAGAGCCAGGTGGCTACAGATAAATTGCTTAGCGTAAATTAATGTACAGCTCTTTGGTGAGATGCACAGCCACCCACTTGGGAACATAATGTGGTGCTGTGGATGCTAGACTTAATTAACAATAGCAAACTCTCCTATATATATTTTTTAAATTAATACATGTAATGTTATTTATGTGGTCCCAGCTGTACATAGCAGTCCTCATGTAATGATCCCACCTCAGAGAAAACTGGCAGATTAAACATTTAACCTCCTTTCACAGGTATATGTTCTTCTCAGATTGGGAGGCGCTGAATGGACAGCCAGGCCTGGAGCGGGCCTTCATGGATGGCACCAACCGTTATGGGATCATTGGAACTAAACTGGGCTGGCCAGCTGGTATCACGCTGGACATCGAGGCCAAGCGCGTCTACTGGGTTGACAGTCGCTATGACTACATTGAAACGGCAACATATGATGGCCTTCATAGGTAAATATGTCGTGTTATTCCTCAAAGATAACACAGCATTTTAGTTGAATTTACAAAAAAAAAAGCAAATCCCCAAGAATTCTGTGGGGTAAACAAGTAGAAAGGTCCATGCATTTATGTTCTAATAAATCAACATTCTCAATGTTTTTTTAATAGAAAAACAGTGGTCCATGGAGGTGCTGTGATCCCACACCCATTTGGCATCAGTCTGTTTGAGCACAATGTCTATTTCACGGACTGGACCAAGATGGCCGTGATGAAAGCCAACAAGTTCACTGACAGCAGTCCTCAAGTTGTTTACAGTACATCTCAGACTCCACATGGAGTAGCAGTGATACATCAGCTGAAACAGCCATATGGTAAGCCCCTCAGTGAGCCAAACATGTCTTCTTCAGAGTGGTCCTGATGCAGCTCACAGTTCTCACAGTTCATTCTACAGTATAATGTAAATTTACCCAGATTTTCTTCCATGTAACTGCTAGTGTTTCTAAAGGAAGAGCCATAAATAGCTATAGTTAAAGAAGATAAGAATCCATAATTCCTTTCATATAACTTTTTTTTACTTTCCCAATTACTGGGATTGTTTTTGTTTTTGTCTCCAGTGCCAAACCCTTGTAGTATAGACAGAGGTGGATGTGAGCAGATCTGTGTTCTGAGTCACAGGAGTGACAATGGAGGACTGGGTTACCGCTGCAAATGTCGCATGGGCTACGACCTACATGCTGATGGCAAGCGATGTTTTGGTAAGAGAACATTTCTCTTATAGCAGTAGTGATTTGTTTTCTTGAATAGATCTCAGTATGTTAAATTGTAGTTAATGCCCTAAAGATGTAAAGGTTCACCCGAAACTCACCTGTACAGCAACCCACAGGGGTTTTATCTTGTTTAACCCTTTCTTTTGTATTATGATGTTTTTGTGAGGCTGAATATCTTTGGCATGGAAGGTCATTTTGTTTGATATGATTTTCTGATTTCCTATCTTCAGCTGTGAGGCAGTTTCTGCTGTTCTCCAGCCAGCTGGCCGTGAGAGGGATCCCCTTTAACCTCTCTTCTCAGGAAGACATCATCCTGCCTGTTACTGGATCGCCTTCCTACTTTGTGGGAGTGGATTTTAGTGCTGAAGACGATGCTATCTTCTTCTCAGACACAACCAAAGATATTATCTATAAACAAAAAGTGGATGGGACTGGTGAGCATCTTGTTGGGTCTAGCTGTCTAGCTGAATTGTTTAGAAGTTCCTTATTACTGTACACATCCACAGCATAACAATAGTATACTAACACAAAGAAAGACATGGTGTGGAGTATAAAAAACTGTCAGCAGCTAATATGTATCCACTGTTTTCTCTGTGCTTACATCCTTGGTTAATTTCTTTCTGAGCAGAGAGCTCTACCATGTGATTCGGCCAGGCTTATACAGGGAGTTAAGGGAGTGCCTGATGGGGCCGACTGGTACTATGGGGGAGGGAGTGGACAGGAGTATGGACAGTGGAAAAGGGATCATATTATCAACTTACATCTCAAACTAATGACCTTAAAAATGAATAGGACAGACTAATCAATAATGTTTTGCCAAGCAGTTTTGATAGGTAGTTTCAAAACTATCACCTAAACTGTGGAAAGTAGTATGTGATAATCCACGAGCAGTCACACCACACACAAAAACACAGCTGCTCTGATCAGTGATGTTGTTTTTGGAGCTGCTCTAGTTTTTTCTGTCCGGTCCACATGGAGAAAATGCAAGCTGACAGCTTATTTATTTAAATGTGTTCCTCTTTCATCTCTGTGTTAAACGGTGGTCTGACTGCTTTGATCTGCACAGGCAGGGAGGTACTGGCAGCCAACAGAGTGGATGGAGTGGAGGACCTGGCTTACGACTGGATTTCAAAAAACCTCTATTGGACTGACCCGCGATACAGGAGCATATCTGTCATGAAGTTAGCTGATAAGTCCAGGAGAGCCATCATACATAACCTCAACAACCCGAGGGCCATCGTGGTGCATCCTCTCATTGGGTAAATCAATATAAGACAGGAAAATTAATAGTATTTTTGTGACTGTTCCTTGAAGCAAATACTGGTATTTTGCTTATACTCCTCCACAGAGAGGTTATGTTGATAATGCAGGCTCAACTATAAAACTATAAAAAACACTGTTGAGGTTTGTAGGGATTCAGTGGGATTCAGACTTTGCCTGCAAAGTCATGGCCATGTGATTGTATTGAGCAATATTCCTACTCACTATGTCATGATGCTGCCCCAATATATCTGAATAAAAGAGCTTTAAGCCAGTTTACAGCCCATGTGTACTGAATGTTCTACATTGAATACACTTTAATCAGTAAAATACAATTTAAAAATATTTAAATTGCTTGAAAGTATAAAAGAGGTATTCATTGTATGTCTTGACATTATAATACATATATGAAGCTATTGATAATGTAACCGTCGGATTTGTAGCTTTCTTCAGTTTCTGCAAAACCAACTATGCATGTCTGCTAACACACCTTAAGATGTGCTCACCCATTCAAAAAATGTCCTCAAATTAAGCCCCCACCTGATAAAAGGAATCCTTATTTAGAACAAGTTGTTATTTCCAATAACCTCAAAGTCATAAGGCCTCTGTGTCCAACAGCTGAAATTAGTTCAGCGTGAAGGGCAGTATTGTAGCAAACACTAAGAAGTTGGCTTAAACAGAAAAGCACTGTAGTGTGTAAGTATCCAAAATAAAATCTAAATAAATAGGGTTTTTGTCACCCAGGTACAGTAGATGTTTCAGTGTATTCAAAGTAGGTACATTTTTAAATGAAATATATCATTAATGCTCATGGTTTATTTTACTTTGACAGGTATATTTTTTGGACTGACTGGTACCGGCCAGCGAAGATTATGAGGGCTTGGGGTGACGGGTCACATGCCCTGTCTATTGTAAACACTACTCTTGGCTGGCCAAATGGCCTAGCTATTGACTGGAGGTGAGTCAAACTTCCTAGCCATCAGCTAAGCCATCTTAGCCACGTGGCTAAAAGAACAGTCCCACAATACACCATTTCACCTTCTTCATTACACTTGAGATTGATGTCATTTTTCATTGTTTTACCCATAAATTATGGCTGCTATAGCAATGATTTTTTCTGATCATTCCCCTGACAGCATTTGTGACTGTGCTTATTTTAAACTCTTGCTCTCTGCTCTGATCTCCACCCAGCTCAATGCGTCTGTATTGGGTGGATGCCTTCTTTGACAAAATTGAGCACAGCAATTTTGATGGACAGAACAGGATTTCTTTGGACCGCATAACCCAGATCTCCCATCCGTTTGGCCTCACCATTTTTGAAGGTAATAAGTCGTCCTGGCATAAACAACAAGCTGCCTATAAAGTTCCAGTACAGGATCATATATTTGATCTGAATAAAGAGGGAGTTAATTTCACTGGCATTGACTGTGGTTTGTCATTCTTGCTTTAATGATGATCATGTCAAAAGAGCAATTACTGGGAGGTGATGAGAGATAAAGTAACTGAGGTTATGCTCTGTTGCTCCTGTCCCTTGAAGGCTATGCATATTTTACTGACTGGCGCCTGGGTGGCATTGTACGTGTGCGCAAGACCGATGGTGGGGAGATGGTCGTTATCAGAAGAGGAATCAGCCACATCATGCATGTCAAGTCTTTCAACTCCCACTCTCAGATTGGTCAGTACCTTTATTCACTGCTCTTCTCACTCGACTATTAATCCGGAGCTCAGGCTTTCACTTGTCAGTCATATTCCTGGTAATTACACTCTACTCTCCTTCTCAGGTTCCAACTTCTGCAATAGGCAGACAAATCCCAATGGAGACTGCAGCCACTTCTGCTTCCCAGCCCCAGACTCACAGAGGGTGTGTGGCTGTCCATATGGCATGAAGCTGTTGCCCAACCAGCAGACATGTGTGGAAGATCCTTCCAATGAGCCCCCCACACTGCAGTGCGGAGCCAACTCCTTCTCCTGTGGCAACGGCAAATGTGTCCCAAACAGCTACAGATGCGATGGTGTTGACGACTGCCATGACAACAGTGACGAAGTCAACTGTGGAATTAACAGTAATGCTTTTTTCCCCCCAGTAAATCCAGTTCATTATACTGGCTTGACCTGACCAGAGTAAAAAGCAGTTTCATGTCCTTGGGTTTTTAAAAATTCAGTTTAATATTATAATGTTTAATCAAGATCAACATCTCTTTTTTCAGATACCACCTGCTCCCCCTCTGCATTCACCTGTGCCAATAAGCGCTGTGTGCCTGCAGGATGGCGCTGTGACGGGCACAATGACTGTTTTGATAACAGTGATGAGTACAACTGCCCCACACAGGTGCCTGGAACGTGCCCTACCAATCAGTTTACCTGTGCCAACCACCGCTGCATCCCACATACCTGGCGCTGTGACACTGACAACGACTGCGGGGACAGTTCAGATGAAGCTGACTGCCGTGAGTATCACTATAGAGGCTATCAACTTAAAATTAATAGGATTTGCTTAGAGACTTGTTTTGTTAATTCTAAAGACAAAATAGGCAGAAACAGGGTAAGTAGCCCAGTGACCAATCTTTATTTCAGGAAGCAAACTACAAGCAAATATGAAGAATATGTGAAGAAAGAACACAGTTATTAAAGAAAATACTGAAAAAAGGTTGGCAAACAAAGAAATGTAATGTCTAAAGAGTTTAATTTGGCTGGAAGTAAATTTAATGGACCTGGTAAATGGAATGTATATAGCCTTATTTATAAAAACATAGAGATGCTAGTCAAGCTGGTCAATAGGCTACTGGAGATAACTCACTTTTACAAGTACTATTTTAGATGCCTCTACGTTTATCCAGGATCAGACAATGTGCCTATGTCAGGAAAATGAGTTACTCAATATACTATTTATGGCTCTGAACTACACTGAATCTGCTGTGGACCCAATGGTGCCATTAATCAGCTGCTTGTAGAAGCAAGGCTAGGAAAGGCTAGGAGATTAGCTCATAGACTCAGAACAATTTGTGTTGACAGATCTGGGAAACACATGCCATCCAGGACAGTTTCAGTGTCCAGACCACCGCTGCATAGACCCCAACTATGTCTGTGATGGGGACAGGGACTGTGTGGATGGGGCTGACGAGCAGGGATGCAGTGAGTACCTTTGTTATTTTGTGAATTGGAGCTTTATCGCCCTTTTCCCAATAAAGAATGAATTCATTTGTTCAGTCATTCATGCGTTCGGCAACGGTCTGTCTGTTTTTGTACCAGCTAAATACGCTCATGAAGTTGTAGAGGTCAATTATATGCTCTGTAAAATTTAACAAGCATTTGCTAAGCTTCTTAGCTTATTGATCTCATTACCTGTGTTGCACAACAATTGAGCTTAGCATAAATACAAAACTGCAGAAATATTGAATATGAGGTTTAATATACTCAACTGTATTTTTCAGTCTACAACTGCACTGTGAATGAGTTTAAGTGCTCCAGTGGTCACCAGTGTATCAACTCCTACTACCGATGTGATGGAGTCTTTGATTGCAGTGATCGCTCAGATGAGCAAGGCTGTCGTGAGTATCTAAATACTTGCATAATTATGTACAAGGTCGCTAATGAATTTGACTATATATTTATCAATATATTTTATTATTTACTAATTTTGAACTATGCTAACACGCTGTTTGTGTTTTCTAATGTATCTCAGCTACTAGGCCCCCAGGGATGTGCCACCACGAGAGTGAGTTCCAGTGTCAGTCAGACGGGAGCTGTGTCCCGTCTTCCTGGGAGTGTGATGGTCATCCAGACTGTGAGGATGGCAGCGACGAACACCATGCCTGCCCACCTCGCACCTGCCCCTCCTCACTCTTTCGCTGTGACAATGGAAACTGTGTGTTACGCAGCTGGATTTGTGATGGGGACAACGACTGCAGGGACATGAGCGATGAAAGAGACTGTCCCACACCTCCTTTCCGATGTCCAAGCTGGCAGTGGCAGTGCCCTGGCCACAGTGTGTGCATCAACCTCACCACAGTGTGTGACAACACTCCTGATTGCCCCAATGGTGCTGACGAGTCTCCTCTCTGCAGTAAGTTTGGTCTCTGCTTTCTCAGTCAGCCTGGAACATGTTCTTTCTCTATCAGAAAGACTTGATTGTTTTATTACATTTCTGAGTTTGCTGACCTGCTCAAATTCAATTAAATTTTCACATCACATGACAAACAGAATCCAACTTTCAATTGATTTTGTTTAATTTGACATTCTTCTAGTGCCTGTATTCTGTAAACAGGAGGATTTCACAGAAGTTTTGTGTTGAATGTTATCTGTTTTGTCTTTGGATTCTTGTGTTGAAATCATGCATGTGTGTGATTTGACCTGTATTAACCTGAAAATTATCTGTGATTTTCCTTTCTTGCCTTTCTCACTACTTTCAGACGAGCCTTTGCCAGGTAGGAACAAACTTTCAATCATTGGTAGAAATGCTGCAAGTAGTTTTGATTAATTTTCAACAACTAACTAATTTCATAATTACAGATTTGTTTCAAAACATAATCAAAGGAAAATTTTGTTGTTAGTAGAGAGTGTGTGGTAAATGTAACAATAGTTTGCCCCAAATATACATCAAAAATAGTTCTGGCTCAGAGTAGCACTTGTAAAGACACTTACTGAAGTAGTTAGTGATTTGTTGTTCATTAATTATCATTAGAACATGTATATTAATTGCATAATTTGGTCGATTTTGTATTTGTTTTGTATGAGTTGTCATTTACTTGGTTTAATTTCCATTTTTGGGTTCTAAATTGTGCTTTCCCTGCTTTCAACTCAGATCAAGAGAGCTGTTCTGACAACAATGCTGGCTGCACCCACGGTTGTATCCAAGGGCCGTTTGGGGCCCAGTGCACATGCCCTGTGGGTTATCAGCTGAGCAATGACTCCAAAACCTGTGAGGATGTAGATGAGTGTAATCCCCCTGGACTATGCAGCCAGCACTGCTTTAATGAGAGAGGCTCTTTCCGCTGCCATTGCCAGGATGGTTACACTCTCGAAGCAGACCAGCGGACCTGCAAGGCCTCAGGTGAGGAGAGTTACGGCTTAAACCTTCTGTGCATGGAACATATTGCTCCCCTGGTAGTTGTACATAACAACCTATAATTTCATAATGCAGTAAAATAGGAAATAGACCAATTATCAGTCCTACAGTGATTTGATTGTCGAGATGATTTGCCTATACAATACATATCTCAATTTTTTTCCGCTGTGCTGGCTGTTGGGCAGGAATGAGCTATGATAAAGGGGGAGTTTGGCCCCCAGACGGCGAGACTGACACACTGTCTTTCTTCTCCCTTGTCCCTCCTTGCTGCTCTGATTTCTTTAGATAAGACAAATAACATATGTGTCACTCACTGGCCATCACTGGCGTAATTAGGACATAATCACCAACAAAGGGCTGTTTATGGGGAGCGTGCCTGACATGAGCTCCTCTTCCACACAGATAACCTGCTGAAAGGCTTTGCAATACAATAGGCCATTATTTGGACAAAGGTGCATTCCCCAAGGATTGCCATTTGAGTAGGGTCTATTTAGCAGTCCTGTCGTAGAGTTTTGGTAGACATGCAAAAGCTGATAAGTGCTCGTATTAGCATGAGAATGGACATGAAAAATAGGTAACAGAGATTTGATGTCTGTTTACAGATTCTCGTCAGGCGTTCTTGCTAGTGGCCAGTCGAAATCAGATTGTGCAAGATGACATAACCACTCAGCCCAACGTGGTCCGCTCACTGGTTCGAGACGGACGCAACATTGTGGCCATAGATTTTGACTCGGTAACTGACCGTGTGTACTGGTCTGACACAAGCCAGGACAGAATCTGGAGTGCTCACAAAAACGGCAGTGAGAGAACTGTGGTGAGTTGGTCTGTTCCTTTTTGTCGGCACCGATATATTGTATGAAAACTTTTTGTTTTTATTTCCAGCTTTACATGTCGTTTCATTTTCACCCATAAACACATTTAACTAAGAATGAGTCTCTTGTGGACAGATATTTGATAGTGGAGTGACTGTAACAGAGAGCCTCTCTGTGGACTGGGTGGGCAGGAACCTGTACTGGACTGACTATGTCTTGGAGACTATTGAAGTGTCTAAACTGGATGGCACCCACCGCACTGTATTAGTCAGTGAAAATGTCACCAACCCCCGAGGCCTGGTGCTGGACCCAAGGGACAGGTCAGTGATGTACAGTTTGTTTTAAATTTGTGTGTCTTGGAATGTAATGCATGTTTTGGTCTCTTCATTATCAAATCAGTTGGTGTTAAAAGACGAGCGTTTGTTTTGCAGTGCTCACCTGATGTTCTGGACCGACTGGGGTAGGAACCCCCGCATTGAGAGGGCCAGCATGGATGGGAAATTGAGGACTGTTATCATAAGCAACAAGCTGTACTGGCCCAATGGTCTAACCATAGACTATCCAAACAATTTGTTGTACTTTGCTGATGCCTACTTGGATTTCATTGACTACTGCGATTATAACGGCAACAACAGGCAGCAGGTTTTGGCCAGTGACCTGGTGAGTGTATGAGAAGGATGACACATTTTCTGAATTATCTGTAGAGATCTTATTTATGTAAATAATGTAAAAGTGAACAGAGCACATTCAAGTTTCTTTTGAATAGTTTGTGTAAGACACACTTTTTTTCTTTTGCTGCTCTCTATGAAAAGGTACTGCAACATCCCCACGCAATTACCATTTTTGAGGATTTTGTGTATTGGACCGACAGATACATCAACCGTGTGATGCGAGCCCATAAGTGGCATGGGGAGAACCAGACAGTGATGCTGTTCAACCTCCCTCAGCCCATGGGTCTGGTGGCAGTACACCCAGCCAGGCAGCCGGCAGGTATGGTAAAAATAATCTACATTAACCAATCTCTGTTGCATCAGCATTAGCTGATGTTGTGTTGGCCACCTGAATTGGTTTGGTAGTTCTTGTATATTGATAATGATGCCAATATGCAGCAGGTCCATTGTTTTTGTAAATACAAGAAAAATCCTAGAGAACCTGTGAAGATTTCTTTGTTGACTCTTTGCGGGTATGTGTGTGTGTGTTTGTGTGTGACAATTTGTAGGTGTAAATCACTGCTTGAGGAGCCCATGCACTCATATCTGCCTGCTTTCTGCTGTGGGACCGAGGTACTACTCGTGTGCCTGCCCCTCAGGCTGGACACTGGCAGCAGACCAAATCACCTGCACCAGAGGTATGCATCCTGCCAAATGGAGGAAAACACTCATCACTCAGTTTGATGAAAAAGGAAGTCGGGTCAGATGCAGTTGATAAGTTGATGTACCCATAAGGTATTCATCTTAGCTGTTTATTGTTGTAAAAGAGCAAACCTGTTAATGCAGAAGTTATGGTTTTTGCATGCTTTATTTGCAGCCATCTCAATGTTGGTAGAAGAAATCTTTGAAAGCATTAATCTCGTATTATAGATCGATCCAGGTATTTGTCAACAGTCTCCCATTTAGATTCTCTTGTAAACTGCTGTTCCAGTCATGAATATTAAGAATCATATAAGCATGTCTTTCAAGGTCTTAAGAAGACAAGGGACCTTTAGTCCAAGGAGTCTCCCTTAGGTCAGCAGCTTAACTCATCTCAGGTTTCAGCCCATTCAAGCCAAGCAGAACACAGTCTCCCCCTGAGGCCAACGATTATCCAAGAATGAAAATGCCCCACAACCATTCATCGATTCTAATCTCTGATGACAAAGCAAATCAGACTTTGGAAACAACTTTCACCAGTCAATCCTCTTTATAGATAAAGTATTTTGCACCAGGTATCATACACTGAAAGCAACTTTTAGTTTTGGATTACCATGGGCTAAATCCACATCCAGGAAACATGCTTTCCTAACTCTGTTTCAGAATTAGTTTTGTAGCTTTTAAAGTATTAAGTAATTCACAGCCATGAGAAAAATTCTATTTCTAGGATAGGAGGATTTTGTTCATTAATTAGAAGTCACAATGATGTAGCTTTTATTTGTTGTTTTACTGTTGGAAGAGCAGTTTGTAAATGTATTCTTAGTCACTGTTTATTGACTACTTTTGCATATTTGTTTTTACTTAGTTGAAGATCCTTTCCTGGTGGTTGTGAGAGACAGCATCATCTATGGCATTTCCCTTAACCCTGATGACAAGAGTAATGATGCTATGGTCCCTGTTGCTGGGCTTCAGAATGGCTATGATGTTGACTTTGATGACAGCGAAGAGACCATCTACTGGGTGGAGCACCCGGTAAGTTACTGTCCAAAGACACTATTTGCAGTTTCCTAGTTCTTAATCTGGTACCGTAAACAGGGAACTCACAGTTCAGTTCAGAACTTTGACATTAGGGTTAACAGTAAAAAATACACATACAAAATACAAACCTCAATAACACAAGATTCACTCTACACATCCACATTCAGCAGTGGTTGAGATGAATCTGTCTTCCTTTGTCCACAAGGGTGAGATCCACAGGGTGAAGTCAGATGGTACTAACAGGACAGAGTTTGCCCCTGCAGCCATCCTTGGCTCCCCTGTCGGCCTGGCCTTGGACTGGATAACAGAGAACCTGTACTACACCAATCCAGCTACACAGTCTATTGAGGTGAGACAAATAATACTTTGTCCTGTTGTTTTCTTTTTCATTATTACTGTTTATTATTACTGACTTTAAGTTGAAAAATGTTTTTGATTGCACTTGTAATAGGAAAACAGAAAATAAGTGTGAATAAGGGCAGTGTCACAAAACAGCTACGCAAGACAATAATTGCACCTGTTTGTGTTTGTGCTCGGCCAGGTTTTGAAGTTGAGAGGTGAGGTACAGTACCGGAAAACCCTAATCACAAATAACGGCTCTCCAACTGGCGCTGGCAGTCCTGTTGGCATTGCAGTGGACCCAGCACGTGGGTAAGCCCCATTTAACACAGTCCTGGCACGGCCACTCATCCCCACAGCCACTGAGCTCTAACAGCCTCCTCATCGCCATCTGCTCTGCCTCTAGAGAAAACTTAACCAGTGTTACTGAATACCGCACTGCACACTGAAACCCCAGCAACGTACAATAGAGTAGAATCAAGAACAAGAGAGACATTTCTAAGCCATCCCTTCTCACTCTAATATGAAAACATTACAACACAGATTTTGGGTAATATGACTTTTCATACTTCAACTCAGGTACGACCTGGTCCTCTGTAGGTTGAGGAAATTCTCTAACTTAACGAAAAACCTTTGAAAACCCAGTGAATGAACTCAGAAAATGTCTTGTCATTTAACTAAATGCAAGGCTAATGTTCTGAGTTCCTGAAAAGTTCATATTTTGGAGATTAAAGATTTTCATCCAACAACGACAACTTTTATCTCGGTTGTTTGACTCGTAAGACTATTTAAAAGCAATAACCATGGAGATCCATGACTACATTGTAAATGTCTGAGACACAAACACTAACCTCCATTCTTGAATATCTTCTAAGCAAACTGTACTGGACAGACCAGGGAACGGAGAGTGGCATCCCTGCCAAGGTGGCATCTGCAGACATGGATGGCTTAAACCCTGTCACCTTATTCACCAACAACCTAGACCACATTGAGTTCATCACTGTGGACATCCAAGAGAACAAGCTGTACTGGGCTGTTACAAGCACTGGCATGGTGGGTCTTCACTCTCTTAGCTTTCAATTATCACCATCTGTTCATTCTATAAGGTTCTCACAGACGTAATATGATATGCAACCTAATGTTAATCTTGGCAATTGTACAAAATGAACATACAACGTTTGACTGCCTGTCTGGCATGTGAATCTCCACAGATTGAGCGTGGTGATCCAGATGGGAGTAACCGCATCACCATAGTGACAGGCCTGTCTCACCCCTGGGGTGTGGCTGTCTATCAAAACTACCTCTACTTCACTGACCGCAACTTTGAGGTCATAGAGCGTGTGGACAAGTCCACGGGTGCCAACAAAGTTGTGCTGCGAGACAACGTTTCTGGACTCAGAGTTCTGAAAGTGCATTATCGAGAGAGTGAGTGACACAAGGAGACATCATGTTTTTGGCTTGTTGTTGCTTTTTCTTGTGTTTGTCATACTGTATTCTCTCTACAAACTCAGCCTCTGCAGGTACATCCAATGGCTGCACCAATAATATGGGAGTGTGTGAGCAGCTCTGCCTACCTCGGACACAGGGTCTGTTTACCTGTGCATGTGCCACAGGTTTTAAACTTAATGCTGACAACAGGACCTGCGCTCCCTACCAGTCCTATGTCATCATCTCCACTCTGTCTGCTATCAAAGGCTTCAGTCTGGAAGGGGCAGACCACTCTGAGGCCATGGTGCCTGTGGCTGGGAGAGGTCAGTGATTCTAAACTGAATAACAACTGACGGAGCAACTGAATATCAAATGTTCATGGCTATTGTGTTTGAAGTAATAATAATGACCTCTAATGACTGGGTTATCCTCCTGCAGGCCGTAATGCTTTACATGTTGATGTACACATGGCTTCTGGTTTCATCTACTGGTGCGACTTCAGCAGCACTGTGGCGACACAGAATGGGGTCAGACGGATCAAGCCAGATGGCTCAGGATTACGTAGTGTAGTAACATCTGGAATAGGACGCAACGGGATACGAGGCATTGCTGTGGACTGGGCTGCAGGTATGCTGTTGTGCCAGCTCACAAATGTGTTCTTCTAAGTATAGGCTTTGTTTAACCGCATACTGTAAGTAGTGTGCAATTAAGTCACTACAGTAAACTAAACTGTTATTTTAGGATCTTTACTATACATCCATTCAATGCCCTTCTGGTTGCATCTCTAATCTTCACACAATAATAATATATTTTTATCCATGTGAAGTTCCACAACACTTACATAACACTTTAGATGCAGGTAAAAGAGGATCTCAGTCACTTGTTATGTAGGTGTTGGTTCTGAAATTGATGTAGATTAAGTTCACCACCATCAAAGCATCTTACCTTTATATTGTAGAATATATTTTAGACAGTTAAACTGATTTCCTCTGTAGCTTTGGCAGCAGAAACAGTGTTCATTCTAACTGTAAGAATGGTCTGTATTGGTTATATTCAGTCATTATAATAATTTATTTCCCATTCTTATTGTAGGCTAAATGCTGGCAAGTGTATATAGCCTACGGTATATAGTAATATTTAAATGATTAAGTCATTTCCATGTATTTTTTGCTAATTGTACTGTTTGTTCTTTTTAAAATACTCAAATTTTGTGCTTATATATAATATATCTTACCTTGCTGTCTTATATTACAACAACAACAACCTCATTTTCCCACAGCGATGAAGAGTTTAATTTTATCTGAATAAATGCACTGCTCTTAATCTGTTGGTGTAAACCAGTAAAACCAAAAGAGAGCCTGACTAATTTGAACTTGCCATATGACCCAGGCCTCAGGCAGCAGACTGCCTGGTAGCGTCAAAGTTAAGAAGCTTTATCACAATGCTGGACTCAGAGCAGGGAGATCAGTCTCACGCAGGTGACAGGAGAGATGATTTAATTAGCTAATTTAGGAAAAACAGAGACAACTGCAGGTAGTTTGCTTGCTTTGTTACTCATTTATAATCACTCACTCATCACTATAGCTGATGGCATAATAGCAAATCTATTGTGTATTGATAACACCATCATAATGTTAGCTAATTTCTACTTTACTTGTGACCTATTATAGTTAGCAGTTTGTGATTGATGATCTCATGCTCTCATGACTTACAAATATATGATGCCACTTTAAACTCTGAGCTTACTGGATTCTTTCCTCAGGGAACCTGTATTTCACCAACGCCTTCCTAACTGAGACATATGTGGAGGTGCTTCGTCTGAACACCACTTTCCGCAGGGTGCTGCTGAAGACCCAGGTGGACATGCCACGCCACATTGTGGTGGACCCCAGAAACAGATTCTTGTTTTGGGCTGATTATGGTCAGAACCCCAAAATTGAGCGAGCACTCTTGGATGGAACCAACCGCACAGTTTTAGTGTCATCGGGGATTATCACTCCACGAGGTCTCGCTCTGGACTGGCAAACTGGCTACGTCTACTGGGTAGATGACTCCCTGGATATGATTGCCCGAGTCAGCCCTCAAGGAGGGGAGACAGAGATAGTCAGGTATGGCAGTCGCTACCCAACTCCTTATGGAATCTCAGTGTTTGAGAGTAGTATCATCTGGGTGGACAGAAACCTCAAGAAGGTGTTCCAAGCAAGCAAACAGCCTGGCAGCACAGAGCAGCCGGCTGTCATTAGAGACAATGTCAACATGCTGAGGGACGTTACCATCTTTGACCAGCGTACCCAGCCTACCGCTGCCCAGGAGCTTAACTACAACCCTTGCATAGAGGCTAATGGAGGCTGTGCCCACTTCTGCTTTGCCCTCCCAGGTTCTGGCACAGGTAACCAGAACAAAAAATGCAGCTGCGCTTTTGGGAATCTTGCAGCAGATAACGAGAATTGTGTGGTGTCAAGGGATGATTATCTCATCTACACGACTGAGAGCACCGTGCGCAGCCTGCGCCTCGACCCCGAGGACCATGCATTGCCCTTCCCCGTGGTCAATGTGCCACGTACCTCAGTGGCACTGGATTTTGACAACACTGATAGGAGGATCTACTTCACGCAGAGCTCAGGTGCAGGAGCAAGCAAGATCAGCTACATCAGCCTTTCCTCTCCCACAGCAGCTCCTGTAGTGGTGGCCTCAGGTAGGTTTTGCACTTACACTACAACATACACTTTTATTTGTTCCTCTTGGAGGTTTTTTATGGATGTAGGAATTGATACCACTGATATTGCTGATGTTACTTTGGTCCCTGTCTTTGGACAGATCTAGGGGCTCCTGATGGCATCGCTTATGACTGGATAAACAGAAGAATTTACTACAGTGACTATGTCAACCAGAGCATCAGCTCCATGTCTATTGACGGCTCTCAAAGGACTATTATTGCCCATGTGTCCAGGCCAAGGGCCATCATGTTGGATCCCTGCAGGGGGTAAGACTAACACAACACACACTCTCTCTTTGGATTAAACTGAGATTTAAAGTTAATCCTTTCTTGCTCCATAGATACATGTATTGGACAGACTGGGGAACCCATGCAAAGATTGAACGTGCCACCTTAGGTGGAAACTTCAGAACAGAGATTGTGAACAGCAGTCTTGTGTGGCCCAATGGGCTGACACTGGACTATGAAGAAGAGAGACTCTATTGGGCAGACGCCAGCTTGTAAGATATGAAAAATTCCACTCTTGAAACCTATATAAAATTTTGTCCATTACATTGTCAAGCTGCTCCTATTATCATTATTTTGCTGTGCCATCAGACAGAAGATTGAGCGATCCTCTCTCACGGGGGCCAATCGGGAGGTCATCGTCAGCACAGCCATCTACCCCTTTGCTATGACCCTGTTTGGCCAGTTCATCTATTGGACTGACTGGAACACACGCAGCATCTATCGGGCCAACAAGCACGACGGCTCTGACCAGAGGGCCATGATTCAGAACCTTCCATCTCGGCCAATGGACATCCATGTTCTAGCCGGCAGGAAGCAGCAGCAGTGTGACAGTCCCTGCCAGCAGTTTAATGGAGGCTGCAGCCACATCTGTTCACCAGGTACAAGCAGTTTCATACTGTCACTTTGTTCTTCAGCATAATATTCTTTTAGTGCAGTAATTGATTGGTCTATGCAATTTTATCTTGTTAGGACCCAATGGAGCTGAGTGTCAGTGTCCGTCAGAGGGCCGCTGGTACCTGGCTGACAACAAGCACTGTATCCCTGATAATGGGACCCGCTGCCAGACAGGCCAGTTTACCTGTATGAATGGCCGCTGTATACGCGCCCAGTGGAAATGTGACAATGACAACGACTGTGGAGATGGCAGCGATGAGTTGGAGAGAGTTTGTGGTAGGGTGTTCTTAAAAGAGCTTGAATTAATCTTGTTCCTGATTTGCATTTCTTCCTCATTTTGTTTTTTATTGAATCCTCTAAAATCTCTTTGTTGATTATTAGTCATAGCGGTCCTCGTAGAGCCCTTACTCCACATGCATGAGTGAATCAGAACTCTCCTCTCTTCTCTTTACTTTCACTTACACTAACAACTTCTATTTTTTTTGCTTTAACAAATTTCTTTCTTAGGAGCTAAACCTGACTTCAACTATGTTGGTGTGTATGCTTGCACTTCATGATTAAATTTCCATTAACATGCACCTAATCCCTAAGTATGAAAACAAATCAAAACTAACAAATGAATCAATGTGCTTATATCCTTGCATGCAGTCCCACAGTTGCTGTCATCCTTTATTGCCTTGTCAGGTAAAATGAACTTCCACTGCATGTGTATGTCAGCGCCCTTTGTCCTGACCCCACTCTCTATTGGCCAGAACTCTGACCTATTCTTGATTCTGGTTGGCAGCCTTCCACACCTGTGAACCCACAGTGTTTACTTGTGGCAACGGGCGTTGTGTGCCCTACCACTACCGCTGTGACCACTATGATGACTGCGGAGACAATAGTGATGAGGTGGGATGTCTATTCAGACCATGTGACCCCAACACAGAGTTCACCTGCAACAATGGCCGCTGTATTGCAAAGGACTATGTTTGCAATGGCATCAACAACTGCTATGACAACGGCACCTCTGATGAACAGAACTGCCGTGAGTATCCACAGAAATCAAACAGTGTCAAACAGTAAATGTTCAAATCAAAGCGGTTAGTATTTATAGTAAATATGTTCTAATTTATGATTATCTCAGCGGAGAGAACCTGCCAGCCAGAGCACACAAAATGTCAGTCTACCAACATCTGCATCCCACGTTCATACCTGTGTGATGGAGACAACGACTGTGGGGACATGAGTGACGAGAGCCCCACACACTGTGGTGAGTTCAGCAGCAGTTTTAGAGTTAAAGTTTTTTTCTGTTTCAGTTGCTAATTAATATTTTCTGTCGTTATATTAATTGTACAACTTATCTCATGAATTTAAATCCTGAATGGGCCTTTTTTTCACGGCAGACATTTTGTCATGTCCTTGCAGAAAAGGCACAGTTGTAATTAATATTATGGCTGCATTCTATTTAGTTGTACCAGTTCCAGGTTCCAGGTCAACACCTGTTTATTTCTGCTATGACAAGTCAAAATGTCAGCTGCAATAAAAAAGCCTATAGTCTTGTCACTTAGGCCGAATCAAAAATCACTCCCTCCTTTAGTCATTCACTATTCCCTACATCATAAACACTAAATAGTTTACTCTACATTGAGAAGTAAATTGATATTTCAGACACAAATAATCATCATTTTGTTTCATGGTTGACAGGTGTAGTGTTGCATGTAATTTTCACATCCATCCCTTACTAAACTAAAAGGATTTTACAGATAAACATTCAGTTAAAAATGGAAAAACACTGGCACAAACTGCTGTTATTGTGAATCAAACCAAAAAAAGGCAACAAATTTGATAAAGTGGTAAATAAATACCACTTGTTTCCTTGTTTGGATTCAACCCACAGTAGTCTGTAACCAATAATCGTTTGTATTGAGTATGCTATGTTGCAAATAAGGGATCTTTAGTCTGCTCAATCTGGGCAAAACAGGATTATAAAAGAGTATAAAAGAGTCAGAAACAGCCCAGTGTTTATCCCACCCCCTCATCAGCATGTTAAGATTCCCACAGTCCTCCAAGTGATTTCATGCCTTTCTACATCTTCCACATAGCGGCATCCACATGTTCCCAGAGTGAGTTCCGTTGCTCTAGTGGTCGCTGCATCCCCGCCCACTGGTACTGTGATGGAGGGGCTGACTGCGCTGACGGCTCTGATGAACCCCTCTCCTGCAGTGAGTGTCGCACAACTCTCTCACCCCCCAAAACGGGCCTGTTGGCTTTGTGTGTCTGCCCCCCGCCCCATTATCAGCTGCTCGGTTATTGTGTGTTTGTGTCTGGCCGCCAATCTGCATCTGTGTGCTGGTGTGAGAGTGTGCTGTGAGTGATGTAGCGGAGAGTGCGAGTCAGTGGTGTATTTCTTTGTTGACGATGTGGTCAGTCAGGCCTCCTATTGTGTGCTGCATTCCTCTGTGGTGACGCCCCTCAGTGTCCCCTGACAAACAGCACCTCCCCCTCCCTTTGTCCACCAGGGGTTACAGAGCCTCACTTTGGCTTTTGTTTAGATAGCTCACCATGCATGGGAATGTGGAGTTGCCATGACTATTTTGAAAGCTTTGCCAGTGTTGTATTGTGCCTTGCTTATTAGTAGAAAAGCAGTGGGGGAAGTACCTGAGATAATTGGCAAAAACAAAAAGAAAAAAAGTTGTTACAAAAAAGGGATAACAATTCATATTGAATATAAATTATTTGGCAGAGGATACTGTGCTGTGTTTTCTACAGTTTAATGTTATATGATTTGTCTCTGCAGCCACACTGGTCAGAACCTGCAACACAGATCAGTTTCGCTGTGATGATGGCAGGTGCATTGCCTCATCCTGGATCTGTGATGGGGACAATGACTGTGGCGACATGAGTGACGAAGACCAGAGGCATAATTGTGGTATGCGTCCTTTCATTACTTCTTATGCTTTGTCTCTTTCCACTTCTTCTTTCTCCCTGTCCTCTTCTTCATCCTTTTCTGCATCTTCCCACTTCTTCATCTCCTCCCCTTGTAGCCCATCCTCTTGTTCCCCATCACCTCCACTTTGCCCCCATTCTGCTTCCCTCATCCTCTCGTTATTCAGGACGCTGATGGATTAGGATACACACCACTGGGGCACGTTGTGTGGGAGACACTGGCAGTCAGTGCCCTGCATCTTAGTCTCCTGTAGAAGGTCTGACATATAAGGAGCTGACATTCCTGATTTCTCCTGCCTCACTCGTTACTTTGTGCATGTCTCCTTTCTCTGGCTTCCTGGCTCAGGGTGGATCAAGTCTCTTATGTCTCACCAATGTGTGCTCCAACAATAAGATGCCTGAAGCTAAAGACTTCAGCACTGCCTGAGACTCTGTAGGAGACTCACTTCAAACAATGTGGATCAATCACATTAGATGGATAAAGAATTTGAAGTCACGGCTGCATGTTTTGAAATACAGTTTGGAATGTTTGGATTGCCAAAAACGCAGGTTGACACTGGGTCATCACCATCATTATTTAACTTCTTGTAAATCCACCTGCCTGATATTGTTTTTTTCCCCCAGCCAATCGCACATGTTCAAGTGCAGAGTTCACCTGTGTGAACAACCAACCACCTCAGCGGAAATGTATCCCACGTGACTGGGTGTGTGATGGAGACGCAGACTGTGCAGATGCATTGGATGAACATCAGAACTGCACGCGCAGATCCTGTGGCATCAATGAGTTCACCTGTAGCAATGGCCTGTGCATACGTGGCTCCTACAGGTTAGAAAAACAAACTCTTTTAGAATGTCATAAATTACTGTAATCAGTCTGTCTGGCAGTGTGAGTTCATCTTTTGTGGCCTGTCTTCTAAAATCAGGTGTGATCGTCGTAATGACTGCGGGGACAGCAGCGACGAGCAGGGCTGCACCTACCAGCCGTGCCAGCAACACCAGTTCACCTGCCAGAACGGCCGCTGCGTGTCCCATGACTTTGTCTGCGATGGCGACAATGACTGTGGGGACGAGTCTGATGAGCTGGAGCACATGTGCCGCACACCAGCACCCACCTGCCCCCCTGGAGAGTTCAGATGTGACAACGGACACTGTATCCCCCTGAGCCAGGTGTGCGACAGGAACGACGACTGCTCTGACAACAGCGATGAGAAGGGATGCGGTGAGTGTGAGGAGATTTTCAGAATTGTTCAAGAAATTGTGCCATGAATCATATCCTTTTAATCTTTCAATTTCTTCAGTGTTTGTCTGTTGTTGGGTTTCTCCAGCTGATGCATGCTCCCTCTGGGGGAGATGTCAAAGAAGTGCTGGAGGCGGTGCAGGGAAAGACAGAGAAATACAACCAAAGAAATCCTCAAGAAATGGTTGGATGACAATTTGGACAGCAACCAAATTATAAGACAATTGTGCTTTCTGCAACATTAATAATGTTTAGCACATATAAATGCTGCAGTTAGATAATGTAAAACAAATGATCACTGATGTTCTATGTTGTGTAGCATTCTCCCTACACAAAATTGGGATTGGGACCAAATTAAAATACTGTGATTTTGATTATATCTGAGCATCTCATATTTATAATTAAGGTTAGAATGATGAGCCACAGTATAGATAAAAAAATATTGATCTGAAAAGACAAAAAAAAGAATAAATAAATAGTTAAATTAATAAATACAAGAACACAAATAATAAAAAGCTTATCATCGTTGTTTTCTTTCTCTATGAATAGATTGGTCTGACAGGATAAAAGTGTTGTCTTTGCTGATGACTTTAATAACTTTGTTGATATTATGTTTCTTTGACTGTAGGTGTCAATGAATGCACAGACCCATCCATCCATCACTGTGATCACAATTGCACCGACACACCCACCAGCTTCATCTGCACCTGTCGCCCCGGCTACCGCCTCATGTCTGACAGCAAAACGTGCGACGATGTCGATGAGTGTGCAGAGACGCCGAGCGTGTGCAGCCAGGTCTGTGAGAACACTGTTGGCTCCTACATGTGTAAGTGTGCCCCAGGTTTCCTCCGAGAGCCGGATGGCCACAGTTGCCGTCAGAACAGCAACATCTCACCCTACCTCATCTTCAGCAACCGCTATTACCTTAGGAACCTGTCGACAGACGGGGAGGCCTACTCTCTGATCCTGCAGGGCCTGACCAGTGTGGTGGCCATGGACTTTGACCGTGTCGACAAACGTCTTTATTGGATTGATGTGAGCCGCAGAGTGATTGAGAGGATGTCCTTCAATGGCAGTAACAGAGAGGTGGTGGTCAATGGAGTTCTGCATGGGGAGGGCCTCGCAGTTGACTGGATAGCCAGGAAACTCTACTGGGTGGACAGCTTCTTGGATTGTCTCAAAGTGTCTGAACTGGATGGTCGGTTTGTGAAGAAACTGGCCGAACACTGCGTCGACGCCAATAACACCTACTGCTTTGAAAACCCCAGAGCCATTGTGTTGCATCCCAAATATGGGTGAGTTGGAGGCAAGGAGGAATTAAGTTTTACGATAGAGCCTGATCAATATCGGCAGGGCCTACATTATTGGCTGGGCTGTCATTGTAGGATTGTCACAATGTACTGGTATCAGCGTATATGATGATGGATAATCTAATAAATTGTAGTGCAGTAAGTAAATATTTTATTTTATTGGCTTTATTTTATGTGTTTTTTTTATTTATTTTTATTTATTAAGAATTATGTAATTTGGTACTAATTATAGGGAAAATAGAGACAGAATAGAAGTTTTGAGCCATTTTTTAGTTAAGATTTAGTTAAGTTTATGAGCTCCATTTAAACCCAAGTAAATATTAATTCATTATTCACTTATTATTGTAAACTCTTGAATGCCTGTTGACCTGTAGACACTCTCCAGGTTACTCTAGCAGTTAATTGTAATTAATTATCTGGAAATGTATTTCTTTCTGAGGAAATGAATTATTAATTAAAGAAATGATGGACCTGTTAAATACAAAGTTACTTTTTTTCATTTGTTTTTGATTAATACATTTAATAATAATAATTTTAATTAATATTAAAATATTTAGTTAAGGTAACAGTTCAAAATGTACTGTCGTCTTATTGCTACTGTCATCTCTAGTGATAACGTTTGTTGTTCAACTGTAAAATATACTGCCTTTATCTCAAATCTTAAATAACCAAATTTAAGGGATCCTTGTCAAAAAGTACTGAAAAATATTATTCAATATCGATCGGTGTCTAAAAAATACAGTATCAGTCTCTCACTCTTCCTCATACTGAGTGAAAAGTAGTGAAAGGTTTTTGTTCAGAAGTACAGATTCTCTTTTCCTCAGATATATGTAGATATAATGTGATCTAAAGTACTTTTTTCTTGGCTCCCTGTTAGATTTGTATACTGGACCGACTGGGGAGACAAAGCCTTTATAGGTCGTGTTGGAATGGATGGAACCAACAAAGCAGCCATCATCACCACCAAGGTAGAGTGGCCCAACGGGGTCACGATTGACTACACTAATGACAAGCTGTACTGGTCGGATGCTCATCTCAGTTACATCGAGTAAGTACATTTGTCAGGAAGTGGTCGCACTGTTTTTACCTGCAGTAAATGCAGCAAGACTTGTAACCCTTTGACTTTTATTTCTTCTGTCAGATACTCAGACTTGGATGGTCAACACAGACACACAGTGTATGATGGAAATTTGCCCCACCCGTTTGCCCTGACTGTGTTCGAGGACACTGTATACTGGACTGACTGGAACACACGCTCGGTGGAGAAAGGCAACAAATACGATGGCTCTGGTCGTCAGGTCCTGGTTAACACCGCTCACAGACCATTTGACATCCATGTATGCCATCCTTACAGGCAGCCTATTGGTGAGTTAAAATCTCAGAATCTTGTGTTCACAAAACTTATATAAAATAGTTGTTTCTCATCTCGACGTGTCCACCTTAAGTTGATTTAAGTAAAGGTATTGATTAGGTATTTGCCCAGCTGTGCTGAATTGAGATCGTTTGACCGACTGCGCCTCTTCCTCTGTCAGTAAACAATCCTTGTGCGGTGAACAATGGAGGCTGCTCTCACCTGTGCCTGATCCGTCATGGGGGGCGAGAACACACCTGTGAGTGCCCGGACCATTTCCTGACTGTCCAAATAGGAGGCGTGACCCGATGCCTTCCCATGTGCACCAGCACCCAGTACAGATGTGCTAACAATGAACGGTTTGTCAAGATTCCTTCTTGTGGTATGCCTTGTGATCTTTTTATGTGATGTGCAGCATTTTAAACATCAGCATATCCTACTACTACTACTATACACATATTAGACTACTGTTCGGATGATTGGTAGTTGGTGCCTCATGCCAGGGGTTTTGTTAGTATCAAAATTGAGACCAGATTTCTTATAATCACCTTCTTATCACAAAAAGGCCTGTGCTACTTTCATCCTGGCTTTGCTTTGTGTGTTTTTATAGTTTTTTTAAGGAAAAAAAAATAACACAGGCTGTTCACTTGCTCCTTCCATCATCTGTAATTTCAAAACACTGAAATATAGCGTAAATCTGTGTTTGCTCTCTTTGCAATGGAAAACAGCGCTCCCTGCTGTTTGTGTCATGATATAATCCACCATATTTTTCCAAAAATCTTCTTTGTTGACACAAAATGTGCACACACAGTGCAATGATGGGGTCAGTCGAGGCTACAAATCTTCTTTTATGTAATCATACTTGTGTGTAAAAGTTAACGTAGTAATGTAATATTAGTGTAGTAATGATTTATTGATGTAAAATGCTACACATGCCACATTTAGTCTACTCACATTTCAGCAGCCTTACACGGAGTTGTAAGTAGTTATGTAGGCGATGTAAAGAGTTTCGAATGATTAAAGGGAGTCAAGGAAACCTTTGTGGAATTTGTTTTATTTATGTGCTCTGCGCTGTATTAGTCAACACGTGGTTTTTTTTTTTCACATAATGTAAAGCTCTGGAAAACACCCTGAGCATTTTTGGCCCTGCCTCTGCTTCAACAGATGTATTCCTATCTGGTGGAAATGTGATGGTCAGAGGGACTGCAGAGATGGCTCAGATGAGCCCTCCACCTGCCCGACTCGCCACTGCAGGCTCGGCCAGTTTCAGTGCAATGATGGAAACTGCACCAGTCCGCACTTCCTGTGCAACAGCAACCAGGACTGCCATGATGGCTCAGATGAAGACCCTGTGCTATGTGGTGGGTTGGGTTCTCTTAGCTGACTCATTTTAAAAGCTTTTATTAATTTCTCCAAAATGTAATGTATTCTTTGAGGCTAAATTTTAATGATTTTACTTCAATTTGTTTTCGACATGTCTCTGTTTCTTATGACTTCATGTAAAAACTTGTTCCAGTCAACTGATTGACGTGTCTTCCCTCTAGCCACACACCAGTGTGAAAACCACCAGTGGCAGTGTGCAAACAAGCGGTGTATCCCCGAGTCATGGCAGTGTGACGGTGAGGACGACTGTGGTGATCAGTCCGACGAGGACCCTGCCCACTGCTCCACCAGGACCTGCCGCCCCGGACAATTCAAGTGCCGCAATGGACGCTGCATCCCCCAGAACTGGAAATGTGATGTTGATGATGATTGTGGCGACAACTCTGATGAACCGTTAGAGGAGTGCAGTAAGTAATACACAGTTTCTTTCTCCTTTTTTTACACTACTCATGCAGGTATTTCTGTAATTGTACAAGGGCCCCAATCTGAGTTCAAGGTTAAACTAACCTTAAAGTCTGACGTCTTTTGGCATTAAATACCCATGGGTTTTGATGTTTAAAGTAGTGCACCTTTGTCTCCTTTACTTGACAACCATGGTGCTTTCTCCACAGTGGGACCGGTGTATCGATGTGACAACCACACAGAGTTTGACTGCAAGACCAACTACCGCTGTGTGCCTCTGTGGTCTGTTTGCAACGGCCACAACGACTGCAGAGACAACAGTGATGAGCAGGGCTGTGGTGAGTCTGCGACAAACATCTGTGAGACAAAACTAAGCTCCTGTTTACATTGTGGCAGTGATTTGTTATTAGGATTGAATATGTGTCCTTATGTTTAAGCTTTCCGAGTTGAGTCACATTCATTTGCTGATAGATGATTCTAGAGATCTCAGAAGATTAAAACATTTACAGCATGGAAGCAAGATTACGTGTTCAAGGAGTGACTGAGGGGCAATTAGCCAACACCTCAGCCTCCTGTGGAACATTACACAGTGAGGTAGTGGGAGGTGCTGATGGAGAGGGTCTCACCACTCACCCTCCCCCACCATTTGCCTCTCCCTGAGAGCACCTCAGATTTATGAGCTGTCCGGTGGTATGGGTCCACATATATGTGTGCATGTGTGTGTGTTGTTGCTCTGTCCTTGCGTGGGGGCAGGGTTCACACAAGTCTCTTTGTACTTTGCTACGATCCAAACACACTCGCAGCGGCCCTCCCGTCTCTTATCGGAGGCCCTCACTCCATTAGTGCCATGCCCGCGCAGGACGGGAGAGCCGTTGCTAATCTTCCTGTAAGAATGTAGCAGATGGGCCAGGTGGAGGGCTAGGAGTGCAGGACTAGCTATCTTTGACCCTCAGCACTGTGTGGTAGAGACGGCTCAGACCAGCTCTCCTCCGCTCCTGTCCCGCCTGTGCTTCTCATCTCCTGCAGTCTTATCCTCTACAGACACATAGAGGCATGGATAGAGGTCACCCATCTGTCCTAGGCATGCTGCCCTCCTCCCTCTATGACTATTGCAGTTTAATTAAAAAACAAGATGCCTTTCATTTCAAACTGACATTTTTATCATTACTTAAAAGCCTAAAGATTTCCAGTCATACTGTGTTGTTGTTGCTTGTATTGATGAAATTATCCACTGGGGCCTCATCGTTTTTTCTCATCTCTGACTGCTGGATGTAGAAAACAATTTCAACAGGGAGGGTTTTCTGCCCTCACTGTGCCATTCAAAGTTTAATATACAGACAGAAAGCAAATGAAGGAGAGCTGTTAAATAGTTAATCCAGTTTAATGCAAAGCAATAAATCCAGCCTTCGTGGAGATTACAATGTTCAGCTTTTGTTGAAACTGTTTTAGAGAGGTGTTGATTCAACTCTGCGGTTATTTTGGAGGCTGCAGTTTGTGGTGCTGTTGACCTGTGTTGTGTTGCACTGAGAGGTGTTTCTAATATTTCGTTCATCACATTTATAAGCCATGAGAGTAGACTTAACGTTTCACACAGTGTAATTCAAAAGCACCACAAGCAACTACAGCTTTCAAAATTACCATAAAGTTGAATCAACACTTTAAAACAGTTTCAACATTAACTGAACATAATAAAATTCATGAAGCTAGGATTATTGCAGTGCTGTTGTATTAGATTGCATTAGTTTTAGCTACGTGGACCTAACAAACTGGCAACACAGTGTATTTTGATCCAGCCTCCTTCCGCTGTTATTTTTCCGATCATCTAAATTTTGCTTATTTGTAAAACTTTGTGTCTTCTGTCTTCTACAAAAAAAGTCATTTTCTACTTGATGTTCTTGTAAAGCACATTGCATTTTCCTCTGGGTGTGAAATGTGCTATATACTTGCCTAAAAGACTGAGCCAATGCATCCAACAGATTTAAACTTGGTAATTATTTTGTATGCTCCTAATTGTATTTTCATGTATATTCATCATGCTATATTCTACCTGGTAAAACAATTGCACTGAATATCTTTAGTCCAAGCAGCATCTGCCTATGTTCCACATGCAGTAAGTTCAGGGAACCCTGTGCTCTTGAAGTTGAAATAATAAATAATGGTTTAAAACGAGTTTCATGTACCTGCTCCGTTCCCAGATGAACTGACCTGTGATCCTAGCGGAGACTTCCGCTGTGACAACCACCGCTGCATCCCGCTGAGATGGAGGTGTGACGGGGACGACGACTGCGGGGACAACTCTGATGAACGCAGCTGCGGTGAGTGCTGTTCACTGTCACTGATGAAGTTAGAGTAGTCAGTTGCGTTTGAGGGTTCGGTTTGAGTACTGACGAGAGTGTGAACAGCGAAAAGCTGGGTACATTGTTTTGATATCATCTAAGTGTCTTTTAAGTAGGTTCTCTGTGGGATTTAAGCTCAGCTCCTGTGAATTGCCCAAATGAAAAAGGAGCGTTGATGGAAAAGAAAAGTCCTGCTATGATGTTATCAGACAGCAGGGAGGTTCTGTAAGAGGCTCAACACTTCTGCCGACAGCAGAGTGCTGAGAGAGGTAGTCTTATCAGCTGCTAGAGAAACAGGCTGTCCTTAGCGTGTCAGAAAGTGGGAGTGAAGGAGTCTGTCACCCTTTGCCCTGGAGAATTTAAACATGTCTGAGAACATGCCAGTTAATAGGCATAATGTAACTTCTCAAGGGAGAAATGGTGACTGGGGTTAAATCATGGTAGTATCGCTCCCCTTGTTGCTGTGCTGCTGATGCCAGGAGAGTTTGTCTCCAGTGACCTCATGAGCTCACTGCAGGGTAACGGCTGCACATACTGCTCGTGTTAGTGTGGGTGTTTTCTGTCATGATATGTAGGAAAATAATAGACAGCATTTAAAAACCCTTGACAGGTTTGAGAAATGTGTCAAAGTTGAATTCAAGACACACAAGAGCTTTTGTGTGACAGAGCAATAAAGCTCTGCATTTGCTTGATTCCACACTGTTTCATTTCTGTTTTCATGTTTTCCCTCAGCTCCACGCGCATGCACAGAGAGCGAGTTTCGTTGTAATAATCTGCGCTGCATTCCCGACCGTTGGGTCTGTGACCATGACAACGACTGTGAGGACAACTCGGATGAAAGGGACTGTGGTAAGTGGAGGCTCTTTGTTGGCTGGCTGTTTGTGAGTAACGGAGGCCTGCACTTAACAAAGAAGCAATAAAACTTCACGTTTTGAAGCACAGACAAACAGGACCACCTATAGTCATCTATTCAAAAATAGTTTATTCACTTTGCTTCAACTGAAGAGTTTCTTCCTTACAGTGCTGGCAGAATGCAGGACACGTTTTTTTACGAGTTCAAGTCTCACTGGACATCACATATCTAGAAGTTATTCTAGATGAGATACATGAAATAAAAGTATTTCCTGTGTAGGAATAAAGAATAAATTATGGAGATTTGGGATCTTTTATATTTAACTTTCCAAATGTGTCTTTACTGTAGTCATGACAAAGACATAGTGCTCCCCTTTGCCATGAGTGGAGTATACTTTTATGTGAAATAATGCTATGTTTTGTGCTGGTTTGTGTTGCAGAGCTGCGGACTTGTCATCCCGGTTACTTCCAGTGCGGCAGCGGACATTGTATCGCTGAACGCTTCAAATGCGATGGCAACGCCGACTGTCTGGACTATACAGATGAGATGTCTTGTCGTAAGTGTCCCGCAGTGAATGGTTTTCCCTGTGCACTCTTTGGTGATGATTGTTGTCTCCATCACAAAAAGAGAGTTTTAACATTTAAGTGAATATAGCATGCATGTGTTCTTTTTTATCACCTTCTGGTCTTGTGAGTTACAAACTTGAGTTTGACAGATCGGTTCTGACTTTCAGCGACCCGCTTTCCCAACGGCACATACTGCCCCCCCTTCCTGTTTGAGTGCAAGAACCACGTATGCGTCCAGCCTCATTGGAAATGTGACGGAGACAATGACTGTGGAGATAACTCAGACGAGGAGCTTCACCTCTGCTGTAAGAAGTAACATAGACACTCACTCAGTCCAGCACGCACAAAACCAAAGCTTATTAGATTGTTGTCCTGCCCGGAATAACATCAAACTTAATATTGGCTCACTATTTGTAAGTGGATGTGTTAAATTTGCTGTAAGGTTTTCTTGAGGCTTGCTGTTTCTGTTCATCCACAGTGGAAATCCAGTGTGAGACTCCGTTCCGTTTCCGCTGTGACAACAACCGCTGCATCTACAGCCACGAGCTGTGTAACTCTGTTGATGACTGCGGTGACGGCTCTGATGAGAGACAGGAAAACTGTAAGTATGATAGTTTGTAGTTGATGGTCTAATCTATCTACTCAGTCTTATGCCATGTTCTATTTGTTTTTTTGAACATAACTACATGCATCTACAGCATCTCTTGAGTTGTTGTGTTTCTTTCCATCTAGGCCAAAGCCCCACTCACGGCCCCTGTACAGATGATGAGTACAAATGCAGTAATGGACAATGCATCCCTCTTCAGTACGCCTGTGATGATTACGATGACTGTGGAGACCAGTCGGATGAGCTCGGCTGCCGTGAGTACATTCAAAACGAAAATATCTTTTTAAACTTGTTAGCAAATTCTTGATGACTCAAATATATCAGACATTTTCTTATTTAAACTCTATTACGTTTACTTCCCAGAAACAACCAGTGATTACTGCACTATGTACTAACATTCAGAGAATAAA